>JAHLMK010000015.1:0-700767 GCA_019915135.1 Strobilurus pachycystidiatus
AGACAGAGGCCCCGCACGCGGGCCCTTTCTCAAACGTTCTCTTCCGCTGCGCGGGCGAGAACACCGAGAACCCCAAACCTTCTAACCCGAACCTAACCTTCTAACCGAGTGAGCCGTGGTGCACAATCTGTTCACACTATACGTGTTGTCCGTATCTTTGTGCTCTTCTCGAATACGGCAGTATCAACTCCCCATCTAATCTCATTGCCGCACTACGGCCAAAGACATTATTTCCACAGGCAAACAAGAGGCCATAGTCAAAATGCAAGTCGCACAGCCCGTGTGGGCCATCATCACGCTCGAAATGTCAATACGATTCTGAATTGCCCATCTTTGACTGACTACGACATTTCTGAACTTGACTGCGACCATTCCCGGTATTTAGCATGAACGTGTGTTGTTTACGGCTCCTGCGGCACTCGCCGTCAGACCTGACTTGACTCTGCCCTTCATATGTCACATGTGCTCAGATCTATAACAGTTTGAACAACCGAGCACGAGCGAATAGATTGCTTCCTTTGACCGACTAGTCTTCCGAATAAACGACGCATTAACAGGCCATATCTGACAAGTTAGAAAAAATGTAAACGGTTCAAAAGCAACTCAGGACATCTTTGAACTCGTCTAGTGATACACATCTTACTTTGAACTGCGATACGCACCGAGACAGAGGCCTCGTACGCGCGCCCTTTCTTGAACTGAGTTTGAACTTCTTGTGGCACGTCGCCTATGTGCCCTCACCTCCTAACCTACTAAAAGTGAAAGGATAGGCCTTCCAAAGACACATCCGAGGCCGGGTGGGCTTTTTACGTTAGGCTGAATCCCTCGATCTGCGTTACCAACCTCTAACCGTCCGCAAGCGCAAGACAGCTGTTTTCGAATGAATATTATGCATCATTGGATGCGTATCCTCATGCTCTTCACTGATTCAGAAGTATCAACTGTCTACCTAATCTCGTTTCCTCGTTACGGCCCAATACATTACTTCCGCATACGAAAAATAGACTGTACCCAAAATACAAGTACCCCAGTCCGCGTGGGCCATCATCATATTCGGAATTGAATATGAGAGGTGTAAGTATAGGTCTTCATTGATCTTGATTCAAACATGAATGAACAATGCGTTCAAAGTCATAGTAAGATGACTTTGAACTGCGACCTGAGCGTAGAAGGAAGCGTAAACGTAACTGACTGTATTATCTGATGGATAGTTGGTGGGTGATTGTGTCACATTTCTAGCTAATATGGTCACGTTTCTGACTGTTTTCTGTCACGTTTCTAGCTGTTTCCCGTCACGTTTCTAGCCGTTTTGCATCCATAAAAGGAAATTTTTCTTGCTAGCAAAAAAGTCTATTAGATAGATAGGTTTCCTACTGAGAAGCGTAACGTGAAGTCATTGTTGACACCTAACGAAATAAATTGAACATCTGCGTTAGTTCAAAGATAATCCAACACATCTTTGAACTCATCACTTGAACACACGTCTGATACTTACTATCCGAATCAAATCACAACGCGGCCGGAACGCACGTTTAGCATAATATCACATATCTTGGTGCGTCTCCAATACACACCGAGACAGAGGCCCCGCACGCGGGCCCTTTCTTAAACGTTCTCTTCCGCTGCGCGGGCGAGAACACCAAGAACCCCAAACCTTCTAACCCGAACCTAACCTTCTAACCGAGTGAGCCCGTATAAGGTGCACAATCTGTTCACACTATACATGTTGTCCGTATCTTTGTGCTCTTCTCAAATACGGCAGTATCAACTCCCCATCTAATCTCATTGCCGCACTACGGCCAAAGACATTATTTCCACAGGTGAACAAGAGGCCATAGTCAAAATGCAAGTCGCACAGCCCGTGTAGGCCATCATCACACTCGGAATGTCAATACGATTCCGAATTGACCAACTTTGACTGACTACGACATTTTTGAACTTGACTGCGACCATTCCCGGTATTTAGCGTGAACGTGGGTTGTTTACGGCTCCTGCGGCACTCGCCGTCAGACCTGACTTGACTCTACCCTTCATATGTCACATGTGCTCAGATCTATAACAGTTTGAACACCCGAGCACGAGCGAATAGATTGCTTCCTTCGACCTAGACACGATCACGAGTATTCTCAGATGTTTCACCTTTTGTTGAATAGCCGCTGAAATTCTGGTCAGAATGATACCAAACATGAAGCAATTTGGTGGAGAATTGGGTGAGTTATGTGAAAAACAAGATTTCAACACTCTCTGATCATTCTACCTGGTTCCAGGGGCATAACAAGCGAGATATCCGAATATATCCGTCCTAAATCAGTATTTTAGCTCTGGGCCCCGGTAGAATGATCAGATCGCAATGAAAACTTGATTTCCACATAACTCACTCAATTCTCCACCAAATTGCTTCATGTTTGGTATCATTCTGATCAGAATTGCAGTGGCTATGCGCCGATTTATACAGATAGGGGCTGATACTCGTGCTCATGTCTACTTCGACCGACTAGTCTTCCGAGTAAACGACGCATTAACAGGCCATATCTGACAAGTAAAAAAAAAAGTGAACGGTTCAAAAGCAACTCAGGACATCTTTGAACTCGTCAAGTGATACACATCTTACTTTGAACCGCGATACGCACCGAGACAGAGGCCTCGTACGCGCGCCCTTTCTTGAACTGAGTTTGAACTTCTTGTGGCACGTCGCCTATGTGCCCTCACCTCCTAACCTACTAAAAGTGAAAGGATAGGCCTTCCAATGACACATCCGAGGCCGGGTGGGCTTTTTACATTAGGCTGAATCCCTCGATATGCGTTACCAACCTCTAACCGTCCGCAAGCGCAAGACAGCAGTTTTTGAATGAATAGTATGCATCATTGGATGTGTATCCTCATGCTCTTCACTGATTCAGAAGTATCAACTGTCTACCTAATCTCGTTTCCTCGTTACGGCCCAATACGTTAGTTCCGCATACGCATTATAGACTGTACCCAAAATACAAGTACCCCAGTCCGCGGGGGCCATCACCATATTCGGAATTGAACATGAGAGGTATAAGTATAGGTCTTCATTGATCTTGATTGGAACATGAATGAACAATGCGTTCAAAGTCATAGTAAGATGACTTTGAACTGCGACCTGAGCGTAGAAGGAAGCATAAACGTAACTGACTGTATTATCTGATGGATAGTTGGTGGGTGATTGTGTCACATTTCTAGCTAATATGGTCACGTTTCTGACTGTTTTCTGTCACGTTTCTAGCTGTTTTCTGTCACGTTTCTAGCCGTTTTGCATCCATAAAAGGAAATTTTTCTTGCTAGCAAAAAAGTCTATTAGATAGTTAGGCCATATCTGACAAGTTAGAAAAAAAGTAAACGGTTCAAAAGCAACTCAGGACATCTTTGAACTCGTCTAGTGATACACATCTTACTTTGAACTGCGATACGCACCGAGACAGAGGCCTCGTACGCGCGCCCTTTCTTGAACTGAGTTTGAACTTCTTGTGGCACATCGCCTATGTGCCCTCACCTCCTAACCTACTAAAAGTGAAAGGATAGGCCTTCCAAAGACACATCCGAGGCCGGGTGGGCTTTTTACGTTAGGCTGAATCCCTCAATCTGCGTTACCAACCTCTAACCGTCCGCAAGCACAAGACAGCTGTTTTCGAATGAATATTATGCATCATTGGATGCGTATCCTCATGCTCTTCACTGATTCAGAAGTATCAACTGTCTACCTAATCTCGTTTCCTTGTTACGGCCCAATACATTACTTCCGCATACGAAAAATAGACTGTACCCAAAATACAAGTACCCCAGTCCGCGTGGGCCATCATCATATTTGGAATTGAACATGAGAGGTGTAAGTATAGGTCTTCATTGATCTTGATTGAAACATGAATGAACAATGCGTTCAAAGTCATAGTAAGATGACTTTGAACTGCGACCTGAGCGTAGAAGGAAGCGTAAACGTAACTGACTGTATTATCTGATGGATAGTTGGTGGGTGATTGTGTCACATTTCTAGCTAATATGGTCACGTTTCTGACTGTTTTCTGTCACGTTTCTAGCTGTTTCCCGTCACGTTTCTAGCTGTTTTGCATCCATAAAAGGAAATTTTTCTTGCTAGCAAAAAAGTCTATTAGATAGATAGGCCTCGTACGCGCGCCCTTTCTTGAACTGAGTTTGAACTTCTTGTGGCACGTCGCCTATGTGCCCTCACCTCCTAACCTACTAAAAGTGAAAGGATAGGCCTTCCAAAGACACATCCGAGGCCGGGTGGGCTTTTTACGTTAGGCTGAATCCCTCGATCTGCGTTACCAACCTCTAACCGTCCGCAAGCGCAAGACAGCTGTTTTCGAATGAATATTATGCATCATTGGATGCGTATCCTCATGCTCTTCACTGATTCAGAAGTATCAACTGTCTACCTAATCTCGTTTCCTCGTTACGGCCCAATACATTACTTCCGCATACGAAAAATAGACTGTACCCAAAATACAAGTACCCCAGTCCGCGTGGGCCATCATCATACTCGGAATTTGATTACGAACCCAGATACACCAAACTTGACTGAATGCAACACCCGCAATACACCGTTCCAACAAACTGTTATTTGTGACTCTCACGGCACATGCCGCCACGCGTCACTTGGAGTTTTCTCTTCATATTTTACATATACTCAAGTTCATGTCATGCCGAACATCCGAAAACAAGCGTATTGCTCGCTTTCTTCAACCGAGTAGGTTTCCGATTAAGAAGCGTAACGTGAAGTCATTGTTGACACCCTAACGAAATAAATTGAACATCTGCGTTAGTTCAAAGATAATCCAAGACATCTTTGAACCCATCACTTGAACGCACGTCTGATACTTACTATCCGAATCAAATCACAACGCGGCCGGAACGCACGTTTAGCATAATATCACATATCTTGGTGCGTCTCCAATACACACCGAGACAGAGGCCCCGCACGCGGGCCCTTTCTTAAACGTTCTCTTCCGCTGCGCGGGCGAGAACACCGAGAACCCCAAACCTTCTAACCCGAACCTAACCTTCTAACCGAGTGAGCCCGTATAAGGTGCACAATCTGTTCACACTATACGTGTTGTCCGTATCTTTGTGCTCTTCTCGAATACGGCAGTATCAACTCCCCATCTAATCTCATTGCCGCACTACGGCCAAAGACATTATTTCCACAGGCAAACAAGAGGCCATAGTCAAAATGCAAGTCGCACAGCCCGTGTGGGCCATCATCACGCTCGAAATGTCAATACGATTCTGAATTGCCCATCTTTGACTGACTACGACATTTCTGAACTTGACTGCGACCATTCCCGGTATTTAGCATGAACGTGTGTTGTTTACGGCTCCTGCGGCACTCGCCGTCAGACCTGACTTGACTCTGCCCTTCATATGTCACATGTGCTCAGATCTATAACAGTTTGAACAACCGAGCACGAGCGAATAGATTGCTTCCTTTGACCGACTAGTCTTCCGAATAAACGACGCATTAACAGGCCATATCTGACAAGTTAGAAAAAATGTAAACGGTTCAAAAGCAACTCAGGACATCTTTGAACTCGTCTAGTGATACACATCTTACTTTGAACTGCGATACGCACCGAGACAGAGGCCTCGTACGCGCGCCCTTTCTTGAACTGAGTTTGAACTTCTTGTGGCACGTCGCCTATGTGCCCTCACCTCCTAACCTACTAAAAGTGAAAGGATAGGCCTTCCAAAGACACATCCGAGGCCGGGTGGGCTTTTTACGTTAGGCTGAATCCCTCGATCTGCGTTACCAACCTCTAACCGTCCGCAAGCGCAAGACAGCTGTTTTCGAATGAATATTATGCATCATTGGATGCGTATCCTCATGCTCTTCACTGATTCAGAAGTATCAACTGTCTACCTAATCTCGTTTCCTCGTTACGGCCCAATACATTACTTCCGCATACGAAAAATAGACTGTACCCAAAATACAAGTACCCCAGTCCGCGTGGGCCATCATCATATTCGGAATTGAATATGAGAGGTGTAAGTATAGGTCTTCATTGATCTTGATTCAAACATGAATGAACAATGCGTTCAAAGTCATAGTAAGATGACTTTGAACTGCGACCTGAGCGTAGAAGGAAGCGTAAACGTAACTGACTGTATTATCTGATGGATAGTTGGTGGGTGATTGTGTCACATTTCTAGCTAATATGGTCACGTTTCTGACTGTTTTCTGTCACGTTTCTAGCTGTTTCCCGTCACGTTTCTAGCCGTTTTGCATCCATAAAAGGAAATTTTTCTTGCTAGCAAAAAAGTCTATTAGATAGATAGAAACACACCTCACCCTCACCACGGCACCGATAGACGGTCTTTACACCACCAAAACACTCTCACCCTCACCACAGCACAGTGTAGATCGTCTGTACACCATCGAGTCACTGCCTTCACCCTCTCAACCTAACCAAGGGACAGCATGAGTGTGCAGACAGCTAACCCTCCGCAGACGAGTCCAACGCGCATCTGAGTCGGAGTGAGTTGAGACTACGCGCTGAGAGTCCGTGTCCGATCCCGTGACTCGTAGACGAATGCTGGACGTAGCGTTGAGCACGTTGACTCACTTGCCCGCATTGCACACACAACTGGCACACTTGAAGCTGGGAACGCGCCGTCACATCCGAGTTCTGTCAATCGCCATTTTTGATGCAGTTCTCAAGTCTTCCGAGTCGTGTTGCCAGTCTCGCCCGTTCATCTTCACTTGCGCACACCGTCCCTCGCCACCGTCACTGACCCGGATCAGTCAAAACACAAGTCCAGCGCCTCCGACGTCACTCCGCAGCCCCCGCACCCCACGCCAAAGTTGTTCAGAGTATGAAAACAGTCAAGAACGCACTGTCAGACGCGTTGTGTGCGCTTGAACAGTGTATCTTCACCATGCAGCGCCCAGCAGTCCGTCCTTGCTCCCACAAACGCTGCCACTGAGTACTCAACGCCGCACCCAAGTCAGCAACTCGTCTGAGACAGGTTCACCCTCAGCTCGACTCTGCCCTCAATAGTGAACACACCCCATCCTCGACAGATGATCAGCACACCTAACCCTCGCCACAGCACTCTTTACACCACCGAGACACTTCCCTCACCCTCCCTTGAGCTGTTAAACTTCACCGGAAGCTAGCACAGACCCCTAACCCTCCGTACGTACACAAGTCAAGCGCACACGCAAGTCAAAGTGAGTTGCAACTGTAAGAAACACACCTCACCCTCACCACGGCACCGATAGACGGTCTTTACACCACCGAAACACTCTCACCCTCACCACAGCACAGTGTAGATCGTCTGTACACCATCGAGTCACTGCCTTCACCCTCTCAACCTAACCAAGGGACAGCATGAGTGTGCAGACAGCTAACCCTCCGCAGACGAGTCCAACGCGCATCTGAGTCGGAGTGAGTTGAGACTACGCGCTGAGAGTCCGTGTCCGATCCCGTGACTCGTAGACGAATGCTGGACGTAGCGTTGAGCACGTTGACTCACTTGCCCGCATTGCACACACAACTGGCACACTTGAAGCTGGGAACGCGCCGTCACATCCGAGTTCTGTCAATCGCCATTTTTGATGCAGTTCTCAAGTCTTCCGAGTCGTGTTGCCAGTCTCGCCCGTTCATCTTCACTTGCGCACACCGTCCCTCGCCACCGTCACTGACCCGGATCAGTCAAAACACAAGTCCAGCGCCTCCGACGTCACTCCGCAGCCCCCGCACCCCACGCCAAAGTTGTTCAGAGTATGAAAACAGTCAAGAACGCACTGTCAGACGCGTTGTGTGCGCTTGAACAGTGTATCTTCACCATGCAGCGCCCAGCAGTCCGTCCTTGCTCCCACAAACGCTGCCACTGAGTACTCAACGCCGCACCCAAGTCAGCAACTCGTCTGAGACAGGTTCACCCTCAGCTCGACTCTGCCCTCAATAGTGAACACACCCCACCCTCGACAGATGATCAGCACACCTAACCCTCGCCACAGCACTCTTTACACCACCGAGACACTTCCCTCACCCTCCCTTGAGCTGTTAAACTTCACCGGAAGCTAGCACAGACCCCTAACCCTCCGTACGTACACAAGTCAAGCGCACACGCAAGTCAAAGTGAGTTGCAACTGTAAGAAACACACCTCACCCTCACCACGGCACCGATAGACGGTCTTTACACCACCGAAACACTCTCACCCTCACCACAGCACAGTGTAGATCGTCTGTACACCATCGAGTCACTGCCTTCACCCTCTCAACCTAACCAAGGGACAGCATGAGTGTGCAGACAGCTAACCCTCCGCAGACGAGTCCAACGCGCATCTGAGTCGGAGTGAGTTGAGACTACGCGCTGAGAGTCCGTGTCCGATCCCGTGACTCGTAGACGAATGCTGGACGTAGCGTTGAGCACGTTGACTCACTTGCCCGCATTGCACACACAACTGGCACACTTGAAGCTGGGAACGCGCCGTCACATCCGAGTTCTGTCAATCGCCATTTTTGATGCAGTTCTCAAGTCTTCCGAGTCGTGTTGCCAGTCTCGCCCGTTCATCTTCACTTGCGCACACCGTCCCTCGCCACCGTCACTGACCCGGATCAGTCAAAACACAAGTCCAGCGCCTCCGACGTCACTCCGCAGCCCCCGCACCCCACGCCAAAGTTGTTCAGAGTATGAAAACAGTCAAGAACGCACTGTCAGACGCGTTGTGTGCGCTTGAACAGTGTATCTTCACCATGCAGCGCCCAGCAGTCCGTCCTTGCTCCCACAAACGCTGCCACTGAGTACTCAACGCCGCACCCAAGTCAGCAACTCGTCTGAGACAGGTTCACCCTCAGCTCGACTCTGCCCTCAATAGTGAACACACCCCACCCTCGACAGATGATCAGCACACCTAACCCTCGCCACAGCACTCTTTACACCACCGAGACACTTCCCTCACCCTCCCTTGAGCTGTTAAACTTCACCGGAAGCTAGCACAGACCCCTAACCCTCCGTACGTACACAAGTCAAGCGCACACGCAAGTCAAAGTGAGTTGCAACTGTAAGAAACACACCTCACCCTCACCACGGCACCGATAGACGGTCTTTACACCACCGAAACACTCTCACCCTCACCACAGCACAGTGTAGATCGTCTGTACACCATCGAGTCACTGCCTTCACCCTCTCAACCTAACCAAGGGACAGCATGAGTGTGCAGACAGCTAACCCTCCGCAGACGAGTCCAACGCGCATCTGAGTCGGAGTGAGTTGAGACTACGCGCTGAGAGTCCGTGTCCGATCCCGTGACTCGTAGACGAATGCTGGACGTAGCGTTGAGCACGTTGACTCACTTGCCCGCATTGCACACACAACTGGCACACTTGAAGCTGGGAACGCGCCGTCACATCCGAGTTCTGTCAATCGCCATTTTTGATGCAGTTCTCAAGTCTTCCGAGTCGTGTTGCCAGTCTCGCCCGTTCATCTTCACTTGCGCACACCGTCCCTCGCCACCGTCACTGACCCGGATCAGTCAAAACACAAGTCCAGCGCCTCCGACGTCACTCCGCAGCCCCCGCACCCCACGCCAAAGTTGTTCAGAGTATGAAAACAGTCAAGAACGCACTGTCAGACGCGTTGTGTGCGCTTGAACAGTGTATCTTCACCATGCAGCGCCCAGCAGTCCGTCCTTGCTCCCACAAACGCTGCCACTGAGTACTCAACGCCGCACCCAAGTCAGCAACTCGTCTGAGACAGGTTCACCCTCAGCTCGACTCTGCCCTCAATAGTGAACACACCCCACCCTCGACAGATGATCAGCACACCTAACCCTCGCCACAGCACTCTTTACACCACCGAGACACTTCCCTCACCCTCCCTTGAGCTGTTAAACTTCACCGGAAGCTAGCACAGACCCCTAACCCTCCGTACGTACACAAGTCAAGCGCACACGCAAGTCAAAGTGAGTTGCAACTGTAAGAAACACACCTCACCCTCACCACGGCACCGATAGACGGTCTTTACACCACCGAAACACTCTCACCCTCACCACAGCACAGTGTAGATCGTCTGTACACCATCGAGTCACTGCCTTCACCCTCTCAACCTAACCAAGGGACAGCATGAGTGTGCAGACAGCTAACCCTCCGCAGACGAGTCCAACGCGCATCTGAGTCGGAGTGAGTTGAGACTACGCGCTGAGAGTCCGTGTCCGATCCCGTGACTCGTAGACGAATGCTGGACGTAGCGTTGAGCACGTTGACTCACTTGCCCGCATTGCACACACAACTGGCACACTTGAAGCTGGGAACGCGCCGTCACATCCGAGTTCTGTCAATCGCCATTTTTGATGCAGTTCTCAAGTCTTCCGAGTCGTGTTGCCAGTCTCGCCCGTTCATCTTCACTTGCGCACACCGTCCCTCGCCACCGTCACTGACCCGGATCAGTCAAAACACAAGTCCAGCGCCTCCGACGTCACTCCGCAGCCCCCGCACCCCACGCCAAAGTTGTTCAGAGTATGAAAACAGTCAAGAACGCACTGTCAGACGCGTTGTGTGCGCTTGAACAGTGTATCTTCACCATGCAGCGCCCAGCAGTCCGTCCTTGCTCCCACAAACGCTGCCACTGAGTACTCAACGCCGCACCCAAGTCAGCAACTCGTCTGAGACAGGTTCACCCTCAGCTCGACTCTGCCCTCAATAGTGAACACACCCCACCCTCGACAGATGATCAGCACACCTAACCCTCGCCACAGCACTCTTTACACCACCGAGACACTTCCCTCACCCTCCCTTGAGCTGTTAAACTTCACCGGAAGCTAGCACAGACCCCTAACCCTCCGTACGTACACAAGTCAAGCGCACACGCAAGTCAAAGTGAGTTGCAACTGTAAGAAACACACCTCACCCTCACCACGGCACCGATAGACGGTCTTTACACCACCGAAACACTCTCACCCTCACCACAGCACAGTGTAGATCGTCTGTACACCATCGAGTCACTGCCTTCACCCTCTCAACCTAACCAAGGGACAGCATGAGTGTGCAGACAGCTAACCCTCCGCAGACGAGTCCAACGCGCATCTGAGTCGGAGTGAGTTGAGACTACGCGCTGAGAGTCCGTGTCCGATCCCGTGACTCGTAGACGAATGCTGGACGTAGCGTTGAGCACGTTGACTCACTTGCCCGCATTGCACACACAACTGGCACACTTGAAGCTGGGAACGCGCCGTCACATCCGAGTTCTGTCAATCGCCATTTTTGATGCAGTTCTCAAGTCTTCCGAGTCGTGTTGCCAGTCTCGCCCGTTCATCTTCACTTGCGCACACCGTCCCTCGCCACCGTCACTGACCCGGATCAGTCAAAACACAAGTCCAGCGCCTCCGACGTCACTCCGCAGCCCCCGCACCCCACGCCAAAGTTGTTCAGAGTATGAAAACAGTCAAGAACGCACTGTCAGACGCGTTGTGTGCGCTTGAACAGTGTATCTTCACCATGCAGCGCCCAGCAGTCCGTCCTTGCTCCCACAAACGCTGCCACTGAGTACTCAACGCCGCACCCAAGTCAGCAACTCGTCTGAGACAGGTTCACCCTCAGCTCGACTCTGCCCTCAATAGTGAACACACCCCACCCTCGACAGATGATCAGCACACCTAACCCTCGCCACAGCACTCTTTACACCACCGAGACACTTCCCTCACCCTCCCTTGAGCTGTTAAACTTCACCGGAAGCTAGCACAGACCCCTAACCCTCCGTACGTACACAAGTCAAGCGCACACGCAAGTCAAAGTGAGTTGCAACTGTAAGAAACACACCTCACCCTCACCACGGCACCGATAGACGGTCTTTACACCACCAAAACACTCTCACCCTCACCACAGCACAGTGTAGATCGTCTGTACACCATCGAGTCACTGCCTTCACCCTCTCAACCTAACCAAGGGACAGCATGAGTGTGCAGACAGCTAACCCTCCGCAGACGAGTCCAACGCGCATCTGAGTCGGAGTGAGTTGAGACTACGCGCTGAGAGTCCGTGTCCGATCCCGTGACTCGTAGACGAATGCTGGACGTAGCGTTGAGCACGTTGACTCACTTGCCCGCATTGCACACACAACTGGCACACTTGAAGCTGGGAACGCGCCGTCACATCCGAGTTCTGTCAATCGCCATTTTTGATGCAGTTCTCAAGTCTTCCGAGTCGTGTTGCCAGTCTCGCCCGTTCATCTTCACTTGCGCACACCGTCCCTCGCCACCGTCACTGACCCGGATCAGTCAAAACACAAGTCCAGCGCCTCCGACGTCACTCCGCAGCCCCCGCACCCCACGCCAAAGTTGTTCAGAGTATGAAAACAGTCAAGAACGCACTGTCAGACGCGTTGTGTGCGCTTGAACAGTGTATCTTCACCATGCAGCGCCCAGCAGTCCGTCCTTGCTCCCACAAACGCTGCCACTGAGTACTCAACGCCGCACCCAAGTCAGCAACTCGTCTGAGACAGGTTCACCCTCAGCTCGACTCTGCCCTCAATAGTGAACACACCCCACCCTCGACAGATGATCAGCACACCTAACCCTCGCCACAGCACTCTTTACACCACCGAGACACTTCCCTCACCCTCCCTTGAGCTGTTAAACTTCACCGGAAGCTAGCACAGACCCCTAACCCTCCGTACGTACACAAGTCAAGCGCACACGCAAGTCAAAGTGAGTTGCAACTGTAAGAAACACACCTCACCCTCACCACGGCACCGATAGACGGTCTTTACACCACCGAAACACTCTCACCCTCACCACAGCACAGTGTAGATCGTCTGTACACCATCGAGTCACTGCCTTCACCCTCTCAACCTAACCAAGGGACAGCATGAGTGTGCAGACAGCTAACCCTCCGCAGACGAGTCCAACGCGCATCTGAGTCGGAGTGAGTTGAGACTACGCGCTGAGAGTCCGTGTCCGATCCCGTGACTCGTAGACGAATGCTGGACGTAGCGTTGAGCACGTTGACTCACTTGCCCGCATTGCACACACAACTGGCACACTTGAAGCTGGGAACGCGCCGTCACATCCGAGTTCTGTCAATCGCCATTTTTGATGCAGTTCTCAAGTCTTCCGAGTCGTGTTGCCAGTCTCGCCCGTTCATCTTCACTTGCGCACACCGTCCCTCGCCACCGTCACTGACCCGGATCAGTCAAAACACAAGTCCAGCGCCTCCGACGTCACTCCGCAGCCCCCGCACCCCACGCCAAAGTTGTTCAGAGTATGAAAACAGTCAAGAACGCACTGTCAGACGCGTTGTGTGCGCTTGAACAGTGTATCTTCACCATGCAGCGCCCAGCAGTCCGTCCTTGCTCCCACAAACGCTGCCACTGAGTACTCAACGCCGCACCCAAGTCAGCAACTCGTCTGAGACAGGTTCACCCTCAGCTCGACTCTGCCCTCAATAGTGAACACACCCCACCCTCGACAGATGATCAGCACACCTAACCCTCGCCACAGCACTCTTTACACCACCGAGACACTTCCCTCACCCTCCCTTGAGCTGTTAAACTTCACCGGAAGCTAGCACAGACCCCTAACCCTCCGTACGTACACAAGTCAAGCGCACACGCAAGTCAAAGTGAGTTGCAACTGTAAGAAACACACCTCACCCTCACCACGGCACCGATAGACGGTCTTTACACCACCGAAACACTCTCACCCTCACCACAGCACAGTGTAGATCGTCTGTACACCATCGAGTCACTGCCTTCACCCTCTCAACCTAACCAAGGGACAGCATGAGTGTGCAGACAGCTAACCCTCCGCAGACGAGTCCAACGCGCATCTGAGTCGGAGTGAGTTGAGACTACGCGCTGAGAGTCCGTGTCCGATCCCGTGACTCGTAGACGAATGCTGGACGTAGCGTTGAGCACGTTGACTCACTTGCCCGCATTGCACACACAACTGGCACACTTGAAGCTGGGAACGCGCCGTCACATCCGAGTTCTGTCAATCGCCATTTTTGATGCAGTTCTCAAGTCTTCCGAGTCGTGTTGCCAGTCTCGCCCGTTCATCTTCACTTGCGCACACCGTCCCTCGCCACCGTCACTGACCCGGATCAGTCAAAACACAAGTCCAGCGCCTCCGACGTCACTCCGCAGCCCCCGCACCCCACGCCAAAGTTGTTCAGAGTATGAAAACAGTCAAGAACGCACTGTCAGACGCGTTGTGTGCGCTTGAACAGTGTATCTTCACCATGCAGCGCCCAGCAGTCCGTCCTTGCTCCCACAAACGCTGCCACTGAGTACTCAACGCCGCACCCAAGTCAGCAACTCGTCTGAGACAGGTTCACCCTCAGCTCGACTCTGCCCTCAATAGTGAACACACCCCACCCTCGACAGATGATCAGCACACCTAACCCTCGCCACAGCACTCTTTACACCACCGAGACACTTCCCTCACCCTCCCTTGAGCTGTTAAACTTCACCGGAAGCTAGCACAGACCCCTAACCCTCCGTACGTACACAAGTCAAGCGCACACGCAAGTCAAAGTGAGTTGCAACTGTAAGAAACACACCTCACCCTCACCACGGCACCGATAGACGGTCTTTACACCACCGAAACACTCTCACCCTCACCACAGCACAGTGTAGATCGTCTGTACACCATCGAGTCACTGCCTTCACCCTCTCAACCTAACCAAGGGACAGCATGAGTGTGCAGACAGCTAACCCTCCGCAGACGAGTCCAACGCGCATCTGAGTCGGAGTGAGTTGAGACTACGCGCTGAGAGTCCGTGTCCGATCCCGTGACTCGTAGACGAATGCTGGACGTAGCGTTGAGCACGTTGACTCACTTGCCCGCATTGCACACACAACTGGCACACTTGAAGCTGGGAACGCGCCGTCACATCCGAGTTCTGTCAATCGCCATTTTTGATGCAGTTCTCAAGTCTTCCGAGTCGTGTTGCCAGTCTCGCCCGTTCATCTTCACTTGCGCACACCGTCCCTCGCCACCGTCACTGACCCGGATCAGTCAAAACACAAGTCCAGCGCCTCCGACGTCACTCCGCAGCCCCCGCACCCCACGCCAAAGTTGTTCAGAGTATGAAAACAGTCAAGAACGCACTGTCAGACGCGTTGTGTGCGCTTGAACAGTGTATCTTCACCATGCAGCGCCCAGCAGTCCGTCCTTGCTCCCACAAACGCTGCCACTGAGTACTCAACGCCGCACCCAAGTCAGCAACTCGTCTGAGACAGGTTCACCCTCAGCTCGACTCTGCCCTCAATAGTGAACACACCCCACCCTCGACAGATGATCAGCACACCTAACCCTCGCCACAGCACTCTTTACACCACCGAGACACTTCCCTCACCCTCCCTTGAGCTGTTAAACTTCACCGGAAGCTAGCACAGACCCCTAACCCTCCGTACGTACACAAGTCAAGCGCACACGCAAGTCAAAGTGAGTTGCAACTGTAAGAAACACACCTCACCCTCACCACGGCACCGATAGACGGTCTTTACACCACCGAAACACTCTCACCCTCACCACAGCACAGTGTAGATCGTCTGTACACCATCGAGTCACTGCCTTCACCCTCTCAACCTAACCAAGGGACAGCATGAGTGTGCAGACAGCTAACCCTCCGCAGACGAGTCCAACGCGCATCTGAGTCGGAGTGAGTTGAGACTACGCGCTGAGAGTCCGTGTCCGATCCCGTGACTCGTAGACGAATGCTGGACGTAGCGTTGAGCACGTTGACTCACTTGCCCGCATTGCACACACAACTGGCACACTTGAAGCTGGGAACGCGCCGTCACATCCGAGTTCTGTCAATCGCCATTTTTGATGCAGTTCTCAAGTCTTCCGAGTCGTGTTGCCAGTCTCGCCCGTTCATCTTCACTTGCGCACACCGTCCCTCGCCACCGTCACTGACCCGGATCAGTCAAAACACAAGTCCAGCGCCTCCGACGTCACTCCGCAGCCCCCGCACCCCACGCCAAAGTTGTTCAGAGTATGAAAACAGTCAAGAACGCACTGTCAGACGCGTTGTGTGCGCTTGAACAGTGTATCTTCACCATGCAGCGCCCAGCAGTCCGTCCTTGCTCCCACAAACGCTGCCACTGAGTACTCAACGCCGCACCCAAGTCAGCAACTCGTCTGAGACAGGTTCACCCTCAGCTCGACTCTGCCCTCAATAGTGAACACACCCCACCCTCGACAGATGATCAGCACACCTAACCCTCGCCACAGCACTCTTTACACCACCGAGACACTTCCCTCACCCTCCCTTGAGCTGTTAAACTTCACCGGAAGCTAGCACAGACCCCTAACCCTCCGTACGTACACAAGTCAAGCGCACACGCAAGTCAAAGTGAGTTGCAACTGTAAGAAACACACCTCACCCTCACCACGGCACCGATAGACGGTCTTTACACCACCGAAACACTCTCACCCTCACCACAGCACAGTGTAGATCGTCTGTACACCATCGAGTCACTGCCTTCACCCTCTCAACCTAACCAAGGGACAGCATGAGTGTGCAGACAGCTAACCCTCCGCAGACGAGTCCAACGCGCATCTGAGTCGGAGTGAGTTGAGACTACGCGCTGAGAGTCCGTGTCCGATCCCGTGACTCGTAGACGAATGCTGGACGTAGCGTTGAGCACGTTGACTCACTTGCCCGCATTGCACACACAACTGGCACACTTGAAGCTGGGAACGCGCCGTCACATCCGAGTTCTGTCAATCGCCATTTTTGATGCAGTTCTCAAGTCTTCCGAGTCGTGTTGCCAGTCTCGCCCGTTCATCTTCACTTGCGCACACCGTCCCTCGCCACCGTCACTGACCCGGATCAGTCAAAACACAAGTCCAGCGCCTCCGACGTCACTCCGCAGCCCCCGCACCCCACGCCAAAGTTGTTCAGAGTATGAAAACAGTCAAGAACGCACTGTCAGACGCGTTGTGTGCGCTTGAACAGTGTATCTTCACCATGCAGCGCCCAGCAGTCCGTCCTTGCTCCCACAAACGCTGCCACTGAGTACTCAACGCCGCACCCAAGTCAGCAACTCGTCTGAGACAGGTTCACCCTCAGCTCGACTCTGCCCTCAATAGTGAACACACCCCACCCTCGACAGATGATCAGCACACCTAACCCTCGCCACAGCACTCTTTACACCACCGAGACACTTCCCTCACCCTCCCTTGAGCTGTTAAACTTCACCGGAAGCTAGCACAGACCCCTAACCCTCCGTACGTACACAAGTCAAGCGCACACGCAAGTCAAAGTGAGTTGCAACTGTAAGAAACACACCTCACCCTCACCACGGCACCGATAGACGGTCTTTACACCACCGAAACACTCTCACCCTCACCACAGCACAGTGTAGATCGTCTGTACACCATCGAGTCACTGCCTTCACCCTCTCAACCTAACCAAGGGACAGCATGAGTGTGCAGACAGCTAACCCTCCGCAGACGAGTCCAACGCGCATCTGAGTCGGAGTGAGTTGAGACTACGCGCTGAGAGTCCGTGTCCGATCCCGTGACTCGTAGACGAATGCTGGACGTAGCGTTGAGCACGTTGACTCACTTGCCCGCATTGCACACACAACTGGCACACTTGAAGCTGGGAACGCGCCGTCACATCCGAGTTCTGTCAATCGCCATTTTTGATGCAGTTCTCAAGTCTTCCGAGTCGTGTTGCCAGTCTCGCCCGTTCATCTTCACTTGCGCACACCGTCCCTCGCCACCGTCACTGACCCGGATCAGTCAAAACACAAGTCCAGCGCCTCCGACGTCACTCCGCAGCCCCCGCACCCCACGCCAAAGTTGTTCAGAGTATGAAAACAGTCAAGAACGCACTGTCAGACGCGTTGTGTGCGCTTGAACAGTGTATCTTCACCATGCAGCGCCCAGCAGTCCGTCCTTGCTCCCACAAACGCTGCCACTGAGTACTCAACGCCGCACCCAAGTCAGCAACTCGTCTGAGACAGGTTCACCCTCAGCTCGACTCTGCCCTCAATAGTGAACACACCCCACCCTCGACAGATGATCAGCACACCTAACCCTCGCCACAGCACTCTTTACACCACCGAGACACTTCCCTCACCCTCCCTTGAGCTGTTAAACTTCACCGGAAGCTAGCACAGACCCCTAACCCTCCGTACGTACACAAGTCAAGCGCACACGCAAGTCAAAGTGAGTTGCAACTGTAAGAAACACACCTCACCCTCACCACGGCACCGATAGACGGTCTTTACACCACCGAAACACTCTCACCCTCACCACAGCACAGTGTAGATCGTCTGTACACCATCGAGTCACTGCCTTCACCCTCTCAACCTAACCAAGGGACAGCATGAGTGTGCAGACAGCTAACCCTCCGCAGACGAGTCCAACGCGCATCTGAGTCGGAGTGAGTTGAGACTACGCGCTGAGAGTCCGTGTCCGATCCCGTGACTCGTAGACGAATGCTGGACGTAGCGTTGAGCACGTTGACTCACTTGCCCGCATTGCACACACAACTGGCACACTTGAAGCTGGGAACGCGCCGTCACATCCGAGTTCTGTCAATCGCCATTTTTGATGCAGTTCTCAAGTCTTCCGAGTCGTGTTGCCAGTCTCGCCCGTTCATCTTCACTTGCGCACACCGTCCCTCGCCACCGTCACTGACCCGGATCAGTCAAAACACAAGTCCAGCGCCTCCGACGTCACTCCGCAGCCCCCGCACCCCACGCCAAAGTTGTTCAGAGTATGAAAACAGTCAAGAACGCACTGTCAGACGCGTTGTGTGCGCTTGAACAGTGTATCTTCACCATGCAGCGCCCAGCAGTCCGTCCTTGCTCCCACAAACGCTGCCACTGAGTACTCAACGCCGCACCCAAGTCAGCAACTCGTCTGAGACAGGTTCACCCTCAGCTCGACTCTGCCCTCAATAGTGAACACACCCCACCCTCGACAGATGATCAGCACACCTAACCCTCGCCACAGCACTCTTTACACCACCGAGACACTTCCCTCACCCTCCCTTGAGCTGTTAAACTTCACCGGAAGCTAGCACAGACCCCTAACCCTCCGTACGTACACAAGTCAAGCGCACACGCAAGTCAAAGTGAGTTGCAACTGTAAGAAACACACCTCACCCTCACCACGGCACCGATAGACGGTCTTTACACCACCGAAACACTCTCACCCTCACCACAGCACAGTGTAGATCGTCTGTACACCATCGAGTCACTGCCTTCACCCTCTCAACCTAACCAAGGGACAGCATGAGTGTGCAGACAGCTAACCCTCCGCAGACGAGTCCAACGCGCATCTGAGTCGGAGTGAGTTGAGACTACGCGCTGAGAGTCCGTGTCCGATCCCGTGACTCGTAGACGAATGCTGGACGTAGCGTTGAGCACGTTGACTCACTTGCCCGCATTGCACACACAACTGGCACACTTGAAGCTGGGAACGCGCCGTCACATCCGAGTTCTGTCAATCGCCATTTTTGATGCAGTTCTCAAGTCTTCCGAGTCGTGTTGCCAGTCTCGCCCGTTCATCTTCACTTGCGCACACCGTCCCTCGCCACCGTCACTGACCCGGATCAGTCAAAACACAAGTCCAGCGCCTCCGACGTCACTCCGCAGCCCCCGCACCCCACGCCAAAGTTGTTCAGAGTATGAAAACAGTCAAGAACGCACTGTCAGACGCGTTGTGTGCGCTTGAACAGTGTATCTTCACCATGCAGCGCCCAGCAGTCCGTCCTTGCTCCCACAAACGCTGCCACTGAGTACTCAACGCCGCACCCAAGTCAGCAACTCGTCTGAGACAGGTTCACCCTCAGCTCGACTCTGCCCTCAATAGTGAACACACCCCACCCTCGACAGATGATCAGCACACCTAACCCTCGCCACAGCACTCTTTACACCACCGAGACACTTCCCTCACCCTCCCTTGAGCTGTTAAACTTCACCGGAAGCTAGCACAGACCCCTAACCCTCCGTACGTACACAAGTCAAGCGCACACGCAAGTCAAAGTGAGTTGCAACTGTAAGAAACACACCTCACCCTCACCACGGCACCGATAGACGGTCTTTACACCACCGAAACACTCTCACCCTCACCACAGCACAGTGTAGATCGTCTGTACACCATCGAGTCACTGCCTTCACCCTCTCAACCTAACCAAGGGACAGCATGAGTGTGCAGACAGCTAACCCTCCGCAGACGAGTCCAACGCGCATCTGAGTCGGAGTGAGTTGAGACTACGCGCTGAGAGTCCGTGTCCGATCCCGTGACTCGTAGACGAATGCTGGACGTAGCGTTGAGCACGTTGACTCACTTGCCCGCATTGCACACACAACTGGCACACTTGAAGCTGGGAACGCGCCGTCACATCCGAGTTCTGTCAATCGCCATTTTTGATGCAGTTCTCAAGTCTTCCGAGTCGTGTTGCCAGTCTCGCCCGTTCATCTTCACTTGCGCACACCGTCCCTCGCCACCGTCACTGACCCGGATCAGTCAAAACACAAGTCCAGCGCCTCCGACGTCACTCCGCAGCCCCCGCACCCCACGCCAAAGTTGTTCAGAGTATGAAAACAGTCAAGAACGCACTGTCAGACGCGTTGTGTGCGCTTGAACAGTGTATCTTCACCATGCAGCGCCCAGCAGTCCGTCCTTGCTCCCACAAACGCTGCCACTGAGTACTCAACGCCGCACCCAAGTCAGCAACTCGTCTGAGACAGGTTCACCCTCAGCTCGACTCTGCCCTCAATAGTGAACACACCCCACCCTCGACAGATGATCAGCACACCTAACCCTCGCCACAGCACTCTTTACACCACCGAGACACTTCCCTCACCCTCCCTTGAGCTGTTAAACTTCACCGGAAGCTAGCACAGACCCCTAACCCTCCGTACGTACACAAGTCAAGCGCACACGCAAGTCAAAGTGAGTTGCAACTGTAAGAAACACACCTCACCCTCACCACGGCACCGATAGACGGTCTTTACACCACCGAAACACTCTCACCCTCACCACAGCACAGTGTAGATCGTCTGTACACCATCGAGTCACTGCCTTCACCCTCTCAACCTAACCAAGGGACAGCATGAGTGTGCAGACAGCTAACCCTCCGCAGACGAGTCCAACGCGCATCTGAGTCGGAGTGAGTTGAGACTACGCGCTGAGAGTCCGTGTCCGATCCCGTGACTCGTAGACGAATGCTGGACGTAGCGTTGAGCACGTTGACTCACTTGCCCGCATTGCACACACAACTGGCACACTTGAAGCTGGGAACGCGCCGTCACATCCGAGTTCTGTCAATCGCCATTTTTGATGCAGTTCTCAAGTCTTCCGAGTCGTGTTGCCAGTCTCGCCCGTTCATCTTCACTTGCGCACACCGTCCCTCGCCACCGTCACTGACCCGGATCAGTCAAAACACAAGTCCAGCGCCTCCGACGTCACTCCGCAGCCCCCGCACCCCACGCCAAAGTTGTTCAGAGTATGAAAACAGTCAAGAACGCACTGTCAGACGCGTTGTGTGCGCTTGAACAGTGTATCTTCACCATGCAGCGCCCAGCAGTCCGTCCTTGCTCCCACAAACGCTGCCACTGAGTACTCAACGCCGCACCCAAGTCAGCAACTCGTCTGAGACAGGTTCACCCTCAGCTCGACTCTGCCCTCAATAGTGAACACACCCCACCCTCGACAGATGATCAGCACACCTAACCCTCGCCACAGCACTCTTTACACCACCGAGACACTTCCCTCACCCTCCCTTGAGCTGTTAAACTTCACCGGAAGCTAGCACAGACCCCTAACCCTCCGTACGTACACAAGTCAAGCGCACACGCAAGTCAAAGTGAGTTGCAACTGTAAGAAACACACCTCACCCTCACCACGGCACCGATAGACGGTCTTTACACCACCGAAACACTCTCACCCTCACCACAGCACAGTGTAGATCGTCTGTACACCATCGAGTCACTGCCTTCACCCTCTCAACCTAACCAAGGGACAGCATGAGTGTGCAGACAGCTAACCCTCCGCAGACGAGTCCAACGCGCATCTGAGTCGGAGTGAGTTGAGACTACGCGCTGAGAGTCCGTGTCCGATCCCGTGACTCGTAGACGAATGCTGGACGTAGCGTTGAGCACGTTGACTCACTTGCCCGCATTGCACACACAACTGGCACACTTGAAGCTGGGAACGCGCCGTCACATCCGAGTTCTGTCAATCGCCATTTTTGATGCAGTTCTCAAGTCTTCCGAGTCGTGTTGCCAGTCTCGCCCGTTCATCTTCACTTGCGCACACCGTCCCTCGCCACCGTCACTGACCCGGATCAGTCAAAACACAAGTCCAGCGCCTCCGACGTCACTCCGCAGCCCCCGCACCCCACGCCAAAGTTGTTCAGAGTATGAAAACAGTCAAGAACGCACTGTCAGACGCGTTGTGTGCGCTTGAACAGTGTATCTTCACCATGCAGCGCCCAGCAGTCCGTCCTTGCTCCCACAAACGCTGCCACTGAGTACTCAACGCCGCACCCAAGTCAGCAACTCGTCTGAGACAGGTTCACCCTCAGCTCGACTCTGCCCTCAATAGTGAACACACCCCACCCTCGACAGATGATCAGCACACCTAACC
Organism: Strobilurus pachycystidiatus; assembly: GCA_019915135.1. Taxonomy (NCBI): domain Eukaryota; kingdom Fungi; phylum Basidiomycota; class Agaricomycetes; order Agaricales; family Physalacriaceae; genus Strobilurus; species Strobilurus pachycystidiatus. Next base: position 22,601 of record JAHLMK010000015.1, read on the forward strand.
CTCGCCACAGCACTCTTTACACCACCGAGACACTTCCCTCACCCTCCCTTGAGCTGTTAAACTTCACCGGAAGCTAGCACAGACCCCTAACCCTCCGTACGTACACAAGTCAAGCGCACACGCAAGTCAAAGTGAGTTGCAACTGTAAGAAACACACCTCACCCTCACCACGGCACCGATAGACGGTCTTTACACCACCGAAACACTCTCACCCTCACCACAGCACAGTGTAGATCGTCTGTACACCATCGAGTCACTGCCTTCACCCTCTCAACCTAACCAAGGGACAGCATGAGTGTGCAGACAGCTAACCCTCCGCAGACGAGTCCAACGCGCATCTGAGTCGGAGTGAGTTGAGACTACGCGCTGAGAGTCCGTGTCCGATCCCGTGACTCGTAGACGAATGCTGGACGTAGCGTTGAGCACGTTGACTCACTTGCCCGCATTGCACACACAACTGGCACACTTGAAGCTGGGAACGCGCCGTCACATCCGAGTTCTGTCAATCGCCATTTTTGATGCAGTTCTCAAGTCTTCCGAGTCGTGTTGCCAGTCTCGCCCGTTCATCTTCACTTGCGCACACCGTCCCTCGCCACCGTCACTGACCCGGATCAGTCAAAACACAAGTCCAGCGCCTCCGACGTCACTCCGCAGCCCCCGCACCCCACGCCAAAGTTGTTCAGAGTATGAAAACAGTCAAGAACGCACTGTCAGACGCGTTGTGTGCGCTTGAACAGTGTATCTTCACCATGCAGCGCCCAGCAGTCCGTCCTTGCTCCCACAAACGCTGCCACTGAGTACTCAACGCCGCACCCAAGTCAGCAACTCGTCTGAGACAGGTTCACCCTCAGCTCGACTCTGCCCTCAATAGTGAACACACCCCACCCTCGACAGATGATCAGCACACCTAACCCTCGCCACAGCACTCTTTACACCACCGAGACACTTCCCTCACCCTCCCTTGAGCTGTTAAACTTCACCGGAAGCTAGCACAGACCCCTAACCCTCCGTACGTACACAAGTCAAGCGCACACGCAAGTCAAAGTGAGTTGCAACTGTAAGAAACACACCTCACCCTCACCACGGCACCGATAGACGGTCTTTACACCACCGAAACACTCTCACCCTCACCACAGCACAGTGTAGATCGTCTGTACACCATCGAGTCACTGCCTTCACCCTCTCAACCTAACCAAGGGACAGCATGAGTGTGCAGACAGCTAACCCTCCGCAGACGAGTCCAACGCGCATCTGAGTCGGAGTGAGTTGAGACTACGCGCTGAGAGTCCGTGTCCGATCCCGTGACTCGTAGACGAATGCTGGACGTAGCGTTGAGCACGTTGACTCACTTGCCCGCATTGCACACACAACTGGCACACTTGAAGCTGGGAACGCGCCGTCACATCCGAGTTCTGTCAATCGCCATTTTTGATGCAGTTCTCAAGTCTTCCGAGTCGTGTTGCCAGTCTCGCCCGTTCATCTTCACTTGCGCACACCGTCCCTCGCCACCGTCACTGACCCGGATCAGTCAAAACACAAGTCCAGCGCCTCCGACGTCACTCCGCAGCCCCCGCACCCCACGCCAAAGTTGTTCAGAGTATGAAAACAGTCAAGAACGCACTGTCAGACGCGTTGTGTGCGCTTGAACAGTGTATCTTCACCATGCAGCGCCCAGCAGTCCGTCCTTGCTCCCACAAACGCTGCCACTGAGTACTCAACGCCGCACCCAAGTCAGCAACTCGTCTGAGACAGGTTCACCCTCAGCTCGACTCTGCCCTCAATAGTGAACACACCCCACCCTCGACAGATGATCAGCACACCTAACCCTCGCCACAGCACTCTTTACACCACCGAGACACTTCCCTCACCCTCCCTTGAGCTGTTAAACTTCACCGGAAGCTAGCACAGACCCCTAACCCTCCGTACGTACACAAGTCAAGCGCACACGCAAGTCAAAGTGAGTTGCAACTGTAAGAAACACACCTCACCCTCACCACGGCACCGATAGACGGTCTTTACACCACCGAAACACTCTCACCCTCACCACAGCACAGTGTAGATCGTCTGTACACCATCGAGTCACTGCCTTCACCCTCTCAACCTAACCAAGGGACAGCATGAGTGTGCAGACAGCTAACCCTCCGCAGACGAGTCCAACGCGCATCTGAGTCGGAGTGAGTTGAGACTACGCGCTGAGAGTCCGTGTCCGATCCCGTGACTCGTAGACGAATGCTGGACGTAGCGTTGAGCACGTTGACTCACTTGCCCGCATTGCACACACAACTGGCACACTTGAAGCTGGGAACGCGCCGTCACATCCGAGTTCTGTCAATCGCCATTTTTGATGCAGTTCTCAAGTCTTCCGAGTCGTGTTGCCAGTCTCGCCCGTTCATCTTCACTTGCGCACACCGTCCCTCGCCACCGTCACTGACCCGGATCAGTCAAAACACAAGTCCAGCGCCTCCGACGTCACTCCGCAGCCCCCGCACCCCACGCCAAAGTTGTTCAGAGTATGAAAACAGTCAAGAACGCACTGTCAGACGCGTTGTGTGCGCTTGAACAGTGTATCTTCACCATGCAGCGCCCAGCAGTCCGTCCTTGCTCCCACAAACGCTGCCACTGAGTACTCAACGCCGCACCCAAGTCAGCAACTCGTCTGAGACAGGTTCACCCTCAGCTCGACTCTGCCCTCAATAGTGAACACACCCCACCCTCGACAGATGATCAGCACACCTAACCCTCGCCACAGCACTCTTTACACCACCGAGACACTTCCCTCACCCTCCCTTGAGCTGTTAAACTTCACCGGAAGCTAGCACAGACCCCTAACCCTCCGTACGTACACAAGTCAAGCGCACACGCAAGTCAAAGTGAGTTGCAACTGTAAGAAACACACCTCACCCTCACCACGGCACCGATAGACGGTCTTTACACCACCGAAACACTCTCACCCTCACCACAGCACAGTGTAGATCGTCTGTACACCATCGAGTCACTGCCTTCACCCTCTCAACCTAACCAAGGGACAGCATGAGTGTGCAGACAGCTAACCCTCCGCAGACGAGTCCAACGCGCATCTGAGTCGGAGTGAGTTGAGACTACGCGCTGAGAGTCCGTGTCCGATCCCGTGACTCGTAGACGAATGCTGGACGTAGCGTTGAGCACGTTGACTCACTTGCCCGCATTGCACACACAACTGGCACACTTGAAGCTGGGAACGCGCCGTCACATCCGAGTTCTGTCAATCGCCATTTTTGATGCAGTTCTCAAGTCTTCCGAGTCGTGTTGCCAGTCTCGCCCGTTCATCTTCACTTGCGCACACCGTCCCTCGCCACCGTCACTGACCCGGATCAGTCAAAACACAAGTCCAGCGCCTCCGACGTCACTCCGCAGCCCCCGCACCCCACGCCAAAGTTGTTCAGAGTATGAAAACAGTCAAGAACGCACTGTCAGACGCGTTGTGTGCGCTTGAACAGTGTATCTTCACCATGCAGCGCCCAGCAGTCCGTCCTTGCTCCCACAAACGCTGCCACTGAGTACTCAACGCCGCACCCAAGTCAGCAACTCGTCTGAGACAGGTTCACCCTCAGCTCGACTCTGCCCTCAATAGTGAACACACCCCACCCTCGACAGATGATCAGCACACCTAACCCTCGCCACAGCACTCTTTACACCACCGAGACACTTCCCTCACCCTCCCTTGAGCTGTTAAACTTCACCGGAAGCTAGCACAGACCCCTAACCCTCCGTACGTACACAAGTCAAGCGCACACGCAAGTCAAAGTGAGTTGCAACTGTAAGAAACACACCTCACCCTCACCACGGCACCGATAGACGGTCTTTACACCACCGAAACACTCTCACCCTCACCACAGCACAGTGTAGATCGTCTGTACACCATCGAGTCACTGCCTTCACCCTCTCAACCTAACCAAGGGACAGCATGAGTGTGCAGACAGCTAACCCTCCGCAGACGAGTCCAACGCGCATCTGAGTCGGAGTGAGTTGAGACTACGCGCTGAGAGTCCGTGTCCGATCCCGTGACTCGTAGACGAATGCTGGACGTAGCGTTGAGCACGTTGACTCACTTGCCCGCATTGCACACACAACTGGCACACTTGAAGCTGGGAACGCGCCGTCACATCCGAGTTCTGTCAATCGCCATTTTTGATGCAGTTCTCAAGTCTTCCGAGTCGTGTTGCCAGTCTCGCCCGTTCATCTTCACTTGCGCACACCGTCCCTCGCCACCGTCACTGACCCGGATCAGTCAAAACACAAGTCCAGCGCCTCCGACGTCACTCCGCAGCCCCCGCACCCCACGCCAAAGTTGTTCAGAGTATGAAAACAGTCAAGAACGCACTGTCAGACGCGTTGTGTGCGCTTGAACAGTGTATCTTCACCATGCAGCGCCCAGCAGTCCGTCCTTGCTCCCACAAACGCTGCCACTGAGTACTCAACGCCGCACCCAAGTCAGCAACTCGTCTGAGACAGGTTCACCCTCAGCTCGACTCTGCCCTCAATAGTGAACACACCCCACCCTCGACAGATGATCAGCACACCTAACCCTCGCCACAGCACTCTTTACACCACCGAGACACTTCCCTCACCCTCCCTTGAGCTGTTAAACTTCACCGGAAGCTAGCACAGACCCCTAACCCTCCGTACGTACACAAGTCAAGCGCACACGCAAGTCAAAGTGAGTTGCAACTGTAAGAAACACACCTCACCCTCACCACGGCACCGATAGACGGTCTTTACACCACCGAAACACTCTCACCCTCACCACAGCACAGTGTAGATCGTCTGTACACCATCGAGTCACTGCCTTCACCCTCTCAACCTAACCAAGGGACAGCATGAGTGTGCAGACAGCTAACCCTCCGCAGACGAGTCCAACGCGCATCTGAGTCGGAGTGAGTTGAGACTACGCGCTGAGAGTCCGTGTCCGATCCCGTGACTCGTAGACGAATGCTGGACGTAGCGTTGAGCACGTTGACTCACTTGCCCGCATTGCACACACAACTGGCACACTTGAAGCTGGGAACGCGCCGTCACATCCGAGTTCTGTCAATCGCCATTTTTGATGCAGTTCTCAAGTCTTCCGAGTCGTGTTGCCAGTCTCGCCCGTTCATCTTCACTTGCGCACACCGTCCCTCGCCACCGTCACTGACCCGGATCAGTCAAAACACAAGTCCAGCGCCTCCGACGTCACTCCGCAGCCCCCGCACCCCACGCCAAAGTTGTTCAGAGTATGAAAACAGTCAAGAACGCACTGTCAGACGCGTTGTGTGCGCTTGAACAGTGTATCTTCACCATGCAGCGCCCAGCAGTCCGTCCTTGCTCCCACAAACGCTGCCACTGAGTACTCAACGCCGCACCCAAGTCAGCAACTCGTCTGAGACAGGTTCACCCTCAGCTCGACTCTGCCCTCAATAGTGAACACACCCCACCCTCGACAGATGATCAGCACACCTAACCCTCGCCACAGCACTCTTTACACCACCGAGACACTTCCCTCACCCTCCCTTGAGCTGTTAAACTTCACCGGAAGCTAGCACAGACCCCTAACCCTCCGTACGTACACAAGTCAAGCGCACACGCAAGTCAAAGTGAGTTGCAACTGTAAGAAACACACCTCACCCTCACCACGGCACCGATAGACGGTCTTTACACCACCGAAACACTCTCACCCTCACCACAGCACAGTGTAGATCGTCTGTACACCATCGAGTCACTGCCTTCACCCTCTCAACCTAACCAAGGGACAGCATGAGTGTGCAGACAGCTAACCCTCCGCAGACGAGTCCAACGCGCATCTGAGTCGGAGTGAGTTGAGACTACGCGCTGAGAGTCCGTGTCCGATCCCGTGACTCGTAGACGAATGCTGGACGTAGCGTTGAGCACGTTGACTCACTTGCCCGCATTGCACACACAACTGGCACACTTGAAGCTGGGAACGCGCCGTCACATCCGAGTTCTGTCAATCGCCATTTTTGATGCAGTTCTCAAGTCTTCCGAGTCGTGTTGCCAGTCTCGCCCGTTCATCTTCACTTGCGCACACCGTCCCTCGCCACCGTCACTGACCCGGATCAGTCAAAACACAAGTCCAGCGCCTCCGACGTCACTCCGCAGCCCCCGCACCCCACGCCAAAGTTGTTCAGAGTATGAAAACAGTCAAGAACGCACTGTCAGACGCGTTGTGTGCGCTTGAACAGTGTATCTTCACCATGCAGCGCCCAGCAGTCCGTCCTTGCTCCCACAAACGCTGCCACTGAGTACTCAACGCCGCACCCAAGTCAGCAACTCGTCTGAGACAGGTTCACCCTCAGCTCGACTCTGCCCTCAATAGTGAACACACCCCACCCTCGACAGATGATCAGCACACCTAACCCTCGCCACAGCACTCTTTACACCACCGAGACACTTCCCTCACCCTCCCTTGAGCTGTTAAACTTCACCGGAAGCTAGCACAGACCCCTAACCCTCCGTACGTACACAAGTCAAGCGCACACGCAAGTCAAAGTGAGTTGCAACTGTAAGAAACACACCTCACCCTCACCACGGCACCGATAGACGGTCTTTACACCACCGAAACACTCTCACCCTCACCACAGCACAGTGTAGATCGTCTGTACACCATCGAGTCACTGCCTTCACCCTCTCAACCTAACCAAGGGACAGCATGAGTGTGCAGACAGCTAACCCTCCGCAGACGAGTCCAACGCGCATCTGAGTCGGAGTGAGTTGAGACTACGCGCTGAGAGTCCGTGTCCGATCCCGTGACTCGTAGACGAATGCTGGACGTAGCGTTGAGCACGTTGACTCACTTGCCCGCATTGCACACACAACTGGCACACTTGAAGCTGGGAACGCGCCGTCACATCCGAGTTCTGTCAATCGCCATTTTTGATGCAGTTCTCAAGTCTTCCGAGTCGTGTTGCCAGTCTCGCCCGTTCATCTTCACTTGCGCACACCGTCCCTCGCCACCGTCACTGACCCGGATCAGTCAAAACACAAGTCCAGCGCCTCCGACGTCACTCCGCAGCCCCCGCACCCCACGCCAAAGTTGTTCAGACCATCAAACTGCTTCTTGTGGCACTTTTGACCAAGTCATTTGGTCCTAGTCTCATTGAGCATGGAAACGGTGCAAGAAGGGTCTCGATGCCAAGCTGAAATTCTGTTACAGCTCTCCGCATATCTCAGTATGTTTTCTCATATCAATTCTTGGGGATTCTTCACCATATAGACTCAGCAGCTGGTCTCCGATACCTTGCTAGGTTGCCGAAGGGCTTTCTCATTGTGATAGGCCACACAAACAGTGCCAAATGTGTTGTGGTGGTTGGAACTACTAAGAGCAGAGCCAACTTTGCTATATAAGCTGACTACATGGCGAGAAAATACATTACAGTGATAGAAATATGCAGTCCACCCTTGAAAACGGCATAGTTGATAAGTACCCTTGTCAACTGCGCCGGGAATGACGGCGAGAGGGGGTCATCAGTGCAGAAGCGACGCGATTCTCGACTACGATGGCGAGAATCGCATCAGGGTGGCAATGCAAACAAAATGGATGGGCGCCTCGTTGGAGGCTTGACCGTCGCGTAAATATGGATCTGCAGAGAGGTAAGCATAGCAAATAGACACGCTAGTTCAGAACTGGCGTATGCAACGCTGAACAAAAACAGAAAGACATCTTGACTGGGCGCGCGTTTGGAGCCGCGCGCCCTGCTCATGCCGTGGTCCCCGCCCGCTTCCGATCCATCGGCGGGGCGAGTCGTCAAGTCGTCGTCGCGAGTCTCGTCCAAGTTGCCGTCCAAGCCTTCGTTCAAGAGCGGCTTGAGGTTCGTGCTGCCCACGTTGGGTCGTAGTGGCATCCGTTGCCATGGATACATGTCCTGCTCCTGCTCAGACAATTGCGCGTCCAGCAAGCGAGAAGGCGGGCGACGGCGGCGACGGCTTACGTCTCCCGCAGATCTGGATCTACGGACGCTATTAGGATGGTAAAGGACGCGCCTGAGCACAACTAGCGTACCCAACGAAAAGAAAGAGAAACGCACCGTGAATGGGCGCCCGTCTCCAGCCGCCGAGCCGTGCTGATACCAACGGAGCCGACCTTAGTCCGTGGTCGTCCATGTCTGATGTCAGCTCGTCGTCCTCGTGCTGCAGATCCAAGACCGGCAGAGGCTGCTCGGTCTGCCCGTAACCAATGTTGTTGTGGCCTACGTATCGCCAGTGTCTGCCAGCCATGCGAGGGTGACTCCTGCGCGAATGCTAGAGAAGGAGACGCGAGGTTTAAGACGCGTAGGCAGCATCTAAGACGGCTGTAGATAGCGTCAATGACAGCCGAAGGCAGAAAAAGGAAAGACGCGACGACGATGACGATGAGCAGGTTGTCATGTGCGTGGTCAGCGAGAAAGAGGCTTAAGACGGGTCGCCTTTGGAAACCGTACAACAGATAAGAACCCTTATCTGATGTATGGTTTGCTGGGGCGAGGGGTCGGGGCGACGACGGGAGTGGGTAGAAGATACGGACAGCGTCATTGAGAGTGCAGTTGCGGCGGCGGTCGAGCGGCGGGGTGCGCCGGTGACGAGAGAAGGCTGGAGGGCTTACCCGCGCGTAGATCTGGACCGTCGCACAAATCAGTACCAGAGACAAGTATGCCAGCTCAGAGCAGGCATATCAGACCAGAGAGTAGGGAAGTATCACACACCATTAATGAGCATCCGCCCCCGGACGGCGCGCTCGCAGGATATTGACGAGCCTGCATTCCATTCATTAGCCAGCGGAACCCATCCGTCGTCGTCCTCGTCGTTCGATGGCGTGGTCGTCTTGCAGCTTCAAGATTAGGCTTCAAGACTAGCTCAGGGTGCTCGCTTTCCACGTTGGTGGGGCTTATGCGTCGCCGAGGGTGTGGCATCGAGTGCAAGTTGGTTTCTGTGCCAGCGGGAGGGAAAGAAAGGCAGAGGAGAGGAGAACGACGCGTAACCGGCCTCCGTAGAGGCGGCGCGCGCCGGAATAGGGTGCAGAAGGGCGGGTGGAGCGGATAGATGCAACGACGACGAGCAGCAGGTCGTCGTCGTCGTGGTCAGCGAGCAAGAGACACTGTCCCAAACGGCAAGCAGATCTGGATTTGGATGTGCCGGCGGCGATGATGTCACCATTCTCGCCCTCTTCCGAACAACCGTCGTCTCAGCTGGAACATTCGAGCCTACCACCAGCCAGACCTTTGGAGCACGTCAGATGGTCGGCGTTGTTGCTCTGGACACCGCCGCCATCCGTTGTCTTTGTGCGGTCAAAAATGCACGACTTATCTGGACTTGGCTTTGAGGGGTATGTAGGCAAAACAAGTTCTATGTCGACTTAGAGGTCCAGGAGGTCAAGACGCCGCTCCTTCTGCTATTCAGTCTCCGCGTTATCGTATCGTCATTGCAACCTGTTGTTTTAGAAGCTTCACCGCTCCGTTCAGCCACACGTCTCCCACCTCTGGCACACATCCCACGCGCAGCAGCCAGAGCCGAATGTAGTATGGACGTTTCGGAGATGCAGGCGCATATTGAAGAGCTTCAAAGGAAACTGGGAGAGGAGGGAAAGGTCTGGGGCCGTTGTCGATGGTAGTTTTCCTTCTTCCACGAATCGGTGAACCCGCGTCTCCGTGAACCCAGTGTCGCTCACGCCTCATCTCCCCTAGGTCTCGAGCCCGACTCGCTCGTTGGCGATTATTCGACTCTTGTCTCAGACCTGACTGATGATCACCTATTTCTACTGTCTTCACTTAGGCCTGGGTGTACGTACTGTCTGTGATTTCCTAGTTTATCGAGCGAAACCAACCGCGCGCGGATTACGACAATCTATGTTGAACGAGACGGCGATGACAGTGGGACGACTTAAACGGCCATGAGCTCCGTGTGAATGGCCTCCGTCCTCCGAAGCATCGTCTTGTGGATAATAGACAAGTCATTCAAGACTTGCATCGTCGTGCTGAATATGATCGTATCTTGAACACGGCGAGCGAGTTGTCAAGCATCTCGCTTAGATGTGCTAGCTCGCTTTTGATCTTGTACTGGCAGAGGAAAGCCTTCAATTTCAATCCCTTGTACCAGCTGATGCGCATCTTGATCATCCCCAGAGTGCTGACCAACACGCCATGAGTCGCAACTTCTGGTCGGAGATGTTGATGTCCTTGTTCTCCGGCCATAATGTCTCATGAACAGTGGGCTCGTCTCACGTCCCTTCGAGCGCATAGTAGTACTGTTCCAGTTTTCCTCGTCAAAGATATCCGGTTCCTCTTCAGAATTGTCCGATTCTTCGTCGGCCATATACCATTCCTCGTCAACGTCCGAGTCGCCTTCGAGCGTGTCTTGAGTGTGCACCTTGTGTGCGAGCGCTGCAGTTGACAAAACGGGAAAAGGCAAGTCGATAAGTTGGAGTCACTCGCACGATGACAGAACATTGACCGTTCGTGCCGTGTCTCAGTTGATGGTCCCTGCCAGATTTCTCAAACGATAGGCATGGCATAGAGAACTCAGTGAAGGAGAGACGCAGAATAGTAGGTAAAATGATGTGGATGCCGACGGATCAAGCGGCACGTGCTGAACGGCTTGCGGCGGAATTTTCCTTCTTCGCCTGTTACATACCACGACAACACGACTAGGACGGGATCCCCTTCGCCGATGCACAGGACACGGAAGGGCGACACAGACTTACGCGTGCGGCTTGGAGAATTGTGCGTGCTTGTGATTATGCGGAACTATATGCTGACAGGCTGTGACAGCGACGCCAGAGTATGCAGTCCCGGACCTGCTAAACGAAATGATTACTTTCTGGCCTTCCCTCTAGGATCTTCGACACGGCTACTTGGATGGTCCGCAACACGCCTCATCACATTGATTGATACCTGAATGTCCTTGTCACCCTACTGTACGCCACAGCCTGCTTTGGCTTCCGCTGCATTCTCCAATATGTCTCCAGGCTCGCTACTACGGACCAACCTGGCAGTCATCTCTCCTCGCGACCTCCTCGTCGCCCGGTATCGTGAGCTTTCTAGACAGACAACCCCGAAACAGCCGTGCCGAGGAACATTCGGCAATCCGGCACTTGGTAGACACATCGCCGGGCCCGGGTCTTGCTCTTCGACTACTATCACTCGTGAACAGCAGCAGCAGCAACGATCCATGGCAGAGTCAGAAGATGAGATCCAGTGCATGGGCATCCGTTGCCCACAGCCGGCAGGTCAGTCGTCACAAGGCTGAAAGGAAGGCCTGGCTGACTGACTGTTATCAGGCGTTATACTGCATGTCTGTCTCGGTGCCCGGTAGTGAGCAGGCGGCGTGCGGAGATTAGCTTTGGGACGGACGGGCAGGTGCGTTTACTCTTTGTTCTTTGTGCTCTATCCTTATCTCTGTTTAGGTATATCTAACGGACCTGCGCTTGCACCACGGCACATACATCCGCCGCCGGCCCGCTACTGTGACGCTTACACCGTACACGCCGTATGCACTGCAGCCAGACGACACGGTGACGTTCGGGAAGACGGTGTTCGCGGAATGGGGAGATGGTGCGGCCGGTGGTCGTCAGGGTGCAGATTCTTCATGCGGCGTCGGGACCTGGCTCGCTATCCGGGACAGGATCTGGGACCGGGAGATACGGGTTGGGCATCACGACAGATGATGAGGACGACATGGAATTGGAGGACGTGGACGACGACGAAGACTCGTCGTCGATGTCCCTCAGCGACTCAGACGTGGAGGACAAGGTGCCCACTTTGTTGCCTCTGTCATGGGCGCCCGCGCCGCGCGACCTCGTTAGGGCGTTCGAGACTGCTGCTAAGATCCGGGAATCAACTCTTGCCTACCGCTCCGAAACCGATCCTGCCCCCGTCTCCTCGCCCAGCCCACAGCCGCCGTCGGACCTCCTCGACGGACAGGAGGCGCGGGATCCGGAGTCGAATCCCTATGGCGCGTGGCCGAGTGACGGTCGTGTCTTTGAATTTGAGTACCCAGCCACGAATGACGTTCCCATCACCAAGGAGGACTTTACTCCCGCCACCAACACCCCCGCACTCCCCGACGTCACCAAAGAAGACTTTGCCGCCCTAGAAAGGAAGATCACAGACGTGGAGTCGGACGTCGGCGCAGTGCGCGGACTATGCGCCGCGCTGGCCGAGCATGTGAAGGCTTTGGACGTCCCGAAAATGCGGGACCAGATCGAGGCGCTGCAGGAGAGCGGGGTGGAGGAACGGTCTGAGTACGAGCGGATGCTCGAAGGTGAGAAGTTCCCAGTCCCTTATAGGAAGTACAATTTTTGATGGCTGCCGTAGATGTGCGAAACTTGAGAACAGCACACGAGCGGGAGATGGAGGAATAGGCAGCACGCGAGGGAGGTGGTTGTCGACATCCAGTCCTTGAAGCGCAAGCGGGATAAGGAAGACGAGGAAGTGGAGGCCGTCGTCGAGCCAAAGCGATCGAAGCGGATCGCGTCCGCGACAATCAGGACCGCGGCGACAGTGACGCTGGGTGCGGTCGCTGCCTGGGGGGCTCTTGCTTTCAGCTGAGGGTCGCAAGCACGAGAACGTTCGACCCCCCAACCAGTCCCAGTTCCATGCCAGACCGTTCAACGTTGCCCCGACAAGCATATGATATACGAGATACCCTGCTCGGATTACGTTCGTGGACCTTGTGGTGGACTTTGTTTTTACCTCGTGGGCCACTCTACGAAAGCGTAGCCGTGAGCTACAAAGCGTCGATGCTCGAAGCTCGCAATCTTCATCACACCATGTACTGTATACATCGATTTTCGCATACCTACGTTCTACCACTCTCCCTCGTTGTATACTTACTTACACCACTTTCGTTCTCGTATGTTACCACAACTTTTGACTTGGAGCCAGTGGAGCGCGATTATTCCTTGCTGGAGATCAGGCAGACAAGAACAAACAGTATCGTAACAATTGAATGACAGCGGTCGAACCGGAGGAGAAGACTTTTTGACGTGAGTGACTGTCGTCGAGACTTCAAGAGAAATTCTCGCAATTCAACATGGGCGTAATGCATGCCGATGATCTTATGAACGCGAAATACAGTCGCAGGCATTGACAGCAAATTGATTCGAAACGTGTACGATCCATATGTTCATTGTCGTACTACTTAATGGCCACCTCGAGGTCTGGGGGGCGGTAAAACGTCATCCATACGGTCCAAGTTAACTGTACTCCACAACGTTCTGCGGTAGTGCTTGATATTTAGAGTGGATCGTGTCGTGGACAATTGAGAGCATCTCTCAGACTAGTAGAAACCTTTATATCCTAGGAGAACAAGAAATGGGAAGAAATTGAGTAGCCGTCTGATCGAAAAACAGGCGGGGCTCAGATGATCCCAGAGAAGACCGCCATCGCCTGCCGTGCAGGCGGAGAAAGTAGGTCGTCACGGAAACGGAAATGGTCCAGTGTCCAGGGTGAGCGTCGAGCATGCCTCTCCGAGAGCAACACTGCCCCAGATACGCGCGTCGCCGGTGTCCTTCATCGCGATTTTCGTTTGTAGAAGATCCTCGTTGACAATGAGGCCAGCCCTACCATCATCGAGTTCGATCTTGCGGTGGGGTTTTCTAGAAGCAAGGATCTTGGGGCTGAGGGCAGACACATGAAATCAGAAAAGGGTTTGCACGGGGAAACGCACACAGGCGATGACGATATGAACATCACTATCGAGTTCATTCACGACGACAACACTGGCCACGGCGGCGAGCGACTGATTGCACTGTGAGTCAGAGATGGATAGGGAATGGTAAGCAGTCGACGCCCCGACGACCGGGGACTTCTGATGCAAGATTCTACGGTCTACGAGGTACACCGACTTGATGCCCCCAAGAACGACGTCATCGAAGGCAAAGGCGTTCATTCTGTCGCTATAATGTTAACGACCTCGATTCGTGATCTACGCGTTGACATCATACACAGCTTCCTTCAAACAATGAGAAGGGCGAGGTCGAAAAGGGGGAAAGACTCACGACGTACTAACAAAGTAAGTACATAGAACATGAATCGTGTATGTATATACCAGCGAGAGAACTGCATCTATGCGCAGCCCATAAGCCAAGACCGGCAAGACCGTCGTCGGAGAGAAGCAAATACGCGTCGTGAGCTGCGCAATATGGAGGTTCAGATACGCCGTTGACGCGTCCATACCCCCTCCAAGACTAGTCTCGCCTGAACGAAGCGATTGATATGAAAAACAGGCGTGTAGGTGGAAGGCGGGTGTCTTGCCGAGGGAAGAGCAACACGGAGACGGACTTCGCCGAGAGAAACGGGCATAGAGACGGAGAATACACCGAGAAATGAGTATGATGATGCTGTTCGTAGTCGACAAATCCACGGCAGTTTAGATGTAGGGAGGTGCGACGGGGACAACACTGCAGCCGCGTCTTGTATTCATAGACAGGATCTAGAGCGATAACAAATATCAGACATCGGAATAGTGGCGCGGCCGAATGAACACGTGGTATATCAAGTATCAAGAGCTCACCTACACTTCCGGGCCAAGTAAGCCTGCAGAGATGTGCTTTTCGTCCTCGACTTTGCATCCGTCATCGTTTCACTTGGAGATACGCTGCCTTGTCGCCGGGCGCCAGTGCCACATCATGTAGCTCGGTGCAACCTCATCCGATGGGTAGAGCGGCCGTCAGCGGCATGTTGAAGGGATTCGTCGAACAGGTCCTTGAACGTTAGAAAGAAAGAGCATTCGCCTTGTGTAATATGCCTGACGCGTCTAATCGCCGCCGGCACGGCCGTTACCGCGCCCATTCGTGCCTTTGTTTCCTCCCTCCACCGTCGTACTTTTTCATCTGCCAACCCCTGCCGTCTAAACTTCCCTATCTGGAGACTCTTTGCATTTATTCCAGAGCCACCCCATCTACGCGGACTTTCTCATCGAGGCTGACCTTTTCCTCACGGCTGACTTCCCTGGCTACCGCGTCCAAAGTTGAGTGCTGTCCTTCGTTATCGGTCATATTTGCTTCGTTGCTCGCGCGTCCGGCTATTGTCACTCACATATCTGCTTTTTATTGACGTGTCAAATTGTAGGGCCTTCGAGCATAAAATCTTACATAGATGTCAGCTCTATCCCGCGCCGCCGGCAGGATGCTAAAGAGCTTCGGGCATTGAGAATTCAGCGCATCAACCAGCGCGCCGGCGCGATTGACGATTGAGAAGGGTGCCTGCCCCGCGAGGGTATCCATGTCTGACAGTCTCTGTGCATGTATCTGTGATTATGCTACATCTTGGTCTTCATTTTGGCTTCCCTCAGAAGGCCATCAGCGGCGCATAAATATCAACATAAATCGGCCTTCCATTTTTTCTATCTCACCTGTGAAGACAGCATTTGCCTATGTGCAACCTCAGAGCTATGGGTGAGGAAGATTTAGCCCAGCGCGCCACTGCGCGTCGCTGAAGGCACTTCAGGACGCCGCAAGTGTATATGGTCGAGCGCTCAGCGAACGCCAAACGGTCGTCTCTAAAAAGTTAGGATTAGCGCGAAAGAAAGGTATCGCTGCCATAAAGTAATTTTTCCTACTAAGCAGCACAACACAATCGAACAGAAGGCCTTCAGCTGCAAAGTCAAGACGGGTGTATGTTCGACGTACATTCACGTGACCGAGAGTTCAACCAAGATGTACGTAATCTGAGTCTCATCTCCTGATCCCGACGCCCATTGCCAGTCAATGCGATCATGGCGCCATTGCCGCGCGCCCACGACGCAGTCTCCCCGGCCTCCCTGACTAGTTCCGAGTCAGATGTCCGCCCCGCCGCGCGGCGCGCGCCTGACGGCGAAAGCGATCGCAAGGTGGTTCTGGCACCCGAGGAACTGGTGGACAAGATTCTCGCATTCTCGCCCCTCCCGATAAACCCAATCGATGGACAAGATCCCATTCGTCCCCAACATTCTCCAGTTGCATCCTTTGATATGCACATACACGAACGGCTGTTGCTACAACGCGTGGCGCCCTTGCCGTCTCTTCTGGCGAATTTATCCCGCCTAGCTGACACTAGATTGACGCAGTTTTACGCTGCGAGGCATATGTTTGATGACGACGATCTCTTCGATACAAAAAATCCTGCGAGGCCCTACGCTACAGATAACGCAAAACTGGTTCAAACTCGTCGGGACTACTATCTAACATCACTCATACATCTCGCCTCCGTTCTGGCTTTTCATCCAGATCATGTACTCCTTCCTTTCCTGTCGTGCGCCCGGGATTTGACATCACGGAGCGAGACTGAGTTCTACTCTCAGACCATGGTTCTCTCCATGCGTAGCTTTCACGGCGACAACGACATCGATGTTCTACCGGATAATGTTCAGACGACGGTCAAGGCTATGCTTCGTCACACCTCTCAACTGGTTCTTTGGGAAACCTTCGCACCGTCGGCTGATGGTCTCCTCGACGGGATGGCTGGGTTTACCGGTCGTTCTTTTCCATGGAAGCTGTGCTCGACAGCGGGACACCAGCGTACCATCGCCGATAAGAGGGTCGTTGACGCTCCTGGAAAAATCTGGGGTTTTCCGCGGGCCAAGGCTACCAAGCCGTCTGTGTTTATGAGCATGTACGACCTTGGTGGGGAGAGTCGCTTCCGTAGGAGTGGGAGAAGCCGTCCCGGACCCGCCGTGAGGAAGAAGACGAAGGCGATATTGTGGCCCCCAATTTCTGAGATCGTATTCGCGGATTATATGGCCGACCCAGCGGACTTCCTCACTCGAGTAAGCATTCGTAATTTTTTCGATGGTGGCACTGGATACTCATCGCCACAAGGCTTGGGCGCGTGCAGTGCAATATGACGCTACCGTGATTGTTTTCGATACGGGAAGTCGACTTCGTATTGGTATTCGCCATCGAGGGACTCAGACACTGTACCTTTCGGATATCATCATCCTTCCTTGTTCCTCGCCGTTATTTGGGAAGTTTATGCTAGGTCTTCTTCTGGCGGCAATCGAAGATGCGAGTCATAGGGCACAATTGATGGACACCGAATCGCAAGCGAGTCGAAAGCGCGCAGCGCCTCTTCTACAGGCCTCCACACGGTCCAGGCAACGGCTGAATGACGCAGGTGCGGCCAAAGAAAGGGGCGATACTTCGGTTTCTCTGGCGGTGAGTCACTCCCCATCTACACGTTATCATTGGATCGACTCACATCTTCAGGTGGCATTTGATCTTGCCAACAAGCGCCCCATTGCCCTTCTGTATCTTGAGTTTGACCATTACCTGTCTCCTTCGCCTCTCCTGCTCATTCGAAATACGCGCTCCAAGCGGTTGAAGGAATCATATCTCCTCAGTGACTCTATCTCACTCCGTCTCTCGGCCAAGATAGGCGATGGCGCGACGGGGGATGTCTTCCGCGCTGTTCTCGAGCTACCGGCCTCATCTGGTGGCATCACGCGATCGGCGGAGCGGGTAGTCGTGAAAATCTCCGCCAAGGCGCAGGATGCTCTCCGAAACGAGTACGCCATGTATTGTCATCTTGCCGCCCAAAAATCAGCGATACAAGGTATACCTTTGTGTCTAGGACTCTTTGAGAGTCGGGAATCGCCTCATCTTGTCCTTGTGCTAAGTGATTGCGGTGAGCCACTAGGGCTTATGCGCGAGCGTAACGATATGCTGTCAGAGCTCTCAGAAAACGAAATGTGCGTGTCTTCCAATGACTCATTTCAATCATTCACTGACGGGGCTGTAGCTCGCTCTATCTCAACATTGTCGACAGGGTGCATGCTGCTGGCGTTCTGCACGGCGATATTCGCGCGTGGAATCTCCTACTCGACAGTTCTCGGCAACCGACGCTGATTGATTTTGACCGAGCCAAGTTGACGGACAACGAAGACGCTTTGAGAAGGGAAAGACGTATTCTCGAGAGGATTTTGAATGGATTTAATTCCGATTCTGATAGTGATTGATAATGACATGTATTACTTTTGCCATTCATGCTTGTCTAGCAGATCGGCATCTTCTAGACTTTTGTAGTCCATGCTCACCCGAGAGTCGACTTTGTCGATCTTGGCCTTCTTCTTCTTCCTATCCTCAATCAAACCAGCGAGTCTTGAGTCCTTGATGAACGGTGAGCATGAATTTTTCTCGTGTCATGAATGACTTTGTACCGGGTTTTTGAGTCTCTGAAGAAGTCGGATACTTCTTTGCACAGCCCGCAGCTCATCCCTAAGACGCTGCATTCTATTGGCATTGAAGCAGTGGCCCGACTCCCAGTTTGTGATGTACACGCGCCATTCCTCGTTCCTCACAATGTGCACGTTACAACGATTGATCATCTGGTTTACAAACCCGGCCTTGTGCAGTCCTCTGACAGCCCTTGTTGCTGCGGTCCTGAAATTGAAGTAAGGTCAATTCGTTGCCACGACAAGCCCATGGCGGCCAGGCTAACCGTATTCCTGGCGGTGTCGAATTCGGAAACTTCTGGCTCAATGGTGCTCCGACCACAGCCTCGACAAAGACCGATACCGGTCGCCCAACAACATCATGGCCAGAGAAAAGACCATAGCTGCTTCTGATCCCCAGAAGCTTGGCCGATTTCATGGTGATATGCGTCCGATAGTGCAGTCTCGCGCCACGCGCACCGGTGGGAAGGATACCTATCTTCATCAGTATACCACCCAGGTAAACTCCTCTATTCTTCTCGTAGACGAGGCACTCGACATCCCATAAGCAAGAAGTCTGCTTGCGCTCTCTGGTTAGAGATACTTCCAGTCTGCCAGCGCGGTTTGTCGAGGGATGCTCCAGCTCCGACATCAGAGGGTCCGCACGGATAACGATACTGCGCTTTGTGTATCCTAGCACCGGGATAGTGACAGGCCAAATCAGATGCAATGACTTGGCCTCTGAAAGCTTCCGCAAAATATCTTTCTATTGACAAGCCAACGTCAGCTACTAGCGAGATACATCGAATGGCAGAGACTCACCCGGCCGTTCCTGATTTTCCTGGTCTCCTGCTCGCGGAGCTTGATTGCTGCGGGCGACATATTTTTTAGAATCTCCTTGGGATACTGGCCATAGTGGCGAATGTATCGATCCAAGAGGACTAGTCTTTGGTTTTTCTTGGCCCTTCGATATGCATCGCAAAGCACGTAAATGTAGAGTCCTGTGTGAATTTTGAGATACTCCTCGGATCCTTGGCCACCCGCTGTGACAACGGGTGACACGTAGAGCCGACGATTGTCTCGGTCGCGAAGTCCAATAACTTCGCTATTGCCAGAGTTGATGACGCAGCCTGTGGTGTCGAATTTGACCATTTCTGCCCAGGACTAAGATTGAGGGGTGGTTGGTTTGAGAACATCGTTTATGCAATGACAGCACTCACTTGCTGCGTAATCTTGGTCGATTTGGACGTAGGGGGGCGGCAACCAATCAAAATCTCTCCCGTTCCAGCAGATTCATCGCACGGCTCGTCCTCCCAATCCTCTTCGGCGTCCGATCTTTCACATGCGCTGTCAATGAAGATTGCGCACTCTTTCCCCGCGTCTGTTTTACGACAAAGAAGACCGCTGTCATATCCCGTTTTTGCGCCAGTAGTCACGAAGTCCATGGGATCGTCGTCGCGTCTACATCCTTGAGCCCCACAGTCCATGTGAACTGGGCAAGAAGTCCACCGGAAGCTTCCGGTTCTCCCGTTGCTGGACAATCGCTCCATCGTGCTTCTGTCTCCTGCCTTCAGACTCTTGAACTCGTAGGTGATGAGGTTCCCCAAGTCTGTGGATTTGATGGTCTCCAGCTGCTTGCTCAGGTCCTCCGGTAGGTAGCCACGCTCAGCCTCCTCTTCGAGTCGTAGATATGCATCAGCATTCGCACACCCTTTGTCGTCCTTTACCATGGTGAGGAATTGATCGGCACCGCCACCGTATAAGGTGCAAGCCATACCGGAGATGATTGGAAACACATGTTCCATGTAGAGGCGTTCGATGTCTTCCTCATTCTTCACCGTCCAGTTTGCCTTCGATTTGCAATTCCTTGCCCACGCTTCCGAGAGGCGGTGCAGCTCCTTCTCACCATCGCTTCCGAGAGAAAGGCGATAGCTATCCGCAATCGCTTTAAGTTGCTCTAGCATGTCGGGTAGCAGGACGACCTCGTCACAGAGTAGCTCGGGATGCATATGCAGATCGAAGTTGCGGGGTTCGCGCGTCTTTCGACTTGTCGTGTGGTCATGGGTTGGGATGAAGCCAGGTAGGGAAGATGCAAAGAGGCGATCAATATACTCGTCTATGACAATCATTCAGAAGGTTGTGTCTTCCAACAGTACAGTAAGCGTAACTTACCATCCTCCAAGCCGCGTTCATGTATGTATGGCGGCGCTCTCGGAACTGTCTGGACCGGTGTTTTCTTAGGCTTAGAGCCTAGCAGTGTTCCCCTTGGTGGTATTGCGATGGCGCGAGCTTTCTTCCTAGAGTGTCCGACAACCATTACGGCAGCGCGTGCTGTATGGCAGAAGAAGGCGACGTTGGGAAAAGGGATAGAGTGATCCGCGTGCTGGTCCGCTTAAAAAGCTGGTCGATGACTGGCCTTCCTGACTCCTGAGGACAAAAGACACTGATAGAGAACAATGTCGCCAGGATGACTTTGAGGTGGTCTTATCTCGATGAACGGTTACATCTCTGCTTTTACCTGCGTGAAGCCCATCTATCGTGGCACCCAAAAACGAACAAGAGACATAAACAGACTCTGAGTTCCTGTACTCACGACAAGGCAAAGGTGAAAACGTTTCCGGCTATTGTCTTCGCGATGCGCGTCGACGTCGGTGCCTTACTATGTACTTGGTGAAGGAAGTTCCGAAATGGAACAAGAGCGATGGTCGTTGGGAATCTAGTCTTGGCAAACTTAGGACCACCCTTTTTCCTTGTTCCGGTTCAAGCGCAAAAGCCTGTCCCAATTGTCATTATCGTATTGTCTGAAACAGTGGCGACACCGCAGTCTGACGTCGAACAGACTCCCAGGTGGAAAATGTAACCGACGATTTATAATTTCTACACCGAGGTTCGGGCACCGTAAGAATACGAGATTCAAATTCGCAAAAGGTCAAACGTTCGAGGCGAAGTTACAACGCATACAGTAGTGAGATCATCAAATCTCGCCTCAGTCAAAAGAAGTACGTCGTTCATAGTGTGTGGCGCACAGGCGTCAGATGCTTGTCCGTCGATAAGCGTCACGCATGCAATAGAGCACGCTGGGGGCGCAGTTTCATCACCCAGCCAACGAATCGTACTAAGCCGCACGATTTGGCCCCAGCATGAGGCGTCAGAAACGCCTCCGGACCATCCATCAGAATGAACGGGCAACCTTCGGCGCGAGACAGGGTCCAAAAAGAAAATGGACGATAAGAGACCCCATACGGTGGCGGGAATGAGATCGAAAGCGGGTGAGTGAGAGTAATGGGGACGTGGACGTCGATGTGGAACATGGCCGGATGTGGAACAGGAATGTTCTGGTGGGGATGGTGGGCGAGAATGACGGCGCGCAATAATGGGCTGGGCAGTGCAGTGCAACCAGCAAGCAAGCGGTTTCAGGATGCGGCCAAGAGAGCTACGAGTGAAACGAAGTGCTGCCAGGGAGTTCGTTTTTTTGAAGGGGTTCGAAAAGATCCGTTGCGCCGAGGGAAAACGGGGAGGAAGTCGAGACCAATACACGGAGAAATCGTCAGATAGTGGAGTCAGGAGCGGAGGGCTATGCAGCGATACCAATAGAACGCCCTACGACGGCAGCGTTCCCTGCCAAATGTATATCTACGCAAAGTGTCAACTATGCCATGTCCGAAGCAGGTGAAGAGGGGTGAGAAAATGTCGAAAGACAGCTCAGGCGCCATCGCTGCAATGAACGGGCACGACAATACACGAGGGTACCGTGTTTGTCGGCAGCCTCGGTTTGGGTGCCAACCAAAACGGCTGCGGCGGCGCCTCAGTTCACCCTGCGATATACACCAGCAAAGAGAGCAAGTGACGACTCACCGCAGTTACAGGTCCTAGCACCCACACCGTCTGCAGATTATCGCATCCTGTCTTTAAGTTTCTCGCCTGTCCAAACGTGTATAGTCATCGCTTCGCCATGTTCGTTCCGACAGTTGATAGCTGGTCCAAGCATTCCATCATAGTCGGGGAGCAGCATTTCATGCGCATGTTGGCCGTGGCTTGATTCGTACAACAGTTGTGATAGCCATGGACGTCTGGAAGAAAGGCGCGTTCATTATGTAATGTTGATGTTGCCTGTAATTGCCGACGTCCCGGCTGTTTCCTTTTCTCGGCCACTTAAAGAAGACATTCTGTCCAGTGAACGCTCTTGCCGGCCAATCTTTCTCGGTCTCTCGCCGGTTTCCCCACGTTCTGGTCTTCCTGTGCTTCGTGTCCCTGTCACCAACTTATTGTCATATAACGGCACTGGGTTCGTGTTCCGCTCCCTCTTGGTCTCGCTATATATCAAGGGCTATTCCAATGGTCTAGAGATTTATCCGTCGCTTGCTGCTGGCTGTCTCATCATCTCTTGTCAGCAGGAGAGCCCTGTTCTAAATCCCGATCCGAAGGTACGTTGCTGTGACGGCCGAATCTAGGACATCCCAATTCTGCTGACTCGAGACGCTAGCGACAACTTTGTCGCAGCCCAGACATTGTTCTCGAAGTTGCAATCGTACTCGTAGGCTCGCTTTGCTTTCTCCACGATGGCTATGACACTCCTCTCCACATCCAATATCAGGACCTACCCCGGCGGTCCCTGCCAACAGTTACCTACGTCGGAAACGTGTCGGCGAATGCAAAGAGCGCGAAGCTTGAAAATTAGACGTGCACAGATACATGATCTGGGTCGTGGTCTGAAAACAATTCATGGCGTGTTGCCCTTCTCCATCTATCCTCGCGCTCCTAGCTCTGTCACCTTCAGCGGGCTATGAGACCCAACTCGGAGACGTCGCTAAAAGAAGTTCCATCGGTAGTAAGTCGAACAGCACCTTCGTTCGACAAATTTCACTGACAGAGATGCTCTTGCTGAACTCACACCGTGTAATCAGGCAACTGGCCCGATAGCTGATGAAAAAGAATAACCCATAACGGAAAGCATTCCGGGCCAAGCCTGCGGTAGTTACTAGTAAGTGTTCTGATGTGTGGAAGAAGGGACTGCTTGCGATCACTGACACAGAGCACGAAACACCTTCGCACGCCGCTATGAGTGGACCCAGATCAGTGCAGTGCAAGCGGCATCGTGATTGTGATCGGTCGGAATGTCAACAACAGATGGCGTCAGTCGGTGGCGCCACCATGTGATACAGTACGTTGGAACTTGGCGCATGTACGAGCAGGCGTTGATCTAAGCGTGAATCCATGCACACCGTGATATAGAGCAAAGCAGGGTCCCATTAGTGTATCCTGTCAGGTTTCGCATGTAATGCTGATGCTCAAACTGCTGCATGATTGCGTCCTTGTCTCACGTCTACATAATTATCTTTGCCCTATGTCAGGAAGCGTTGGGGAGCCGACGTAGATATGAAACTCCATCGTGCTTGCGACAGCCGTCGTATGTGGGAGATATGGTCCCTTCAGCTTTGCAGTGGTCAGGGCAGTGGCATTCCTTGAAATTCTGGGCTGTACAGTTCTTACTCGGAGTCCCTAGCCGATCCCGCATACTCGGCGTTCGTACTGCCTGTTGAGCAGTCCAAAGCACTCCGATTGCCAAAGCCTCACCATGCTATCTCTCAGGAGACGCACCAGCTCCCGCGCGTGGCGAGTCTCAGCTTGGGGCGAAAAAACAAGCCTGAAGCTTTATTGTACCCCTAATATCACTATAAATTGCATGTACTTAGTTGGGCAAGATCCTCCGCCTGCCATTTCATTCCGTATTGCAGACGCTGAACCCTATTAAGTTACTCTTCGCATCGTGAAAAGACACCTTTTGAGGAGTCATAGATAGGGTGTTATGTTCTAGAGACGCTCACTTACCCATCGTTTCAAAGATCTGCGCCAAAAACCGCCGCGGCCTCGTCTATCGTCCATGAAAGTGTCTGTACTGCGAGACGACCTTGCATAGGCTGAGCATCGCGTAGAACTGATGCCGCATAAAGATACCTCTGCGGCTGAAGTATTGTGCGCCGAGCCGCCGTCGAAATGGGAGCCCGGATCGCGTACTGGAGGCGGCTGCGATGATCGAGTGACTTGGCCACATTCGAGAGACGATCAACGTGGCTGTGTAGAGGCCGGCGGCATATGACGCGTCTCTTGCTTCCCCCCACCACTGTATCCTTGAAATTGCGCCTGCTGAGCAATGCCCACACTAAAATCAGATGCAAATGAGTGGCTGATTCCGACTTCACACATCGATCCCCAGAACGTTCGATACCACGCGGTCTATGACACTCGGCGACAAGTACGACCGACACGGTATGATCTCAATAATGAAATGGCTATCCTTTTCTTTCTTGGTACGTGCTTCATACCATAGCGTCGTCTGGACGCGCGATGTTCATGCGCCAATTCCGCCCCAAGGCCACCCCTAAGCTCTTCCCCGCCTACTTGCACTCTGTTCACGCACCAAATTCCTTCAGACTCCCACACCCCTCTTCTCGTCGTCTTTCCCGAGTCTTTGCCTCTTCTCCCATGGCCTTTTAAGATCTCCCGTTGCCAGACGGCCGTTCTCGCTTCAGACCCACTCCTTTCCCGAGGCTGCTGCGTCCACCTTCTCCCGGACGATCCTTCTCCCTTGTATGCATAGACGCGTCAGCATGTGTATGGTTCAAACATTCCTCTTCCTCTTCTCCGGCGCCTTGCATCGTCGTTGGGAGAATGACCGGTCGGTTGTGTCCGGATAGCATGCCATTGGTGGGCGTTCTCCCGCCAAAGCGAGATGGCTAGCGCTTTGCACCGTGTAATGCTATTATCGGAGGGCTCTCAGTGAGGCACATGGGCCGCCGCTGAGTGTAATCTCGCCTTGAGGTATGAAGCGTACTGACTAGACTGGAGAAAACACCAAAAGTTCCCCAAGAGAAGTGAGTCGACCTTCCCTTTCTTCCACGCTTTGGGGAACTTAGAACCTTGACAAAAAACGTCATTTGGCGGCTATAGGCGATGCATCACGGAGAACAGAAAAGGACGATGCCTATCACGCGCCGGAGCAAAGTCCAGACGCGGTGCCAATGGAGCGTAGGAATGGTGGTGTGGTTCGCTTGATTTCTTATTGTTTACCTCAGCCGTTTTCCAATGGCGTCCGACAGAGAACATTGATCTCTCCAGCACACCTAAACTACAAATCATCTTCACTGAGTAGGCCTGTGTCCGCGAATGAATATAACTCGTTCCTGTATGCCGGAACGCAAAGGAAAGGGAGGACAAGCGAAGAAGTCAATCGACGCGATAACCAGCCGAGGCCAACGGTCTTCCATGGCTTGGAACCATCCCTTCGACTTGATGTAGGGCCAATCATTGTTGGAGATTGTACAGAAGGGTAGACACCTATCAAGATTAGCTACATCTTTTCACCGGTGCTCTGGTTAATGTTCAACGGCAGTGTACTATTCCAGGCTAACAGCAGAACGGCGCACGGTAAGGAAGTCGTCCACAGTTGATGGGAAGGATGGCCGCAGACAGGGAAACACCGTCCAGGATCGGACAGTGGCAATGAATCAGAACGAAGAGGATTCTAACGTACTCTCGTGCTACGACTTCACTATGTTGACTCCGCTAACGTTCTGCTGTCCTCTTCGCACGGCTTGTTCAAGTCATGTACCATGTTATTCTTTGCTGTTTGATGTCCCATTCGGGTGGGTGGTTATGTCCGTCAACACGGCACGTCAATCCGGTGATGCTATTCATCTCCATCCAGATTCTAAAACGATTCTCTTTCTCGTACGACAGAGAGGCGAACAATCACATCATGCGTCACTAATCCCCAGTGATGATCTATCATACACTTACCAGAAGTGCAAGTGTTTGCTGCGTCGTTTGTGCGTGTGTCCGTCACATATCAAAATCTACACTTCGATACTCTTCGGTCCTGCTGTGGAATCTGACCCTGTTCATTAAACTCGTTGCTCGCTGCATTGTACTATCCTGTGCGTGTCCTCAAGGAAACTCATGTTACGTAGTTGTCACACCACATCCGTCAACGTGCATCTGCCTTGAAGGACATAAGTGCTCTACTAGGCATGCTGTGAGCCTGTGCATCGAAGTCCATCGACGCTGCTTGGACGTCCGTCCGGTGCTGTCCGATCCGATCGATACTCTACCAATAGCTGCTCGGATCATGATCCTCCCATCTCACATCGCTGGCCACTAGTCCACGACATGCTCTTCATGCCATGCTCGCACTGATCTCCCATAACTGCATGTCCGCCTGGCTCGGCTCATGCCAGGATGCTCCGCGCCAGGATCACCGCCCACCATACACCTTCTAGCTACTCGGTGGTTGTCCAGTGGTTCCAAACCCGCCTGCTTTGGCGCTGCTTCTCTGCGATCAGATATCGGACCAAATACCAAGCGTACGTGTACACCTCTCCGCGGGAATGTCGTTCTGGGCATCGAGACACACGTGGAGACGTTTCGTTCCTGATTCGCCTCTAGCGCTCGATACCCATCTCGGTTAGATCTCTGATACGTTCTATACCACTTACCGGTTGCTGCAATGTTTTATTCAGTCCAGTAGCACACTGGGTGGCGCGGGTGGCGCGGGAATTGACGCACAAGCTCGTCAGGTTCGTCTCCGTGTCAGTGGGCTCCGTCGGCCCGCCATGTATAGGTTCCGCATCCATCGAAGATGATGATAATTGGGCTTTACTTAACTGAATACGACGCGAACTGTCATTCATCCTCGCTGGCCCGAATGTGTCTTTATTCTGTGCCGTGGCCCGTGTCAAACCTACACACTTAGGTTTCCCTTTCATATGTCGTCGTTTCGGGTACCCCAACCACCGGACTTGCTGAAGTCGAACCCGAGTCACATGCAGACCAACCTTTTCAAACCTTAATCCGTACCTGGTTGAAGCTGCGTCTCTCCGTGCTGCGCTGGGGAAAACTCGCAGATTTGAATGGAGCGACAGCATCTCAGGCAGGGAGATTCTCACCACCCTCGTCGCTTCTTTGACTGACCATGCGACCACTAGTCGTTTTAGCCCCGTTCCATGCAGGCGGGTCTCATTAGGTCTCATTCCATTTTGCCACTAAACAGGGAGAACGGAGGTCTCGTTTTCGCAACTTTTGGTTTCGGGTGGTGAGGACCAAGTTTGTATAATGTGGGTCGCTCTTGGCATGTGAATACCAACGGCTCTTGTCGGTCGATGGTGACCTTTCGTTCGTTTCGGAGGTCTGTAGCTAAATAGAGATTGAAATGGATGACAGTGAGTTTGTCTGAATCACACGCTTGTGATGTGATCCCCGGTTGCTCTGCGATGCAGCAGTGCACTACTGAAAGGTCCTGTTCTCTAAACCGCATTCTTATCCCATAATTTTTCGGCGTTCAAGGTCCTATCTGATTGGCGGGTACTGATCGCCGGTGTGCTGCTGTCTTAGAAGCCGGATCAGATTGACAACGGAACGTCGAATCTAAGGAAATTACAAAACAACTTAAGGCTTAACCTAAGCCCCTTGATTTAGACGGAGGAATGCGACACTGAATCATCGGATGGTGGAAATGAATACCCTGGTGCATCTACGGCTGTGGTGCAGACAGGAAGGTGGCAAGAGGGGCGCCACAAATATCAGCGCAACGAAACTTACATAGAGCAGACGCCTGAGAAGTCGTCACCAGAGATGGAGCCCGCATGACGGTGTTTCATTCCAGAGAAACTAAAGCAGGACGATTGGGATTCGGAAGTTCGAAGGAGACAAGGGTGAAAGAAAGCACAGTCGTGTCAATACTGTAAGCAAGTGTGAGTGGCAAGAAGGACTCAAGGATGAAAGCAAGGTTTTTAAAGATGACAAATGTCGTGGGGAATCCCTGGGGAGTCCCTTGCCGGGATGCCGTCCATTCTAGATTTTGGCCCCCAAATTCGCCTCGATTTGGGTATGAATCTAGTCAACGGTGCTGAGAGCCTCTGCTGGCTAATGAATGAGTTCAACAGGGGGTTTCTACCACCACGATATGATAGATCTCGAATGAATCGAATAAGCTTCGTGGAAAGTAGGACACACCAGGGAGATTCGCAGTTTCGCGATTTTGCGATCACGGGTACCGTCTTCGACGCGGTCACGGGGAAAGTGTACGTTCTAAGTGGCGTGCCAGCATTGATCAGCACGAGGCCAATGTACCTCCATCAGAACGCTCTCCGTATCATTACATTCCAACTCGGTACTTACCAGTGATTTGTATAGCGAATTCGTCTACTATGGTGACCTGATTGCATCCGGCTGGTCCAATGCGTATGCCATATCGAAAATGGGCTGTAGCTGCGGCGACTACATAGCATCGCGTACGACAAGGGCTGTCGGAGGAAGCAAGGCAGCAATGCGGCAGTCGGCACCCCTCTAAATCAGAGGTGATGCCTTAGGCCAACAGAGCCAAACTCGATGCCGTTTGCCTCACACTGACAGCTTCCAACACCGCCCGCGTGTTCGATTCCCTGTTGCGACCTCACTCGGAAGCTTGCCTGGTTCTAAATTCTAATGTCCAGGCGGGGCTATTCAGCCTCCATCTCACCGCTAACATCTTTGTTCTCGTTCTCTATGTACTGCATCTGATATCGATTCTTCGCTTCATCTTGCGCTGTAACCCTCGGTCCGATCTCTCCATGGGACAGACTGCTGACGGCAACCGCAAGAAACGTGGTAGCCCAGCCCAGGTTCCCACCGTTGCTATTATGGTTTTGCGTTCATCATGTCACTAGCGGCCTTGTTGTACGTGTGCTATTGTCCTCGTTCTGGGTTCCGTCTTGAATCTTCAAGGTTCTTGATCTTACTCCGTTCTTATGATCCCGGTCCAGATATCTTCATTTTTCGATCCTTTCGGCTAACGCGCTCCGTCGTTGGATGCAGATCCTTTGTTGTGATGAATCCAGGTATCATAGATGCGTAACCGGATTCGAACCTAGGTATAGCCTCGTAATCACACAAGACGTGTTTGTACGGACATCACCGTCAAAAAAGGAAAGGTACAAACAGTTACTTCACCCCGGAGTTCGGACTATGGCCTTACTTCGCGCACCTCCTCCTTGGTGTGGACTCGGCCGGAAAGTCCATTCAGTCTCCGCTCCGTGCCCAGTCCAGATCCACACATCACAATCACGTCTACACAGCTACAGTAGAGCCTTCTGATGGCCCGTAGCCTCCCGCGGAGCTCCAAATGTGTTGATTGACCGGCTGCAGATAGTCATCAGAGCCTGGTAAGGATAGAATGGCACTTGGGGATGGTCGAAGTGGGGGTCGGCAATCTTGCGACGTCAACGGATGCGCGCGGTTTCTCGCATGAAAGGGCTCTTAGTGTAAGTGAAGCTTGTATGCACGTCCTCCACGCTAGGCTCACCCCATCTCATCCTGGGTAGCGTTGACTGTAGCTCGGATGTATTGATTATGGAACGCATCATCAGAGTCTAACGCCACCGGGATCGGGCATCACCGCTTCGGGTTCATTTGGCCCTTAGGCTTGGGACTCCCGTACATGCACATGCACACTAGGCTTGTGGTAAGTAAAGTGTGCGCTTGACCCAACTCCACATCTCGTTAGTGGAAGTGTAACCATTTCCGAGCATTTATTAGGTTTTCGTAAAGCCGTTGCCTTGTGGTGTGGTTACTTCTGGTGAACCTTCGTGATATGGAGGTACTGCATTGACGAGTCCGAACGTTGAACGGCGCGCATCACTCCGGTAAGTAGTTATTGTGCCCTTCTCCTTCTGGGACCTGCACTGAATACGTCATTGATTCAGTGACACACGGCGCACCATCCACATCGCGCACTGTTCGTACGTAGAGTCTTATGTTGTGCTGTGCTAATCGTTCCCAAGCTTGTTACTGATGACTGGAACAGTCCGCGCTTCACAGCTCGTCCCGTCTCCCATGTCATGTTGGACGTGCAGCAACTTTGATGTACAATCTTTTAATGGTCATAGAGGAACTTGCTACATCAGCGCCTCCATCTAGGCGATCCTTCTGCGGTACGGCATCATTTTGGTGAACTGGTAAGTTCCACCATAGAAGATATCCTTACCGTTCTGTCCCTGCGATACACGTCTGGCCAATATTCTGATTCCTTCCCCTGGCAGTGTACGTTCTACGTGCCGGAACCATCATTGATTTGTGTGAGCCGTTTAGCACGCATGACTTTGCTTTGTTTACAATTCCATTATAGCCGTGCCATTGTTTCACGAGGACAGCATGAACACGCGTAAGCATTTAGTTGCATTTACTGTGAGCAGCCGAACACACAGGATTCTAACAAGGTCTTATGTGCAACAAATTCGATGCGCTTCAGTTCATATGGGCTCGTCAGCGCCTCTATTATGATCACGGCATTGAGCGTGTACGTTCCTCAACACACGCGGATGCAGTCGAACTGTGTTACCCAAGTTGGCTACGGTGGCGTGTCCCATTCATCGCGATTTATCATACGAACATAACTCCGCGTACAGACGGTCCTTGATTAATCTGTTCTCCACCTGACATCGTGAATATCGTTCAATTCTCTACCTGCGCATCATGGTCAGGCTCCCGTTTTGATTCTCTCCCCGAGTTCAACCACAGATGTCAATTACGGTTCTGAATCCGAGACAGTGTTCCATTATGATTCTGTCTCCACAAGCGGGCTCGTACATCCAGGATGTTTCGATGCTCGCCCCTCGCCCGTCCAAAATATTTTGAATGTGACGGGATCGCCCCGTCCCGCGTCACTTACCGTGGAACTGTTACTCTGTAGGAGAAGTACTCATACTCCGCATGCTGAATTTCATGCTCTGAGTTCGCCTTCCATACACGAAGGACTCACCTCGCCAATGCGTCGACTCTGTACCGTGATAGATGATTCTCCCGCACTGCACCGATCTTCAGGCATCCGCGCAAGTGAGTAACATCCATCCTTGTTCCTCTTCCCGGGCACGGCCACAAGAAGCGGTGATTTCTTTTCCGGTACGCTGAAGGTCATCCATTCATCTGGTGCCTGGTCACTATGGTGGTCCTTCTCCCGAACGAAATATGGCTGCGCATCTCCCGCTTCGCTTGTTCGCGAAGACGCCGCCGCGTTCGCAAACGCTCCGAGCCTTGTAAATAATACAACTTGTATTCACCGTGAGTCCAACGCCGGCGGATCATCTGTGCCGGGTGTGAGTATCATATCCCGCTGTCCCGTGCTCGGGGTATCATCTGTGCCAGAGGTATCCTGATAGATGGTTCGTGATCTGCATACATCAGGTAGCTGTATCGCTACTTGCACCGCCCCGTGTGAAGACAGATTCTTGTGTTGAATGGGCCAGTGACATGCACACGGACTCGTAAGGATCATCGAGTGTGATTCTGTCCCGCGCGGACGGCGACACGTTATGAACGCCGCCACCGTCGTTCTGCTGGAGATCATCCCAGTGCCAGCGCTCGGAGCTCGGGCACGGCGACGGCACGGTGTATTGCATGGCCTCGACGACGTTCAGTCAACGGGCCACGGTGTAACATTGCATTGAATACCAGTAGTCGGTAGACGTTCCGGGCTCTTCACGGCGTCTCGTCCCTTGCTCGTGCGTTGCAATTGACTGGCAACGAAGAGTATCGGTAAGTATCTAGGCTCGCTTCCTTCAGTGAGACATTCGACCCACAGACTCTGATTTCCGTTTCGAACTCTTGACTCATTCTGAACAAAGCAATCACCGCCCTTTGTTGATAGCACTTGATCTTGCACTCTGTGTCCGACTGAAGATCTTCATCCAGGCTCGGGTGAGGGCTCCTTCTTTTCAAGTAGAGAGATTGCGATCGATTCAATAAAACCTGCATTACCAGTCGAGGTCCGGCAGGGGAGGGTGGCTGTAAGGGCGAGAACAATTGTGGATATTATGGAAGGTGGGAGACACGCGTGCTATATTACGATTGTCGACGGTGAGTAATGTGCCACGCTGATATCGCTCCATCTGTGGCGAGGGGCGACGGGGGTGTGGGGATGGGAGGCGATGAGGAGATGGTGCAAAACATCCGTGATCCGGGGGACGAAGGGAAGGAAAGGAAATGGAAGGAAGGGGTAAACAAATCAAAGAGGTGCAGCCCAAGACATCCGACGCGCCGCTTATGATTTTGTGCCAAAAAGGCGGAAAATAACATAACGAAAGCCATCACAGGAGCATATGGGTGGAAGCTGTGGGGAATCCCTGGGGAATCCCCTGTGCCGAGCGCTGCCGGCAGCCCAAATTGGCACTGGCTCACGCACCCGATATGGACAGCTCGCCAGCTTCTGGTTCTGCTGATCTTTTTTTTCTTTTATAATAATGCCATGACCAGCCCTCTGCGAAAGGTGAAATAGCCTTCGGACGAGAACGCCATGGCCATCACCATGGCCTACCACCCGCTCCCGCACCCGTATGCGTCGTCCTCGACGGCGCCCTACCCATATCCGCCTTTGACACCGCCCATGACGCCCCCGACACAGTCGCTTCCATCTCTGGCGCAGTTTGACCGCCAGCTGTCCGTGCGCCACCTTGCCAGCCCTCGTGCGTTGCTACTTTACCTTGGTCGTGCTCTTTGACTGACTGGAACAGTAACGCCGCCGGACGACGAGCAGGAGTACCAGCAAGGCGCGCCTCATTACCCACCTCCGTCTCTACCAGTGCCGCCACAGCACCACCATCACACGGAAGCCGATCCACTCGCGCGCGGTGGAAATATTGTCATCGACTGGCGCTCGACGCGCTCGGCGCACTACCTCGCAGAAAAGACGTGCGAGATGATCTGCTATCTCTGGTTTGCCGCGCCCACGTCCATCACGTCTTCGCCCACGAAAGCTCGCCCGCGACCTCTGCAGCTCCTGACCACAAAGCCGTTCGTGCGCTTCATGCAGACGCTGCTCGAGACGACGCAGGTCTCGCACTCCGTCATCGTCTTAGCACTGCATTACATCGCACGGTTGAAGGAGAGGGCGGAGAAGGACGATGGGAACGGGAGCGGGCACGAAGCGCAGCCGGGCAGCGAGTTCCGGATTGCGGTGGCGGGGCTGATGATGGCGAACAAGTTTCTTGACGAGTGCGTTCTAATCCCATTCTCGTCTGTTACCTTCTGAACTTGCTGTAGCAACACCTACACCAACCGCACTTGGGCGGACGTGTCTGGCATCTCCCTCCCCGAAATCAACCGCATGGAGCGCGAGTTCCTGCTCGGCGTCGGCTTCGATCTCTACGTCGACAAACACACCTACGAACGCTGGCTCTGGATGCTTCGCGGACTCGTCGAGGCCAAGGAGCGCGAGAAGGGTGTGCTCAGCTCCAAGACGCGCAGGAGACGCCAAGTCTCATCGCGCAAGGAGGTCGAACCAGTCCGCGTCAGAGCACGCAGCACGAGCCCCAGTCGCCCCGTGATGAGTCTCCCGCCTTTACGCATCCCGACACCGCGCATGGAGTTGGGCAAGCGCACGGCGGAAGCGGCGTTCTCACCCACGTCAGCGACGTTCGACGCGGGTGTGAGGCAGGTCAAGCGACCATTCCTTCCCTCCATCCAGACGCAGTACACTCCGAACCTGCTTACGCCTCACTCCCTGCCGCCCACTCATGTCCAGCCACCGCACTTGCCGCCCATCCAGACACAGGTGCAGCATAGCTATTACAG
This sequence comes from Strobilurus pachycystidiatus, assembly GCA_019915135.1. Lineage (NCBI taxonomy): Eukaryota > Fungi > Basidiomycota > Agaricomycetes > Agaricales > Physalacriaceae > Strobilurus > Strobilurus pachycystidiatus. Next base: position 56,330 of record JAHLMK010000015.1, read on the forward strand.
CAAGGAGCCGAGTCCGTTGGAGAGCTTCGGCCGGATGTCGATCTCGTCGCCCATGGAGCATCTCGAGGTCGCACCGAGGGAAGAGCGGCCGTACAAGAAGACGCTGGTGTCGGCGTGTGAGCGCAAGGAGGAACGCGTTCCCGAGGTATGTTCCTCTGCTTTACCTTCATCACTCGATGCTTACATCTCTCTGCAGAATCTCTACTTTTACGCCCTAGCCAAAGACACAACCCGCACGCTACGGTGTCATCGTCCGCCTTCCTCCGTCGCCTCCACCCAGCCTCGTTCGCAATACGCCTACGCCCCGCCCTCTCGACCCGCCTCGCACTACCCTACGTACACCCAGTCTGCCTCGACGTCCCCCATGGACTTTGAGATGGACCTCCCACCGCCCGCGCTCGTGCAGGCCGTGGTGCTTCCTGCTCTACAGCACCCTCGACCCGTGCGGCCTGTCCCTGTCGCCGAGTTCGAAAAGGGCTCGTACGCAGAACCAGCAGCACATACTCGGTATGCGCCCGAGCACGGACCGTACGACCACCCACGCGAGGCGGTGCATGCACCTTTCGCCAACGCGGGCCCGCCCGGCGTCGCGTTCTATCGCCAGCCCCAGCATGCTTATCATTGATTTTTTCTTTTTTGACTTTCTCTTTCTTGGTACGATACGCCTCAGTTATGAAGAACTTCCTCCTTATTTTATCGTTTACGTTTTCCTTCCTATTATTCTTGACGTTTCATCACTCATTCAACACCTCACACTTACTTATTCCACGCACGCATCCATCCGTTTCATCGCATCGCATCTCGCACAGACTCAACACGTACACCACAATTGTATTCTAGTTTTCAGCAGTAGGGTAGTAGGTAGAAATACTTGAATAATCAATAATATATCGTGATACATCTGAAGCAGAAAGACTGTAAGTGGAACGGCAACTCGCTCGATTTCGGGCGGATCTGCTCGTCAGTGTCGCCTTGATGTTCGCGTCTCTATGGTCTAGCCATAGCGGACTCACTTGCCTGATCAAATGTTGATTAGAATTGATTGACACCAGCTGGGATTTGGACTGGCGTGTTTTCGCCAAGCAGCGTCGCCGTTTGGCCACCAACGCTCGGTGGTAGCGAATGTGACTTGAAATCGCACCCTTCCTACAAGAGGTTACGTGAGGGGCTCCCGGCACATAACTCGCATCGGTGCGTACTTGAGCCTTGGCAGGTCCGCGAGGCTACTAGAGTTCGGAGGTTGTCTACCTACATAGTAGACATGCATACAACATTCACCTGATCTAGCTGACGAGAATCATTCCTAGTACTCGGCGCGAGTGGTGTTGCATGGAAAAAGATACAGCTTTCCCCATTATGAAGCAGCGTAACCATTGAGGTATCGATGCTTCCTCTAATGCCCTAAAGCCTCCCTAGAAAGGCGGAGCCGAAACATCGACGTGTCTCATCGTAGTCTGTCGTACATGTATAATGAACGTGTTCACGGTCGAACAGATCCAATCGTTCGGAAAGTGGTGTGTGTACCACGGCTGCTTTGTTCGTCACCGGGGGCCGAAGACTTCCCGTGACCGCGTTCAGAGGCTTATGCTATGCATGATGCAATGGTGGCCCCGTTGTGGTCTCCACCGCCAGGCTGACACGCCGCCCGCATCAGAATGCACAGTCAAAACGTCCCTCCAGGCTCCATATTTCAGCATTTCAATTGAGGTGCTAAGCGGCGGACAAAGAGCATACTCTGTATCTCTTGGCGAACTATACGGCCGACGTCGCTCGCATCTGGAGAACGACATGGCCCATAAACGGAATGTCGGCAATGTCGGCAGAGGGGATTCCCCAGGGAAACCCCAGAGACCATGTGCTGTGCTTTGTCATCGCCGGACGTGCACGCTGGGTTCTCTCCAACCCTTCGCCTCCATCTCTGATGCTCTTTCTTTCGTTCACCCGCTGTATTTGCTGTCTTGCGTCGTTACGTCCTTTGCTCGCCGATGATCTCGCCACAACTGAGCGGTGCACCAAATGGATAGATGAACCGACACTGGCTGTCTCAATGCATTGGCAAATGTCTGAATCTCGAAGAAGGGCTACATTCGTTCTGTTCCACCGTGCTAACCGACATTTGCGAGATCCGACACTGGCTATTGCATTGTTACCCCCTCTAGTCCACTCATCGATAACTCTAGCCGGTCTTCATCTACCCGTATGCATCTCTCAACGAACTATGCAGGTCCTCCATACCTCTCCTTCCTCGGGCCCACCCGCGCAAAAGCTTCCCTTGGTTGGGCCTTCGCCTTCGTACCCGCTGCAATAGAATTTTTATGTCATTTTCATATTGCTCTTATGTTATCCCCGCAGTTTCCATAATTATTTTTTTCACACATTTTCGTAAGTACCTCCCTTCGGCTTGGAAACCAATGCGCGTCACCCGTTGTTGTGATCCGGTGTTCAAAGAGGGCAAGGAACGACGGGTGACGACAATCAGGACTCGCAAATCAGAGCAACTCGGAGAAGGAATGGAAGGTCTCAGGCCGACAGCGAACAACCCTTGGGAGATGAAATCAAATGCAACGCCACGACGAACACGGTCTAACCATCCCACCAACACTGAATGCAAATAAGGCGTCAGGAGTGTGGGTGTCATCTATGCTGCGGCATCAGAGACGTGGAAGCGGTCGGGAAGCTTCGCGGCCACAGCACGGTAGTTTGCGAGACGAAGCACCACTCGGATTAGAAGGCAGTCAACTCGCGAGATCCCAAGTACATATACGGCGTAATATCGTCCCACCATGCACGGGCTATACCTGTTTACCTTATACTGCATGCGACGTATTTGCATCATTTGCCCCGTTGTCGGGTAATTGCTGTGGGGGGCGCCACCATCGATGCTTCATACGATCAACGCGCGTACGCCCTCATTTACTAATTAGTTGTCCTGAAGAGCGCGACCGCGTCGATTTCACACGATCGGCAAGTGCCAGCGCACCCTTGATGGACGGTAAGAGGTCCCGAGAGGGGAATCTCAGCAATCTATAGAATCTCCGCTCTCCCTGTCAGTGACGCGGATACTCGGATGGGGTGCAAATCAGCACGCGCGCCCAATAGAAGTAGATGTGGTTTCGGGGCGGGTAATCGGGGGCGGGTAGTGTGCATGAACAGGCGCCATTCTGGCCTTGCCGTGCTAAGCCGACGCCGTTGGCCCACCACGGTTGACACATCCTTTGTAAGTGATATCTAGGCACGGAATTAAGGTTGTTACACATGTGACATGCAGAATGGCCTTCGCGAAGGACTGTCGGCTAAAGACCGACACAGGTTAGATAGAATTTACAGCAACACTCTGAAAGAAATAAGTACTCGGATCTATTTCATCGTGCAGGACATCGCTCGTTCGATTCCGCATGTAGTCTGACCCCGGAATTCTCTCATGTCTCCACGACACTGTAGAAGGACACAATTGCCCGACAATTCGCAAGTTACGACTCTATTTTCAAGGCTTATGTCCTAAGTCTGTTCAGACGGGGTGTTTTTCAAGTTTTTTCAAGTTGCGAGAAGAGAGGGAAAAAAGAGAGAAGGGAGAGATTTAAGAATGTAGCTGTCAATATATTCACCGCTTTGTTTGATGCCGAACGCTGTAGGTAGCGAATAATGACTGTTTTGAATCTTGAATCCAAGTGCGACCGAAGTGCCAAAATGGCTTGGGTTTGGTTTTCAAGCCTATGTCCATCCGGAGATCGCTCCAGTTTTGGACTTGGGACGCAGCCAATCGTTTTCAAGATTTCTATCCGATAAGATTATTTTCGTGCCGATCATGCCGACATTGCTGGAAACCTCTCTCGCAATTGACCACCACCACCACCACCATCCTCTGTTTCTCTTACTGGCCTCGGCACGGCTCATTTTGGACAACACTATGAAGGCTTCGCATTGCCGCATGCACTGACGGCACTCTTCAGTCGACGTCGGCGCTCAAGACATTCAGTACTGTTGCAGTAGCGCGCAACGCCAACACCTACCTGGTTCGAGGCTTACTCGCCTCTCTGCCCTCGGACAGCACACGGATAGGCCCTCACCAACCAACGAGTAACACGGCCGATGCTCGACCCCACTGTGCGACAACCTGCATCATCTCGGGACGTGGCATTACTGCCGAATATCATGCAGGCAGCAGGTAGTATCTCTGGGAGTAGGAATAGGGACTTATAGAGTACCTGCTGGTCACTCACTGTGTGTTGTTATTCACTCTTGCCTCTGATCACCATCACTTACAAGCACCTGTCGGCGGCGGTGGACTCAATATTTTTAGAGGCCCTTTCGCATGAAGACAGCTACTACAATGAACCCCGATATACGTGGTACCTCAGCACTAACACAAGCAACACCACGACGACGCCAGCAAGCACAGCAATGGTAGCGAGCACCACGATGATGGGCGCACAAATCTGACGACGAGCTTGCGACAAGCAGCGTATAACCTTAGCAGTGAGACAAGCGCAACCACCATGCAAGCTTGACTACGACCAGGACAATGGGACGAGCACAACGGCGAGCACGACCACAAGAGAGATGACGGAACGACGTGAGCGCAAGGACGATGGAACAACGAAGCTGGCGAGCACGGGTACGGTACGAGCACAAAGACGAGGATGACGTGGTGCGCACGAGAACGAGAACAACGAGGGCAACGAGCCATACACAACGAGGACGAGGCGGGCACATTGACAAGGACGCTTCGACAGCTCCAGACAGCAGCAATGAGACATACTATACTGCCCATCCTGACCACTTCCAGGACGACGGTGAGCTCATTGTATATTCGTAGCTCTCTATTCTTCATGTGGTCTGCAATACAACACGATCTATACTATTCATCTGTGTGAGGATCCCGCTCTCTGATGCTCCGAAAGACTGCGGTATAGTAAAGAATAGACGTACTGTGTCTCCATCCTAATTCCAACGGATGACGGCGGACTGTTGCTGGCACCTGTGTAGCACGGCTAAGTCATGGCCAGAGCTGTAATCGAACTGTCGACCCGAAGATCGCATGTGAAATGACCCAAGTCCGTATTCGGACTTAGGTCTGAACGGGCTTGATTTAAGAGCCATTTTCAAAGAAGCCTCGCCCCCCGCCGGTATTACGGCGAGACATCCCGTTGTCGGCAAGTAAATAAGGAAGTCAATTGACTCTAACCGAGAAGGGAATAGAACGCCAGCGAACGAGAGGTACACGTGGGTCTTCACAAAGCATTTCCGCGGGAAGGCTAGACTTTGATGGGGATGGCGAGGGAGCAGCGCCCAAGGAGGCGGGTTTAGGATCTGGCAGATAGAAGGCGGTAACGTACTAGGATAGTTGGTGATTCTGCTATTGCGGTGGTGGTGTAGGGTGACGCGACCTCATCCTGCGGTGGTGATGGGGCCTAGGGAAGGTTAGAAGCATCGCAAGCCTTCAGATGAAACCAAGACAGTAGCATTCAATGAATGTCCAAGTCGGAGTGACCCCGCGCGCTAACCGTCCGAACAGAGATCCACGGAAGACTCCGCTGACAGTGGGAGGCCACCATGAAGGACGTAAATGGTCAAAACGGCTCTGCTAACCATCATTCATCGAAGACGGGCAGCGGGGGCGTAATGACAAATGCAGACACTATTACTGCGACGGAAGCTTAGTGCCACCAAGGGGAAGCCAGACGCAAAAGGTGCAAACGCCGATCTCGCTCTTGCTGTGATAGTAAGTTCGTGATTGATAGATGAAAGAATGGTGCGTGTGATGAAGATGACGCATACCAAAAGATCTTGTACAGAGGCACATAAAGAGCCGCGCTGCCGAATGGAGACTGGTGCTTGACGTGACGAGTTCCCATGGGAGAGATGCAGTGCCAACAGCAGAACTCAGTGCTAGCGCCACCAAGGACGGCGCACCAAGTAAAGACGTGTTTCATAAACACGGGCAAACACGTCGCCGTTGTCTTCCGTCCCATCAATCGACTCCTTCGTTCAGATCCGGTTGCCGCCTACAGTTCGCACTATGCGCTTTCATACACCATGCAGGGCGTTGCAAAGCTGATATAACTTCCTTGCCAGTCGTCGCACCGTATTACCATCGATCTTGCCATCCCAGCTCCGAATCCCGATCTACGATCAGGCTGTCCGTTCCGCAATCTCTTTATGCTTTGAACCATAGCTGCATGCTTTCGGCTATACTATCTGCGCTCCCCTAGAAGGGGCTACCTCGCTTCCTAACTGCGGCGTGAGGCGTGCGATTCTGAGCCACCTTGTCGATCAAAAGTACCTGAAGGGATTGTGGCAATCTTTGACCTTGTCTGTCTTCGTTTCTTCTTGATGGAAAGTGAGAACCTTATAGGTACTCTACCTCGGGCCCTCTCTGCTGTTCGTGGTATGTGCTCCGTCAGACCTGGGCAAGATTCAATATCTGTGTCATCGGTGATGATCACTTGACTTGAGGATGTATCCCCGTCGCTCGTCGTGGAAGTCGCGTGGATCACATCAGTAGACGGGCAGATCCGATTCCGCTGACGTTAGTGTCCTCATCTCCGCTCTACCGGCTTACATGGCTATGAGTGTCCTCTCATGTCAGTATGACCGTCCGTGTTCGTGAATGTGAGGGCCTTACAAAAACTCTTCTGGATTGACACGGATTCGATATTATTGAACAGCAACATTCGTTGGCTTGTTCAATCTTGTTGGTAGCTGAAAGAATGTTCGCGTTGCATCTTGCGAACTAGTAGACCCTCACCTGGCCCTCGACGGAATGCTTTCCGCTTTGATTAGGGATCTCATAAGTTATAACACAATCGCGTTTAGAATCTTTAAATAGGCTATGTACACAGCGCTGCCATGCTCTCCTTGGAATCATTCCGACTTGCGTCGCCGCGCGCCGGAGCCAGCGGTGCCTCTGGTCTGTGATCGGGCCGGCACTGACAGTGTCTGTCAATGACGTGAAACCATGCAAAAAAAGAAAAGAGAGCCGCAGGCGCAAACGGTGCTCAAATAAACCGATATGTAGTATCTCTCTAGACATCTTTGAGTCGCCACTGTAGCAATTGTAATGCTACAGAATACTTAGTCATAGCGACAACAAGAAAATAGCCGTTTTAGGACCATCACCAGCGGAGACAATGGAGACGGCCATCAACGCATCAGCCATGCTATTGATGAGTATAAAGAGAATCCCACAGCCTTGAAAGGGTAAACCTCTCTTTCTCCTCATTGCGATATCCAACGCTCAGCCACACTTCCAATGAAATCGTCAGAGCGCCATCGATACCATAGTAGCCGGCGCCACCGCTCAACTGAAGCAGAATCACGGCGACGACAAGGTCGCCACAGACATCACTCCAGATCACCGCGCCGAGAGCGTGATCACCGTTCAAGGTCAAGAAAGTACCGTGCACCGCGCCGTGCTTTCCAGTTCGGTTTCCCATTCTTTGGGCAGAGCAATCCAGAGAAAAGTAGATCTCGACAAGACCACGAGCAAAGAAAATCGGCGTGGTCATTGTCCTCTGCTTTCGCGCGTCTCTTCCTGTCCAAAAGCCCTCGCTCCCATTCTGCCGACCTCAGATCCAAATCGAGACATAGATCGTCGCACCATCACCACCCTGTCCGCTCAAAGCAACGATTAGTCGGCCACTCTTCCTCTCGCAATCTGAGAAGGTCCAGGTCGGTAAATCGGAAAGCTTCGAGACCATCTCACTTAAACAATCACACCTCCACGACACCACCAGACCGTGGCAGAACGTCTACTGCCCACCAGGCATACGTAGACAATTCACCGTTCAATCCTTCTCGGCTTCCCACATCCCACACGAATGCTGGGCGATCGAGAACTCCAAAGCGGACGTACGCGTCACGACCTATCACACCGTCTGCACAGCAGACGTACGGCAAAGCACCCCAGTCAAACTTTATACCCAATGGTGCCGCACCTGTAGCATGGGCGAATGAGAGCCGTTCGAAGAAGCATCACAGCGGGGCTGCGAGCGCGTACAATACAATGCCCACGCCGCGGCCCACTGAGAATCCTTCACCATGGGGCGCGTACACATTTCCACCTTTTGAGTCGCACAATATGGGAGCCCATCCAGGTCACTATGGGCAAAGCGTGATTCCGCCAGTGGCGACACAGACCCCCACAACGCGCCCAAAGAGATATCGGTCGTCAACTCCCGCTCCTACTACGAACCAATGGCCTTCGAGGCAGGACCAACAAGATACGTCGGGATGGGCAAGAAACGGAGCGCCACCGTACGGCGCGGCACCGTACAGAGCGTCACCACACGGAGCGTCGATTCCCGCTCCTGCTACAAACCAGTGGCCTTTGAGGCAGGATCAGCAAGATACGTCGGGATGGGAAAGAAACGGGGCGTCACCGTACGAAACGTCACCGTACGAAACGTCACCGCACGGAGTGTCGACTGCCGCTCCGGCTACGAACCAGTGGCCTATGGAACAGAACCAACAAGATACGTCGGGATGGGGAAGAAACAGACCGTCACCGTACGGAGCGTCACCGTACAGTGCTTTTTCCCCAGGAGCGAATGCACCAGCATACCCCGATCAAAGCCACAGAGCAGGCGGCTTCTCCCAACCCGGGGCGGGATGGGACACAGAAAATGGGTATCCTCACGGGGGAATGAACAGAACAGGGAACGCAGGCTGGTAGCTTGAGAATTAGAGTCTAATGGCCTAGTAAAATATGAACGCTTCATATGTTCGAGTTCAGTGATCGGAATAGCAATTGGTGGGAAAAGACACTCCCTAGCGTCGATTATGACTAGCTGCCTTCGTACAATGCCTTCGGTGTGAGTAGTCGAAACATTCACGATGGAGGATCGAGTCTTGACCGGCCACGGTCACAAGACGAAAAGGGACGAACGATCATTCAAACGCGTTTGAGAAATACACGAGGGGAGATGTCAATGGGGAAACTTCACGGGACCTTGCACAAAGATGGGGGTGGGGTGCGTCTGAGAAAACGTCAGCAATTAAAGCACACATCCACAAAGGGCAGACAGTGAGGAACGTGGAGGGGTGCTGAGGCAATAGTGGATGTAAGGGGAGTGTGGAAGGAGAGAAGAAAAGAGGCGGCGAGACTGTCGGTAGGCCGGTGATGTACCGGATGCTTGCAAAGAACAAGAGTAAAGAGAAAAGGGTACGCAGCAAAGGCGAGGCGGGGAAGGTATTTTAGGCGCGAGTAAGCAAAGAGGAGGTAGATAGCAGGGGTGAGGTGGGGATTGCGACAGGAAATATGTGGTAGAAACATGCAAACAAACATTGCGCATGCAGAGAAACACATACCATTATTATCGTTACACGGCCGCCGCACGGAGCTCCACAGATCGCCGGACGTTGCCATCATCTCCGGCCATGGCCAGTCCCTTTGAATGTCGTGTCTCGTTTTACCTATCCAATCATTGCAATGCTGTCCCCTTGAGCCGACATACACTGACACAGTGACAGGCGACAAGCATGCTCACGTGGCGAGTCGGATCATGGAGGGATAAACAAAGAGCGCGCAGACAGGGAGTTCCTCCGTGAAGGGAAGAGGACAGCCTCAATGAAAAGATCCGTGGGGATGGTGTAGACCAGCCTGGGAGACAACAGCCCAGAAGGTATTAGACAGGAAAGTAGCAGATGGCAGGAGTTGGCAGAGAAAAAAAGAATTACAGAAGGAAACAAAGGGCCAAGGCACGAATGAGCGCGGTAACGGCCGTGCCGGCGGCGATCAGACGCATCAGGCATATGATATTACACTATCATAATGCAGACGCTCTTTCTTTCCAACGTCCATGGACCTCGACGAATGACTCCAACATAGCGCTGTCGGCCGCTACCAACCCATTGGATCAATCACACGCAAACTACGTGATGTGGCGCCCCGCGACAAAGCAGCGTACTCACATGCGAAACGATGACGGATGCAAAGTTGAAGGCGAAAAGCGCAACTCTGTAGGCTTACTTGTCCCGGAAGTGTAGGTGAGCTCGTGATAATTCTTCCACCCGTGTTCCATGCGGTAGCGCCACTATTCCGGTGTCTGGCATTCGGTGTTGCTAGATCCTGTCCATGAATACAAGACCTTGCTGCAGTGTGGTCCCCATATTACCTCCCTACGGACTACCCTAGATTTCTCGACCACTGACAGCACCCTCACACTGCTTTCTCGGCGTATCCTTTTCGTTTCAATCCCCGTCTCAGGTCCGTCTTCGTCTTCGTCTTCGTGCTCTCCCCTGGCCGCGACCACCCACCTACCGGCACCTCCCATTGTCCGCTTTTTTCACCTAACCTCCTTGCTGTCTACTAGAAGGAAGAAGGCCTTCCAATCAAGCACGAGCCTCGCTTCCTCGCTTTGGCTACAGGTAGGGGCGGCGGCGACATCGGTGAACGGGAAGTAGGAGGAGAAGGATGTTTTGCTGTCGGTCAAGGAAATCGAAGGACGGCTTTGGCGTCCTCGAATTGCTCCCTCGCATCCGTCACAACTCCTCTACGGATCTTGTCGGCGAGGTTCTGCTGATCGTCTTGCGGCTGCCGATAATCCGTTATCTCTTTTTGGGACCTTCGCGTACACATACGATTGCTACAACGTCGTTCATCCGTGCGCCGGTCTACTGTTAGCCTGGGATGGGACACTGTCGTTGAATATCGACCACAGTACCAGGAGAAGATGTGGCTGATCTTGTTATAAAGTGTTTGCGCTTTTGCACGCTCTGATTGCCCCTACATCAAGTCGAGGGAATGATTTCAAGCCCTGGGAGACCGTTGACCTCGGCTGGTTGTCGCGTCACTTAAAGCTTTGACTTCCTCGCTTGTTCTCTTTCCTCTGTGTTCCGGAATACAGGTACGAGTCATATCCCTTCGCAGACACAAGTCAAAGCAATGGAAATGGTTTCTAGCTTACGTGCGTGTTAGCTGAGACTACGTGAGCTTGCGAACGGCTAGGATAAGCGTTAGATAAGGTAACCAGAACAACGAGACATTAGATCTCGCACATACCTTAGAATCAGGATGGGCAAGTCGACAGTGAGCACGGCGCAAGAGTTGCCGGTGCCGACTGCCACATTGAGCGAGATCGCGTGCGCGTCCGAGAACTTCTTCTCTCGTCGCGTCCATCACCTCGGTCGACAGAGCGCCCGCGAAGCACGACACTCTGCTGCTGCAGAAAATTTCTCTGCCCCACCCACCATCCCTTCAGTTTAAGATTAGCACGCTTGGTATGCTTGGGCTTTCCGTGGAACCTTCCTGGAACCCATTCTCCTTGTGTACTGGTTTCGGCACTCACCCACTAGGAAGTGTCGCGAAGGGAACATCCACTTGTCCCTCCCGCTCTTCATCAATCCGGGTCAGCCGCCGCAAGGCGGCGGCGGTGTCAATTCCATCGACAAACCACTCATTCTAGGAATGTTTCACTAATTAACCAATTGAGCGCCACGGACGCGCACATTGTCTTACATGGTTACCTTATCCGCAGACTTCGAAGTTCCCAAGGACAGACATACACATTGACTCGATCATGTAAAGGTCTTGCAGAGATGCGACACCACTGGGACGCGGCTGAGGTAAACAATGAAAGACCAAACTGCTGCTTCATTCCGCATTTGCCGTAACCTCAGCTTCACGCTCTATCGGCACCGCGTCTACACCTTCCTGCGACGCCTGATGGGCATCCTCCTCCGTTCTCTGTAAGGCATTGCCTTTAGCCACCGGACGACGTTTCTGTTCAAAGGTTTAAGCTCCCGAAGCGTGTAGAAAGGGAGGATCGACTCACTTGCTTTGGTACATTTCTGGCAGCCTTCCCGGAGCCATCTATTTCCGTCAACTTGTCCCTGATGAATACGTAGCACCAATCTCCCGGCGGCGGCATGAAATCATGGTCGTCGCCGGCAGGGATCATACAAGAGTGCCAAACATAAGGTGGGTCGGTAGGTATCCATGTCGGCTCTACGGATGGCCCAATCACTCCATCAAGATACCATACAGATCCATATAGCTTTCCTCGGGAACCTTGATTGCACCAGATTTTTTCGACAGAGCCCCAGTCGGGATGAACGGCTGCGACCTCAGACCACCTAGTCAAAACGTCCTTTCGGACAGCCTTGATACCCCACGTCTGGTCACCGCTCGGCTTCTCCCACTGCGGCCTGCTGCTGAAAATCCCGCCAAGAACCACGTAGTCCTCGTTTGGCGGAACGCCGTGCCACAGAGCATAGTAACCTGTCTTCTCGCCAGACCCCCGATTGCACCAGACCATCTCCCAGTCCTTGACGTCGACCAGGACGTCGGGGGCAAGACCCTTGACGATCATACTGTAGCCATTCTCTTCACCTGCAGGTGTCCAGAACGGCTCTGCGAGTTGACCGAGATAATACCATCCGTCGGGCACTGGTGACTGTGTCGTTAGACTTGCCGAGTACCGAGTTGTGAACTCGGGGACACAAAAACGTACGTTCGGGACGCCAAGTTGACAAGAAAAAATCATCGTCGCTACCATCGTTGGTAGCCATTCTGGTGGTACTGGGCACAAATTTATATGCGAGAAGAGTGCTGGTGGAAGTAGGAGTAAAATCCATAATCGACGTGAGTTGCGTAAATGGAGTCGCGTCGCTCAAGTATGGTTCCAGCATGATTCAGAGGGTATATAAGTCAAATTGAGCATCCGCATGTGTGGTGTTCATTCTGCTGCTCGTTCATGCCGAAGGATGTCAACGTTGGGTCCGGTCAAATGGGGCGTCCGTAGTGGCCTGTTCAAACACACGACATATACCCGGTGTTCATTCGGTTGTGCTATTACGCCGGAACCAAAGCCATCTCGGCCTCAGTACTCAATATGCAGAGGCTTGCATCTAATACACGTACGACCAGACGACCTGTTGAAGGTCGTGAGAATCACAATGATAAGTATCCGAGTCTGGTGATCTTCACGCCTGGCACTAGACCATAACTGATCTCGCTGCGAGCGTGAAGATTAATGGCGGTCCACACTTTCTTGAACATATCAAAGAACTACTTGTGCATCGTCGTGATTATTGCCCTCCCATCGTAGCGCTGATCAAGAAATGACCCCTCCTTTTATTTGTGAAGTTCTCCAGAATCTACTGCATGGCGACTCGATGGTGGACGCTGCTTACTCTGAGATCTGCATCACAGAATATAAGGTAATCCATTGTCGAAATGCTGTCATCCATGATACGAACATATTAAAGTGATTACACGACAAGCCTCTGAGATTTCGTTTCTCATCTTCAAGCCGCCAGTTCCGTCTCCTTGTCCCGTTCGTAGGTTTGTCGTCACACGAACCATCTGTATTATGCACTGCTGGAGGACGGACAACACCAACCTACTCGGTGCAGCGTCGAACGAAGTCGGGCCGTCGGAAAAGCTACGTTTCCGCATTCAGAATGACGTGTACGTGACGGACCTTCACTTGTTCGTACGATAAAATTAGTCGCAAAAATGACTCTCCTTTGTCCTAGGCCAACATCTCAACAGTTTCGCTGAGACATGTGCCGACAGAAATATAGTATCACTGTCAGGTTCAGGAGGGTGACAAGATTGCCGGTGGCTGCAGTAAGCATTCTGGTTCAGCTTTCAGGGAATCAAACGTCAAGAGACACTCAAAGAGCTTGCCACGAATTTGTCTAGATACTAATCGTTGCGCAAAAAGACGGTCGTGGCCTGGTCGTGGCGGGAAAGGAAGAGACTGTCATACATATATGCCGGTGACGTTGCCGACATCAGGGCGTGGTCGACATTACATAATGCACGCGCTTTTCTTCCAGACGTCCATGGCTCACAACTGCGGTACGAATCAAGGCATGATATGGTGTTTTCGACTACCATGAAGCCATAGCAAAACGATAAAGTCGAAGCGATGGCTATGCACTCTGGACATGCGGGGATGCGAGAATACGTAGTGTTAGGACGTGGAACAACGGTGTGTAGTAGCTTTTTTTTATCCTGGTCATAGCGCAAAATGAACCAAGACCGCCGCCGCCGTCTTAGTTAGCGCTAATTTGAGGCTTCACGGCCAACACGGTTACGGTCGCTGGCGTTTGTCTGCTCATTGCGGCGATGGCGCCGAGAATGTCCTTTGTGACATATCTGACTCTCATCGCAGCTAGGGTTCTGGCAGGAGACGCTGCTGCAAGATCGTACCTCACTCTATCGGTATCACCCGACATCCCTCTCTTTCCGACTATGTCATACAATGCTTTCTCCGTGCATTCCCTTCGGCTCCCTCCCCCTTTTACCTCGACGCCACGGATTATTATCCAGCCCCTTCAAAACTAGGCGCGCGAACTCCTTGGCAGCATTTCGTTCCACCTGTAGCCAAAACGCTCGCCTGTAGCAAACATTTGCTTGCTTGTCCCCCAACTTCCCATACCGGTGCGCCATCATTCTCGCCCCCATTAATACCAGAACCTCCCAGTTCTATGTAACCCGTCAATGTTCACCTACCTCTTACTTTATTCACCTGCTTACGACCCACGATTTGGGGTGTGATTGGTGCTTTGGAGACCTTGCAATGCGTGAAAGCATTACCCATTCATTACGATGGATGGTCTGGCGCTTGTCCGACCACTGACGTCGCGTTGAAGTCGTGCGGCTTGGATACTACGCTGTCTTGGTTCGGTGATGAAATGACTGCGCCCCCCCCCGTTTCCATGCGCATACAGAACGCTTACCACGGCCACTTTTTTGAGTTGTGCGCACTGTGTCATCCCCGTTCCGCGGGATATATCCCTTACCTTTTGCATGCAATTGACGCCATCGTCGGACGTTCCTATGATAGGTACTTACTGCTACGTCGTGAATATTTCCTCTCTTCTCATCGATTGTAGGGAGCTATGTATCATGTCTACGTGTATATTACGAATCGATGTCGATTTGTCTCAGCGACCAAGGGAATGTCTTTGCTGCTGCTAAGACCTACTCCGTGCACTTGGTTCTTGGGTAGCAACAAGTCAGTGAATCTCATGAAGCGTCGAATCTCGTACCCGCAGTCCCCGTTCGTTGGCGCTACCCTCCATCCCCGAACCATCTTTGACTCTCAATCAGAACAATCGTCTGCCGCCGTTGCCGGTGTTGTCGTCGGGAATGGACTCGATGGTGACCTTCATATCGCCAGGTGCATCTGGCGTATTGTCGTTCTCGGAGAGGCATGCTCGACGCTTTCCTTGGACCACTGTATCTATGTCCTTGCCTGTTTCCCTGACAACCTATTCTCTCCGGTTGCGCTAGAAGTGATGGCCGTCTGCTCTGGGACCATCTGTGCCCCGCTTATTGTTCAATCAAACGGCTACTTGCCTTCTTCCCACGTATTGTTCTCCTACGTTATAAAAGTCTCTACCAGTCGGAGAGATGCTCTCAAACTTCTATCACACGACCCACTCTACCGAAATGGACGACCCCATCCCTCCCTTCAAAATCCAGCTGTTAGGCGAAGACGGACACCGGCGATGTTCATTCGACGTCACTCCATCAGATCTCGCCGGCGGGCATGGAGCCATCGGGAAGATATCTTATAAACACCTTCACGGAGTCGTCAAACTCCTCAAGGTGCCGTCTCGCGAAACCTATCAGAGCACATACACGGACTGCATCGTTCGTCTCGCACGCCAGGAGATACAAATCCTCAGGACTATCAATCAATGCTCTCCGTTTCTCGGGGAGTACATATTCTCGACGTGGCACCGGTGGGGTAGAGGCACTGACATGGACAAGATCGCATGTATCGTGATGGTGGGTAAGAACTCTTATTGTGGTACCGCCACACTAACACGTGCTGAATAGCCTCGGTACGAGCAAACGCTCCACGACTTTCTGCATTACTCGTGCGGTACGCTATTATTCGTGGAGATGCGTCGAATCGCGTCGGAAGTAGTGCGTGCCATTGATACTTCACCCTGTTGCGCACATTGAATCACGTCCGGCAGCTTCTCGGCTTGGATGCTCTCCACTCGCGGGGCATAGTGCATGGCGATCTTAAAGACATCAACATCATGCTCGATACGCCTCAGCGACACGTACGCATCATCGACTTCTCGGCCGCTACTGTGTCCGAGGTCACCAAGATGATAGTGCGATCCGGGCGTGGTACTGCAATCTGGACGCCACCGGAAGCTCGTCAGCGGGATAAAGAGGTTCGAGGCGATCTTCTCGATGTGTACTCGTTTGGTCTGGTGCTGTGGCATATGGTGGTGAGGTTGATATCAAAGCAGTGGAAGGTACGCCGCTCGGTGATTCTGGCAGGTATCCCAATTGAACTTACTCCAGAGACATCTCGAATGGCGCCATCATGGGAGGTTTGAATTACCGGCAGCTGAAAATGAGGTGAAGAATGACATGACGTGTATCAAGTTTGGGATTCACAGTATTTTATACGACAGGGTCAGTGGATATTCACTTCCCCTGTAGTTTCGTGGCGCTGATAATCACTTAGCTGCTTCACGTCGATCCATCGTTTAGGCCGACCGTCAGAATGTTGCTGCGCCACAGCCTTTTCCTCGAAGGGCCTGAGACTATTGACTCGAATCGAAAGTCGCTCGAACGGCAAGCTATGCATGGTTTGTGCAGTCTCGCACGTACGCCTCCCATTGAAACTAATGCTGGGGCCACTCTAGACCTCAAGAACTACCGCAGAACGTCGGGGAGGACGGTTATGAACTGCAACAATATGGATGCCGTTTTACCGCCCCCGAGACCTCGAGGTGCCCATTAAATACTACGATGAATATTGACTCGAACATATGGATTGTACACGTCGCGAATCAACTGGGTGTCGACGCCTAAACATTGACTGTAGTTGGCGTTCTTGAGATCATCGGCATGCATCAAGCCCGGCTTAAATTGCGAGAATCTTTCTTCCACTCTGCTTCCGCTTGCGACTGTTAGCATTCTTGTCCTCCTGCTCCCCAGTATGGAAGAATCGCGCCGTTCGCTGTCCGACACCGAGACAAATTTCCGGCAGAAGAGTTCCGGTGAAAGACAAGATTGTAAGTAATATAAGTAAGATACAACGAGGTGAACAGTAATCAGAGGAATGTAGGTAAGTTACAACAGGGCAGATAGATGTATACAGTACACGTACAGGATCCGAGGTCTGTAGCTCAGGATGTAGCTTAGAGTCGTCGAGTGGTCCACGAAGACCATCCACCACAGAGTCCGAGGACACGAAGAACGGCTCAACAAGACCGAGCAGTATCTATGCATTTCCGGGCAACGGCAAATGGATGTTGGAAATCATCGTGCGTGCGACCCTCAGCTGAAGGCAAGTGCCGCCCACCCAGCGACCGCACCCAGCGTCACGGTCGCCGCGGTCCTAATCGTCGCGGACGCGATCCGCTTCGCGCGTTTCGGCTCGACGACCACCTCCACTTCCTCGTCGTCCTTATCCCGCTTGCGCTTCAAGGACTCAATGTCGACAACCACGTCCCTCGCGTACTGCCTAACCCCCTTCACAAAGCGCCAGTCCGGGTAGCGCCGCTTGTGTCCTTCGAGCGCCACTTGCGCTTTGGCCTCCCATACCTCTCGCTCCTCTTGCGAGATGGACCGCCAGACCTGGCCTGCAATCTTGCTGAGAGTGCTGTGATTGCCTTCGACCCGCCCGCTGATGCGCTGCGAGCGTATGAATGCGGACCGGAATAGGATGAACGCGTTTGGGGCGCGCGGGATGTGCAAGATCCCCTCCAACTCCTGCTCGTGCTTTGCTTTCAGGAGGCGCATATCTACGACATCCATCAGAAAATTGTACTTCCTAGATGAAATCATGGGACTACTCACCTTCGAGCATCCGCTCGTACTCAGACCGCTCCTCCACCCGGCTCTCCTGCAGCGCCTCGATTTGGGATTGCATATTGGGAACGTCCAAAGCCTTCACTTGCTCGGCCAGCGCACCGCACAGGCTGCGCACCGCGCCCACGTCCGACTCTACGTCTGCGATCTTCCTTTGTAGGGCGGCGACGTCTTCCTTGGTGATGGTGGGGAGTACGGGGGTGGTGGTGGGATTGATTTCCTCCTTGGTGTTGGAAGCGTCCTGGGTGGCTGGAGACTCCAATTCAGATACACGCAATTCCGGCGAAGCCCCGTCACTGGGCGACGCGCCAACGACATTCGGCTCCGGCTCCTTTTTGTCGAGAATGTCCGACGGCGGCTGTGGGCTGGGTGAGGAGACGGGGGCAGGTGCAGTGTCGGAGCGGTAGGCGGCCATCGATTCCTTGATCTTAGCGGCCATCTCAAACGCCACCACAATGTGGCGCGGCGGGTCCTCGGTGGGGGGCGTAGGCGGCCAAAACCAAGGGGGTGGCGGCGGCAACAGATTCAGCGGCGGCAACAAAGAGGGCACCTTGTCCTCCTCCGCGTCTGAGTCGCTCACGGACATCGACGACGAATCTTCGTCGTCGTCCGCGTCCTCCAATTCCATGTCGTCCTCATCATCTGTCGTGATGCCCAACCCGTATCTCCCGGTCCCCGATCCTGTCCCGGATAGCGAGCCAGGTCCCGACGCCGCATGAAGAATCTGCACCCTGACGACCACCGGCCGCACCATCTCCCCATTCCGCGACACGGTCTTTCCAAACGTCACCCAATCGTCCGGCTGTAGTGCATATGGTGTGTACGGTGTGAGCGTCACGGGAGCGGGGCGGCGGCGGATGTGCGTGCCGTGGTGCGAGCCCAGGTCCGTTAGATATACCTATGTACACATAAATCAGGATAGATGCAGAAGAAACAATGATTGAACGCACCTTCCCGTCCGTTCCAAAGCTAATCTCCGCATGACGCCTGCTCACCACCGGGCACCGAAACATCGCCTCTGCACCTGCCTCGTCGTGCTCGACCAGGCCATCCATGGGCGATCTCCTCCCAACCAGTATCGCCCCGCCTTCCTTGGGCTGCTGGACGGTCATCGTCGTCTTCTGCCCAGTTCCAATGGTCGCTTCCTGCTCGACATGCAGCGTAACGCCTGATGATAGCTGGTCAGCCAAGCCTTCCTTCCATCCTCGTAACGACCGACCTGCAGGCTGTGGGCAACGGATGCCCAAGTACTGGATCTCCTCGTCTGCGTCTGCCATGGATCGTTGTTGCTGCTGCTGTAGACGAGTGATAGTGGTCGACGAGCAAGACCGGGCCCGGCGATATGTCTATCAAGTGCCGGATTGCCGGATGTACCTCGGCACGGCTGTTTCGTGGTTGCCTGTCGAAGCGGGCGACGAGGAGGTCGCCAGGAGAAAGGACTGCCACGAGAGCCTGGATGCAAATTAGAAATGTCGTGGAAGCAGAGCAGGTTGTGGCGTACAGAGATGGAAACACCGGCATCTGACATCTAGGCATTGTGCCCGCTTAACACAGCGACTGTATTCTCCAACAGCTGAGATAAAGCGCGTCGCAGACCATTCGAGTAGCAGGAAGCTTTGGGAGTAGGGGCTGCGCGCCGCAGCGTGTTGGCATGTCGGATATCTTGAGGCGAACGGTAAAGTCGTCCATGAGTACTGAGTACTGCATACTCTGGTGTCGCTGTCAATATATGGTTCCGCATCATCTTACGAGCTCACATTCATCTAATCCAGGCCGTCGCCAATTCTGGTCGCGTTCAGGATAGCAGGAGGACGCTGTTGGTGGTAAAAGGCGAAGGAAAAAATCCCCGGCAAACTCCGTCCAGCGTGCACGTGGCGCTTGATCCGTCGGCACCATGCCATTGCCGTTGCGTTTCCGCCCACACTGGTCACTTACCTTCACCGTTTTGTGGCGCTACGTTCTTATGGTTCGTTCTCCGCCTCTTTCCCATGTCGTGACTTGCTTTTCTCACTCATGTACATCAGTAGCCATACTGTCACAACTTGAATGCCGAGTAGGCGCCATAACCATCGGGCCAATGCGTCCTCTCTCCATCTCAACGACGGAAACCTGCGTTCTGCGGCTCTACCGGGGCCGTGACTTGGACGACATTACTTAGTAGCCACGACTCTCCTGTCACCCTTCAGAAACAATCTCGTGTGCTCTAGCAGCGTCACCACTACGCGTATCACATACATCGAGTAGTTTCGATGAGGGCGAGCTCGCGTTTCTTGGCTCTACCAACGTTCTGGTCTCCTTTCCCTTGACCCGAAGCTCGTTCACTCCATCTGGCGACGACCATGTGCCATTGTGTGCCCTTGTCCCCACACAGGGCCGAAGTCGCGCACAGCCCCGAGTCGTGCGAACGTCATCGCTATCTTTCGACTCTGCTTTCATCCCGGTATTCCTTCGCTGATCTCGATGCGACAGTGATGATGGATCTCCCTCTTGTGAGGTCGACTCCTGAAAACCGCGAATTGGAGGAATTGCGAGCGACTCTTGTCCAATACCTCGACGTCGCTGTGATTCTCACTGATATGAATGATGCGTCCAACGTATTACAGTTCAAGCTGCGGGAGAAATGTCACTCTATCCGTCGTGAGGTGCTCGTGGATACTTCAGTAAGAGCCCAGTTGCCGTCATGCTCCATACATAATCATTACCATTCAGATCGTTCATCTTCGGAGAACCGCTTCTCTAGTCAACATCATGCTCCGAATGATGCAGTATCTGTCTTGTCTTCGTCGTTTCGAACGTACTCTCTTAGACGGGACAGTTGAAGGGACACCCGAGTATGAGGTGCTATTCCAAATTTTCTGGATGGTCGGCAGGTTTGCCTTGCTCGCATCTTCGAATACAACATTTACTTATGAAAAGTGGATAGATACCACTGGTGTTCGGTTTTATACGTCCCTCCCTCCTATGATATGGAACCTGTTTGGAAGTTGGCGTCCTCAGAGCAGTTTTTGTCTGTGGTGGATCATCATCGGCCATTGCAACGAACTGTCGGGGAAGTGGGCGCAATGGTGGTACTACAAGTTAGCCGGATGAATGTCCAGGTGGCTGCGCTATCAACTGCTCTTCCTGGGTTTCTTCCAGTCGCAGGGATGGACGACAAGGGATCGGAGCTGGAAAACCTACTTCTCGGCCTTGAGATAGCCGAGAGTATATGCAAGACGATCCCGGGTATCGGGTCATTCATCGAGGGCGCATGCGGAGCGGTACGGAAAATATTGTCAGCGGCAAAGGTATATCCCAAAATCCTCTCGAAATTCCAAGCGGTTAGTGAGTTTGAGTTTCAAGCAAGCCAGAACTTGTCGCCGTGCTTGTTTGGATCTGGCCGAGTATTCGACTCGTTTAGCAGTGACAATTCTACGGAATGTTGCGTCGTCTCGCTCAGTCTGCCCTGCGGACGAGAATGTTTATCGCCTATTTTTGTAGGAGTCTTGCTTGGATTGGCGCAACATGCTGATGGCCATCCACAGAGCATTGCAAAAGGTCGAGTCCGAGTTGTCGAAGTTGTGCAATCTCAAATCCTGGAAATACTTCGTGCGACGGGTGCACATTGAGGACAAGCTGATCGAGCTTCGAGAGACTCTGACAGAGGCCTACACGGTTTTCGGAGCAAGTCGTCCGCTTCATCATAGAGAGGTCCGAGTAACCATTTGCCAGATTGACGGTCACACATCGTCAGTACGTCTACTCAAAGAGCTTCGACACCTCCAAACGCTGGTGTGGGGAAGTCTAAAGCGAATGGAAGAGAGCCAAGCATTAATCCATATGAAGCTTGACAGAGTACTGCCGGTAATGTTCTACGACATTGACAGCGTTGTTCATCTCACAGTCATGTTAGTGTGTGGCCTCGGCCGCCTCGCCAATGGGATATGCTCTGAATGTGCCAATTAGTATGATGCCTCTCGACTAGTGTCATATTGAGAGTATGCAATTTGCACCATAGCCACAACTTTTTTCTTTTTAATCCCATGTGTGTTTGGACACACAAATATACAACGCTCATCCAGAAGCACATCGCCGGTGATTGAAGCCAAAACCCTCCGGAATAAGACACATAATGTTCCAATAGAGCTGGCGTACTCTCACTAGAGCAGGGTTTGGAACCGCCACCCAGGATTGAGCCCTTGCTTTACAACCACTTTCCCTGGTGCAGAAAGGATTCCTGCCATAGCAACCACGATTCGCCTTCGCGCTGATCTTGGCTTCTTTGGGGAGGTCGTTCGCTCGGTGGCCATACACCTGCGACAACATGCTAGCAGTCCTTCCAGCCAGGGGCAGTGGCGCTCTGAGCCTGAAAAATTCTCCAAGACGACCAAGGGTACTTACAAAATGAAAGGAACGATCGAGGACAGACCGGGAATTGGGGCGAAAGAAGACAAGTCAGAAGGTGACAGTGGCCCAGCAAAATGAACAAGTATGCATAGCTCTTGAGAGCGACACGGATGCGTGGATTAGGGCGGCCACAAAGACCTAACTCGAGGATGAAGGAATAAAGCAAAGAAACGAACTGGAAACGACCAAGCGCGAACAGGCGCGGCAAGAAGCCGTGCCGTCGGCAGTTGGACCCGTAAGGCGGATGACATAACGTTGACGCTCTTCCTTCGCAACGTTCGTGCGAATGTTCCACGGATCGCTCCAGCACCATGCTGTGCAAGCCAAGGCGGATACTCGCAACGCGGATTTCTAAGCGGGTAAGATGGATCAGAAATAAATCGGCGGTGCAGACAGACGCATCGGCGGAATGACGGATTTGGAGGTGAGTCGTCCGCTCAGTCCTGATGTTTTTGTCGGTTCTGGGATGCAATTGGGGTGGGATAAGACGGGGGTAACAGCTGGTGTCACGTACGCAACAAACATGGTACACCCTCGTGCGCATCCACTGCGGCGAGGGCGCCGAAATACGACTTAGCTAACACTCGTCGTCGTTAGTTCATCGTATTACCCTGTCAATAGGGAGTGTGCCATCGCCACCTTTACTGGCCTACGTTTTCCCCATTCCTCCGGCGCGACCAGTCTCAGAGCCTACGCGGTGTCTGTGGGAGCGCCACCTCCCAACGCTGTGCTCGGCTTTCTCCCTCGGCCTCTCCTTGCACCGTCAACCCGCCACCCACCCGCCCTCCGCTTCCTCTCCTCACCAAATCTCTCCCCACAACTCCCCCCCCCTAACCCTGCGCCTCGCGTGTGCCCTCCCCCTCGCCCCGGGTATTCACCGCAGACGATGTTAGTGACGATCTAAGCCGCTCTTCTGCGATGAGGAGTTGGACAGCCGGGGGGTGGAGTGCAAAAGGACGGTGAGGTAGGGGGGTTGATGCGCCGTCACTCAGTACTCAGGAGTCACGATGACTGTCACCACCTCTTCCTGGCAATCTCCCGGTGCGACTGTATATGTTTGGACTGTTCCTTTGTTTTCAGAGATATCCACTATCACCTAAACCGATCATATCAAGCGTTCTTCCGATATTGCATTGAGGGATTCTATTTCTCGCCGTCCTCCCGACCTGAGCTCATTCGGTTGATTCGCCTGCCACGCTGTGTAGTGATTACATGAACTGAACTCGTTCTCAGATTTGCTTCCGGATAGTCGGGCTCCTCTAATAGCGCAATAGAGGAGCACGACGTGTGTATCAATCTTTACCCGACTCACCACGGTCAGTCAGGCTTGACAGACGGTAGATGCGACGTGAAAAGGGTGGCGAGGACGCGAGAAGTAAACGCTAGTGAGGATTGAGAGATATGGCCTCGTGAGTAATCAAATGACAGGATAATAATGACGCGTTCAGGAGCTGCCAATCTGTAGTACGGCGTTCGAAGCTTCGAGCTCACTCATGCACGGCAAGCGAGCCACGGTCCGACGAACGTCTTTCGTTTTGTCTTGGAGCGAAGTGTGGTCACACTCGAGAGGGCAGCCTTGTCATCAGCTGAGGCAGATGTCGACAAGAGCTGTGCGAGTCGCTGACATATCTTCATCGACTTCGCTCCGATATTCCATTGCGTGTTCACAGCTAACCGTGTCAGATTATGTCAATCCTGTTAGCACTTTCCGTATCTCGAATTCTCAATGCACTGCGGTTTGGACGGCAGTTACGGTTGCCCAAGTAAAAACCAACTCAAACGCGGACGCGTCGCCGAGATGGACAGCGTGCCAGATACTTAAAACATTGCTGTGGCGACAAATTTTGCTATCTGCAAGAAGACATACACTGTACTGAATAAAGCGCACCCGCGTCTCATCGGAAGAACGCTGAAGGGGACCTACCATGATAAGAGAAAAGTTTTCCAACTCTTTGCCCACAAATTCACACCGACCCACAGCGAGTGAGGCAGGTGTCCACAGTATGCTTACGCTAAAAGATTGTAGAAGATAGATATCGAGACCACTGCATGCGCGGCGAAGACGTCGACATTTCCCTCTATAGCCGAGCAAAGACTTCGTGCTTAGAGGTCCGCAGGGCTGGACGTCCAACTCGGCCGAGATGTACGAGGAAGACTTTGAGGCAAGAGAACGCCGTCAAGTCAGAAGTGGAGTCGAAAAGATTTGAGCGTAACTTGTTGCAGCCATGACGAGTTGAGCAGAGCCGATCTGATAGTCAAACCTGTGAAGTCTGAAATTGTGAAAAGGAGCGTATTGACGCGATTCTGGCAGCCGCAAAGAGACCCTTTTTCTGTCAGCATCTGCGCTGACTGACTACCGTCATACTCATGGGTCCCAATTGAGCGGGCATGCGAGAGGCCCAACAGAGCGCGGCACCAAGGACAGTGGGAGTCTGGACAAACAAAGATCCACAACTCACTGTAACAACACTGTAACGTCGTTGAGACCGTAAAGGGAAAGACGAGCCAAAAGGGAAAGACGAGCGAAAAGGGAAATTCTGTCTTTGTGTCCGTTCCGCCCTATACGTCTCTAGTGTCTCGGGGTGAGTCAGAGGCTGTTCGTCGTCGAAAAGAAAATGCGAAAAATCACGTGCAGCTCTGCATCCTCGAATTTGATGCCCTGATCGGACCATCCTTTTCTGTTACCTCCTCGTCCACCGTTTCGAAAAAGGACAGGCAGTCACCCTCGCAATACAAGACGTTCCCCACATCAATGCAGACTGCGTTATGACGAAGCGTCGCATTCTCTCCTCTAGGCCTGCCGCCATGGATTCAGCTGGCAATTCCCCGATTTTGTGGCGGTACGACTCGGAGCTTACAGTTGTCCTCCCAGGCGTTCTCATGTCATGACTTACTCTCTCTCCTCTCTCCACATGAGTTGTCCCGTTTTCATGATTGATTGACGAATCGGCGCCGTTATCATCGGACGGGCGTACTCACTCCAACCCAACGACCCCAACCTCACGTTCTGTGGCTCGCCAGTGACTTGGGATAGCATCATGTTGCCAAGATATGACTTTTACCCCCCTTAGAAACAAGGCCGCGTGCTCTAGGAGCGGCACTACGCGTCTCACACATACCGAGTCGCGTCCGCTCCGGTCAACAGCGCCCAGCTGGCGTTTATGTCTCAATTGTCATTAGAGCCTCAATTTCCCCGCCCAAGAGGACTTCCACTCCGGATGGGGATCCTCCATGTGCGTCGGTGTCCATCTGTCCCCACACAGGGTCGAAGTCATGCACTGGTCCGAGTCGTGAGAACGGTATTGGTATCTTCCTTTCCGCTCTCGTCTCATATCCCTTCGCTGATCTCCCCCGGACAGTGATGCCAGATCTCTCTCTAGTGAAGTCGACCGATGAAAACCGTAAACTGGAGGATCTCCGGGCGGACCTCTTGCAATATCTCGAGGTTGCGCTCATCGTCGTTCAGATGATTGAAAACGTAACACTGCAGTACCATTTTGCAAGCAAATGTCAGTCGACGCTACGGGAGGTACAAAACGAGAGCTCGGTGAGTGGGACTTTTTCCAGTAATTCATTGCTACAGTTTTCCAGGTCCTTCTAATGCAGCGGACTGCGTCCGTGATAAACGTCATACTTCGAATTCTACATCATCTCGTTTCCGTTCCACGTTGTCATCGACATGTGTACTATTGGCCAGATGGAGCCCCTATCTACCAAAAGTGCGAGTCCTTGTTGAACCTGGACTATCCTAACAGGTGCTAGCCCGTTTACTTGAACAAATCGGGATAGCGCTCAGGCTTACCCACATAGCTTCGTGCTCCTCTCCGTAGATCTCGAGCACAATATGGGCCCAGTGTGGGACGAGGTCACAAAGCCGCCGTTTCTGTCAGTGATGGATACATACTTCCCCTTGAGCCGGACAATACTAGAGATAAGCCCGGTCGTACTTCTTCGATTCACCAAAATGAATGCCGAGATATCTGCGCTATCAACGGTCTTGCCTGGATTCAGCACAGTTCCAGTTCAACGGAGCGCCCGATTGGAAATCGATACGTTGATTCTTGGCCTCGACTTAGCGGAAAGTGTATCGAAGTCCATCCCTGCAATAGGCTCACTCATTGAGGGTGCATGCGGAACCATACGCAAAATTCTGTCGGCAGCAGAGGTTTGTCTCAGAAGTCTTTGGATATCTTCGATGGGAGCACTGACTCTTACTGTTCAAGCGTGCTCGCGCTTGCCAGGATGCGTGCCTCGAAATGGCGGAGCATACTATGCGCTTGTCGTTGAGTGTGTTCAGGAATATCGCATCAACTGGGTCTGCCTACAAGCCAGATGACAAACTTTACCATTTGCTCCGGTATGATTTCTGCTCGGCTACGAGAAGCCTCTAACAAACTCGTAGTACCTTATGCACAGTGGAGATGGAATTGAACAGGCTGCGTGACATAAAAAAATGGAAATACCTCCTCAGACAATCCCACGTAGAGGGAAGGCTGGCGAAGCTCCGAGAAACACTTTCTGAGGCTTACACAGTGTTCGGTGTAGGTCCTCTTTACTCATCCCGCTTCCGCTGTGAGACTGATGGCTCGAAGATTGAAAGTCATATGTCGGCGGCAACCCTACTTGCAGATCTTAGACAGACGCAGTACTCGATGGTGAACACTCTCCATCGACTTGAGGTCGGCCAACAGGCGATGGACGTCAAACTTGACAGAGCTTTGCACGTGGGTTTCAAGCGCTGCCATACTCCACCCATTATGATCTCACTTTACAACGATAGATAATAACTGTCTCCTCAAGGCCCGGGCCTAGTAGTACAGACGAGCCAATTCAACCATAAGCTGTGAACTGAGGGATAACATTTGCGGGTACTATATCATTTAGCGAAATGAAACTTCTCGAATGGTTCACTTTCGTCCGCGCAAAGCGGACGTTCGTCGCCACTTATTTTCCAACTCCGTAACTCCGTCTGAACGCCCAGAATACGCATTGTCTTCCCAGTGAGAATGGACATCTTCAAGAAGTCACAAATCGTTTCGAGCAGACGACCTCGGTCTAAGTCGGCGCAGAAGGCCAATGTCGTCGCCTCGAAATGCAAACATGCGAGGTTCTTCGAGTATGGCTCCGAACTGTTTGGACAGATTCGTCATTGGTAACACTGGTGACAGTGTAGCTGAGAGGTCAACACCAGCTGAAACCGTAAAACCAAAGCTTCCGCCGCTGTTGCCTCTGGCGGGAGTTGATACGAATGCTTCTTGTCCTCGGGAATCAGAGCATGGCGACGTTGTGCAATCAGCGCACACGCCTGGTCCTTCAGAGTTTTCGACTTGGGGCCCATCTCGAGGATCTTTCAATGATTGAATTGTGGCGCCGGTGATATGACACTGACCTTGGTTTTGACGACTGGTTACGACGGAGAGATATCTCACGGTTGTAGCAAAAGAAGCTCGAAGGATGTGGCGCAAACAGATGAGATCTTGTTCGTGAAGAAATTAAACATACTCTGGCGCTTTTTATAGCCCCAGGGCGCCGAATGATGTTGACAGTGCCGAATCCATTATACAGGCGCGGGCTGTGGAAAATGCCTCTCGGAATCCAATTTAGGAATGTTGACTCGACGGCTTGTGGCTCGTAGAACAGCCTCTCCTACAATATGGACGAGTCACACAGATGGAGCCCCTGATCCAGTAGAAAATGGACACACTAATCGGGACGGTGTGGCGCATATCGATCATAATGTACTCTGTTCTACAAGCTTGCATGCGCGGGGTCAAGACATGCTGCCTGATTCGATGACATGGAAGAAGGTGCGTAGCTGACTCTCGTCAATGGTTACACATATGGTCGGGCGCTACGTTTCCCGAATCCCGGCCGACATCCAACGCGTCGAAATCCTGCAAACATTCGAGATCACTCCCCTGGAAATCCAGATCTTGTGAAGAGCCTCAATCATGAACTTCATATCCCTAATTTTGGACTACTTGCTCCCATTTCGCCCGTATAGCGTGTACAATACAATACTATCAATACAGAGTACATTCCCGAGTCTTTACACAGCTGCGGCACGAAAGGTCCCAGGTGAGCGCATCGTATCAGTCATAACGCCGTTGCTGTGACTGACAGTCGGAGATGAGTAGCGAAGACCTGGAAAGGAATGATTCGTTTCATTTTGAGAGCCACAATTCTCTCGATGACTCGATGACTCGATTGTTGGTGGATCGACTGCGGGGCGCCTTTTCGAACGAGAACATATGTCAATTGCGGATGCATTGTCTCCCAAATCTCGCGTCTAGTGTGCCTGAGAGCGTTTGATACACTGCTATTAGGTGTGGCGTGGGCCTGGCGACGCATCAACCCATGGCGGGAAGGGAGTTCGTATCGTGGAAGCAAGAGCAGGAATTCGTGGTCTTAAACGCATGAGGGGATAGGGTATTCCTCTGAGAGGACGAGATGGTGGTTGGTCAATGGAGGACCAGCCTGCACAGAAGGCTGAGAGAATGATGACGGGAAAAGATCCGATGCGCCAAAACACGTAGCTTGTCTTTAATGATAACAACATCCTCTAGCAAAAATGTAGAGCACAACACTCACGCTGGACTCGACGGACCTATCTGCAATTTTGGGCCCGAGATGCATCGCCCCCACGAAAAAAGTACCATGCCCACGGAAGCGTTTGTTGATCTGGAGAAGGACTCATCAAAATCCTCTCAGAGCCACTCGTGATAGCAACGTCAGCCCCAGATGGAACTCTGGAGCAGCGACGCCGCAATGAGTCTTGACAGTAAATGTGGACGCGAGCCTCGAGGGACGAAAGGGGCGATCAAACAGGCAATCAAAAGAAGTATCCCGTTCCGCTCTTCTCCTTTCACCACGACGACGCCAACAATAGCGCGACAACCGTCGGCCAACCTCGTCATGTCTGAGCACTCGATGGACTCATAACGCCAAAGGTGAGAGCTCGCGTCTGCTTGGCTTCAGCAAGCTTCCTGCCAATGGACCACCATCTTTCGCTTTCAGGTTCCGTGTACCTACGTGTATGCTCGCTCGAGAGGATACATCTCAAATGACGAGCAGCCGTCCCTACCAAATTTCAACGTGCATGAACACTGGCGCTACATAGCGCAGGCCGAGTAGGAGCAGGAAGCGCGCGAGCAATGCAGTGGAGTGAGCCACGGAGCAAGGGGATGGGACAATGCGGAAATTAGCGGCAGTACGGTGCGTGTTTTGTATGGATGTTCCATTCCCCGCCGGCGACTCGTGCATGTCGCTTTTTTGCTGCCTTACCGTCCACGCTTGTCATCCCCAGTCCCCGCCTCATACCCTGTCTGATTCATTCTTCTCGACACTGCTCATGCATCCCCCATCTTCATGCCCCTTTGTGTACTGTCCCCCTCGCCCCCGTATTTTCCCGAACCCTCTTTTTGCTTAGTTCATCCCCTGCCAGCCCCGACCATCTCACGATTCATCCCCTCATCTCCCGCTCAATCCCACACGGTCTCACGCACACCCTCAGGTCCCCATCGCTGAGCACGACCTTCAGCCGACCGGTGATGAACCCCCATCGGTGAGACTCGGCAGACACATTGCGTTTGACGCGGATGTGAGACACGGTAAGCAGCCGTTTTCGCCACCGACCCCCCTCCTCATGCCTCCCAGGTCCAATGCCGATCTCGTCGCCGATGCTGCATCTATAGTCTCCACCAGGAAAAATAGCCGTACAATCAGTCGTTCAAGCAGACGTTGCTGTCGGCGCGTTGAACTTGCCGTGAGATGGTATCCTTCCCCGAGCCCCAATTCCACGCCCTCGCAGTGGACAAAACCCGCCTTCCCTGGTGTCACCGACCGCTTTCCGCCGCCTCCAT
This sequence comes from Strobilurus pachycystidiatus, assembly GCA_019915135.1. Lineage (NCBI taxonomy): Eukaryota > Fungi > Basidiomycota > Agaricomycetes > Agaricales > Physalacriaceae > Strobilurus > Strobilurus pachycystidiatus. Next base: position 86,378 of record JAHLMK010000015.1, read on the forward strand.
CATCCCCCAGTCCCGTTCACCATTGCCCTACGTCTTCTCGTCTCCGTCCCACACCGTCTCTCACTACTGACGCACACGTATACAACTCGAACTCTGACACCGTACTCCCCCCCGCCCGCGCTCCCGGCTTTGCGATACCCAAGGCCTATATGGCCTGTTCCTGTCGCGGAGTTCCAGAAGGCTCGTACCCACTACTAGCACATATCCAATATGTCGGCGAGCGGCTACGTCGCACGCTTCTTCAGCGCTGGCCCCAGTTCGACAGGCCACGCATGCTTTCGTCAACTTTTGTTTTTTATGGTTCTTACTTGATGGGTTTCTTATCATGAGTTCTCCCTGTTTCTTGTTATGAATATCCCCTTTTCCACTGTATTCCACGTCATAGCCATCGCTTTAATTCCTCTACGCACGACGCGCGGCGCATCGCATCTCGCACGAAGTTCGCACATGTACGAGTACCGTAGCCACACACCTACACACTTACAGAACGAGTATCCATCACTACGTACTTTCCTGGAATCGCTGGGGCTACACAACCCTCGTAAAGAGGTCTTTTGATTATCGCGAGTGACACAATGTCGCGAACGACACCCGCTCGCCACTGCCGACAAACGATTTACTCGTGACTACCCATTGATGTACTCATCGGAGGAGCGTTTCTTGTCAGACTTCCGTTAGTATGCGGCTGGGACGGTTATAGCGCTCGGCTGACACACTGGGACCAGGAGACTAAAACTGTCAGTACAACCTCGTAAGACTGTTCTTCGCGTACCAGGTCGAGAGATGTTGTTTTCGACTGCGAGGAATCTTGCTCACGGTCTCCAATTCGTTGTTGGAAGACGCATGACCGGCATAACGTCGTGAGCGAGAAGCTCTATTGATGAATTATGTGTACAGTCAGAAAACCTATAATCGTCGTTTGCCAGATTGCCCTCCTTCTTCTCAAACCACGGAGCCGGAACTATGCGACATGAGGGAAACCTGCTCTGCCGTCTTTCCGTCCCATTTGACATCTAGTTCCACTTGAACATCAATACAATATCTGATCCAAGTTGTAGAACTCACCGTCGTGTCCAAACTTTAAACGAGGGATGTCAGATGCGGATGAAGCCAGCCTTGCCATTAGCTGGTGTAGATGTCGACAAGTCGGCTAGCGGGTTGGGCGTTGACAACAAAGAGCTGACCCGGTGAGCAACCCAGGATGCAGGCGTCGTCAAGAACGAAAATGGAGGGATAAAACAAAGAGTCAACAGCCCGGCACTCATCCGTGCCGGCGGCAAGGTGTGTACGCCAGATTACATCATGTACGCGCTTCTCCTCCTCCTCCGCCATCACTTCGCATCCGTTCCTCAACAGCATCTTGGGGCAGAACATTGGCACCCGGCGATGGCGTCCGCTGTACACCCTGAATGTGATATCCTCAGTCCATGGCTCTGGTCGCTTGTCTTACGCATCGTCAGTTTCCGCCTCTGACGCCGACGTCTTTGTATGCTCGTCTGATGGGGTTATCTTCAACCTGCATCGGAACAGCATCGTCGCTCTCACGACAGCCTTTCCGATTCCTGTTGGCGGAGACCCGGAACCAGCTGACTTTCAAGAGCCGGCGGAAGTCCTGTGTATACTCTTCAAATATCTGTATCCAGTGCCGCCGCTTCCCGATCTATCGTCCGCGTCATTTCCCCATCTACAAGCTGTCGCCGTGGCGGCAGACAAGTACCAATTTGCCCTCGTATCGCTTGTTTGCGACATCTGGATGGAGTAGATATATCTCCTTTCTTGTTCCTTCTACTCATTTTCCCTTTAGGAACAGGGCATCTACGCAAGCAATGGACGTTCTTTGCTATGCAGTTCTACGCGACAACAAACCCATGCAAGATCGTGTGGCCCTTCACACTTTGTCGGTGACGACAGGCGCAGCCGCTGGCACTTTTGACGGGGATTTATTCAAAAGATGGGTGCGTACGCGTTTACAGCACTCGTTTAACGGCGTGTGACGTTGAAGTGGTCCCGTAGATTCTCTACCGTGACGCATGGAACTTCTGGCTACGCTCCCTGATTCCAGCTGCAGGAGAATCGGCTGAAGCGTTTCAACTGCGCGCGATGAAATGGCAGGCGGATGTTTCCACCTCAGCATCTCGTCCTGTGTTCTCGGAGGCCTCCTTTGGGCCGTCATTTCCGACCGGGAGGTGGCACACCATGTACCCTGTACATCGTCAACACATCTTTCCTCAGCCAGATCCGCCCGTCTTCACCTTGACTAACGTCTGAGACCCACGCCACCTGCTTCCCCTCTCCTTTTGTTTCCGTTCATCTCCCAACCTCTCTGTTTCCCTGATTTCTCTTATCTTGAAGCTTTCTGCGTGTGTCTTCACATTCCCATGACCCATTCAAAAAAGGCATCCTATGCCGCCCATCATCTCCCACAAGTATCTCTAGTATTGTATGTATTGCATGTATGTAGTTAGCTGCTACCTGTGGAGACATTGGCCGTGAACCCGATTCGGCGAGAAAAGGGTAGCGAGAATGCTGGGAGATATCAGCGTGTAGGAAGACATTTCAAACAGCCGCCAGCGCGGCGAGACTTGCCTGCCATGGAGTATTCGGAGTGACAAGATCTCCAGATACTCATTCTCGCCTCGGCATGTCACTCGCAGTACGTACTATGTCGCTATCCGCCCGACTCGGAATCATCAGGTCTATTCAGGAAAAATACCCTGTTATGGCACTGTAAAAATCGAATCAAAGATGATGTGTGGAAGGTAGACGAGCGTAAGTGTCATTGTGGAAAGGACTCGACCGAGAAACATAATCTCACAGGTAGTAGGGGAAAAATCGGGGTGATCAGGGGTGGAATACGCGCGGAGCAGACCGCTCAGGCAGCCGCCGACGTATAGGATCGTGAGTGGTAAATTTCGTCTTGCAGAAATTGTGTCTGGTTGCACCACCGCGCGCGATATGGACCTTTGCTCGCGACCCACGCAGGAAACAGGTTTATTTTTCAACAACAGTACGGAAACTCACCTGCCGTGCTGGATTAGAGTCGACGGAGTGTTGCCTACTGATAATTGGGGCACGTCAGGCTCAGAGACGTACGGGCATTCTTCCCTGCCCGAATCACCAACTCCATTTTGGTAGGTTAGATGGGTGATTTAATGTTGGGCAAGAAACGACCGCAGGTATAATGTATCAGAAAAAGAGCGGTCAGAATCATCAAGACGCGCGGAGGAAGCCGTTCGGGCAGCCGCCAACGTATAGAGACGCGAGTGATCGATCAAGGTAAGAAATTATCGCTAGGTCCACAAGTAGATGGGTGATCAAAAACAACAAGGAAAAGAACGCGACCGAGAGACACGAACTCACAAGCAAAAGGGTTCTTGGATATGTAGGGCGTTCAGGCAGCCGCCGAGTCCCGACGTCTGATACTGCGAGTATTCGATCAGTTGGGAACGAAATTGTGTCGCAGAAATACGTTGCTGTGTGTATGCAGCGTAAGTACAGCGACCAAGAAGCTCCTAGAGTGGTGCGACTCGCGAGTTGCAGGTGCAGTCGTGTGGAGAGTCCTGGATAACCAAAACCCGGAAGTCCTCCCGGCCAATCAGTAGAACAGAAGGGACGCCACGGAGGAGGTAGTAGGCATGATCTTGTGGAAGTACCTGGAGATAGTGATCAAAGCAAGCTCGTCGGTCCGATAGGTCGAGTATTTAGGCTGCGCAGGAAGAGTCAAGCTGCATTAGGAAGAGAGCGAGGTCCAAAAGAATAAACTGCTCACCGCAGGTCAGCTGTCGTTGAGGTAGACCATTCTGCTACGAAGAGCTGTTCAAACTGACGTGTAAGATGTTAGAAGCCGAAGTACGTGAAAGAAGAAAGCGTACGCTTTAGTCCCACGTCGTGACCAGGAGCAATTACGTCACCCATCATTGCGCCTCTTGACATGTGTTTCGCTTTCCTTTTTCGTTACTCGTTCCGGTTCGACCGGAAGCAGCCCCAACCTAGTCTTGTTATAGAATATTTTCCCATCTCCAATTCTGGCGCGTCTTTTTGTTTCGCGCTTGCAGCTCTTCTATTTCACGCGTTACTTGAGTAGAAAAACGTACCAAAGGCTCCAAATAACCTTCAACCAGACTTTCAAGGCAATAGACGGCATGTATATATGCTGCCACACAAAAGACGACTACTTACATACAGGACATGTAAGGACTGAATGGATGCATCAAAAGGGATACGCTCAGAATTACTCAGTGGGTTGTTCGAGGGGCTGCTGGAAGACGGTGCCATGAAGTGCGATGGTCCAGGATGAACAACCTTTGAATGCACGTGCATGACGGGGCAACAGGACCACCTGCTGTACTTGTTGCAGCCTGCTGCTTGGGCCATGCCCAATGAGGCTTTATATTCCAGGCTTGAAACGGGCCAGTGGTGGTGGATTACACAGAATTGCGCGACGAGATGGTGTCGCCAGGGTGTCGCGATGAGCGCAAAGGCACTGACGTGGCAGGACGGCCCGAGATCCGTGTGAGAACATTATTCTATATGAGGCAGGTGTACATAATCATGCAGCCTTCCCCTCAAGGGGGTCGCGATTCAAAACAGACTACATACAGTACATACCCGTTCGTCACTGTATCGTACGTCTGTCTACGAGAGACTAGCCCCAACCGAACTCGAATTCCGGTGCTTCACGAACGAGCGCTATGCGCCCGCGATAAACACAGTACAGGGCCATTGAGGCTAGGAGAAGGGTTACCCAGTACGAGCAGAGGTGGTCGGCAGTACGGTGCGTGTCTCCCTATTGATATCTCCGCCCAGGACGATGGCTCGTTTATGCCGCTCTTCCCCGCCTTCCTGCTCACGACTGCTATCACCCCTTGTCTCTCCGCCCTCAAGTTCGTCCCTCTTCTCACAGCCCTCATTCTACCCTGCCACCGTTCCCTCCGCTCAGTGACTCATGCACACCTCTAGGACCACCGCTCAGCCGCTCCGCAATGAACCACAACGGCAAGCGCACTGCGTTTGACGCGGCTCAACTTCTGCACGCAGATCTAGTACCAACGGAGGGCGTCTGGCCTTGATCACTCCTTCCCCTGCTCTTCGTTCCCTCCGCGCTTCTTCTGTTCCTCTCGCCCAGCTTTCCTCCCGCGTACCTGGAATCATCTTGCTTTCTGCTCGGTCTCACACGGCTCGCTCAAGCATACCGTGCTGTTTTGCAATGAACAACCGACCTCTCGCACGCGGCAGAGACAACGTCTTCGCCCGGTGTGAGCTAGCTTCTTCCTTTCGTCCGGCCGCATCTCTCGACGCCTCATTCTCTGCCGCCCATTCTTACGCGAGCGAGCTGAGGCTTCGTACAAGAAGACGCTCATATCGGCGTTCCCGAGGTATGTCCTTCGCACTGTCATCGAGCATTCTACTTACATTCACGTCCTTTCCAGAATCTTCACTTCTACAAAATTGATCACGAATGCATTTGCGATCAATGTTACGTTCTCGTTCCCTGCACTACTTCGCTCCCCATCCTTCCGCGTCGACTACCCAGTCCTGTTCACAATCTCCCCCAACGTCCACCCATCGCCCCTGGACTTCAAGATGGAAGGTTCGCCGCCTGCGCTCGTGTATGCCATCGTGCTCCCAACATCGCAGCACCCATGGCCTGCAGGCCAGTTCCTGTGCGGACGGTTCTACGCGGCACCATGGTATACTTGGTATACTGATGGCGCGCACTAGCGTTGTATCGACGGGCCTAGCATACGCATAGTCTTTCCTTGGTTGTATTGGTACGATACGTTTACTACTCGCGATGAACGTTCCCTTTCCGTCATATCATAACTGCAATAATACCGTTCCTTTGTGCAGTACATATCGATTCTTACTCTTATCACAAACTGCAGACGCCCACACATGCAATTGTAACCCGCCGTCAATTAATTGTCCCTCGAAGAGACTAGGGCACAATCTGATGAGAGAGGGAGGTCTGCGTCGTGTCTCCATGGTCAACCCGTAACAGACTCGTAGATCTAAGATTATAGCAGAACAGACCATATTTTTGTGTACAGCTACCATCCCACAAGAAAGCCGTACAACGCTCAATATCGCGTGAAAGGCAGCAGATGCACGGCCGAGTGACGAGCCTATTTTAAGAAAGCAGCATAGCCCACCGGAGACGTCATGCTGTCGGCCAGTAAGTAAAAAAAAAAAAAAAATTGGGAATGGCACCAGCAGACAAGAGGCGCAAGTGTGTTTTGAAAGCATTCCAGGGGAGAGGCTAGATTTGCGATGACGGTGGTGGACACCGAAAGATGCCAAAAAATCAGCCAAGGAGGCTGGCTGAAGATCAACCAGATAGAGGGTCCACTAGAGATCGAGACAAAACCGGACTAGAAAGTAAAAAGGAGACGTGTTTCATAAACATGTATAAACATGATGCCGTTTTCTTTCGCCCTTCTTGATGTCTCCGATGCGCCCTCTGTACACGGCATTCAGAAGCCAACACAGCTCCCTGCAGCTCAGTCTCACTCATGACTCTCAGATGGGTGGACCACAGAACTCGCGTCGGTGTGTGCTTGGCAGATTCACTAACAGGCATTGCCGACGGCATCGTCATGAGAAACAATCATTCGTCCTCCGCATCTTCTGACCACACCACCACTCGCCGTTTATCGCGCCATCTTTGGATCGTCCGCTGAGCTTACAGACAAATTCAGTCAATTCCTCATGAGTATAGTATGTTCTGCTCCGAATGATTTCCCTCAGATCTTCACCTTCCACGCCACTGTAGTCATCGCCCAGCGGCCTGATAATGGATGAAGACAATGTGCCGGAAAACCCACGTCTTCCTGTGGAACTGATACGTCTCATAATGGAGGAGGCCGCCAGTGGATGTGTCTACGCCGACTATACCACAACACTGACCCTAACCCTGACATCCAGATGTGTCCGCGACTGGTGAGCTGGCTCGCTCAAGCGTACACTCATTGCTGAACAAATCTCGCAACGGCTACTTAGGATGGAACCCCTGCTTTACAACCACGTTTTTCTGTTTGAAGGGAGAATTCCCGCCATGGCCGCCGCAATTCGTCTTCGAGCTGATCCCGACTTCTTTGGGACGGCCGTTCGCACAGTGACCATACACGTGCGACACCTGCGACTGCACCCTCCTTGGAACCAGGCGGAGTGGGTCTCTGAAATAGAGTTCATTCTTTCGACCTTCCGAAACATCACGTCAATGAGCCTCTACGCGACGGAATATGGACTATTGGACCGTATACCGCCCATACCTGCCATTCGGTATCTTGCCCTCCAAGGTGCCCGCTACTTTGGCCATCTCCTGATGCAAACCACCCACCTATCCTGCTGTGATTACCTGCTCATAGCCCTCACGGAAAATGGCCTCCTCATGCAATGCTCCGCCCTGTCCTACATACATATTAGTTTTGACGCAAGCTACGGCGATAACCCCTGCTCGGATTACCTCGCCGCCATCCCCGACCATATCTCTACCCTCGTAGTTCAGATTGCTCATCTGCGCTGCGAAGCAGAGGCCGCCGTAGGCGTAATAGCACAATACGAGTCGTACCTGACGGCACCTCATGATCCCCGCCTTGTTTGGCTCAATACGGACCCGCGGTGGTCACAGACCCGGGGGATGCTGCACGTACTTGATGGCATCGATGAGAGGATGTATCGCGACCGACTGATGCCGGGATATCTGGCACTTGCAGCCCGCTGCGAGGCATTCCGTCGAGGCAGATATATAGAGCACTAGCGGCGAGATGCGAGGAGGAAGGGTCAACAATGACCAGACAATGTTAGATATCGATTGAACATCTGCACCACCTCGCGCCCACTCATCGCGCATGGAACTTCTTCCGCCGCACTCATACATGTTGTGCTCACAACTTTCCAGCACCCGAGGCTCAGGCTTGTACGCGGATTGTCGTACGCCGCACCATGGCATAATCCGTATGCCTCGAGCGGGAGGCGGTAGGCGCAGCTCGCGAACGTGAACTGACATTCTACAAACAGGCCCAGTACGTACATAGTAATCGTTGATTGTTTTCTGTTTTCTTTGGTACGATACGTCTACTTATGGTGAACGTTCCCAGACTTCGTTATATTATGTTTACCTTTTTGCCTCTCCTTTTTAAGATCGATGCTTCCCCGCATCAGACAGACGCGCGCGTCCTAATCATGTGAGTCGTATCTCACATTGCGCGAGCAGGTGAAGGACAGAGATCTAATCGAGGATCCAATCAATCGGGCGCTTGGATAAATGATGGTCTCATTCGTTGGCTTGATTGCTTGTGTTCTACCTGGCTCACGTCATGTGTCTACTTTCAAGGATCTGCAATACCTGTCATGTTGATCTATCTTAGATACAGATGGCAACTTCGATTTGGAACTCGAACTGTCTCCTAATCATGAAAGGATACCCAGTAAACTTGAGTTTTCCCGGTCGTGACCGGAATGAGTCGAGTTTCGACTCAAACTCAAGTGCCCCTCTCACAGTAGTATATCCAACATTGTCCACTCGCGTCACATTGTCAGCCTGTTAAGCAAGGCAACTCAACTCAAACTCAAACTCAAACTCAACTCAAACTCATTTCGGATACAACTCCGAATAATTCTTGATCTTGAGTTGGTGAGACTCGAACTTCGAGTTAGCGCTAATGACTCTGATCAAGCTCGACTCAAAATTACTCAAGAAAAGTCGGGGGACCAGGATAAGATAAGTTGTTGGCTTATCTTATGTTTTCGCTCTGCTTGAATCTGGCTTGTGGGAAAGTGATATGTATTTCATTGTATTTACTACACTCACCAGTTACGGCGCGCGACCTGAAGAGGGGGAAAAAAAACGACGCACCCAACCAATCCTGCCCGGCGTCGTGCCAGCCATCCTTTGTCGTGGTCGCGACACCCCAATCCGCTATCCCAAAATTTGGCTTGCGACGAGGCACCGGCAAAAGCACAACCGAGGCCGTCATTGATAGTGTCGTCGCTGCCAGGTTGCAAGCCTGCTGTCGTGGAAGGCATTGTGGTCGTAGTGGTATGTCAGCGAGAGAACAGCGAGCTCGTCGTCGACGGGGTCGTCGCCACTGAATTGCAGGCCCGTCGTCGGGGGGTGTCGAGGAGCTCGTCGTCGCTTGTTGTGGTGGTTGAAGGAAAAGTGCAAATGCTTAGTCAACCATCAAGCACGGCAACGTGTCCAGGCACGTTTGATGTCCAAAGTGCAAAAGGCACCGATGTCCGGGCCGCCGGATCGTCGGTCGCCTATAGGCTATGCACTTTGGACATCAAGCGGGCCTCGACACGTTGCGGTCGTTGCCATATGACTAATCGTTTGCCTCTTTTGAGTACAGGCGTTCGCCAGGAGACCCTGGCACATTGGTTGTGTTTGGTCGGGAAGGTCTCGGTGATGGCAACGTCGATCCGAGCACTCGGCATATCGGCACTTCTTGCTCTTTCCTATCGTCGCGAAGGTCGATGCGAGCTCGCTCCACTAACGACGGTACGATTTGACCAGTACCTACATTAAAAGCAATCATATCTATAGTAATCTAATCATTAATTCCAAGTGTATCATCCTCCTCAACATCTCCAAACTCGACATCATCACCATCCAACACCTGCACATCATGCTCTGCGGGTGGAGGAATGAATGACGCGACTACTCCGGATCTGATGAGCTCTAAGCGACGCTCAATTGCAGCCCTCAATACCTCCGCTTTTGCTGGTTGTCCGCCCTTGACACTTGATTTACTCGGAGTCAAGTGCTTGAACTTCTTCATATCTTCCTTTCGCGACACTGCCAGCTCCTTCTCGCGCGCACGATGCCAATCGATGTTGAGATCAAGCTCCTTTGTCGGGATTTTTGCTGGCGCATCCTTGTCCAGCAACCGAACGTCCTCGATGGGTGTACACTCTGCAATGTTCGCAGCTCTTTGGTCGTTCCTGTCCCTGGTCTTCCGCCGTTTGCTTTCGCGCTCCTCAGCAATCTGGGTTCGACCTTCCATCAGAGCCGCTTTCCTCTTCTTCTCCACTCCCGCCACCTCCTCTCTGCGTACTACAGTGCGCACAAACTGCCCTAGTTTCGGATTCGACGCGGTCTTTTTTCGCACCCAATCTGCCGGCTTGTTCCTGCCCCACTTGATCTTCCCTTTCATATACCCCATTGATACATTTGCCGACCGCTGCTTTACCCGCTTCAACGCCCCAGCTCCTCCCTCGTTACAGTCATTTGTGGAGGGAATGAAGAACGCCTCTTTCTCCTCGGCGGTGAGTTGTTTCCGCTCCGGATTTGAGTCGTACTGAATGAATCGCTTCCAGCCACCCATTCCGGCTGTAAACGTCGCTATGACTCCCTCATGAAGGAGTGGGAGCCTTTCCTGCTGATACAGGGTGAGAACTGCGACGACGGACTCTGGACGCTGAAACGAGCCATCATCAGCAGTTGGATGATTGTGAAGGACGTCGAACCCATAGATTAGCTCCGGAGAGGCGAGTACTCTCTCAATGAAAGCAATAACCCGCTGAAGAAATGGATCTAGATCGAAATGGTTCTGGATTTTGCCTCGGATGGTGCGCATATACGGAATGCTGACGGTCTGTGAATAGAGAGTCATCACCGCAAGCTCGGTGAGGGTTGGATTGTCGTTAAGAGCCCCAAGGATGTTCTTTTCGACATTAGTGTGAAGTCCGGACGCTTTATGCTTCCGGATATGCTCAAGAAATTCGTTGTAGACCGCGTGATGTACTAGGATTTCCGCGGCGCCCAGTCCAAGAGTTCCATAGCGTCCAATGGTAGGGAAACACGTCAGGTGTCCAATATGCTCGTGTGCAAGGAAATATAGAGTGTGAACGTCTTGTTGGCCAAGAAGCCGGTTTCGGTTGTTCAAAAGAAGTGCAAACAGCTCAACAAGCTTAACACCTCCACCGGCAGAGGACTGCTGGGCCTTGCCGCGAAGGTCAGCATCTGTGCTTTGTAGGATGGCGAGATTGGCCTTATTGGGAAGCATCAGAGGGCACGGGTGACCGTTCGCTACCCAGATACGGCACAGAGCTTCAAATGCGTCTACCAATGGCTTACTGAGTCTTTTAAAGGACTGTACAGTGCTAACACATACCTTTTGTTGAGTTGACCTCCTTATGCATTCCACAACCAGCCCGAAAGAACCGTGAGGATTTTGATCGTTCGTCGTCGGTCAGTCCATCCAAAGCCGCCTCTCCGTAACGAGTAACGAGTTGATTATAGGACTCGTGGCAATGTGTTTCGCGTTCTGTCTCGGTAAGTTGATCCCATGCTTCTCGTCCACCCAAGCTTGAGATCATACTAATCTGGAGTTGATTGACCTCAGCAAGTATGTTCTCGGGTGGTGTTTCGGAGATCAGCTTCTCCCCTCGAAGCTGGAGATCAAACTCGTTCCGAGCGTCCTCAAAGATAGCCCTGAGCTTGAGTTGATCGGATGCATGGTCGGAGAGGATACCACGCGTTTTGGTAAAGAACACGCGAGGGTCAAGCTTCTCACCAAGCGGCGAGCAGTTGAACTGATGGAACATCTGCCCAACGAGCTTTTTCCACCCCTCCATCTGCTCTTCGGACGTGTGACGCGCTGTAGCTTCAAGATCGACAAGAATGGTCTAATATTCAGGATCACATCAATACGTACAATTGTGTTCTCATGGGAAGCTTACCTCTTTCTTTCCTTCTTGTAGATAATCCGACACTGTGACATGCCGTACCTCATAGTTGATGTTCTTCCACGATGTTGCATCCCCGCTTACGGTATGAGCTGTTCCAACGGTTAGTTCTATGCAGCGATGTTGTCGATACCACTGACCTTCTGACTGGTTCACCAGATCCACCAATCGCAAGTCGGAGTATGTACCGCCCTCCTTGACAATGCGTCGACTTGTTCGCTCACTTGGGAGTACTTCGGCATCAATACCCAAGGAGAACATGTCGGAAACTGCAAGTATGACTGGGGACGCGTGGGCAACGGGTACACCAAGGTTGACCAGGTTCCGCACACAGATACGCAGCTCCTCTGAGAACGCGTTGCCATCCCGTAGGAGCTTCAGCCGGTCCTTTGCCGCCTTCTTTTGCTCTCTCAGTACTGCTTCCTTCAATCGATCCTCGAACCTCTCTACTCGGCGCTGCAGGTTCCGAAGTCGCTGAGAGAGGTCGGCATTTCTCTTCATGACGCAACCTCTGTCCTTCTGAAGACGCTCGATTTCGTGCTGCTGCTGTCCTGTCGTCTGCTCCAGTTGGCTCTTCACAATCTTGTGCTGCCGTTCCTGCTCTAGACGATCCCGGCTACTCTGCATTTTGACCTCAAAGACTGCTTGGCGTGTCTCCCTCTCGCCAGCTGCCTTCAAGGACATCGAGATGCTATCTATCTGACGTGCATGGGCAGTCTGCACGACCGCCAGATGAGCACTGTGCTGCGCTGCCTGCCAGTGGAGTGCATTGGTGCCCATATGCCGCTCAACGGCTATTTGACGGCGTAGCTCATGGAGTTCGCCCTGCATTTCCTCTGCGCGTTGCTGAAGCGTGGAGGCAAAGGAGCTGTGAGCAGAGCTTCAAGTCTTTGCGTCCCGAAGAGCCTCTAGAGTGTCGGTGAGTTCTTGTTGCTTCCGGGATAACTGGTCCTCTAGATATGCGGATTTTTGGTGAGCAGCCTTGAGTGTAGCCTCAAAGCGTGCGCGTCGATGCATAGACGCTTGCGTAGCATCAGAGGTTGAGGTAGGGGAGGAGTGAGACCGCCGAGGTAAAGGAGAGGGAGATGGGAGATTTTCTCTATCCTTGCCTAGAATAAGGCGCTTCTTGGCCTTACCGTGGTTGGGATGACTGGAGGAAAGGTTCAGGACCCTCAGGGCCTTCCTCCCCCGTACCTTTCCCATCTACAAGGTGAGTCCACAGGCCCACTGCCGCTTGCGAGGACGGTTCCCGCTAAATGTTTGAAAAAGGCAATAGGCCGATCGCGTCTCATTTAGCACTGATCTCGCATCCTCTCCAGTATCCTAACGAGTGCAGCTATTCTCATGAATCTTTTTCGTGTCACTGCTATTTGATAGTCTCTATCCAGCCTAGGGATTCCTTTTATGATCAACATTATCATTCACTATTTACTCGGGCTTCTTGTATTCACATGTAACAATAAGTATGGCAATGTGCAAATCGCTTCCTAGGCTACATGAAGGCCATCAACCGCTACTCAGTACTTCAAGAATTATGGCATTTGGCGAAGAATTGACTGTTTTGAACGACTTGCAAGCATTCGATGCGAAATCAGCGTTCCAACGATGGCCGAGTCCGGCTCAGGATCAATCATGCCACATGGTTCCGCCAGGGTCTCCTGGCAAACGCCTGTACTCACCTCTTTGCCCTCAACCACCAGCACAGCGACGACCTTTTTAACAAGGACAACAACAGCGACGACGTTACCCTCGACAACAGCACTCCCTCTTCTCACCTGTTGACATAGTCGCCTCGCGCCATACCAGGTGGTGCCCGTCTTCTCAAATCCCTCGGTCAGTCCCATTCATTTCCGCCTGCCGTGCGCACCAACAATGCCCACTAATCTCCTTCCAGCTTGTTTACAAGTGACGTCTTCACCTGCTTTCTCTCATGGCAGCAAGCTCAAACCCCCACTCATCCCACCCTACGCATGTCGCAGACTCTCGGGACGCAGTCTGGAGCCTCCAGTGCGTTCGATTTCGATTCAAGTAGGATTTGAGTTGGGTTGAGTAGGATTTGGGTTTTGAGTCCAGTTGGAGTTGGAGTTGAGTTGAGTTCGAGTTCGAGTCGGGTTGATTTCGAGTCGGGTTGAACTCGAGTCGAGTTCGAGTTATGATTTGAGTAACGACTCGCTTGACGACTCGAGTTATAACTTGAGTCGACTTGACTACCTCTTGAGTTTGGGTTTGAGTACCAAACTGAGTCTGCCTCGAGTTAGAGCTTGAGTTCCTAGTGTAGTAGTAGACTGTGTGTTAGCTCATTGCAAGTTTCTACTACTACAAAATCAAGACTGAGAGTTTTGAGTTTGAGTCAAAACTCGACTCATTCCGGTCACGACCGGGAAAACTCAAGTTTTAAGTGTCATCTTTTTGACTAATCAGGCTGCGCGGGACAATAGGCATTGGATGGTGGCTCGAAGACAAATTGTGCTGACTTCTCACAGGGAGCCAAATAAACCGCTACCAACCCACGTAGGAGTGGCTGTCTTGCAGACATTGGCGAGACAGTGAGTATATTCATACGCTGTAACAATCGAGAGACCGCAGGCGTCACCATCTTCCCACATAGCCATAGAGGTCTTCAGTTGTGGATCATTGGCCCTCTAGTTGCAGACCCATGTCAGGCTGCGACAATCAAGATTGTGTGCCTAATTTCACCCTGGGGTATATAAGCTGCGACATTGTCCCCGAGAGCCATCCACCATTCTGCACCTTCACTCTCAGCCTTCTTATCCTTCGCGGTTTCAGCGCTATCCAGCGCAATCACTTCCTCCACACTTCCTTTAACATGGACCCACACTTCATGTTCAACATAGAGACCTCCCCCGCCCTATCTGTTCCCTTAATCTCGCATCTGGTACGAGTACCACCTCACGTCAATGATGAAGGGAATCATATCAAACGTGCCTTGAATGCCTTCATGCTCTTCCGCAAGGAATATTGCAGAGCCGGGGCATTTCATGGTACCAAAATACGGCAGGCTAACGCATCCAAGATTATATTGATAGCTTGGAAAAATCTCCCTGCTGCAGTGCGAGCCGAGTGGGATGCTGCAGCGAGAAGGGAGCTGGAGATTCATAAGAAGCGCTATCCAGACTACGTTTTCAAACATAAAGAAAGGAGAGAGAAAGTCCGAGGGACTAGAGGAAAGAAGGTGAGTGCTAATCGTGTCCCAGAGCAACTTGAGTATACAGTAACTGCTCATTCAGAGACAGCCAGCCTCGAGTGCGTCAGATGACATTAGGCACTATGAAGACCCCGTTAATGCAGGGAACGTCGTGTCGACAAGTTACGGCTTCTCCCAGTCGCAGTACACCGGATGGTCCGGGTACCCAAACTCGATGACTGTAGAGAGTCACCCCAATGCTTTCCACACCGAGCCGGACACTGAGGCCAGTTACACCCTGAGATTTGACACGACACCTCACGACGGCCCGATGCTCATGGGCGTCGCACCAATGACCGGCACCCCGTCGTCTAGCGTCATTGAAGGCTATGCTATCAACGATAACAATAGCCTCATATCTCAAGAGTCTCCCAGCCGGTCCATCTCAGCCGGAAGTAGCAGCAGCGGGTACAACCCTGTAGACCCCAACCATCCAGGAAGCTCGTACCTGCTCGACGAGGCAGCGAGATTGATCGATTTGCATTTTGCTCAGCTGGAGTTGGCCCCCGCCGTCACTCAGAGCGCCAGCGTCAACGACTCTGGCTACCATCCCAGCGACCTCGGACCCCACAATGAGCCGTTGAACCCCATGGATGAATCCTCGTTGCAACATTGGAAGAACACCATGCCACAGTCGACACACCTGTCACAGGCATCAGCGTATGGAGAACTGTCCTCCGCGTTCGCTACTTCGCCATCCCAGCACTGGGATAATGTCTCGGTGCAAACAGTAGATTCCCGGCAAAGTGACTGGGGACGTGCTACGCAACCGTACCATCCCATCGAGCGAGTATGTACCTCAAGTTTTCCGTTGACTGCTCCTGCCCAGGATGCCCACACTACGGCGGCGACGAGATCAGTGGAACAGGGAAGAAACGTATGGCTCACCCTAGAGACGCACATGCCGACTGCGGCCTGCTCCGCGGCAGTGGAAGGCCGGCCATTAGAAGACATCACAGTCAATTCTGATGTCTGGCATCCCATGGGTCCCAGGCTCAGGCCCGGGGACGGGATCGCGCCGGCGGGAGTTTCCAGACATGGAGACTTCGCGACCCAACAGGGAGTCTCTCCTTGGATAAGGCAATGACTTGGATATTCTATCTGATGCGCGCGGATGATCAGAACATATTCTGAACACGGATGTCCAAAACACAATGGTGAGATTGAGTTTTGTGTGGGTTGCGGGGAAGACGACGTTCCGCGAAGCGGGCCAGGGGGATAACGGGTTGGAAAGGGAAACCAAACCGAAAGGGGAGATCTGGCAGTCGACGTCGAATCCGGTACACAAGGAGTGCAAGGGTCTGAAGGAAAGAAATCAGATGAACCCAAACATACCACACGGAGCCCAGCTCCCAGAGCAACGCTCGCTGAGGGTGAATATGATGATGACCAAACGCCCGAACCCCCAAAAAGAGCACAGACAACGTATATAGTTGATGGACAAGTTACTCATTTGATAAATCAAAATCCAGCTCCTCGACAGTGAACGGTAGCCTATGGGATGCTGCAAATGCTCGCATACGAGATTCCGAGTGCATAGCCCGCGCTACTGCCTGAGGTATGACGCTCTCCAACCGTCTCCAGTAGATAAGGAAACAGAGAGAGGTCCAACCCCCGATCTTCATGATAACCTCCGGCTCGACACCCAAAAGCAAGTACGCCAGTGAACCGCCAATGCGAAAACTGTGCCCCAATACATGTTCGAGATTGTGCTGACGGAAGATTGAGGTGATGAAAGTCATGAAAACTGACTTTATCAATGGACGCCGTGATGTTTCCATGCGATACGCGAAGAAAGCAGTTGATGGAGGGGGAGAGTGATTGATACGGAAGTGATTCTCCAGTGCTAACACTGGACAGAGTAGATCGCCCGGGATCTCTGTGAGGTAACACTCGCCTCCGTTAATTCCCGTAGTCTTTGTCCATGAGAGGTGAAATGAGATGACTCGGCGACCCGCAACGATTGAGTGGGTTACCCGAGTAGAGCGGTATGTGTCGTGCTCCGCCGTTATCTTGTTAATTGACTTAGGGAGTAGCTCTCCCAAACGGCGGCAACCCCAGTATGCAGTAACTGCCGCTGCTCAAATAGCTGCGTCTCGCGGCAACGAGAGATCCAGGTGTGACCGTAATGTAAGAAGGTGAGCTCGTTCCACCGGACCTCGGGGTGGACGTTTGAACGCAACACCCTTCTTGTCGGCAGCCTTCTTGAGCGAAGGCAACCAGTGATCATGACCATGCCATTCTGCTGAATTGAACAGGTGCCAAAGGCGAAGCCCACTCAACCAATTGCGGATGCATTGGCCTGTGCACGAGCCAATATGATCCGCCACAAAAGCGCCCAGGAGAATTGCGGAGGCTGGCATCCTCAGAGTTTCCGGGATGAGTTCCGCATTGCAGAACTGGTTGAAACGAAGCAATCCTGCCCCGTAGGACTGACGAGTATCATCTGTTGTAGCTGACAAGAGACCCTCAAGCATCTTGACTTGGAGACGGTGTGAGACTTCAGCATCATGATTGGATTGTGCGAGAAGGGAATGAGGAGTGGTCCAGAGAAGCACGCGTCGGTCTGCGGGTACGTTCGATGGACGGAATGGACTTGGGGTGATGTAGTTTTTCTCCGATGGTCGACGCGCTGTTTTTCGAGGAAGGGAAAGTGCTGCCGCGACTCGTATGTCGTGTAACGTCTCTGCAACAGATGTCGTGGACGTAGTTGATAGTGGGGGAGAATCATGCACCTCTGTACTGAGTATGGGCACTGGTGTGAATGGATATGGCCGACCCGCATTGTAGCTCAACAACGAGTTGGGGTCGACCCAGTGAAAGAGTTCCCCATATGATGGATTCCCCTGCTCGTGCCCTAATGTAGCTTCGAGTGTTCCAGCATCTGGCTCTGAGTCGGTGATGAATAGAAAAGGTGATGACATTAGTGTGAGGGTTCGGTAAATAGGGAAGAGAGTTTGATAGGTAGAGAGAATGATCTGGTAAGACGGTGAGATGGGGAACCTAAGATTCCCCGAGAGATAGGGTCTGATGGATTATCGGCCGATGCGATGTACACAAATTTAGGTATGATAAGATATTCTGATGAGATGAGATAGGTGCATCGAACACAGAGATTGGTCGCCTCATTGCGACTACGGCCCTTGTTGTGTGCGCCAATTGCCCCCGTGTTATCTGAGTGCATGAGGAGATGAGAATCTCGGTGCCCCAACTGTACCACGAAGTACATCAGAAGCTCTAAAGCAATTGCCTCGAGCCAACCTATATCCAGGCCGGGCACCTTCCATCTCGGTATCAGCTTGAAGGCATACCAATATTCACCGACTATGATGCCGATACCCCAACTGGTAGAAGCATCGACAAAGATGCGCAAATCCTGCAGCGGCTTCAGCGGATGTAACTGTCGGAAGAAACCTGGGATAGACAGCTGGTCCTGCCACCACGCCAGTGCGGTGCGAAGCGAATTGGAAGCTTGATGGGTCACAAAATAGTTGTTGTTGAAATGAGACATGAAGTTGGATATGGATGGAAGCCGGGACGACCCGGCGAGGTAGATGAAGCACACATGCACCAGGGATCCATGTATGATTTGAAGGTCTAGGAGCGAGAGTCCCTCCCTGGCCGCAATTCTGTCTAGCAGTGTCGACACGCGCGACAAGAATTTTAGTCGCTTGACTTCGGGCAAAGATACCCGTCGTGGGATCAAGTCCCAGAAGAAGCCGAGAAAGACCATGTTGAACGCGAAATGTGTCCCCGTCTTGGTGGGGTGCCAAGGTATTCCGAGCGTCGCAATGAGATCCATGCATGAGTCCCGATCAAACAAGTAGGACCAGTCCCCATCTACAAATGTACCGAGCCGACTTGGAGAGCGGAAGACGCTCATATCGTCCTCGTACTTGAATGGAACCAATCCAGGGCAAACCTCTGGCCAAATATCGATTGCGGCGTTTGCAATCTGGCCTGAGTTACTGCTTGCCGTTCGTAGCCCAAATGGATGGCAATGATTGATGTAGAACTTGCCCTCCACACACACTACAAGGTACGGCTTGTGTGCCGGTATGACAGGGCATGTGCGATGAAAGGCTTTGATATCAAAGGCGCAAGCTTGGGTCCCAATGGGGGCAGATGTGATCTGGGATAAGTCAGATTATGGCTGACGATAGGTGATAGATGATAGGTGATGGGTGATAGTGATAGGTTGATAGGTTGATAGGTGATAGGTAGCCGCAAAGCGAGCCAAAAGAGATAGAGCGATCTCAGAAGATTTCGAAAATGAAAAGTGGACGAAAACCACCAATCATTGTGTAAGAACAAGACGAAAACTCACCGCATCGGCGACACGAGAAGGCATATCAAATCGGGTTGGGAAATCGTCCTTGTCCATAAAACTGTTGACCGAAGGCATGTCTGTTGCGTCTTTCGAAAGATTGCGGCATACTCGTATCTTGGGTGGCAGCCCCGAGCCTTGGTCTTGTGTTGCCACAATAAATGGCGAGCAGTAGAATGGACCACGGAGTATACGCTCCGTCTCCTACTGTGAGAAAGGTCCAGACATTCTGTCCGCTTCTAGCTCCGTCTTGACGTAGTCGCGGACAGCGTCCAGATTGTCGTCAACAGAAGGATGATTAGGTATGATGATTGTCTTCGTCAATGCAGGCATGTCTCCGATGGGGAAACCGTGGCTGAGATTTTCGACGAGGAGAGGATAATTATAGGAGAGGTTGCACTCGCCCAGTAGTGTAGCGAATGCGTCTGCGTTGTATGGAGTGATTATGCGCTCGTAGATTTCGATGTCTGAAGGAGTGTTATTAAATAGAGGAGGACGGTGTATAATGGATGTGGAAAAATCGGTATAATGTAAAGGTGTAGGGATAGACGCTAGACCGGGATTGACTGGACTAGGCCCTGATGACTCCGTCGATAACCCGACTACAGGATGGGCTGCGCGAGAGGGCAGAGTGTTCGCGTCCACAGAGGCTGCAGGCGTGAATGCGCCCGTCCTCGTGCTGTCGTTGGCAGCTTGCTGCCAAGTTGAACGCGAGGCAGATGCGCTTGAGATCGCGACTGCTACCCGAGGGTTTGAGTGTCCAGAGCTCGTCGTCGCGATAGGTTGAAAAGCAGAGTTTCCCGTCACTGAAAGAGGTTGTGGAAACAGGATGGGCTCGGACGAGATGTGCCGCCCCGCAAACAAGACATGTTGGGGAGGAAGTGCTGCCCGATGATTCGCTGGGGCGAAAGGATCGCGGAGGGTCCGTGGTGTGAAAGGACCGAGGAGAATCATTCGTTATGGTACGAGGTGCCTTGCTCGTACTCCGGAGATCTGATTCCGAATGTCTCTTTGTTGGCAAAGACGGTGTCGAGAGCGAAAATGAGGCCAAGAAGGCGTTGACCTCCTCCTTCACCTGTAAGAGAATGGCGACCTTCTGAACGTAGTACTCCCTGTTGAACATGGTACCCTGCAGAATGTCGTTACGGGTCTCACGTTCGAAGGCGTACCAGATGGGATAAGTCTTTTTGAAGGCCGGATAAAGGCGGAAAAACTCCATATGTTTGAAGAATTCCTCTGCGAACAATGCCACGTGAGGCGCGGGAAGAGATGAGCTGGTTACGGGAGAGAGGATAACCAGAGCGGCATGGTAATTCTTCATGCATTCGAGCCATCCCATAGGTGATAGGCAAGTGTGATCAAGGTTGCCGCCCCACAAGGTAGTCATCTTGAGAACGTCGAAGACGGTGACCTTTACATCGGAAAGAGTCCCCTCCGTGGTCGGCTCCGTCCTGATGAGCTTGGTGTGAAGGTCATGTAGTCGATGCTGCGCTATTTGGAGACAGTCGTTCGAGAACCAGTTGATGGGAATGTATAGTTTGTGCCGGACGGAGTAAAGGAAGACGTCGGAAATGATGGATGTGGTCTGCTGGCCTGATACACGCTCCACTGGGTTTGTATTGACCATGGAGCCCGCGACCGGTACAGACTTGGTAACATCCTTCGTCTTGTCGCCTGCCGAAGTGTTCCGTTTTTCTTTCGATAGACGTACTCGAGCCACCTGCATGAGCATGAAGGTGGGAAGTGGACCAACGTCGCTGCAAAGTTCTGCACTGGCGGCCATTAGCGCAATTTCGTCGGAAGTGTAAGGGTACATTGCCATGAGGGGCGGTCCGACATCCTCAAAATTTGCCCTGTTATCTCTGCAATTCATGGTTGCCATCATGCTGTCCTCGTTGTGCCTCTCGGCATTTTTGTTGTGAGCGTTGCGCACTCGGAGTGGCCAGTTCTCGGGATTGAGATGAGGAGGGAGCACCAAGCATGCCTGAAAGTCGAAGGTGTCTGGGATGGGTGGCACTATGCCAGCATTGGGTAGAGGAGTAGCCGTCATTCTGTAAGGACAGTAAAGCCAAAAATTTTGATACTTGAGGCGAATGGAAAGAGAACGAGAGGATTCGAAGGAAAGTGAGATGAGCGCGACGAACAAGAAGTTGTTCACGCGCACGCGAGTTTGGTCCCAAAATGGATCACGATCGGTACAGTAGACCGAACTCTAACGATATTCTATGTTCTAGTCATTGCCTTATCTAACACTTACGCTAGCCGTTCGCAAGCTCACGTAGCTTCAGCTAGCACCAGAGTCAGCAATCGGACCGACGAGCTGCTATACAATCTCCGCCGCCGCCACCCACCTTCCCACCAATCCGGGTCCCACTCCTATGTAGATGGTGATTTCGAAGCACTCTGTTATCCCCGATTCTCTGACGGAGCTGAAGATACATTTAGAGGGTAGAAGGATAATTGTAGTAGTTACGCACCAATATCACGTCGACCTGAAATTCAGGCACGGTTAACTTTGAAGATCGAAACTTGAGCCTGAGTCTTGAATTTGTGTCCGGAAAAAAAGAGCATGTCTCCCTTCGTAGGGCATTGATATCGAGTTTGGTCTTCCTTGTGCTCTCCCACACGTTGAAGACCTCTTTGAGGTATATCAGGTAGGCTGTAGCAAGGGTGGAGGCTGTCCTTGACAGCTCTGTTGCGCCCTGACGTGGCTCTCACTGAGTAAATGAGGGTGAAATCCGGGCGGCGGTGAACTAGACTTCCTACCGCAACCTGTATCGAGGGCAAAGTAAAGAACTAGGAAAAACTCACCAAGCCGTTCGCAGTTCGATGTTTGCCACAACGGGTTCACACTTCCCACTACTGGAAAACTATGGACGAAACTGTTTAAAAGAACTAAACACAGAAATAACCATAGTGAATGAAGACCAACTCAATAGCTATCCCGCCTCGCATCGAGGTGTATCCGAGCGCGGTTCTCGCACAAATGGCTCTCGGTACAAGCAGTCGCAGATAATGAGATCCTCCGATGCGCAGGTCCTACACAAGATCCTCAACACAAAGGTGTGTGAAGGAGTGCATCGACAACCGCGAAGACGATAACTCTTCTCATAGCACATAGTGTTGGTAACAACGTCCTCATCCTCCACCGTGGGTCCCATATCCAGGTATCGTTGTACCATGGCCGCAACGTCGGGGTCATCGATACGGCCAAGATCAGGCCGCCGCCCGAGCAGCGTCGCACTCTCCGAGTAATCAAAGTACTCGTCATAGTTATCAGGCGACGTGATCCCCGCGATCCAAAAATCGTCGCTCCCCACGTATATCTCCCATATCGACATGCCCAGTGCGTAAAAGTCCTCCTCTGCGGTCGGGGGAGCGTGGAGGAGGGCCCGCGCACGGTTCGCGGTGGCATACGGCATGGTGCACCCGCCGGTGACGTGTCCGTCCCCTGGAACGCAAGACGTCCCAAAGTCGCAGAACACTAGCTGCCCGTCCGTGCGCTGGAGGACGTTGTCGGGCTTGATGTCCCCGTGCAGAAGACCCCGGGAGTGGAATCGATGTGTGAGATCACACAGGGCATGTATGATGCGTACTCGCTCCGATTTCGAGCCGATGCTTGGGGGAGCAATGACAGTTTCGCGGGGCATGATTATCCCTTTGACTCTGCCGTCGTCAGAGAAAAGCCGGCCGACGTAGGACACGGCACAATCGCCCGCTTGGGATACAATGCGTAATTCCCGGACGAGGTTTTCGAGATTGTGGAACTGCTTGGCGACGTGGGTTCCGCCGGGAAGGATATACGTGCTTCCAGAGGACTCATACGTTATGTAGGTGATGTCTCCAATCTGCGACGAGAGTCTGTCCTGTGGCCAAGAGCCGAATGGTGTAGAAACATCGTAGTCGGTTGGCATGGTGCAAACGTGAAGCTGATGAGTTAATGTGCGTCAGTGAGACAGTTTATAAGTCCTGTGCACACGATGAGGAGTGCGTCAGGATGGTGAGGGAATCGTCCACGGAGCTGTGGGCAAGTTTGATGACGACGGCACTGGCACAAACAAAGGCACCAATGTTCAAATTCGGCTCTTGCCGGAATTACAACGAATTGCTCCCCGGACCAACTATTTCCGTCTGCTCATCGTCTATCGGTAGTGGCAGATAGTAACCAATCCTCTTGGACCTGGAATTTTTGCAGTTTTTTGCATCAACTTGCCAGAAATTCTACCTACATCAGTCCATGCAAGCTGCATCTCAGAACTTGATTATAGGGTATGTACGGGAGCGCAACCAGGCGTAGTCCTCGTATTTTGTTGTTGGTATAGCAAGATTTTGGCGTTTGTTGTATCATGAGGCTCTTCTCTCGTAATGCAGCCGAAGTCGCAACGTAGACCATTCAGAACACAAGAGACGGCACCCTCAATCTTCGTCTCGATCCCGGTCCAGACCTTTGTTGCCTCATCGCTGTATGAAATTGGCGGCCCGGTTCTGTTTTCGGTATCTCTGTGCTCCGCCATCTTAGAGGTAGTTCGGCCGTACAGGCGCGATATCAGCACTTGCAAAAAGTTTTCGACATCAGCTGGGCATGCATTAGCTTAGACCGCTAGTCTATCCTGCCGCGCTACTCACCTATCGTAATTGACTAACTTGATGTGCACGGAGCACGGGATACGATTCGTAAATCGTAGAGGTGCTCAAACATGTTCGTGAGCACCATCAGAGCGTCAAAGTTACCTTACCGATCTTGGACGGGACAAAGATTGAATTCATGAAATCAGATGGCACTGGCAAAAAAAAGTGAAATTTCGGATAACGCACACCGACCACTCAAGAGCCAGAGCACCGACGCAAGGACAACGAAGACCTTTCTGTGTCAAGGTCCAAAACGGGCATACAGTACGGCCATTCCATTGAGAGATTGGCCCGCAATTTGGAGAGACGATGAGTTTTCAGATAATCCAAACCGAATTGCTCTTCATTGTAACGTGCAAGTATATCAATTAATATTGGAGCATACATTGATACAAACGACTGATCGGAGGGTAGTCTGATATGGAGTGTAATCGACGTTACACAGTCAGAGGGCATGAAGGAGGAGTTGAACGATGAGGCACTGAGAGCAGTCGTCAGCAGTCCAAGTGAGGACGGCGAGATGCCCACCTTGCACTATCTGCGGCCTTGCCCGCACTTTCCGCTCTCCATGCTCGCCGCGGGAATCACGATCCATCTAGTCGCGAGGCTCCCGTACTTGTTCCGACATGCAGAGAGTTCCCAATGGATGACGCACAAAGCTAGGGGTGTAGGCCGGAGGGGTTGAAGGTGACGGGTAGCATGAAAGGGTCCCCCCTGCCGGGGGTGGGGAGCGGGAGTGGTAGCTAACCCTCCCTCCCCTCGACTCCGTCCCCGACGCGGACAAACCTAAGCGAGCAAGGAGGAGGAGGCGATGGAGGGGTCCTGCGACGGGGGAAGGGGAGGGGGGGATGAACCTTGTCGCGGGGGCGCACACACTCAGGGTGTAAGGGTGTAGAGGGAGGGAGGGAAGGGATGCGGGGGTGAGGGGAGAGAAGGTGCTGCAAAAAGAGGGTCAACACCCAGCGCGAGAAGCAGCGCGACATGGCGTGGCGGATGATGGGGGCCTATTGGGAAGACGCCGCGGGGTAGGTTGCCCCGCAAGGTTGAACGCACAGAAAGGGCACTGGATGGAGCGAAGAAAGTGGGGAGATACAAGTGAGTGCCCGGAGTCCGTGAGTGCAGGCCGCCAGAGTAATGCCGTTAGTCAGATTGACGCCGAACGGCCTAATATCGCCATCGGAATGCAACTAGTTGAAGAAAGTTTCGTTCGTCGTCGGCGCCGGTCTCGGTGTATGGGCTGTTGTACCATCCCGACCTGAGCATCGCGTCCATCCTCATCGCGCTATACGATTCCATAGTCCCTCATCGCGTTCTAGGATTTTTGCAGCGTCCAGTCCTCCTTGAGAACAAGCGATCCAGAAGATGATGGCGGTCAGTAAGAAAGAGACGCGTCATCTGTGCCGGCGGCATTTCCCAATCCAATCCAAGTCGCGTACTCACCCGAAGTCTTCCGTTTTCTTCTTGGCCACCACAAGCGCAGGTTATGGATTCTCAGATCTTTCTACCCCCAAAACGGCACGCCTGAAATCTTTTCCAAAAAAATGGCATGGCGTCCTCAACTGTTTATTCGGTGCACGAACCGCTAGGCTACGTACTCTTCCTGATATAGCAATTGACAGGAACTTGAAGTATGCAAAACGTAAGTTCAATGTAATTGGCCCCGACTATTCTAGAGGAGCGCAAGGCTCGGTCCTGTTGTGTGACAGCTATCCGCGACGACGTATTGTCTCGTCGAAACTTGTCGCGATCCATTTCGTACGAATGCTTTGTTTTGCTCAATGTCCCAGCTTTCCATTACGCACAGCGTAAAGCGCACTCAGCCTAACACGACGCGCACGTCGATGTCAGTGATTACCCACGCTTCACGCGCTCGGAAGCACATACTCATCCACAGGCCATTCAAGCGCACCGCGCATAAAATCTGTCACATCAAGAAAGCCTGTAGCAACTCAAACCACCCTCCTCCCGGGCACTTTTGTATATCGCGGCGCGTCTCGGCGCCTTGTCACCATCCCGTGGCAAGGCCCCACCATTCCTCGTCCCCTCCTCACGCCTGGAAAAAGAATCATTACAAAAAGATTATCTTCTACAATGAATTCACACCGTCTCACTCCGAGTGAGGCAAGTGTCCACGGGTACGAGGAATGGTGCACGTATATTGGCAAGGAGAAGGCTTTGGAAAGAACAAAGTATTTCGGGGGTAGCTGTAGCATGCACGGGCGAGTGGAACTATCGGCCCACTGGCGTAAGGCTGAGCTGGCAGAATGACGATTCAAGCACAAATTCACCATGGGAACGATCTTTTTCTTGGAGCACTACGGGTAAATACTAAAGCTCCGAGGGCTGCATACAGAAAGATAAGTTCTTCTCGAGTGATAGAATCTGACATTGCGCGATGCACATTTGTAGGAAGGCGGAAACGGCAAGACCAGTCGACGGCACTCAGCATGCCGTCGAGTCTGATGGCAGACACTGGCATGCCTCGTCACAATCCTAGCTGAGCATGTGAAGAGAATTTGAAGCAGACCGCTATCTCGCACTGAGTACAACACGTCGGCACCGTGAGGAGTGGAAAATTTATGCACGACACGACGGGTGCAATGCCGCAACGACGGAGACAGCACGACTGACGTCCCAAACCAGCATCCGCACCTTTCGATCCCAATGCCACCAACCGGTCTAAGGCTCACCAGGATCGACAATACAAGTAGGACGCGGTGAGGTTTGACGAGGGGAGGACGCCATAAGGACAGATGATTTACCAGCTCGGGGAAGATGGTCTGGCTGAGTAGAGAGTAGGAGAGAAGAATTCGACAATCGGACGCGAGGAGAGGAAGGACTAAAGCGGAGGAAGAGAGACGTGGCCCAGGGGTGCAACTTCCGGCCGTCCGTAAGCAGGTACTCGGAAGGACCTGGGCGCAAATACAGTCGGTTGGAGACAGAGGGCTGGGCGTACTCGAGAATGTGAGCAACAGAGTGAAGAGTGAGCGCAGGAGTTTCACTTAGCCTGGAGTAGGGGAAGGAAGGGCAGAGGTAAAGTAGGTATGGAGACTCGAGAGAGAAAACACGCACCATGGTCTCACGACGAAAGCAATCTTTGCCGCCGGCGCATCTCGCGCCACGTCTCGTTTTTTTCAATCCGTGTGATGACCCGGATTCATCCAGTCCCTCCGTGGTGTACATGGCGAGCGCTCTGCACTCCGAGGGCTTGTGGCTGAGATTTTGATTACAGTAGCGGCAACACACAAGGTGCGGGAAGCGAGGGCCGCATCATCAACAAGCCGCCGGCATCTCCATTCAGCCACGTGGGCAACTCTTCCTTTCGCCCTCCGAGTCCCAGTCTCACTTCACCTGAACGCAACATCCTTGGCAGATGGGCTCTTACATGGTCGTGACGCTTCCTGCTCCCCGGTTTACCTTTCTCCACTGCCTGCGCATTGATAATGGGACCGTGGCGATGGGCGACACGCAAGAACTTACCCTGTCTACGCTCATCTTCGCACGGTGTGTCTCTTGTGGGGCATACCTGACGATGAAATGCGCAGATTAGATGAGGTCCACCCATGAGTACGCGAATCTCACCCCGCGTGTGCATTTGGGGCCGCACTACCCACTGTTGCACTCGGCGGAGCACTCAGCAACCTTCTTGGTCAAGTATGCGGCTGGGCCGGTCATCGTTCCGGGTCTCGCGGACAACACGCTTAGACCAAGAGATTCACTTGTAGGTGAGATTATGTATCACGTACTTGGGAGAGAGGCTGCAGCCGACTGCAAAAATTTTTGCACACGGTCTCCAATTCGTTGTTGAAAGACGCACGACCGGCACAACGTCGTGAGTGAAAAACTCCATTCATGAATTCTTTGTACAGTAAATAACCTATCCCGTTCAGCTAATCGTCGTTTGCCAAATTGCCCTCAGGTTCACTCTCAAACCACGGAACCGGAACTATGTGACATGAGGGAAACCTGCTCCGCCGTCTTTCCATCCCGCCGGTCGACGTCTAGTTTTGCGTAAACGTGAATAATACAATATCTGGTCCAAATTGTAGACTCACCGTCGTGTCCAAACTCTGAGTCTCCTCCAGCAGCATAAGGAATTCTCTTTTTGAGCAGGTCCTTTGTATGTTTGATTTCTCTGTCGTGCATTTCCAGGAGGCGGATGATGTACTCCAGCTGTGCCGACTCCCCTTTGGCATCGCCGGTTGCCTGTCTCGCGCGGTTGAGGAGCTCGTCCGTCGTGTCATCATCGCCGCGAGAAGAGGAGTCGTGTGACGCACCTGGTAATCAGATCAGTACCCAGTCCACGAAGCAGATCAAGAAGTAAATGAGTACCCACCGTCAGACACGGTCCCAGCAATGAATGTAAAGATCTTCCAGAGTGCAGAGACCATGGCAAAGGTCGAGACAAATACGCTGGTGATGGCCGATCCGGTTGGCTTTAGGTGGAGAACCGTGCGGGTGTAAGACATCACTGGGACGTGCAGGACCTCCGCTATTTTTGCAGCCTCTTCGGGTGTAAGTTGGACAGCGGTAATATTGGAGAGGGTGTGCTTGGAAAATGAAGTCATGTGCTCATTGTCAAATAGACCAGGCACATAAAGTGGTGAAATGCTGTCCCTGTACATAGCGGCAGATGTGTAGATCTGGTTTGGCTTCATGATTCCAAGATCCAGTCGCACTGCATGATACAGACCCTGAAATAAATTCTGTAGGGCAGTATTGAGTGCAGCAAATGATGTCTGATCAAGAGTTACGTCTCTGTCCGGACTGCTGCTGTAGGAAGGCTCAACACAGGTTATATTGAAATAGTTTTTCCGGTTTGGTTGTTTTGGACAGATAAGAGGTTCAGACCATTGTTCCAAATCCATGTACAGAGGCATGAACTTTGCTGGGCCCTGACATGGTGGATAGGCCAAACTGAGGTTTCCATTGATCCAATCCGAGTCGCCATTGGGGTAGCAGTCACAGCATGGGCGCACCATAAGGTCTAGATAAGATAGACTTGGGTCTCCAAATGTTGTTGAGGGAACACTGACATTGGAGTCTGGCGGATGATCTAATAAGCCCCTTTCATATACATTAGCAATTGAAAACAATATGTGCTTTAATCATACCATGCATCCCAGATCTCATACTAAGAGGTAAACTAAGCACATGCACTGAAAGAGATGGAGTAGACATACTAAATCATTGTAGAGATCTGGCACACCAAGTAAATCTGCTTCAAGTAGATTGTGGGTGTAATCGAGGGTGAGCAAGTATACAGAAGGCTCCCAGCAAGTCAGTGTGATCTGAAAAGATGTAAATAAGTCCATCACAAAAAATACATGGTTTACCTGTATGATGAATGGCTTTTGTATTGAAAGGCCCAATAAACTTATATATCCTAGGCTTAGCCCTGCATCTGAAAGATTGCCTGCCCGGAATAAGATATTTGTCTGAATTTTGATCAGACAATGAGAAAGCCAGGTGATTGATGCTTACAACATCGCATGAATCAGACAGTGGATTGTTGTAGTATGGAAATGATATGACTGGTTTAGTGATGTCAAATCCATCATAAGCCGCAGAGATATTGTAGGTGAAGGAGGAACCATTAGGCTTGAAGGTGTCACCCACATGCAAAGTCTGCGGACTAAACAGCGGCACTCGGTTTGGGGCCTGGAGCACAGATGGAACCATGTAGCTCAGCAGCAGTGGTGGAAGTGATGCATTTGGGTGGATGGTTGTCTCCAGAACAAGCGTGTATGCAGAAAGCGGGACTGCTCGACGTGTCATACAGGACATTTGCACTCAGTGGAATAGGCGCACCATTGACAAGACTAAGCACTACCGTGATGGCTAAAAACACAACAATAACAACAGTGGTGGCCCATCGTCCAGCGTACGCTGTCGTGAGAGTGAGCGGCGCGGGAAGTGTACAGCTTCAATCGGACTTACGCCGTGTAATGGGGACACTGAGGCGATAGTTGACAATTGAGCTCACGAGTCCTCTGATAGAAGGCATTGCCGACAAATGCTGAGAAAGTGGGTGATGTAGGGAGTGAAGGTAGCGAGCGATTACGAGCATCCCTGCTGTATTTAATTCACGGAACAATGAACCGCTGTTGCACGTTAACGTCCATCGACACATGCATGCCTCGTTTGGACAATCACACACATGATGTTCAGGTGATGATATACAACGGATACATCGTGAGAGGCTTCCCCGTCAGATCTGATTCCACGATTCATCGATGGTTGTCGGATGTCGCTACTGGCGTGTGCTTACCTCAATGATTGCACCGGTGAGTGCACACTGAGACGTGGGCTCCAGTTGGGTGAATGTCCGGTCTTCCTAGCCTCTTGAATCGTTTTGCGACCAACACATGTCGACTCAGTGGGAGGGTCTACGCCCGCGAGAACGTCGGAAATCCCGGATCAGCATCAAGATCTGCACATCTGCTTGAATACATACGGTCAATCGGATTCTGATATCCTGTTGATGACTTGGCATGTCACTCATGACTATGTACAGTTGATGAACTAATCGAGCATTTGCGCCGCCAGATGGATGTCAATGATTGAAACTCTAACAGAATCACACGCATGACTTTTGACAGCGAGTTCGTCGTCCCATCCTCAGTACTGACTCCTTCCCCGTCTTGTCCCCTCATTCCCTCCGGCATCAATTTTCCACCCCCACTTTTTCTCAGCGCCCGGCAGCTTGTGAGACCTACTACCTGTCAGGCGTCGTAAACCAGGTACGACTGGACGCATTAACTGTTAGCAACGCCGTACCTGCTGTCGCGTAATTTGAAAGTCTCGATCGTCGAGCCGGGCACGCTTGAAGACCTTAGACGTCGTTATCTGGCTCATCGCCAGTCGGTTGAACTTTTGATAGGCACAAAGGAACTAGGTAGTCCAGTCCAAACAACCACGCGCAGGAAAGACCAGGTGCAGTGAGGAATATAAATGCGATCGGACTGGCAGCGGACGACAGAAGTGAGATTCGGCACGACCTTGGCCGATGGCGCCACAGTGCCGTTCAATCGGGCAGTACATTGGGACCGGGATTTCGTCGCAGTAGGAGACGACGAGTTGTTGGCAGTGACAGATAAGTAAGCGATGGTGGACGCAAATTCGAGCAGATGTCGTAAGAAACACATAGTGACCCGTGCGGGATAGATTGGCGAGTGGCGCAACGTCGGTCGGCGGAGTCCAGCGTTGAAGAGACACGAAAAACAGACGTGGCGGGATAAGACCAAATGTGAGAGGCTGAAGAAAAAATTAAGTAGATGGTGAAGATTTCGGTTAGGGTTCCGCATAGCAACGTCCACGAGATGGACTAACTCACGGTGCGAACAAACCAGTGTCCCCTGGCGAGTGGCGAGTCCATCATCATTCGCTTTCGAATCCAGGAAAAAGAGCTGTGGCAGCGTGCCACGAGAATTCGTTGGGTATCAGAGAAAGGTTGAATGCAGACAGGAGGCCCAAAGGTGATAGAGATATCAGTAATAGAATTTCTGTTCAACGTTATAAACAGGTACAACAGCGGATTGAAACACGGGGTCAAAGTCTAATTACCGAGGCAATTTGCTTTCTCGTCTATTCGAACGAACATAAAAGCATTCATCAGCAAGAAATGCAAGCCGCCTTCTCTTTGTATCCAGCTCGGCGTTCAACGTTCACCACCTCATCGGACGGAATGAACGCCAGGGAGGATGAGTGGGGCAAAGTGACGCAACCGGACGGATAGAGGAAGGCAGCCGGACGGATAGAGGAAGACACCCTTGCAAGGTTTGGATGGGGGATGACTCGCCTAGCCTCGCGTCGCCTATCCCTCCCTACTCGTCACTCCCCACCTTGCAATGTTCCTCTTGCGCCCATCATCCCCCCTTGGTAAGTCCCCTCTCGCCCCCGGCCCATGGCGCCATGCAGAGGCTCCAGACAGACGTGCAGGAGATGGTGGATCGGTCCGTTTGTCGTGGGTGATGCTCGTGGCGGACATCGGGACAATTTGGCGGACGCGGGTAGACTCGAAGAAAGTGGGGCGATTAGCGAGGACCGAGTCGTCAAATGTGGGGAGGAATGACTATGATATGATGGATACCGTGGAGTTGAAAGCGAGCAGATGCGAGCTGCAGGAGATATGCGTTGGAGAACGTAGACGTCAATCTAACAGTATTCAAGGCTGGTTGTGGTGGGTTTCTTGAGAGGAAGCGTGCGTAACAGCAAAACGAAACACGCACCGTATCCGCCCTCAGTCCGTGTCCCGCCCCATTAGCCGTTTCCCACGTGTGCTGACTGCGAACGACCGGCGAAAACACGCCGCCCTCTCTTCCAGGCTTCCAGGTCATGTTGCATCTAGGCGACGAAGTTCGTCTAGCCGTTCGTCGTTGGGGCTGGCCTTGGTTGTGCCGAGCCGGAATTGACGCAGTCCGCCTTGACAGGCGCTTCCGTTCGTGCATGGACAGGCACAGGCAGTGCGGCTGGAGATGATGGTGGTCGTTGAGAAAGGAACGCGCCCTACGCCGGCGGCATTTCCTCACCACTTTGACGCGGCCCACCCAGGGCCCACCACAACGTAATCGGGCGCTCGCTGCTACAATGGCCTTCGTATGTGAGTGCACGTACTTCCAGGCTACGTAACCTCCCTGATTGTCGTTCCGCCACGGTTCCACTGAATATCCTCAGGTCAAAGCCAGTGTGGGGTAGGTGCATATTACCAACGTCTAGATCTGATGCTGGCAAAATCCCTCGTTCTCTCGTTGCGCGACTCGCCCATCCTGAAACCTGTCACCAAGTCTTCCCGGATTCGCCGCGACTCTCGTTCCGGTCGCATTTTCCATCGGAAGAATAGTCCATCGCAAATCGTCCCATGCCAGTGGTTTGTAAAGAGCTTGCTTGGCGCACGATGAGACGTGAAGAACGGTCAAGCGTAGACATGCACAGAGAGAAGAAGATAGAGGTATAGAGAGGTGTGCAAGGAGGATGAAAAGAGGCCGACGGATGGATGGCAAGCGCGCGCCACAGAAGGAATAGAAGAACAATTTTCCGGAAAAGGCCAGACTGGTCAAGACTTGGGAGTGTTGCAATAAGGACAGCAAAGAGCAATTCGCATTCCGAGACTCTCGTCAGTCCGTTCATAGAGAGGCAGTGCGGCTGATGATAATGGAGATTACCGAGCCCAAGAGGATTTTCGAGTTCTGATAGCACTGGCGGGCGTCTGCAGCAGTCAGGAAGAGTACGGCAATGCATTAATGAAGATGGAGGAGAAAACAGAGGAGCGGATGGACGCGGAAAAGCCGTGCCGACGGCAATTGGACGCGTAAGCCTGATTACATGATGTCTGATGTCTACCCTCTCCCTTCTTTTTTTTTTTTTGGTGGATGGGTTGGGGATTTTTCCCCGTGCTACCTCGGCGCCTGACTCTGCCAGACCTCTGGAGCCCCATAGGGTGCGGGAGGAACATAGACCTCCGCTGGTGTACCTGAGGGAAACTGCTATTATGCAGTGAAAACCCTCTTCTGGGATTGCGCTAGGATTCGAACATGCAGCTACTTAACTGCGCCTGCGGCTTACGGTTTACCCATAAGCCAGGGCGATGGTTCCACTGGACCATCTGGCCCCTCTACCCTCTCCCTTCTACTTAGCGTCCATGGCCCATGACCGTGGTCAACAAGCTGTGGCGCCAAAGCAGCGGAAGTACCGATGACACGCACATCGTCCATGCGAAATGGGAGAGCAAATGATGAATGTGATTCGGGACTGACTAGGGTGCGTTCTCTCATGGCACCACATCGGCACCCTCCGCTTCTCCATCCACCTCCTCGCACCGTGTAGGATATTTGCTAGGCTCAGGCTCAGTCTCATTAGGGAAGGACTGCCACTGAAAGACTGATATGTCGTAGCTACGCTCGTCGCGTCGTCCCTAAACTGGATCCTCAGGTTACCTTCCCTGCCGCAGAATTGCATCCTTCTTGCCGTCTCCCTCTCCCTGGTCCCTTGGCACAACCAATGCTTCCTATCGCCCTCAAATATTTGCATGCTCCCTCTGGCGGCCTGACGTTCCAACGGCACAATTGTCCCCTTCTCCTCTCCGCCGCGGTATATTCCTCACCCAGACACACCAATGGCTTTCCCAGATGCCTCTCGCGTTTGCCTCAGAAAGAGCGAGTGGTGATATCACCGGCTCCAAAGAGTCAGGAAGAAGCGTAGGAGATGAATGATATTCTGCTGCAGTCTCGGATGTTTTGGGCGAGGTCGAGAAATGGGGGGTCTCGGGGAAGTTCGGGGGAGTCCTTCGACAACCTCGAACGCCTCCAGCGCATAAGTCGCGACGTTTCGTTCGCGACAATCTGGTAGGTCTTGTCTTGCTGCCGGACAAGCTTTCAGTCATCTCTTTCCATAACTGTCTGCATGCACCTACTACCGTGCCACTGTAGTACTACGGCCACAGCTTCGTAGATCACGTATCGCCTTTCTTTCCTTTCTTCCTCGACGATGTTTCTCACGGAGGCAATTCAATCCAGATTTCGACCAACCAGTGGATGTTCTCGCGCCTCAGATAGCCATCTGCGACATGAGAAACCATCGTAAGGCCAGTGGTGAGGCGCGGAACATGAACTTTGTCCACTCACTCGCGCAAAGGGGGCCGAGAAATACGACGCAGAGGATCATACGGATGTCGCCCGTTCCATTGGATTCCGCAACAAGAAAGCCAGCATCAAGCTGCTGTCAAAGAGGTATGGTATAATATCACGGGCGCCCACAATCTCAGTACGGTCGATCTTCTGCTACGAAATATTTCCTTCCCACAACAATATGCCCTGTGCGTCTCCCCTTCAAACTATGGATGAGCTACTCGAGTGATAAGACATGAGAGCCGCCTTCTCCGCCGCCTTGTCTTCCAATTCTACGGCCACGTATGTACACATGCCAATTCGATTGAAATTTCAACTCACCGTCGTGCTCAGGATCCGATTCGGCTTTATAAGGCACTCTCCTTGACAGATCCTTCATCCTTTTGTCATGCAACTCCATCAGGAAAAACTCAAATGCTACGTAGATCGGGCCGGATCACGTAGATCAAAATAGATTCCCAAGATTCTACTGGACTCTACTTCACTCTACTTAGTCTGTCCGCATGCTACATTGAATATGTAAATTCCCGGCATATATTTTGTACTTCGTAGTATTTGCCCTGTCGCTACTTACATTACTATACAGTATGCACTGCTGGGTGGTTGACCACCTTGCGGCAGAGTTGTGCATCATTAATTGTAAGTAGTGACCGTACAAGGCCGGCTTGTGAATCACTGGTGGCCATGAGGCTGAAGTAATGTACTGCATTATGCTTGGCAAGCAATAGCGAGCGTCGACTCGGAGCTCGAGGACAAGTCCGCATTGATGCGGTGATTCGCGTACCGGTCCGCCCGCGATTGCGCAATCAATCACGTGCAGGTTAACTTGTGCAGATTTTTTTTCGGGCCCCTTTGGCCTCCCACCTCCACTCGACGTTCTCACTCCTCGGTTGTCTCCCTGCAGGCGTCGACTTTTGGCTACACTTCTACTGCTCTCCACTCGCTGCGACGAAAGGACGACCATCTGCCTAATTATGTTGGACGACGGACGAGCAACGACGGACGAGCAACGACGGACGACGGACGAGGAACGACGGGCGACGGACAACGGACAACGCACGACGGACAACGGTATGCCTGAGGACGACGGTCTACCAAAAAATGACGGAGTTCCCCACCAACGAGGGAGCGAGCGACACAACGACCTTCTTTCCACACCCAAGGACGATCAGTCAGCAAACCCAACGGCTAGCGATTACGAGTCAGGATGATCCGTGCGCGGACAGATGACCAGGTAGAGCAGGTCACAAACGACAAACGATGAGGGCCTGGACGACTCACAGCGACGACAGACGAGGACGACATTGGCTGCGGGTATGGCGAGGACGGCGGCGCGAGCGACGAGCGACGACACGAGGCCGGCGACTGCGGGACGGCGGCTACAACGAGCGACGACAAGAAGACGGCGACCACCCCTGGACACGACCTACGCTGCGACCATGACCGAGTACAGTCTACATCGATGCCGGGCCAGCCTTTGCTTTTGGGTGGCGAGCGGTCGAGTGCGCGCCTCTTGTAGCAGTAGTGCAGCGTACATCTCTATGACTAGATTTAATATTATCTTTTTTTGCCATCCTCCGTGTGTGTCCCGTTTCAGCAATGCCTGCACGCTATAATGATGATATCAATGTGGCTGGCAACAGCTGGCCTATTCTAAGTAGATGCTAAATAGAATCTATATCAGTTTCCCATTGTCTAAGTAGAGCTAAAGTAGAGTCTATGTAGGCGATGGGCATAGTCTATGTAGCGCTACATAATCGGGACCTGTTGAATTGGTCTACTTGGTCTACGTAGACCTACGTACCTCTACATACATTTGGGATTTTTTCCTGATGTCCAGGACGCGAAGTATGTGCTCGAGTCGTGCCGAATCGCCCGTGGCATCGCCGGTTGTCTGTCTCGCGCGATCAAGTAGTTTGTCTGTTGCGTCGTCATCGCCGCGAGAATAGGACTCGCGTGTTGCACCTGGTAATCAGATCATTACCCACTATGTGTAGTAGTCGAAGAAATACTCACCGTCAGACACAGTCCCAGCGATTCCCTTTGAGAGTGAGCGGTAGCTCCTCTCAGTATCTTCCAAACGCTTGTCGGTCTCCTCTGCGTGCTTGTTGAGTCTCTTCCAGACACGGACAACGTCCTCGAGCTGCGCCGAATCTCCGGCCGCATGTATCGCGCAGTTGAAGAGCTCGTCCGGGTCCGTCGTGTTATCATCGCGGTGAGGAGACGATTCGGGCAAGGCACCTGGCAATCAGATAAGTTTCGAGGACGGCACAAGTTTGAAGAAGTACTCACCGTCAGACACAGCCGCAGCAATTAATGTGAAGATCTTCCAGAGTGCAGAGACCATGGCAAAGGTCGAGACAAATATGCTGGTGATGGCCGATCCAATCGGCTTTAGGCGGGGAACCGTGCGGGTATAGGACATCACTGGGACGTGTAGGACCTCCGCTCTCTTTGCAGCCTCCTCGGGTGTAAGTTGGATGGCAGTAAAGTTGGAGAGGGTGTAATTGGCCAATGAGGAACCATATCCTTGATCCACACGTGCACTGTCAAAGAGACCGGGCACATAGAGTGGTGAAATGCTGTCCCTGTACATATTGGCAGATGTGTAGATCTGGTTTGGCTTCATAATTCCAAGATCCAGTCGCACTGTATGATACAGGCCCTGAAATAAATTCTGTAGGACAGTATTGAGTGCACCAAATGACATCTGATCAAGGGTTATGTCTGCCGCCACCCCGGGGGCATAGAATCCGGAGCAGGTCATATTGAAATAGTCTGTGTGGTCTGGTGGATTTGGACAGTAAGTATTGAGAGGCCATGTTTGCAACTCCATGTCTAGAGGCATGAACTTTGCAGGGCCCTGACATGGTGGATAGGCCAAACTGAAGTTCCCGTTGTTCCAATCCGAGTCTCCATTGGGGTAACAGTCACAGCATGGGCGCACCATAAGGTGTAGAGTAGATATACCTGCATTTTGTGAAGTTGAGGGAGTTTTGACATTGGGGCCTGCGGGACCATTTAATAAGCCCCTTCCATATACATTAGCAATTGAAACAAATTGTAAGTCAAACATACCATGCCTGCCAGCAAGTCCACTAGAATGTAAGATAAGCACGTGAGCTAAAAAGAATAGAGTAGACATACCAAATCATTATAGAGATCCCATAAACTAACAAGAGAATGATCATTTAGTAGAAAGTCCCCGGTGATATCAACGGTGAGCAAGTATACAGAAGGCTCCCAACAAGTCAGTGTGATCTAGAAAGATATAAACAAGTCCATCACAGGGAAATACATGGCCTACCTGCATCATAAATGGCTCATTTCCTGAAAGACCCAGATTTCCTGCTATAATCACATCTGACACATTGCCTGCCTTGAATGAAATATATGTCTGAATTCTTGATCAGACAATGAGAAAGCCAGATTATTAACGCTTACAACATCGCAGGAATTAGACAGTGGATTGTTGTAGTATGTGAATGATATGACTGGTTTGGTGAGGTCAAATCCATCATAAGCCGCAGAGATATTGTAGGTGAAGGAGGAACCATTAGGCCTGAAGGTCTCACCCACATTCAAAGTCTGCGGACTGAATGGTGGGGCTTGAGTTGGTGCCTGGAGTACAGATGGAATCATGTAGCTCAGCAGCAGTGGTGGAAGCGATGCATTCGGGTGGAGGGTGGTCTCCTGGACAAGCGTGTAAGCAGAGAGCGGGACTACTCAACGTGTCAGACAGGATGTTTGCAATCAGTAGAATGCACACCGTTGACAAGACTAAGTACAACAGTGATGGCTAAGAACACAACAAAGACAATAGTGGTGCCCCATCGTCCAGCGTACGCTGCATGTGATGACAGTCAGCGGCGGCACAGGTCAGCTCCGAGTTGGACATACGCCGCGTAATGGGGACGCTGAGGCGATAGTTGACAATTGAGCTAACCAGTCCTCTGGGGGAAGGCATTGCCGACAAGTTCAGAGGTCGTGGGTGATGTATGAGGCAAAGGGAGGGAACGATTACACGCATGGTCATATTATATCAGTCCCGAGACATGAGCCGCTTTCGCGCGGTGGCAAGCATCGATAGATGCCTCGTAGCTACAATCATCATCACGAGGCCTCCTATTCTTGGCTTGATCCTGTCACTGTCAGATCTAGTTCTATGCGTTGACGCCAATCACCAGATTCACGTGCTCCTGCTCGAGTGTATTTTGAATGCACCGTTTAGTTGAATGAAACCGGTAAGCACATCGTTGTGGTGTCTTGCCGCGCGGCGAATGTACTCAATCGCAAGGCGTGGCGCTAAACAGGTAGACGTATCTTGAGACTATCAACGATGCGATCTACTAGTGACCTCCCACACGCGCGACATAAGAGTACAAAGTATACGTGATGGAGGCTGACACACAGGGACTACTCATTCATTCATTCATACTCGGCACGGACCAATTACTGATCGCCGGACACTAGAGTACAGAAGGGCACGACTACTCTATTACCTCCAACTTGGCCACTTTATCTCCCAAGCAAGCCGAGCTCGCAGTCAACGCGCAAATGCCGGTGCTGTAGAGCTTTGCCCAGTGTCATAAATGGCCAGACGGCAAGCCTCACAGCCGTTGTGAGCCTTGTGTCCCAAAACAAGAGTGCCCCGCGCACAGGTCTGTGTCGTTGAGGTGGGAACGACATTGCTGCTTTGCTACTTTTGACTCGGCACTCATGCTAGTACTCGGATTCTTCCGCTGACGATGTCTCTTGTTCTTGTGTCGTCGACCGCGAATTGGAGGATCTGCGCTGCGTCCGGCGATCCTCTGGGTCTGTGCCCTGTATGGATTGATTGATTGATTGCAGGCGACTCCGATCTTCAATACCTCGACGTTGCTGCCATTCTCGGTGTAATGGATGGACGATGCGTCAAGGCCCGCATAAACAGCTCAATCCATCCGTGTGGTGGGACGAGCATGCGTATCGTCTATCTATGTAGGAGCTACCAGTGGGACGGGTGCACATTGAGGACGAGCTGATCAAGCGTTGCGACACCGTTCTCGAGGAAAGTCGTCGGCTTCTCCACTCAGAGTCACTCGAGTAGCCATCTGACAGATTGACAGGTGCACATCACACCCTTTCTCAGAGATTTGACAACGCATTGTAATGTGCTGCTATTATCGGCGTGATTCTTCGCTTCTCTGCCACTGCGAGATCTGATCCACATTTTCGTGCATTGACAAGCATTGACACATGCTTGCCTCGTAGATACAATTATCATCACGACAGATACATTGTAATGGGCTGCTATTCTCGACGTGACTTTTCATGATCCACATATGGGTTGACGCAATCAGCAGATGTCGCCGTTCGCGTGTACTTTCCTCAATGAGTGCACAGCTTAGCGGACACTGAGACATGGACTCCTGTCAAGTGCATGACCGGTCTTCCTGGGATGCCTGAGTCTATAGATTGTTCTGAGAACGCCACATGATGTTGACTGTATGTGAGAGTTCACGCCCGCGAAGATGTAGGGTACCATCAGAATCATAAGCGTTCGTATGGGTTGAGACTCTAATGCAGAAGGACGACCGCGGGACAATTCTGTCCCTGTTCCGCTAGAGGTATCATGCTGCTCGGACAAGCAGTGCCCTTCTGCTAGCGACCAACATCTCTGATGAGGGCGAAACATGTTCACACGGACGGATTACATAGAGGCTCCCGAAAGGACGCCAGAAGGTGGAATGAAATCATAGATCCATACAGTAGATACAGTTGAGGAGTGATCCCGAGGGTCAAGAAAGACGTCTCTCAGGATGACCTGAAGCTAACCTGCGGCTGTGACAGTATCGTCCCGCGAGCGAGAGGATCATGTTTCGTATCGTATGCGCGAGAGCATTGACATAGCCGGGCGTGAAGAATGGATAGGAGTAGACACATAAAGAGTGAGCCTGATTACCGTGTTGCCGCTGTGTGTTAGAAGACACTAGTCCTCCCCGCAGGAACGATAGAACGAAAGATCAAAGACCCGCATACCGTATTTGAAGGAGTAAAGACAACTTTGAACTCATCCACAGCAGCTCAGAGCGCGCACACCCACACTCGGGCATGCACACCCACACCCGGGCATGCAGATGTGCGTAGTTGGACCTTGGACTCAGACTTTATAACCACACGGCCCATAGGGCCGTTAGACGACCGTCGTATAGCAGTGCTCTGCGCAAGACGTTCAGGCGCATGCCGCAAAGTGCTTATGCACTTCGAATGTTTCAACACAACACGGTGCAGGGTGCAAAGCATGCACAAGTTGTTCTGCCGTAGACGTTGACAAGACACATATATATACTTCAACATTTGTGAAGAGTGGGAAGAAGCAGTATTGTACAGTTCGTGAATCTCGTAGACCGACTTCTTCCCAGCAGCTCCGACCACCATTTTTAGTCCTGAGACTGTGAAATCCCCGGGCCCGGGACGTTATATTTGTCATCTATTGTAAGAATTTGACAGCAGTACCTTAACTCAATACGAACCCTGCTTGCTGGCACGCAAGCTCACCGTCGTTGTCTGCTTTTTATAAAAGGCTCGGTTGTTGAGGGCATGGGGAGCTCTTGGGGCGGCAGCAGTACCGGAAGGGATGAGACATTGTATTAGACAGGACGTGTCGAACTAGTCAGGATACGCGACTCACTGGCGACTGCTGGCTATGAGAGAGAGTTACGCTGCCCTTGTGCGCGGTTGAAAGCTGATGTTCAGATTGGCGGCAAATCACAGGATAGCCAATGGTTTGGTCCACGTTGAGCAAGCCCCAATCGACGGCTCACCAGAGAACAAAACAACCACCGTCCGAAATCCCTCTCGGCAACTGCCGGCTATGATTGAGCTCCGCTGCCCTTGTGCTGGGTCGCAAACTGATGTTTAAATTGGCGGCAAAGTAAAAGCGTTCAGTGGTGCCGCGCCTCTGAGCTCATGGTCGACGGATCAGTCCGCGCCGGGCAACCCCAATCAATGGCTCACCAAAAGGACAAAACCACGGCCGTCTAAACACTTCTCATGGTACGTTGCCGTCGAGCCGAGCTGCTGAACTGGCTTGGTCAGACTGCGCAGAACTAGCCGTAAGCGACAACTCACCCGGCAACTGCTCGAGGATTTGATGCGCCTCTGACCTAAGGATTCTGGAGCTCGGCAAGGGTGGAGCAGCGAGGCGGGATGATCCTGCATCCGGCTGGGGTCGACGGCGGGGGCAACGATGGTGGTGGTACGGAAGAGAGCAGCGTTGACCCCGATCACATGCTAATTACCGGTTCATACCTCCGCGCGCCTTCTCGTACGACGCGAGTGTGACTGTGCATGCCCGAGTGTGGGTGTGCACGCCCGAGTGTGGGTGTGCGCGGTCGCGACCTGCTGTGGATGTGTTCTTAGTTGTATATACCCTATTTGAAGTCTGAGTGAGACTAGTATAGCAAAGCGCGATGCCAATTGACAGGCTAAGCAACAATCAGGAACCGACTGAGCGTGCACGTAGTCCAACAGAGCCGTAGTGAATCAGTCAGCTCTCATTCGAGATTGACATCGTCTCCGCAGTGACTCGGGTGGTTGCTGACCGGCCTTAGAGCGAAAACAGGAGTCCTAATCCATTGCATTGACTCCGTCCTACAAAGATCGAGGCAAACGTCCACGATTATAGGGAGATCTGCGTGGCATTGCTGAATGAAGAGACCGAGGTCCGAGGCGCGAAGCGTCAAAGTATCACGTGAATCTTTTATCGGCTTCTCGGCTGAGCTTTTTTTGCATTGCATTTCCACGTCAGCTTCCACCGTGTTCCACGACAACCGGTCTCCCTAGTTAAAAAGGGAAGGTAGGAGGACAAGCATCTTACCGGTGCCTCACAGAACCACTGATTCTCCCAGATTGCCCTCTAAAGCACGGTCAAGATTGGAGTCGGCATCACCGGTATGGTGGAAGTCGCTAGTGGGAGGCGTCAGCGGTATTGTGGATGCGTCAGCTCACCTTGTTTTCCGACGGCTTTCAAGAATGTCTCTTCTTGCTCACGCTGCCGTCGTCACCGTCCCACATTAATATTACTATCTCAGCCTCTCGGTGCACTTTCGCGCCCATGCTTGTCATTCCACCTGGGGTTCTTCCTCCGCTGTCACCTCGTTGATATGTTTCCTTGCTTCACGATGTGGTATGAATCTCGGTGAGCGAAGGATGTGCCCGCGCCAAAACTCTCACCAATTCGTACGAGAGCTCGATCATGTGAACGTCATCGTGTGCCGCATATATAGCGATCGACACACTGACACCTCTTGACATCGTACCAACACCATGAACAGCATCGAAGCAGTTATATTCGACGTGCTTGGCACCACCGTTGACTGGCGGGCGTCCGTCCGTCAAGAATTGGGCGATTTGGGCCAGGCTCATGGTATCGACGAAGACTGGGACGCGTTTGCGGGCGAGTGGAGGAGGGGCTATTTGCATAACACGTATGTTTTAGCCCCATGAGAACGTTTGGAGCTGACTGTGTCGTAGGGGAAAAGTCGCATCGGGCTCTGGTGGCACGACGAGCTTGAACGTCGATGTTATGCACCGACAGGTTCTGTCCATCGGCCCTATCTCAATGCTGGCCATTCTGACGTCTATGCGATAGATCCTGGACGATATGCTTTCCTCTGACCGATGGAAACACTTTGGTGCGGTTTTGGACGATGAGACAAGGAAGAACCTCACCTTCGTCTGGCATCGCCTCAAAGGTACGAGCGATTCGCTCCCCGTGTGTGTCAACTCATGTCGACGCCGCGATACAGCGTGGCCAGATGTGCTCGATGGGTTACAGCAGCTGAGGAAGCGAGTGATAATAGCGAGTTTGTCGAATGGGAATGTTCGGCTCCTCGTGGACATGGTACGTCCAGATCCGACCACAAAGCACTCCATTGACCCTGTACAGGCCAAGTTCGCTGAAATCCCCTGGGACGTTGTCTTGTCTGCCGAGATGTTTGACTCGTACAAACCGTATGTCCACCTCTTTCTAATGTCCATTATCACTCACACGACACCACCGCAGCAACCCGCAAGTCTATCTCGGCGCACTGCGATATCTCGGGCTGGAAGACACGCCGGAGAAGTGCATGATGGTCGCGGCGCACAAGTGGGATCTCGACGGTGCGGCGAAAGTTGGATTGAAAACTGTGTATATCCCCCGCGATGGAGAAGAGCTTGCCCAGGAAGTGAAGACAAAGGCAGAGGGCGGGACAGTTGACCGCGTTGTGAGCTCTTTCGCCGAATTAGTTAAATTGTTGCAGGAATAGACCACGGTTTCTCGGCATTCAATCCAAATAATGTCAGACCGTTTCAAGTAGTCGTTCACAAATAGGATCGTGAAGTCTTCTGTAGCCGATTGTGCTTCACGAAAATGTTGGTGCTAAGTGCTTACCCCTCGGAAATGCGATGACCACGTCCACAGCAACTGACAAAGTGATTGGGTCTCGCCAAAGACGACACACGAGATTTCGTTCGTTCAACCGCAATATTCGCAGAGTCGATTACACGCGTTGCTTCTTTGCACATTGGCATATCGAAGCCCGACATGAGCGGATTACGACGGAAAACCCACACACTGTGATCGCGGCGTTGAGAGGACAAAAACAAGGTGATAACAGTGATTCTTGCCGACATATGTATTGTCAACTCGCCAGGGCAGTCGGAGACGCTGGTGTAAAGCCTCTCCTCTTTGGGATGCCGGCGATGCATCACGATATGCGCCTCGGATAGACTAGCGACTAGAACCTGGCTGGAGGGACCATGGTGTTGGAACTGGTCAGGTTCGTTCTCAACCTGTGCATGGGAATATTCAGCTTCAGCGGCACGAAAGAGGTGACAGTGATCGTGCAAATGAAGGCCGAGGAGAAACGGTCACATGCTCACAACCCGGCATCTGTCGT
This sequence comes from Strobilurus pachycystidiatus, assembly GCA_019915135.1. Lineage (NCBI taxonomy): Eukaryota > Fungi > Basidiomycota > Agaricomycetes > Agaricales > Physalacriaceae > Strobilurus > Strobilurus pachycystidiatus. The sequence continues at coordinate 130,781 of JAHLMK010000015.1, forward strand.
CGTCGACATTGACAGCCACGAATCATCCTTTTTCGACACGTCATCCATTCTTCCAATGACCCTCCTGGACTCGGAAACATGCTTACTCTCCGTAGCGGCTCTCGCGCTGATGGCTATCTGGACTGTGATATACCTGCCTATCCTAGGCATACTTGTACGCTGGAGGTTGGACTACGTCCCTACAGCAGGCCACCGTGACAAAGACGCTGACGGTGCGAAATCTCGAGTAACGACGTACATGAAGCCTTTGGGAATTGATTCCCATTTGCAGTGCCACACTGTGCCGGAAGTCATCTGTCAATGGCCAAAAGTATATACAAGATCGAAGTACGTTCGGGTCCTCTGTTAGTGGAAGTTCTCAATAGATCTTACCTATTTTCAGGGCTTTCGTGCGCTCTTCAAAGGATTCAGTCAGTCATTCGCCTTCCTTGAAAGCGCTCTGACTACAGCTCTGCGTAGGGCCAACGTTCTTCTACGGCATGGTGACCATCTTCCTCGCAATCCTCAAGGCCTGGGACATCGTAATTCGTGAAGCAATCTTCGACACTGACATGATCGAGGATGGCAAATCTGTATCATTCTTTCTGGTTGGCTCGATCCTTGTTCCGTTTCGAGTTCAGATGTATCGGTTCGTACCTCTCCCCTCCTCAATTTTGACTTTGACTTTTCTTATTTTACAGCTCTATGATGAACACCGAAGCGACGCAGAGCCGACCGGCATGGCATGTACATCGCTGTCATCATCCGCACACTCATACGACTTTCCATCAAGTCACCATTCATTGTCGCGAAAGCACTCAATGTAGCTCTGACCCCCCTGGATGTCCTCATAATGCATCTGTACGCGGGCGGCGGTATATGGGAGACGTTTCGAAAGCTGAAGTGGAGCGCACTGTACCGAGGCTGGTGGGTGGGAATCCTCCGTGGAGAATATTTCGACATTTGAGAGGTTCGTGAACTCCAATGGCGAATTCTTTGTCTGACGACCGCTCACAGCATGTGTTTGCAAATCATCATGTACTGTACCTTGTTGTATCATAACTCTTTGGTCTGTCTTTTATCTGCTGTCGTGTTTTTGGTGGTGGTAAAGTCACAGACCGGCGCATCAAGCATCTTGAGATGTCTCGATGAACTGGCGAGAGCAAAGACAGCACAGAGTCAAAAGCAAGAGTCCATTCCAGTGTGTACATCTCACTGAAACTCTCAAATTTATTGCAGTTTCTGTGATGACGAACGTCCCGCGACTAAGTGCATCAGAGCTGGAAGATCACTGACTACCCCGTTATCGCTTGTACTACGACTCCCCGAAATTGCCGTTGGATTTCGCTGGGCTCTTCAAAAAATGGGATCGTCTTCGAAGTAAGTATGTACCTCGAGTCTTCTTTCGCGCTCACTATAACGTCTAATGCGTCTCCAGACGCAGAGGCGATGTTGCCAAACGCCACTATAAGCGACCTTTTACAACGTGCAGATAGAGCGCCTGAAGGACAACTCCGTGCGGAATATCGTGCGGGCAGGTGTCGCAATTTTGACGTCTCTTGGCCTGGCACACTTCAAGTCGATACCATCCATCTGCCGCGAATTGCTCTCCTAGTACTTTGTGCGTCCCCCCTGGGACGGCAAAGCGCTCATCGGTCGCGACATCGTTTGCTATGCTCTCGACTTCTTCTCCAAGGGACCTAAGCTGTTGAACATGTACATTGGACAATGGAGAGTCTGAGTGGAATGTGGGCCCGATAATCCAGAATGCGAGAAAAGGCTTGTTGCCACTCCAATGAGACTGTTGATTTTCGACTTTACACACCGCGTACTTACCACCATCTCTTTACAAAAAATCCAGAATCAACACGTCGTTCTTCACCGAGCCCGTCCCCCAGCCTATCTTATTTGTATATTCATGATATGAAAGATCCACACATACGCGGTATATAGCAAAAGTCAAGTATTAATGTACTGGGCAAAAACGAATGTGTATAGGATAAATTCCTTCCGTACGATGATGAATATAGCGCTAGAGCAACCCACAGTCCCTCAAATGCGACTGGAGCAGAATGTCCTGGACCGCGCTGAGGACGAACTTTATCTGGTTCGTGTCGGTGGCGCAGGTGAAGTGGGTATAGATCTGCTTGTTCGAGCTCTGGTTGAGGCTTGTGAAGCGTTTGCTGCGGGGTGTCTGTCAGCTTGGGTTGAGGTGACGGAGAGGAGACGGCGCGTACTTCAAGAACTCGCACGCGGCATCATAACTATCACCGCCCGAGAACTCGGGGAAGTAGTCCGACAATGGCGAGTACGGGAGTTTCGCCTCAAAGAGATCGATCTTGTTCAGGAATAGGATCTGCACAAACTTGTCAGGAGAGGGACGGAGGACATATGGCAGTGTGGACGGACAATACTCGTCTTGACAAACCACCGCGAATTACATATAGAATCGAAGAGCGTCAGCGCCTCCTGCATGCGGTTCACGCTCTCGTCCTCATACAGCATCTGGTCATACTCGCTGAGGGACACCAAAAACACCAGCGCCGTCACGTTCTCGAAGCAGTGTATCCACTTCTTGCGCTCGGAGCGCTGCCCGCCGACATCGAAGAGCTTGTACGTGAGGTCGCCGATCTTGAACGTCGTCTCGGTGATGCCGGTGGTCTTGACGCGGGAGCGGAGGATGTCCTGGTCGGTGGGGAGGTAGGAGGGGCTCGCGATGCGCGCGAGGGACTGGAAGTAGTATGTGGCGGAGTCGTTGAGCTGGAACTCGCGCGAGCGGGAGACGGCGGTGACGACGGCGGGATCTGCCCAGAGCGACTGCAGCGCGGCGAGGACGGTGGGGGCGAGGATGTCCGAGTCGAGCTGGGCGGGGAGGGCGAGGACGGTGGAGCGTGCGGGATCATTGGATGGAGAGAGGCGTAGGTTGAGGTGTGGGAGGGCTTCGAGGATAGCACTGATAGGGGTTTAGTACGGGAGCAAAGACGCGAAAGGAGGTGGCGTAGATTGAATGTCACGAGGAGAAAGATGACACAGGGGCAGAGACTTCCGAGTCGCACATGGACGAGATGCGAAAAGGACGCGGATGGCAGCAAAGAGCAGGCGTCGCGCCAGAGATACAAGGACGCGCCGACTCACCGCATAGACTGGATAGTGTTCGCGTAGATGATCTCCCGGTACGAGTCGCGCTCCTGGTCGTTGTAGCCACCGTGATTTATAATCTTCATCTGCTTCAACACCGTCGACTGCCACGCCACCGTTCTCAACACGAAATGCACGATGAGGACAGAGATAACGCACCTTGCCCGACTCGCCGGCACCGAGCAGCAGCATCTTGATCTCGTTCTTGGCCATCATCCTGTCGCGCTTCAGCTGGCTCTCGATCTCCTCGTTGCCTGCATTCCTTCGTCAGCCTGGATCCAAGACGACTATGCTACGCAGGGAAAAGGACGCACGGGCCTTGGCGGCGGGGTCGTCCGACGCGGGGCTCGACTGGCACATTCCCATCGTGGTGTAGTGTGCGGTGGTGAGTCGAAAGGAAATGAACAAGCGCGAACAGCGAGCCTTCACGAAATGGACAGAGAGCAAGAGCAAGAAGCAAAAGATTCGGCGGACACGCAGAAGCCGACAGGGCGCAAGGTCTGGGTGCTTTAACCGGGTCTAGCCGGGTATTTCAAATTTGCACACCCCACTTCCGTGGCTTCGCGCTCGGATCGCAGCCCAACGAATTTGACGCGTCTGCTTGTTCTCCTTCACGTCGCATCGCTCGCTGGAATAAGAGGATTTCAACAAGGCTACGCGCTTCACAAAGTACCGTCGAGGTAGGCACGCAGGTGAGCCGAGAGTCGAGACCATTGGCATATCGTGTTTACGTACTCTAGGTCCAAGCCTCGAGCCTAACACTTGATGGCGCCCTTGCGCCACCCGCACTTTGATGCATCAGCACCAGATCGGCCCTTGCTCCCATCGTGTTCGTGTTCGCTCTGGTTGCTATCGATACTACGCATCACAAACTCTAGCTCTCAGCGCTACTACTGGGAAACGGGATCCAGCGCCAGCGCCAGCGCTTCGCCGTTTCAGAGTCCTTATCTCGTATTCCGCCCACCCGCCCCACTCATGTGTGCCACGCGACCATGCTCTCCCTCCCTCGTGGGCATGTCATAAAACGTCAAAATCATATGCCACGAGGCCGTGGTGACAGGAGCGAGCTCAAATTAAGTACCGTTACGCCACATCCCATCATCTCCTGTTGAGTTTTTTGATCAACTTGCAGATTTGTGTAACTCACGCGCCACGCGCCCCCTCCGCGCCTTTCTCTAGTCAGCCTGTCCGCTCAGGCTGCGGATATACATCCTGATTCCTGATCTAAAATTGGGACGATGACTAGGATTGTACGCGTAACCGGGCCCATTGACAATCCCCGGCCTAGAAATTCTGACGGACAAGAGATAAGTACTGTATTGCCCTTCATACTGCGCTTCACCTCCAACACGAACTTTCCTGTAAGTAACTTTCTAGAACACGGGCACGTAACTTTGGCGATCGCTGTTCCTGTCCTGAGCTGATAGCTAGAGTTCCTGATCGTCTTCGTAGCGATGCAGGCGAGCCTGATGCAAAAATACTTTTTGGCCCATTGGCCTGTGCAACTGCAAGCTGCAGATTTGAAAGTACGCCACATAAGCCCATCCGCTTGTTCCTCTCCAGATAGGCCTCCGACTGCATTGTTCTCCTTCTCCTTGTTCTTGTGCCGATATTCATGCCCGACGGATACTGAATTACTATGTAGATGACTGAGACTCAACGCGTAAAGGTGCCCGTCCCCGGCCTGGCCTACATAGACGCTCCAGAAATTCTGACGGACACGAGGTATTTATGCCCTTCATTCAACGCGTGACACTGGAACGTGATCAATGTAGGACGCTTGTTTGAGGAAGCAAGACCCGTGTATGTAGGACTCGGAGGAGGAGATTTTTCACATCGACGGTCATGCTCCATGCATTTGTTGAGAGTACAGTACCGGGGAGATGGTGAGCCGTTGTCGTCCGGTTCTCGATCAGCTCATACCCTCATACAGCTATCTAGAAGACTGTTATGCTCATGCTTTATGTAGTTGGTCTCTGAGAGACACACGTTGAAAGCCCTTCGCGAAGCCTTCAAACGATACAACATGTACCCGCTCACCACTCTTCTCTCGACGCTTGCCATCGTCGCGCTTGCACGGCTCGTATTACTTACCGCTCAACACACAGAACGCGCCAGCTTGGACTCTCGTTCTGGCGCGAGGATCGTTCTTCCTGGGCTGTTAACATGAGAGTCTCTCCCATAGCAATCCAGAAATTCTGACGGACACGAGGTACTAGTATTGCCCTTCATTCAACGCGTGGAACATGAATGTACGCTTGCCGGCGGACGGTCGTGTGACTCTGAAGAAGCAAAGACTCGTGTATGTAGGAGCAGATTTTCGACGTGGAGGGTCATGCTTCGTGCATTCATGGAGAGTACCTTACGGGGGAGATGGTGAGCCGTTGTCTTCCAGTTCTCGATCAGTTCATACCTTCATTCCCGAATCTAGACACTCGCGTCGCGTCATTGGGCAGCATCTCGGTTGACATGCATTACTCCCACGAACTCTCAGGCCTCAGACTTCTAGCTGTAAGTACCGCGGCACTTGGTCACTCTGCTGAACCTCGTAAATTGGAACGAGGAGTCGTTTCGCATCGCCACGCCTGAAGTGAATTGTGCATCTTACCCTCGGACATCACATTAGGTACCCATTACGTTGCAGGTAGTTGTAAGTACTCTGAGAGACACACGTTGAAAGTTTCTTGCTGAACTTTCGCACGATACAACATCTACCCAGTCACCAAGTCTCATTCCGACGCTTGCCATGGGCGCATCATCCATCCGGATTCCCTGTCAATGTGCAGTGCGTCAACTTCACCGTGACTGCATGGCTTGTAACCGCGCCAGTTTCGAGGTTCTGGCGCAAGGATCTGAGTTAGCTTCCTTGTTCTAGCCGATTCTGGTTCTTTCGTAGGAGTGCAACACTCTTTAAAATATCGATGGCGATTTGCACCTTTTTGAACACACCGAATCTCAACAACTCCTCGCTGCGCTGGATCGGGACTGGCCTCATGTAGGGATGCAATGATAAAGGTCCTAATCTGTACACGTCAGACCTACCTACCGGAAAGTCTCGCGTGTGTACGAGGGTTTGCGAGATGTGGTGTAGGTCTTCATTTCGGTCTCCGGGACTTTTGATACTCATGTACAGTACTATCACGAAGGTTCCTCAGTCGCATAACCAAGACAGCTGACAGTTCCTCTAGTCAGCCTTACAGATCTGCACTCACACACCCGTCCTTGCCCGAGGTTCGGTGACTTTAGTCATCATACCCGTTCTCGCCTTTTGAGATATTCTAATGGCTCTCACCGTTGTTAGGAATCATCTAATGCAATTCGTCAGCTGACAGATTGGTTCCGTCCCACCTATAAGATGGAACGCGTCGCGTGAACAAAGCCAATACAAACACACACAACAACTTCCACCAGCAAGACACGACATGTTCAAGACGGTCGCCATCCTCGGATATGGAGTTTTGGGCAAGCCAATCGTCGAGGTATGTCCTGCTCTGATCCTCTCCGCGCGAAACTGACTGACATATCCTCAGGCACTCCTCGCCGCATCGATAACACCCGTGCTCTTCTCGCGCAGCGCCTCCAGACCCGGCGTACCAGAGGGCGTCAAAGTCGTCGCAGTGACATACGCCGATAAGAGCTCTGTGACCACCGCGTTGAAGGAAAACAACGTCGAGGTGATCATATCAATTTTGAGTGAGGATGGATTGGGAATTCAGCCTAGTATTGCAGAGGCGGCGAAGGAGGCTGGCGTGAAGCTGTTCGTCCCGAGCGAGTTCGGGTTCCCGACGATATATCATACAGAGGGATTCATAGGGCATAAGAACGCCATCTCTGGTAAGTGTGACATTGCCTTCGTGCATAGCTGTTTGGCGGCTGACGCGGTTTTCAATTTCAGAGCAAATTGCAAAGAGTGTGCCAACTGTGCGGATAGTCGTGCGTGTCCCAATCGTCCTTTTCCCCAAGCGGTATCTCACTCGGTGCGATCCATAGACGGGCTTCTTCCACGAATGGGTCCCCATCCTAACGACATCGTCCAAACACCCAGGAAAGATCGCTCTCCTGCGCGGTCCCACCACCGGCACAAAGAAAGTCACATTCACCGCCCTCTCTGATATCGGCGGGTTCATCGCGTACCTCCTCACGCACCTCTCTCTCAAGGAGCTTTCCAACACCTTTTACCGCCTGCAGGGTGAGACGCTGACACTGAACGAAGTAGCCACGTTGTACGGGAAGGAGACTGTGGAGCTGGATGCAAGCGAGTTTGATATTCCGTTCGTGGCGGTGTTGCATGGATTCGTGGCCAAGGGGTGGACGAGTACGGGGCACGATATTCGGAGGGGAGAGGATGAGACGCAGGAAGACCTAGTGGAGCTTGCGGGAGAAGGGAATAAGACGTGGGTGGGACATCGGTGGTTGAAGTTGAAGGAGGTGCTGCCGGATTTCTGAACGGGTACTCGTCAGAAAACTTGACAAGGAAATCATTGTTGAGAGTGCGGTATTTGCCGACGGCCTGAGTCGAAAGTGACGTCCACGCTAAACACGACCAAACTAACAAAGCATGGTGTTTCTTCAATCTGTCCCCCCGCCACCAATTTTTCGGCGGCCCATGATCCAGGAAGAATGCGATGGCTTTTTGTCTGCAGTGTAAGGAGGTGAGTAAGCGCCGTCGGCTAGTCTCCCCCAGGCAGACGAAAAAAACCGAAGACAGTCGACGGTTTTTGGAGTCTGCTAGCAAACGCCGCGTCGAGTCAGGACTAGCCTGTTAGCCTGTTTGGGCGATGCTATCCTTTTCAGGAAGTTACCCGGTGCCGACATGGCCTGCAAGAATTTTTCGTCGTTCAAAGGGCTCCAGAGGTCGCATAGTGGCCTGTTGGGCACTGACTACTCTAGAGGCTGCAACCTTATGACACCCCTCAATGATATCTCATCTTGTTTTGCGGATGAGCATCATGAACAGACCACAGCACACCAAAACTTTCGTCCAGCAATGTCAGCAATTTGAACGTGACATCATCAACATCTTTCCAACAAGTTCAAAAGTGGTCTTCAGTAGCATGATAGAGCCTTTAGGGGGTCATTCTAAGCTTCATCGAATTAAGAGAGGTAGTACTGCGTCCCTCTTCCAGGCAACGCTGCTCAAAGGTCGCGCTCATACCTAGCGCGTGTCTGACAAATCAAGCGTGCACATGACTTTCACATGACGAAAAGTTCTAGTCCGGTTTCGGGTCCGTGTTTGAAACTAGACTAGCCGTCGGCGCTTATTTCCGCAGTTTGCCGCAAAACCACGTTGAAGAAGCCAGTCGAATTTGGGCAGCTATCATCATGTCAAAACGCGAAAAACGAGCTAGAAGTTCTCTCCCTGCAGATTCTACATCGGATGGGCTGACTGCCAGTGATGAGGCTGTGAATTCACCGCCCGTCAAGCGAGGCCGCGGTCGCCCGAGAGGGAGTGGGCGGGGAAAAGGTCGTGGAGGGCTCGGAAATGCACAGGCGGGAAGGGGGGACCAAGACATCGGACCGGGTTTGATTCGGCGCGTCATGAAGGGCGAAACGCCTCTTTATCAAGAGATGGCGAACATCACGGTCGACGACGAGGGCGGTAGGATCTTTGTCTACGGTGGCATGCAGGGAGACCAGGCAACCTGCTCCTTTCACGTATGTTACTCGCGCGAAGGATTTCGCTGGGAAAATTGGACGGTACGTGGTTTGCTGCTGTGCTTTGATAGACATGTTGTTAATCGAGATGAAGGATCAATTTAGACGGCCATTTCAAACACCCTGCTCGCTTCCGGCGCTTACACGCACCGCCATGACCTATCTCGTTCTCAACGGCGGCGAATATGTCTTCCTCTTCGGGGGCCTTGACACGGCGGTTGGTGCGGTCACGTCCTGGCTCATTGCGGTTGATCTCAATGCGAAGATGTGGTTGCGCGTTCCTATGTAGGGAGACGTTTCTCCTCGTATCGACGCTGCACTCGTTGGGATCAACAATCGTCTATACATCTTCGGAGGTCGCGAGGATTTCGAAGACGGCTACCTCTCATCTTATTCCATTGCTGCCTACGAAAACGACATGTGGGACTGGGTTGTTCAAGACGAGCCTTATCCTCCCCACATTCCCAGACTAGGTTACGGCGGATACGCTCTTGCTGTCTTTAGGGGTATCAAGATCCTTCTCATGCCTGGAATATTGGGCGACGAAAAGTCGGTACGTACTTCAAGATGTCTCCTGTGACGATGGTGACCCAAGCTCTTCCAAAGAAAATAACGATGACGCGCGAGAACATGGTCTTCTTCCACGCCGAGCATCGTACTTTCTCCACTGCTTTCGAGACGCAAGGCGAATTCCCACCAGGCCTACAATGGACATTCTCTTACAACGTCGCTGCTGTTTCTACCGAGATTCCACTGTTGGGAAACGGCGACGAACTTCTTCCCAGACCGAGTCTCGTCAGCGTCGATCCATTTACACTCATTTGTGGGTGGCTTCCGATTCCTGATTCCGTCTACTTTGCCCCCGAAATATGGAAGTTTACGCTTCCTCCAGTGGAGAAGATGCAGTGTCTCAACATGTTCCAGTCCATCACAGACGTCAACATGAAGCTTGCTTGCACTTGTTTCGTGGCTGTTGGAGGTCGCTTTTTCTTTCTGGGTAGCATGGACACAGACCGCTATGACGTGTGCGTCGAGCTTGATATCAATGCAGATTTTGGGTCCTGATGGAGGCGTCGCGTTTTACGCGTCCGATAATTACCTGTTGATGATAATGTCATTATGTAACTTGAACCCTAATAGTATCTTGACCAATTTCCCGCATGACAAGAGCAACGAAGGGTCTGTCATGACCCGAAGTTCGAACGTTGTCCGTCAAAGTGTAGAACGTGGTGAGTACAGTGGTACTATGAGATCGAAGAAAAAATGAACGACGTTACCGCGTCTGACTGACTATGGCGCTGGATGAGCGCGTATCATATCCTCCCACTTAGGGTTACTCGCTCTCGTCGCTCACGCTCCCAGCTTGAAGGGTTTTCCCCGAATGCCTCATTGAAAGACTGTCAGCAATAAGTAGACTGATGACTTTCCTAAACCCGGAGTGTCACACCATGAGAGTCCTGATGACTTACGAGTATATGGAGCGTTCGTTCGACTATAGAGATTCCGATGAATTTCTGAAAAAGGTAAACTTGTCTACGTAGCCCACTCTTCTTTGCCACGATACATCTCCCTCCTAGAATATTCTCTCTGACCAACCGTTTCTCCGCTATGGCGGTTCCTTTGAAGAAACTCGAAGCAGCGCCACCGGCATGCCGGGTCCGACTGACTTATCCTTCCACGCAAAGAAACTCTAGCCGAGGTTGTGGTCTTTCAAATCGACGCGCTCTGCTTACAGAAAACATAGTCCAGTGCCCGGAATGTGCCTTACTCAAACTCATGGGCGCAAGTAGTCATGCCAATATTGTGTAGTATGCACATCGCAATGGCGCACACGTGTATCAATTACCACGCCTTTCAATTGTCATCTAACTTCTAAGGAGCTCAAGAAAAAAAGGTGGTCATGCGATGATCGAAACATGCTTCATTCTATACATGGGACTCAGTGCTCGCTATTTGGAAGCCGTCAACGACATTCATTATGACAGAGACTCGCCACATACCACATGTTGAATCCAACAGAGAACTTCATCTTCGTGTTCGCTTTCACAAGCTTTGACCTCTCCTTCATCAGCTTCTTCCTTTCCCATTCCGTGTCTTCTCGCGTAACACTGAAGTCGCGTAGGCAATCAAGAATCTCATCCACCAGCTCCCCAGGAAGTCGTTCAAGCAGGCCCGGCCGTGCCGCGTCGGCGATCCAGTCATGTTGTTGCGGAGGGACTGTTGCCGTAGACGGAATGTGTCTATCTGGATTCACCAGGAAGAAGGCGAGGATCTTCCGGTGTCCTTTTCTCGACGGGTCTGTGAGGGAAAATGGTTGCACCTATCGAGGGATGGAGTGTATTCGAGAAGACCAGGGGGAGGGATAGAAGCGTACCTGATGCTGATAGATATTCGGGAAAGCAATGCAGCGACCTCCCGGCGTCCGAACGGCGCCGAGGTCCTGTACAAGGGGTGAATCCCTGCACAGATGTGAGTGCATCGACGGGGTGTTCAATTCAGAGCCCCTTACCTGACGAGCCCGAAGAGAACGTTGGTGCACACATCGTGGTATTGTCCATCATATACCGGTTCTGTGACGGCAGTTCGGAAGGCAAGGTGAGAGGAGTCGATGTTTTCCTCGTCGTAGTACTGTAGAAAGAGTGTGTCAATCGCAAAGACGAGCGAGTCGCAGCGCTCGACGAACGTAAATGAACGTCGAAACAATCTCTTCATTGAGCATCCCTACGAGCGCACGACTTCAGAAGGATCCAAAGATCGTAAACTATGCCGACCTTCAACATGCCAGGACCCGCCGGGGTAGTTGGGTTTCTCCGGAGTCAAAACGATGTTGGCTAGTTTGACGATGATTTGTAGCGTCGAGCCCGCTAAAGAGACCGTCCTCTTCACCACGTCCAGCGCACCGTCATACACGTCCAGCGCTTCGGGCAGGCGTTTTGGTTGCGTCATCTGCCAGTCGTTGTACTCCTCGTCGGTCCAGTCGTCTGAGTCTATTCCATGGTCCAAGGGATGCGGAGTATCTGTCCACTCCCTACCCTCTGTGGCCCATACACACGGAATACCCATGACCTGAATAGGGGAGTTCCCGTTATGGTACCACTTGCGCTCAGTAACCATGCGATGATTTGAAAGAAAACGCCTCAGATCGGACAGAACACGCTCGAACATAGGAACTGCAATAGTGACGAGATCGTCGATGACTGGGTAAAGCGCAGCATGCGTTTCGGGGTGGAGATTGTTGATGTATGTCCCGGACTTCAAGTGTGCGATACCGTCTGTAACAATGAAATCAGACGGTAACCACGCAAAGTTGCTTGAGAGAAACCGGGGGTCCATGCCCTCGGGGATATGGGGCTTTTCAATGCGCTCCAGCTTGTCACCAACACGCTGCCACGTATCTCCATAAACAAGGGGGTAGAGCGATGGATGCACGAGATCAAGAACTTGGCCGGCGGAGCCTGGATGCCAATCTCGGTCGTCTTCGGGAACATTCTCCAATACGGACACACAGGCGAGCAAGCGGTTACGAAGATCCTCAGGGACAAGGGAGTCTGACTGCCAGATACGCTCGTAGCACGCTATCTCGATACCTGACGTCGCGTCTCGAAGTTTAGCAAAGCCCTCCAATTCCGCCAGCACGTAATCGACCTAAAAGCTCATAAGCCTATCCAACCAAGGACCGTAAGCAGTGAGAATGAGGTGCTCACCATTTTTTCGGTCAATCTCCAATGTTCGGGTCCCTCCTTCTGCTGTTTTTGATCGAGTGCCTCTTTCCGCCAGCGAGCCAGTATCTCCGGATTCTTCATCTTTTCCTGCCAGTCCTTTTTGTCGCGGATCGAAGAGGACAGTTGACACATTCTCAACTCGACCACTGTCCGAGGAGTATCGCCCCATTCCTCCATGTTGCGGGAATTTTCGTTGGCTCCTCTGAAAGCGAACGGGATCGGATAGGAACCGTGAAAGACTTTCATGGCGAGGTCGTGCGCTCGGACACATAGGTTCTGTACGTCGTCAGGATGTACTGGTCTGGGATACCAAACGCGAGCGCCCTTCTTAGCGGGTTTCTTCATATCGGGGTACTCTTCTTCGTCGGACATGGTGGTCGAACGTTAAAGGTCTAGTGCGCGTGACGTCACAACACGTGTGTGATTCGGCCGGCGAAGCGGGAGTGGCCTGGAGTGGCATGCCTCACAACGCGACGTGATGAATCTGAGAGCATTTTGAGCTCAGACGGCCTTGCCCACTGCGTGGAATTCCCTCGTCGCCCAGGATGGAAGACTTACTTGCTACCTCTGAGGCTCTGCCGACATCTTGATGCGAATGAAGTATGGCTTCACTCAGATGAGTGTCCCATGAATCACAAACGCAGATGAGTTTACAAATGACCCCACCTAGTCTCACTTCAACGGACGCATATCTTCTTCTGTTCTTGAGAAAGCTTGGTTGGTATTTGCCACTGCGCAACTAGCGAAGTTTTTCGCGCCTGTGCCTCTATCCCGAAGCCTTTCAAGAGTAACTCTTTATCTACTTCCGCGCCTGATACCGTGCGTATAATGTACTCCGTCGAGTGGCGTAGCGACTATCTACCGTCCTCCCATCCCTGCATTAGCAGAACCTGCTCGAGAGGCGGTTTCCCGCATCGGATCGCCAGCGGACGGTCAAGCGATGCACGCATCTCTGTTGTTCTTCTTTGTGCATATCTAGGTCACAAATGAATCGAAATAAATCATTGCGATGCTGGCGATGTTTTCAGCAGGAACCTTACTTACTGTTTCCGTTTCTCCTGGACGTTGGTAGAGCAGAATCTAGACTTCGATGCTTACCGATATCAATGCATGCCTCAACAAATTTGGCAGCCTCCCTGTACTCTCAAACTGTGGTAAGCGGCACTTGAATCGTTCATCACGTCTTTGGAAGGACGCGAGGTAAGAGATAAACAGATGGTGATCATGAACAAGGCATGCTTGTATACATGGATGTCCCAACTCAATGCTCGCTTTCCCAAGCCGTCAATAACAGTCATCATCAAAGAAACTCGCCACATACCACATGTTGAATCCAACGGAAAACTTCGTCTTCGTATTCGCTTTGATAAGCCCCGATCTCTCCTCCATCAGCTCCTTCCGTTCTCTTTCCGTCTCTTTACGCGTAACAGTTAACTCGCCCACGTAAGCAAAAATCTCATCCACAAGCTCCACAGGAAGTCGCATAAGAAGGGCCGGCCGTGCTGCGTCCGCATACCATTCATGTTGTCGCGGACAGACTGTGGCCGTAGATGGAATGTGCCTATCTGGGTTGACGAGGAAGAAGGCAAGGATCTTCCGATGACCGGGTTTCGTCGAGTCAGTGAGGGAGAATGGTTGCACCTATCGCGTGTCGATGGATGTGAGACGATGAGAGAAGAGATAGAGATAGTATACCTGGTGCTGGTAGATATTTGGGAAAGCAATGCAGCGGCCGCCCCGCGTCTGAACGACGCCGAGGTCTTGTACGAGGGGGGAATCTCTGCAATGAGTAAATCGACGAGGCATACAGAGCCGGAAGCACCGTACCTAACGAGGTCGAATAAGATGTTGGTGCAGACTTCGTCGTCTTGTTTGTCATATATCGGTTCTGTGACAGCAGTGCGGAATGCAAGGTAAGAAGGCTTGATGTTCTCTTCGTCGTAGTACTGTAATAAAGAAGGCATCAGTCACAGATATGAGCATATCGCGGCGCTCAACGGACATATATAAACGTCGACACGATTTGCTCGTTGAGCATTCCTAAAGAAGGGCATGACTTCAGAATTATCGAAAGATCGTAAGCTGTGCCGACCTTCAACATGCCAGGTTCCGCCAGGATAGTTAGGCTTCTCCGGAGTCAGAACGATATTGGCCAGCTTGACAATTATCTGTAGCGTCGAGCCCGCTAGAGAGACCGTCTTCTTGACCACGTCCAGCGCTCCGTCATACGCATCCAGCGCTTCGGGTAGGCGTTTTGGTTGCGACCACTCCCATTCCTGGTGCTCTTTGTCGGTCCAGCCCTCTGCTCCTTCAACATCAGCCGACGGAGGGCCTGCCGACCTCCCATTCTTATCCGTCCATACACACGGAATACCCATGACCTGAATAGGGAAGACTTTCTCAAAGTACCATTTGGGCTCGGTTATCGTGCGATGTTTTGAGAGAGGACGTTTGAGATCGGATAGAACGCGCTCGAACATGGGGACTGCTAGAGTAACGAGGTCATCAATGACCGGATAGAGCGCAGCGTGCGTTTTGGGGTGGAGGTTGTTGATGTATGTGCCAGGGGCCAAGTGTGCGATGCCGGGTATATCAACGATGAAGTCGGACGGGAGCCATGCAAAGTCGCTCGAGAAAAACGGGGTGTCCATGTCATCTAGTATATGGTGCTCCTCGATGAGCGTGAGCTCGTCACCAACGCGATGCCATGTATCTCCGTAGGCAAGGGGGTAGAGCGAAGGATGTACGAGATCCAGAACTTGGCCCGCTGAGCCTGGATGCCAATCCTGGTTGTCTTCGGGAACATCCTCCAGAACAGCCACACAGGTAAGCAAGCGGTTCCGGAGTTCCACAGAGACGAGAGAATCGGACTGCCAGACACGCTCGTAGCACGCTACCTCGATACCTGATTTCGTGTCTCGAAGCTTAGCGTAGCCTTGCAACTCGGCAAGCACGTAATCGACCTGCATAAGCTCTGAGTATTTAGATTAGTGACCAGTGAGGAGGAGCGCTTAACCATTTTCTCAGTCAATCTCCAATGTGCCGGTTCCTCCTTCTGCTCCTGCTCGAGCGCCTCTTTCCGCCACCGAGCCAGTATTTCCGGATTCTTCATCTTCTCGTGCCAGTCCTTCTTATCGCGAATCGTAGAGGACAATTCACACATCCGGAGTTCAACAACGGTCCGAGGAGAATCTCCCCACTCTTCCGAGCTTCGGAAGTCATCCGAGTCGTAAGACGACTCGAGGAACGGATGCGGATAGGAGCCGTCAAAGATCTCCATGGCGAGGTCGTGCGCTCGAACGCATGGGTCCTGTACGTCATCGGGATGAACGGGGCGGGGAAAGTGGGGCGGGGCGCCCTTTTCCGTCGGTTCGTACATCCAGGAGTCGGAGTCTCGGGACATGGTCGCAAGGTCAAAGTTGATTATGTACGCGTGATGCGTTCCCAGTGCTGAGTTCGGAAGTCCCAATAACAGAGTCTAGCACCGCGTCGAAACGTCGTTGTTGATCGTGGTAGTACATAGTAGGGCAGGAAAATTTGCGTGACAAATCCCGACGATCAATCCCGGGCCGAGATCCGCGCTGCAACTCTACCCTTCGAACAACTACTTCTAAGCAAATAACGGAGTCTTAGTGACGTCTATGCCAAAGCAATACGCGAGGGCTCTTTCACCAAGACTCTGAACGAGATCTGTGGTTTCTTCAGGACACCTGATGCCTCCATGACGCACTTCGAGCCCTCAAAGTCTAGCATAGACTCGCCCAACTTGCTGCCCAATCTCCGTTTGACTGCAGTCTGCATCTCACCCACCACCAGACAACCACGCTCATACGCACGGTCCATGTGTCGCGTCTCTGTACGTTGAAACCCCCGAGTTCACCCTCGCCATATCTTCCAAGTTCCGCTGCTCATTTGATCATGCCGCCTTGAAAGTTGAAGAGACATATCGTCGGACCTGCGCTGAAGACTTTAGAGCAAACTCAGCTCACAACACCTCTCAGTGACGCTCAGGCTCCTTTCTGTAACCTCAAACCCTCGAAAATTTCTCTACTGAACGCCAGAACTCTTCCATTGGCTCAAAGTCCTGATACAATTATGAGCTATGCGTACATTCCATTCTCTCTTCCTCCTCGTCTACCGCTTCTTATCCCCGGCCTTTGGCTTGGGCGGCAAATAAGCGGAGACTCTTTCGCCTTGGGTGGGTTGTCCAATCGTGGACAGTAGCAAGGGTCGTACAGCTTCACTGGCGGGTTGCACTCCTGTGGCTTCTGGGGCTGGATGTACGCCGGGGTGCAAAGCTCGACGGCGGCTTGGGTGAGGGAGGCGGATGTCTTGTGTGGGATGGCTGGTCGTACCGGCGCCTGGCCGTACGGTTGAGGGTTGACGCGGAAGTATCCTGACATATTGTCGGGTGCGGTGTTGAATGGTTCGCTGGGTGCGGGGGTGAATGTTCAGAATGGTGATCGTGGCCTTCTCACTGCATACATCGTCATCATTCAATGCTCGCTATTCGGAAGTCATCAACGACAGCCATCATCAGAAAAACTCGCCACATACCACATGTTGAACCCAACAGAAAACTTCGTCTTCGTATTCGCTTTCACGAGCCTCGACCTCTCCTTCATCAACTCCTTCCTTTCTTCTTCCGTCTCTTTTCGCGTAACAGTCAACTCGCCTACGTAAGCAAGAATCTCATCCACCAGCTCCACAGGAAGTCGCTCAAGAATAGCCGGCCGCGCCGCGTCCGCGTACCATTCATATTGTCGCGGAGGGATTGTAGCCGTAGATGGAATGTCCCTATCTGGGTTCACGAGGAAGAAAGCGAGGATCTTGCGATGTCCTGGTTTCGTCGGGTCCGTGAGGGAGAATGGTTGTACCTATCAGGTGTCGATGATATGAGTAAATGAGAGAAGAAAGAGAGATAATATACCTGGTGCTGGTAGATATTTGGGAAAGCAATACAGCGGCCTCCCCGCGTCTGAACGACGCCAAGGTCCTGTACGAGAGAGGAATCTCTAAACACATCCTGAGTAGACAGACATGGTATACGGACTGGGAAGCACCGTACCTGACAAGGTCGAATAGAATCTTGGTGCAGACTTCGTCGTCTTGTCCGTCATATAACGGCTCTGTGACGGCAGTGCGGAAGGCAAGGTAAGATGGTTTGATGTTCTCCTCGTCGTAATACTGTAAAATGAGGGCGTCAGTCACAGATGAGAGCAAAGCGCAGGGCTTGACGAACGTAGATGAACGTCGAAACAATCTCTTCATTGAGCATCCCTGCGAGCGCATGACTTCAGAAGGATTGAAAGGTCGTAAACTGTGCCGACCTTCAACATGCCAGGACCCGCCGGGGTAGTTGGGTTTCTCCGGAGTCAAAACGATGTTGGCTAGTTTGACGATGATTTGTAGCGTCGAGCCCGCTAAAGAGACCGTCCTCTTCACCACGTCCAGCGCTCCGACATACGCGTCCAGCCCTTCGGGCAGGCGTTTGGGTTGCGTCATATACCAGTCGTCGTACTCCTCGTCGGTCCAGTCCTCTGAGTCTATTCCATAATCCAAAGCTGATGGAGGCCCTGTCGACCTCCCATCCTTATTCGTCCATACACACGGAATACCCATGATCTGGATAGCAGGGAAATCGCGAAAGTACCACTTGGGCTCGGTTACCGTGCGATGTTTTGAGAGAGGACGCTCGAGATCGGATAGAACGCGCTCGAACATGGGGACAGCCAACGTAACGAGGTCGTCGATGACTGGATAGAGCGCAGCGTGCGTTCCGGGGTGAAGGTTGTTGATGTACGTGCCAACAGCCAAGTGAGCGATCCCGTGTATATCGACGTGAAAATCGGATGGGAGCCATGCAAACTGGTCCGAGACGAATTGGGAGTCATCTTCATCGGGGATATCGGGCTCTTCGATGAGCTCGAGCTCGTCACCAACGCGCTGCCACGTATCTCTGTAGGCAAGGGGGTAGAGAGAAGGATGCACGAGATCGAGGACTTGACCATCGGAGCCTGGATGCCAATCTCGTTTGTCTTCGTGAACGTCCTCCAAGACAGCCACGCAGGTAAGCAAGCGGTTCCTGAGATCCCCGGAGACAAGAGAATCGGACTGCCAGACACGCTCGTAGCACGATACCTCGATACCCGATTTTGCGTCTCGAAGCTTAGCATACCCTTCCAATTCGGCAAGCACGTAATCGACCTGCAAAGCACGCATGATTTCTTTGAACACAAGTAGCCAGAAAAGAAGAGCATCTAACCATTTTCTCAGTCAATTTCCAATGTTCCGGTTCCTCCTTCTGCTCCTGCTCAATCGCCTCTTTCCGCCACCGAGCCAATATCTCCGGGTTCTTCATCTTCTCGTACCAGTCCTTCTTATCGCGAATCATAGAGGACAATTCACACATTCGGAATTCAACAACGGTGCGAGGGGAATCTCCCCACTCTTCCGAGCTTCGGAAGTCATCCGAGTCCGAGCCGCTAGACAACTCGCAGAACGGATGCGGATAGGAGCCGTCGAAGATCTCCATGGCGCGGTCGTGCGCTCGAACACATGGGTCCTGTACGTCGTCGGGGTGCACGGGTCGGGGCCAGACGGGCGGGGCGCCCTTTTCCGCCGGTTCGTTCATCAATTTGATCATCCAGTCGGGCTCTTGGTACATGGTCGCAAGGTCAAAGTAGATTATGTACGCGTGATTTGGTCGCAGTGCTGGAAGTCCCACGCGCAGAGTCTAGCGACGCGTTGCGTGAGGGACGTGGCTTGCAACGTCGTTGTTGATCGTGGTAGGGCGAATCAAGGAGGATTTGTGTACACTGTCACTACGCGGCGATTCCCCACGATCGATCTCGGGCCGGAACCCGCGCTGCAACTCTCCTCTTCAAACATTGGAACAACCAAGCAAACAACGCTCTTGGTGACGTCTAGGCGCAAATTCAACGCGAGGCCTCTTTCCCCAAAACTCTGAACAAGATCTGTAGCTCCCTCAGGGGATGTGCTGCCTCTCTTACGCACTTCGAGCTGTCAAAGTCTAGGATAGACCGCCGAACTGACCTATCTGTGACTGCATCCCACCCACCACCAGCCAACCACACTGCTCGTGAGATGCGTCTCGGTACGTTAACTTAGACAAGCCCCGAGCTTACCCTTGCGAGAACTGACAAGGCCTGCTGCTTCATTTTATCAAGCCGCCTTGAAGGTTGGAGAGGCATAAGTATCGTCGGACCTGCGCTGGAATTTTTGCAGGCAAGTCAGGTCACAACACCTCTTATTGACGCTCAAAGCCCTTGTCGCAACTACTTTACTGAATGCCAGAACTCTTACATTGGCTCAAAGTCCTTACAAATACAAACTGTCCATACATTCCATCTTCTTCTTCTCCTCCTCCTTTACCGCTTCTTATCCCCGCCCTTTGGCTTCGGCGGCGAATAAGCAAACGGGGAGCCTTTCGGCTTGGGTGGGTCGTTCAATCGCGGACCGTAGCCAGGGTCGTACGGCTTCACTGGTGGGTTGTACGCCTGTGGCTTCACTGGTGGGTTGTACGCCTGGGGCTGGATGTACGCCGGCGGCTTGGGAGGAGGTGGTGCGAAGCTTGACGGCGGCTTGGGTGGGGGAGGCGCGTTGTGTGGGATGGGTGGTCGTACCGGCGCCTGGCCGTGCGGTTGGGGGTTGACGCGGAAGTATCCTGACATGTTGTCGTTTGGATCTGTGGGTGGTTGGTTGGGTGCGGTGGTGAATGCTGGGTGCGTTAGGTGGGTGAGTAGGCTGCTGATACTCGACTGATGAATAGCAGGCCTCTTTTATACCTCCTCGCAGCTACTCTACAGCTGCAATGACCCGGGCATTGTTCTCATTGTCGTGCAAGCATAACACTGTAAGTGGCCATCAATGGACGTGCAAAGGCCCAGTGCAACGCAGCAATGCTACCGGATCAGCGGTAACCATCGAATGGATGGCTGTGGGCGCATTGTTCAACAAAAAAGTACCCCGATTGTGGACAATATCAATGACGTCTCGTTTAGGTCGTTCCATAGACCCTTTGCAGGGAGGCTACAGGTCAGTGCTGCTTGAAAGGGTCTCTCCGCAGAATCAGTCGTTCAATGGAGTAGCTGCCAAGATAGTCGGTGTCGAGTGGCGGCAACGGCCCACCGGTCCGTTGATTTTCAGAGCATGGCCGCGCCAAACACCCGCAAAGTGATCCCTTCCCCTCGTCCCGCACCCCTTTTTCCTCCCACAACCAAACGCGCCAATCCGGACGCGTCGGGATCTGCCATCTTCCGTTCCGCCCTGCGTCCGTTGCCACTCCGCCGACGCTCTTGACGCTGCCTCTGTCGGCAGCCACCCACTTGGACGCCAAAGCTAAAGCGAAAGCGAATCGGGAGCGACGACGATGTTCGGGCTGATCAGGCGGATCTCGCACAGTGTGCTGCCTCGCGTTGATAGGCCGTGGGATGACGATGGTGCGTTCTTTTGCAGTGCTTCACACTTTCAGTTCCCCTCCACGCTATCCGCTGCTTCTCCTCTCCTACATCCCCCCGCACTCGCTAACGCCCTTCACCCACCAGCCACGTCGACCGCGCCAAAAACCACATCCCGAAAACGCCGACTGTCTTCGACCGAGCGGGAAGACGGCCCGAAGAGAGCGCGCGGCGACACGCCCGTCACTCCCTTCGACGAGCTCCCGCCGCCTCTCGCAGAGACCAAGGACGTCAAGGATGTGACGCGCGGCGTAAACCAGGTCGATCTGAACGCCGATGACAAATCGCATGAAGCGGTAGAGGTAGCGGCAGCCGTCCCGCTCCCGGAAGCAGACGACGAGGAGCTGGAGGAGGAGGAAAAGGCGGACAGTATCGCGTCCACGCCAGAGCCCACGACCGTGGAACTTCCTGCCAGCGACGACGCCCCTGCTGTCGAGGCGGATCCCCCATCCGTCGATGCTGCACCTGCTGCAGTCGCTATCCCATCTACCGACGACGACGACGACGCCGTCGCTACACCCGTCAGCTCCGAGGTCGCTCCATCCACCAGCTCCGATGTGGCAGCTGCACCTCCTACCACCACAGACGACGCCGAACCGCCCTCGCCGAAGGCAGAGGTCGAACACGTCGAGCACGCCAGCAGCCCACTTGCGGATGACGATGTCAAGGGCAAAGCCAAGGCGGAGTGATCATTCCTCTTCCCGCCTTGCCTCTCCATATCCATTATCACTCGTTCCCTAAATTACATTATACATAGCTCATGTAACGTAAGTACATACCCTCTTTCGCATATCTATCTCAATCTCTTGTTCTACGCATATCCATATCCCTTGACATGTCCTTAACCTTCCACTTCTTACTTATTCATCGCTGCTGCTTGTGTAACTCGCTTTCATTCCTTCTCTTTATGCCAGGATAACGAAGTGCTCTTGTCACTCTGTTGAACGACACACTCTTGCCACCTATTGAAAGAGACATTTTCGAAAGACCCCTAGTGTGGCGTCAGTCGATGGTCAATCCGATGGTCGAGTGTGCGGGTTACATTGTTCAGGGACCAAGTAAGTACTTTAATTGACCACGCCAACAGGAAACTTTGACCGTGGACAGGACAATGCACCTCGCCAAGTCAGCGATCAATGCGACTCTCATTGAGACTGGTATAAGTACGGGACGAAAGAATGCTACTATTCATAGTCCAGCGATGCCCTCCCATAGCGATAAACACCAGCAGTCGCGTTCCCACTCTTCACGGCACGCGATCCCTACTCACCAGGCGTTGAACCCCGCCTACGTGCCTCCGCCTCCGCAGATGGCTACACTCATTCCGGCGCACTACGTTCCCGCCCAGTCCAACATGGCAATCCCGCATCCCACATACGCGCGGCATCCGTCTCAGCGTGTTCAATCCCAGCCCAATCACCCGCACCCTAATCAGACTCAGGCTCACGTTCCTTCTGGACACGGAAACTACCCTCCTTCTTCTCGTACCCACCACGCCCAGCCCCTCGACCCAGCCTCAGACTCGGACGGGTCGTCCGTGTACGAGTACATGGAGCCTTCCCCACCTGCCGGACTACTACACGCGCCACTTCCCTCTTACCCAGGCGACGGCCGGACGTTCCGTCCCCGGGCGGAGGGGCAGACTCGGAGGACGTATCAGGGTAGGCCGTTGACGCCGTACGCGGAGGCGGAGGTGTTTCAACAACAGGCTCAGGCTCAGGCTCAGGTGGGGATGTACTCAAGTTCGTCTGCTCAGCCAGGACCGAGCGTGCCACCGGACAATTTGGGTCCCTCGATTCGGAGGAACAAGGAGAGTGGGTGGAAGGGGAAGAGATAATGATGGGTGGGGAGATCTGAAGTGAACGCAAGAACGGTTCTTGAATATATGGAATGTACACTAAAAAGGATGAATCACAAGCGGTTATGACTATCACGAATGAACTTCAATAACATCGACAATGAGTGAGAACTACTTTCGTGTATGCGAGCTGCGTACTTTCCAGTAAGAGGCCGACAAACCCACCGAGACGTAGAGATGCACTACTGCACCTCGTCCGGGCTCCAACACACGCGACAACACTTACCCTGTCTTGTAGATCTAAATAAACCTCTTGTTTCATGGGTGTCCATATCCTTGACATGTTCTCAACATCAAATCTGTGAGCAGCAAACGGGGTTGACACTACTGTATTCATAGCAAGTACATCGACTTATATACCTAGCTAATAGTACGACGTGTACATATGTACAGTACTCGTGTATCTACGTGTATTGGGAGTCATTGATATGATATATCTATCTGAACAGTCAGTGGTCAGCAGTACGTGTCAGCGACACGTCGGTCGGCTTGCTTGACATGCCAACACTTCCCCTCAAGCCGACATGTCTACCATGCGGCATCAAAGTCGCGCTCTTCAGCACTATTGGCTGCAGCGCGGGGCTCGGGACAATTCTGCTGGTAGTGTCCCTTATTCCTACAATTGAAGCAGGTGATCTCCGAGAGAGGACGACGGGTGCAATTGGCATCAGCACGGAAGGCGGCTTCACGCGGCGATGATGTAGAAGCGGTCATGCGTGATTCCTCATTGAGGAGGCGGGCAATGACAAAGTCAAGAGTGAGGTCGGAGGCGGCGGTTGAATCCAGGGTGATGACAAGATTGTCAAAGGAATGAGGAAGACCCATGGTGAGCACAAGGATAATGTCTTCATCGGCAAGTGTGATTCCAGCTTGGGTGAGGCGGAACGCCACACTACGGACATCACCGATCCAAGATGACATCTTCTGATCATCAGATTTGCGCATGGTCATGAAGCGACGGCGGAGAGACATCTGGGTGGAAAAGCCACGAGAGCGGTGAACGTTCTCCAGTTCCTGCCAGACTTCGGCAGCGGTGGGAGCGGTCATATGGGCGAGTTGGTCAACTTCAACGGCAAGTATCATTTCGGCACGAGCTTCGGCGGATTTGCGATCCCATACTCTGAGATTCGGGGCGGGACCGACGGGACGAGGTGTAGTTCCAATAGCTATGTCAAGGACATTCTTCCGAGTAAAGACGGCCTGCATGAGGACACACCAGATCTCGTAATTGTCGTTGTTGAGCTTCATAGCTCCTTTAGCTTCCGACATGGCGATGGGTCGTGAAGGTAAGGGATTGTAAAGAGCACGGTGTCCGTGAACGGTGCGATGCGGCGGCGGCAGTATAACGATGAGTCCTGATTCGGCAACAGGAAGCCACTTGAACGGCGGAGAAACGACGCGTTGGGATTCGGCACCCAAGAAAGCCAAAGACGAGAGCGAATAGAGAAGTCGAGAATAACGGTTGTCAATGGTTAATAGCCGGGGCCCATAACCTGTGAGCAGCAAACGGGGTTGACACTACTGTATTCATAGCAAGTACATCGACTTATATACCTAGCTAATAGTACGACGTGTACATATGTACAGTACTCGTGTATCTACGTGTATTGGGAGTCATTGATATCTATCTGAACAGTCAGTGGTCAGCAGTACGTGTCAGCGACACGTCGGTCGGCTTGCTTGACATGCCAACAAAATCTTCCATTTCCTACTGATTCATTCAAGCTATCTGTGTAATTCTCTTCCATTCCTTCTCTCAAAGCCAGGACAACGAAGTAATCCTGTCACGGCGGGACACTTTCCACAGTGTGGCGTCGGTCAATGGTCGAGCGTGCGGGTGACTAAGTATGTCCAGAAGCCAAGTCAGTACTATGGGAGCTGATCACGCCAACAGGGAACTTGAACTATGACCGTATACGGAGAAATGCAACTCATCAACGCCACTTCCAT
Source organism: Strobilurus pachycystidiatus (assembly GCA_019915135.1). Classification (NCBI taxonomy): domain Eukaryota; kingdom Fungi; phylum Basidiomycota; class Agaricomycetes; order Agaricales; family Physalacriaceae; genus Strobilurus; species Strobilurus pachycystidiatus. The sequence continues at coordinate 155,563 of JAHLMK010000015.1, forward strand.
TGCGAGTCTTGACTCGGAGATGGTATAAGTACGGGATGAAAATGCGATCCCTCGTAATTCAGCAATGTCCTCCCACAGCAATAATCACCCCCAATCACGGTTGCGTTCCGACTCTTCACGGTACGCGATTCCGCCCGCGAACCATGCGGTCCGCGCGAACTCCCATACTTTGAATCCCGCAGGCATGGTTCCGCCTCCCCAGTTCCATACACTCATCCCAGCGCACAACGTGCCCCCGCAGTCCAATGTGGCGATTCAGTACCCCGCCCAACCTCGGCATCCGTCTCAGCGTGTTCAATCTCAGCCTAATCATGTTCAGGCTCCCGCCACTTCTGGGCACGTAGTTTACCCGCACAGGCCTGCTACTGATGGACCCTCCGCATATCGTCGTACCCAACACGCACCCGAGCCCCTGGACCCAGACTCAGACTGTCATTCGGACGGGTCGTCGGTCTACGAGTACATGGAGCGTACCCCGCCCGCCGGAAACGAGCCTATCAAGTTGCCTTCTTACCCAGGAGACGGGCGGACCGTCCGTCCCCGCCCAGAGGGGCATATTCAGCATACGTATCAGAATAGGCCGTTGACGCCGTACGCGGAGGCGGAGGTGTTTCAACAACAAGCTCAGGCTCAGGTGGGGATGTGCGAAAGTTCCTCAAGACCGAGCGTGCCACAGAACAATTTGGGTTCGTCCATTCGGAGGAACAAGAACAGTGGCTGGAAGGGAAAAAGATAATGCTAAGTGAGGAATGTGAGAGCAAGAACGAGAATGAATGACGCTGAATGGATACATTTATATGGCAGAGCGAATGTAAATGTAGTACTGAGAATGAATGACCAGCGAGTATGGAATGAACTTGAGGGGAATGGAAATTAGAAAGAAGTTTCACAGGAAAGACTAATGCGAACACGAGCTTCGTGATAAGAGCTCGAGAAAGACCTACAAGGGAAATGAAGCCATGCACTACTGCACCTCGGCCGGACTCCCCACAAGCAAACGGACACCGTGATGCGACGACCCTCGTCGAGAGCCCACTTTTTGGTCGTCGGTACTGTGCCGTAGGGGAATCACAATGTCTGTCCACAAAGGGGCGTGGTCAATGTCGACGGCACACCAAAACTTGAACCTAGACACACTCGCGAGGGAATATTGGACTCTTCTGAGAGAGTCGCATCCCTACCCGCGAACGATCTGCGTGAAGATGTCGGCGAGTGTTTCGACTGGGATACGGCGGATGGGAGACAGTATCGCCGTATAGTCCTTGTATGCTTGTTTGAAAGACTTGTGCTCACCGGTGAGGGCACGAAGAGCCAGCCTGAGACGGGACATTTTATCAGGGACCCGGTGTATGTCGTCTGGATAGCGGGGACGGAGTCTTCAAGTATGGTATGAGCCTGTTCGGAAGTGGGCACTTCGTTTGAAGAGATTTCTCGAAGGACCTGCCCGTGCACGGAGCACGTGCCCAGTAGCAAGCCCAACAACTTAGAGAAGCACCTGCACAGCCAGAACAGACGCAAGGTGCGCCTTCCATCTGGGTGGGGCGTTGGATGTCGAGCAGATCTACATAAGCGCGGGCCTACCTCTTCATTGCTAGCTTGTCGGTTTGTCGTACACCGATAAGATTGATAGATGGAAGATCGGAAGACATCTGGTGATATTTGTGATGAGTGAGTGATGGAATTTATAGGATTTCGCTTACCTTGAAACTGAAGTTGAAGGCGACCACGCTACCGGTGCGTCTTCTAGCTGATGCAGAATGGAGCGCGTGAAGCATATGATAGACCGATGTGATGGTGCGAATCAGGGTTAAGATGTTGACTACTGTGTGGCATAGCCACCGCAACACGTGGCGTTGAAATCGGGATAAACACGTCTAACCTTCCCAATCATGTCCGGATCCACGTCGGCATTTTCGAGTGAGGCCGCAGGTCCGAACCGCGAGAAACGTGCCAGGGAGTCGCTCCCCGCGAATGGCGCGTCCGACGGGTTGACTCAAGGCACCAGCACCCCGATGCCTGCCAAACGACCTCGCGGTCGTCCTCGCGGCAGTGGGCGCGGGAGAGGGCGGGGAGGAGCGGGAATAGGGCGCGCAGGGGCGCATTTTGTTGCATCGACAACAGAGGAGGACAAAGTAGTTGGACCTGGTCTCATTCGACGCGCGATGAACGGCGAACTTCCGCATTTCAACGATATGGCCAAAATTGCGCTCGACGATGCAGGCGGTAGAGTCTTTGTCTACGGCGGCATGCGTCCGAGTCCGCGCGCCGATGATCCCGCGACCTGTGATTTTCACGTGTGTTATATACGCGAGGGCTTCCGCTGGGAGAATTGGACAGCAAGTGCTTTGTTGCAACCCGTTCGACGCGCTCATTGATACCCGACATAGAATATCATTGGGCACCCCTTTCAGAAGCCCTGTTCACTTCCGGCGCTCAAGTGCCCCGCCATGACCTATCTATTCTTGAACGGCTGTGAATACGTTTTCCTCTTTGGCGGCCATAATACAGACGTCGATGCTGTCACGTCCGCTCTCATTGCGATTGATGTCTCGACAAAAATGTGGTCCTATGTCTCCATCGAGGGCGACGTGACTCCTCGCATTGATGCTGCACTCGTAGGCGTCAAGAATCGTCTGTACGTTTTCGGTGGTCGAGCAGACTTCGTAGACGATTATCTTTCTTCCTACTCTGTCGCTTCCTACGAAGACCACACGTGGCGCTGGACTGAGCAGGACAAGCAGTACCCTCAGCATATACCCGCGCTAGGTTACGAGGGACATGCTGTGCCTGTATTCAATGGCGTCAAGATCCTGCTCACACCTGGCCGTCTTCGTGGCGGCAAGTCGGTGAGTGCCTCTTGTGAATGTGTACCTAGCAAGGCGGTCTGATTCTGTCATAGCCCATCAAGATGACACGCGAAAATCTGGTTTTCTTCCACGCCGACCATCAAACCTTTTCAACCGTTCCCGAGACACAAGGAGATTTCCCACCCGATTTGAACTGGGCATTCACCTATCACGTCACGGCTCTCTCTGAACAAGCCTCGCTACTCGATCGTAGTGGTCAATTTCTTTCTCACCATGCTGACCTTTTGCGCGTCGATCCATTTGCACTGATATGCGGATGGCTACCAGTTCCGAACAGCGAATATCTCGCGCCCGAGATATGGAAGTTCATACTTCCTCCAGTCGAAGAAATGCAGTGTCTCAACATCCGGCAGTCGATCTTTGACCTCAACTTAGATCTCCAGTGTTTCGTGGCTGTAGGAGGTCGCTTCCTTTTTCTCGGTACCACAAACTCCATGCTCTATAACGTCTGTATCGAAGTCGATCTGCGGGCTTTTGGCGATGGAGGTGAGGATCTTGATTCGCGTCGCATTTCTCGCCTTTGACCTCGTTTCTTTAGAAAGTAGAGATGCCTGATACCCCATGTGCAACAATTTCGTTGTATTCCGCTTTGTGAATGCTTTTTACGCCTTGCTTCTATCTCATTGCTTTCGGGATCCTCCAGCATGACTCGATCGGCCTCATTGACGTCGAGTCTTTCGAAGTACAACGGAAGTGTGAATGACACAGGCGAGTCTCATAAAATGTCACATTCTAACGGTCTCTTGTAGCGTCTGACCAATACACCGAACACGAAAATTCCTGTCATCGCGGTACATATATGTACATTCGAAGTCGAGCCTACCCTTCAGCAGAGCGCGGCACTGTCGCAGTCATAAATTATAGTACACGTCGTCGTTCCCGTCCCCTCGATGGCGTTACAAACAACGCTGCCTCCACTGGATGTTGCATCACACGTCCCAATGATGCTACTGGAACTAAATCCCAATTGAACTTCGAGGCTTCCGTCGGACTGCAAGTTGAAGAACACCTGTTCGCCACAGACATCGTTGCCCTGGGACTGCGCTGGAGGAGAGGAGACACCGTCCCAGCCGATGAGCGGCTCAGTGAAGAGCGCTGTGTTACAGGAAAGAGAGCTGGTTTGGATGGTTGTTGCGAAGGGAGCGGCAGTGGCACCGTTGCCAGAGACACAGGATACGATCTGGATAGATGCGTGGACGGAATGGGCAGCAACCATAAATCCCAGGACGAGGGCACTCGAGTAAGAAATCATTCCCTAGAGCTAACAGTCAGTCGAGTGACCGGACGGCGCAAATTTCACAGGCGTACAATGGTCAAGATGGGCAGGGCGTTGAGCTCGAGTGCGTTTTGTATGGGTGAGATGGATGGGGAAGGCTGCGACTCCGGAGATCGAACACCGACAGGTTGCGGTCTCCCATCTACTTGTTCACCCTGGCAGGAGCTTCGAGCTCGTGGCACGATCCCACGAGCGACAGGATGGCACAGATCACCGACTTTCCATCGGGATGTCAGGCCGTGGTAAGCGGAAGCTACATCCAGTTACCTGTAAAATGAAATCATTTGGGCCGAGCGAACGAGTCAGAAGCGGAACTTCATGTGGTTCAGACAAGAGTGTTTTGTTCAATATGATGCTGGACAGTGAACCAATAATGGCAGTATGTAGAGCTATGGCTGCGTCTATCCAGCTCAGCGGCTGCAGCCTGCCAGCTTAGAACGCTTTGGCGGTGACAACGAGAAACTTACGAGAATGGAAGTGATGCCAAGAGTATTCAGTGTTCTATCACCGACTACAAGCCAGGGGAAATCCGTCAAGACTGTATTGGATACTCACCTCATTGACCAGTATTTCAGCAAGCATGAGTGAGCCAATTGAATTGTGCCCAATAGAATCTGTAAAGTCCCGAGGAAACAAGAAGTGACAAAATGGCCTAGCAACAAGATATGAAGATTCCAGAGGGTCAATGCGACGTGAGAGAGAAAATGAGAATGAAACTTGAGGCTGAAAGGTTCGGGTGTCGCGGATCAAATCCCAGAGCCAAGAGTCGCGCCACATTGATTAACTGTCCACTGTTTTCAATTAAGATCAGTCCAGACTCAGTAGGTACCTTCAATGCGTGTGAGTTGAGGTAAGTGCCGAAGAATTCCCGTTCAATGAATGGCCGTTTGGCAAGGATACCATGCAAGAAAGTGTTGCCGTCAACTTGTTCGACAGAGTGTACGGTGCCTGTATGAGAGCAGCCAGTAATCGTAAAGGTGAAGACGGTCTTACATAATCCGTGTGTCTGTGCCCTCAAGGCGACTCACGAGTGGGCGAAGGACAGAACTTCAACAAGAGACAAAGGTTAAGTTCGGGTTCACGTGGCTGCGTGGAAATGCCGGCGGCCCAAACCTGTATGACGTCTCTGCGCTCTGCAGCGATTGACTCGACCTTATGCCCTCCTTCACGGACAAGGAGGCGAGTGCTATGCAACAGGAGCACCCTGATGTGCTATCCTCATTCTCAACTATAAAAACAGTAGGCCTGCGCCTCAAGGTGGTCTTGCGCCTTTGAAAGTGTGTATGTGCCATCTCAAGAGTTTCGAGCGCTTCTCTAAGAAGAGATGTATGAAAGTCTAAATGGGTAATATTTGAGAGATAGATCAGGCAATCTCAGGCTGGTCGCGTTACTTGAACGCCGGCTCCTGGTTGCTCATACGATGAGCCCATTGTCCTGCTCGCATTTGACACTGCCAGATTCCTCGACAGACGGAGGAGAGCCGGAGCTATCAACGTCGTATCCATCGGTGTCTTGCCTTTCTGCATCGCTGATAGTGATAGTGTGCGCAAAGGACTGGAAGCGCAGCGAGGATTGCACGGCGCGAGAGCTGCTTTGGTGATTACCAGCATGTGAGCTGTTCCCCCACGAATTGTCTGGACGCGTCTTTCCCGACGCGACGCGTGCAATGATCAAGGTAGGAGCAAGACACTAGGATCAGCGGACACAGAAAGTGAGCATGAAGGCCGGTACATCAAAACCTAAGATGACTCACTGTGACAGCGGTCAGCATTGCCTCTGGATAATAGGCATCATCACTGTAGTAAGGCGCATAGATGTCGTGCACATACAGCGCGAGATACACTAGATGTGTGACAGAGTAGATGAACGATGATTCCACGAGAATTTCGATAACGCCCGCATACGTCCTGCTGCCGATTCCAGTGACACGCACAATACAGATAATAACCAGTGCAGTCCCGATAGTGTTTGTGACGAGCGTCAGGGAGATGTAGGCCATATTCCAGTGGCCTAACGAGGTACTGATAGCACTTTCACCCATAGCATCCATATACTGCACAATGTATACAATGAATGAAACTGGGGCCAGTTCAGAGTCAAGTCTGAAGAGTCACACTGAGGTTTTTGCGCACCTGTTTCGGCAATGCAGCAGAGCACGGGAAGAGCAACAATCCAAGAGTGTCCGCACACAATCCAGCATCGCCAGATCTATTGGTTTAGAATTGTCAATTGAACCATCACCATTGTGAGTGATCTTACCATGACACCCTCGGCAAGAAGAACATTGATCTGGCGGAGGACTGCAGCTACAGCTCCTGCCTTACCAGAGATTTCGCCTCGAGAGAATGCTTCTTGGAGCATGTCTGCCCGTGTCGCGCCATGAACAATGTACTGGACGTCAATGTAGTCCCAGAGTAAGCCAATCCTGACCGTGAAGAGCATCCACATGAGTGTGAGGAGCACAGCATGTCCAATGCGCCCTTGTCTGTCTTCCTTACGAGAACCTAACGATGAGGTCATGTCAGTAAGGTTTCGACAGTGTGGTCTAGAGAAGGCGTACCATGTGTGACAATCGTGTGGATCGTGTACATATACACAGCCGTGTAGAAGAAGTAACAGGCAATCTCCAGTATGTGCGCATGGAGATAATCGCGCAGAAAATGAACGGCATCTGCTTCGGTGAATGCAGGGGTGGACATGGCTTGGAGGAAGCAAGGCGGGGACAAGCTCGTGTAAGTATTGGTGTGTTTTTATACATGCGGAAACGCAACAATGTTATGCCACCATCATTGACTAGCGAATCTCTTACACTTCTTCGTGCTCAGGCTGGACAAAGATGGGCAGGAGAAGATCTGTTGTGATCATCACTACCTCTGTGTTTCGATATCCTGTTGTTGAGAATGGAGGAGTTCATCAATCGCGATGCATGTGGATCTCGTCTGATACACATACTCTGTACACGACGGAATCCATGATCTGTGACAAGCAAGCACCAAGTGATCCGCATCTAATATACGCATCGACTTCGGTATACCTACTGGAGCGTGGATATGAGCGATCTATTCCGTCTCACCAAATACTATTCGCCTCAACCCGCGCTGTCAATAACAAAGGAAGCCACCCGTGACGAGAATAACAACGAAGTTGACACCTAGACCCACTAAGTGAGCCTGAACGATTTTTCTCGACCCAGCAAAAAGATCGGATGCGAGTTGAGTGCGTTGATGAATGAAGAAGTTTCGAGGAGCGACTTACCAGAGAGTCTGATGCGAACGTGCCTAGAGACCGGCTGCGATGGCAAGGGATTGAAAAGTATTCAGGCGAATGAACAGCACCGAGACAATAGCAAGCAGAAAGCCGATCATGATTGAGCTGGCAAAGGCAAATAGACGATGAGCCGATGGGAAATCACCACATACTGTCGGCACGAAGGTCTCTCCGTCATATTACACACCCCTCTCTCGACTCTCCATAGACCAAAGGCCCACGCGGGTGTCGAACGAATCTCCATGTCAACTTTCTTGGACAGGATCTCATCCCACGGCCTGCTAAAATATCTCCTCCCTAAGAGCCGTCAGAACTTTGTTTGACCTTACCTGTGTACGTGGGCATCAAGTCAAATGTACTGCAAGAAAGAGAGGTAAATGTGTTCATCACATAACGGACAGAGAACGTTCATCGCAAGTGAACGTATTGTACAGAAAGACCGAATACTACGCGCATACATACTGAGCCTGCTGGTAAAACGCTAATTGGCACCGCCACAGGTTCAACGCATACCTAGTATGTCAAGGTACCGCGTTCGACCCACCGCCACAGGAACAGACGGTAGAGGGTCTGAATGCTGCAAAGTCGGGCGCACGACGATCTGCACGAGGGAACATCCATCTCGGGGCCCATGGGCGATAGGTGGACGTTGGACGAGGCGACTACGCATAGTGCGATCTTCTACAGGACTAAGTAGTCGACGCGGAAGGTAGGTAGGGTAGGGATCGTGAACGTGGAAGGAAAGATTCTGGAAAGTACGGAATGAGTAGAGATTCATCGAAAAAAGTGCGAGGGACATACCGCAAAACGCGTCTTCTTTGTACGGATGCCTCGGCTCGTTCGCGCATGAAATTATTGGAACGACCGTGACGCGTGGAGAGAAGTGTCTAGATGGGAAGAAGAAGCCCAGCTTACACCGGGCGAGGAAGCTGGCTTTGCCGCATGTAAGAGATGAGCGATCTGTCCATGGAGCTATGCGTGAGGTAGGGGCCGTGTGAGACCGAGCAGCAGGAACAGGCCGTACAGCGCTTGGGTGCTGCAAAAGTTTGGAGCTCGCCGGTCTGCACGAGCGCGGGCGGGGGATAGTTCCATGGGCGATGAATGGGCGTGGGGTTGGGCGAATACGCGCATTACGATTGGCGACGTAAGGCGGAAGGCTGAGGAGCGTGTGGGACCAGACCGTATGAGAGAGGCACTGCAAAGGACGTCAGCATCAGTAAGGATCGACAGAGAAAGTGTGACGGACACACCTCAGAAACGCGCACAAGGGCGTCTTCTTGGACGGCAGCCTCGTCTGCGTGATCGAGGGAAGAGACTAGCTGACGCTGGGCGGGAACACTGCCTCTGCCGCAAGCGCGGGGTCGGTGGCTCATCTCTAGGGTTATGGATAAGCGAGCCGAATGAGACCGAACACAAAGGAAGGTGGTCTGAGGTACGCGGGAGTGGGGATGGTGGCAGGAGGGCATGCGGGAGGGTGAGGAGCAGCATGGGAGAGCGAGGAGCAGGATGAAGGTGCGCATAGGCGAGGCGCAACATATCGCCGCCATCGGCAGGAGAAACACGCACCGTACTGGCGTCCATTGCTGCACTGTCCTGTCAAGCGCGCCTGCTGCTCGTATTCGTCATCGTTCCTCCTTGCCTCGTTGTATTTCCCCGCGCGCCTGGTGCTCGTTCGCAAAGCTCCGGTGTTCGTGGTCGGTTGCCATTGCTTCCAGTCGAGATAACGAAAAGAGAGGGCGGAACATGCTGGTCTAGCCGTCGAAGGAGCGCAGGGACAAACGGTCACCTGCTCATGTGCCGGCATTTGCCGACACGCGGGTTTTGGGCGCCCGACACGATCAATGATTCGTTTCTCTTTTATCTTCGCCCGTCCATCAGTACGAGGGGGAGATGACTGTCCTGAAGACATGCCTACTTCTTGTGGCGGCTCTGGCGCTCACAGCTTTCTGGAGTGTGACTTACCTTCCGTTCCAAGGCGTTCTTGTACGCTGGAGATTAAATTACGTCCCTATCGCAGCCCATTCGGAAGAGGCCTATGGTTTGTTGTTACTCCTGATGACGGCTCCTCAACTTATCTCACCCTTGCAGTGGTCTGTGCTGGAAGCTATGTGGCGATGGTCAAATGCATCTTCAACACCCAGGTATGTTCACGTCCCATGTCCGTCTTTCGATATTTGATCTGATCTGTCGTTTCCTTTCGCAGGGATTTCGTGGACTTTTGACAGGGTTCTGTGAGCACATAATCTCTTGTACCGTAAATTGAGGTCCCCTTATTGTAGCCACCCGCAGGGCCGACGTATGTCTACGGCCTTCTGACCATCCTCCCCGCAATCCTCAAAACTTGGGACATCCCAGTGCCGGAAATCATCTCCACGTCGTATATGGGCGCCTCCGTGCAAGCGCACATTCTTGACGTTCCGCTCCGAGTTCTGACGTATCGGTTCGTACATCTCCTCCGACCCCGTCACAATACCAACTGGATTGTTTTGCAGCTCCCTGATGAATACCGAGACATCCTCACTAAGGATCCGAGATCTCTACCCCTCCGGCATGGTCACCGCGGTCCTCATCCGTCGTGCCCTCCGATACGCCATCCGGCGATCCCGCCTCCCCGTCGTCTTCGCGAAAGCACTGAACATAGCTCTGACCCCACTTGATGTCGTCACAACGCACTTGTACACAGGCGGTGGTATACTGGAGACGTTCCAAAGGCTGCCATGGAGTCTACTTTATCGAGGTTGGTGGGTGGAGATATTCGCTGGGGGTTATCTCGACGTTCCAGATGTCCTGGAACGTCCTCAGGTTGTAAGTTCTCTCGATGGTGGATTGAGTACTTTGTCTGACAACTGTTTACAGCATGGCGCTTGATCGTTCATAAGACGATGGATACCCAGTTGTACAAGCTTTCTCGAAGTAGCTCTGTCGAGGCTGGCATGTTCTCATTAGCACATCAAAGCTTTTCGTCCGAATGTCCTCGAGTTCATCTCCAACAAGTATCGCCCGTATAGATGAAGATACCATCGCGTTTCATACCTTCTTTCTGTGCAGATAATTGAGCCGTATGTGCGGCGGTCTGTCTTTTCTGCGGCGCCCGCTTGCCATCTAATCGTCGGCCTCTTTCTATCTCCCCTGCTCAACTCCCGTGTGCTTCTCACACCCTCTTCAGGTCTACGCTTATCCCTTCTCCACGCCTGGCCATGTCGATACTCTTGCGCATACGATACGAGTCAAGATCCTCCCGCTCGCGAGCCGATACTATCGCCATCGCAGGATCGACATCGCGAGTGTGATTGAGGAGGTATATGACGTCGAGAAGGAGCTCCGGGTGGGCATGAACACCCGCTGGGGGCGTGGGGCGCGCAAGAAGGGGAAGGGGATGGGGGAGAAGAGTCGCCGAGGCGACTCGGAGGCAATTGCCTACTCTGCGCCGAGACTCCTTCCCCTACTGCTTTCCTGTGCACGATTTCCGAGCAAGTGTGGAAACTTTCCCGCGGCGACTTTCAGGGAAGGCTGGCAGCCCGTCCTACGGACGAATACTCATAGTGTATTCCCTCTGTTAGTGACAAAACGACATCGGTTGTTCCTGATTTTGTGTCCCGTAGGAAACCATCCCTATTGTTGATATCTCTACGACTTTGGCGCCGCCTAAATTGACGATCTTGGACCAGTATCTCGTGTTACGAGTGATGGACTCCACGTACTCTGTGTCCGTGTGTCCGTGTCTCGCCCTTATCAGATCTGGGATGTTGGAGACTGCTTGTCCGCACAGCGTAATACCTCTAGCGGGGTCGCGGTATATCCTTCTGCATGACCGTGTGCAGTAACATGGTTTTGCAAGCGCTTATGAAGTCGACGTTGCGCCAAACCTTCGCGACTTGGGTCAATGCAGAGGCTTGAGTGGAGTGGTCCGTTCACGCGGAACATAGACGCCGCATGTGTGGGCATCTGGAGGTCTGAGTGATATCTATGATGCGCGAGGCGATCGCACGAGCGGGTGCAAGCTGTCTCTCTTCTCGCTAACGATTTTTATCCGGTGCGCATTCATAGGAGATGATTTGTTTGGTTTTGAGGCGCGTGATGTATACGGGATAGACGCCCCTTCACGAGAGAGAGAGAGAGAAAATGGTAGGCTATGTTGAAGACTCGGATGTGGCGGGCCATTCACTTTTGCGAATCGGAAACACAGTTGAAAATGAGGTTCAGGCCTTCCGAGGATGAATTGGCCACGAGACTCGTCAATTCGTTTAGCTGGGTCGTTTTAATTTGACGACCCACGAGGTGATACACCTGGCCCGCAGATTGATAAGTACATGTCTAAACAAACGGATCGTGTCGTTTTGCGGATACATACGACATGCCGCGGTGCTCCACATGGTACGTGAAAACCCTGAACCGAACTGTTCGTCAACAATGCGGAAGATATACAACGAAACTATACTTCCCACGAATAAAGTAGATACATGTGAGATCATGAATGTTGCCCGACCTGACGACAGATGCTGGGCAAGCTTTCTATCATGACACCTGTCGTGACGCGAGAAGGACGGATTCTGAAGTTTAATCTACTCCGAAACCTTAGGTTTCCGCCAGTGTCTTTCGGAGTCCTCGGTATGAGGACCCACTTTACCACAAGTTCAATTCACCGATCAGGTTTCACATCTACCAATATACCCGCCCTCTGACATCTAATCCATTCACCGCGAGGGCAGAAAAGACACGGTCTTACACTTGGCCGGATTCCACGTCTCCGCGTCCACTGAACCGTCTAGTCATAGGGGTGAGTATACGCGAATGGGCAACTAGTCGTCCCGGCGATTATCGCGTTGAGCATACTAAATGCGAATCACGAATTCAGTCTTGACGCGGGAGCGAAGTCTCAAGCCGATCTGTCGTAGGATTTCTTTCTGATGGTGACTGTATCCATCAGACATGAATGGGTCGATACATGTAACATGTTGACGTGCGAAAGCGGTTTATCACAATGCGCGCAGTTGCTCCTTTCTATTGCTCCCTCCACACCCGCTTCCTCAGCACTCGTCGGCAATGTCTTTCTTCACAGGATTCTTCAGCTCTGTTGTCAATTTTCGTCTCAGCCACCCCATCACGCGACGTGAGTCTAGCGTGCGCATCTCCACAGTCATTAACACTTGTCCGATGCAGCATACACCGGGCGATGGACGACCCCAATTGTCATAGTCGTGTTTGTAGTCGTTACGGTTGTGCTCAGCCTTGTCAATGGTGCGCCTGTTCTACTCACTGTAAGCACTGTCCCGACACTTAAGCAGTCCCACTCTCTGCATACACGCTTGCTCCGGAGACAACCCTCTACCCAAATGCATCGCTTCCACCACTACTGCTGAGCTGGATGCTCCCAGCTGTGCTTCAGGCACCGACTCAAGCCCCAACTTTCAGTCCACAGACTCTGAATGTGGGCGACTCTTTCACGCCAAATGGTTCCTACTTCCCCTACAAGATCTCCGCGGCCTACGATGGATTTAACAGCACTAAGCCAGTCATATCATTCCCGTACTACAACAATCCACTGTCTGATTCATGCGATGTTGTAAGGCTTAAGCATCAATAATCTGGCTTTTGTCCAAATATCTGATGGAGGGTTCAGACAACAATCTCATTCCAGACAGGCAATGTTTCCGATGTGGACATTAGAAGAAAGTTTGGCATCTCAAAAGCCGAGCCATTTGCCATACAGGTATGCCATGTCTTTGCCTGTGATAGACTTATCTACATCTTCCCAGATCACACTGACTTGCTGGGAGCCTTCTGTATACTTGCTCACTGTTGATATCACCTCTGCACTACTCCTTGCCTTACCATGGCATTATCCTGAGGTTAATGCCTTATCAGGACTCTATCAAGATTTAGTATGTTTACTCCATCCTTTTTGGTTCATGTGCTAAGTTTGCACTTTTTAGCAATGGTCCTGGAACGCATGGTATGGATGAATGACACAATACTGATCCTGATTGCTGATCTACATGAAAGGGGCTTTTTGGGTTCTCCCCCAGAATCAGATGTCTATGTTCCCTCAACAATGTCTGGGGTTGATATTTTGAGGTTTGTGGACCTTACTGTGTATCCATGCTGTGACTGTCATCCCCTTGGAGACAGGCATTGGAACACTGGGGATTTTAGCCTGGGCTATCCACCATGTCTAGGCCCAGCAAAATTCATGCCTGATATTTTGCACTTGGAATTCCATCGGAGGACAGATCTGCATGTTGATTGGTCCTGCTGGATCACACCACAACATACAAATCCCTTTGACATAGTCGCCTGCGAGTACCCAAGCCCAAACACACCCATAAACGCCACTCTTAACCAGGAAACTTTTGGGACACTCAACAATGTCCTACAAAATCTTTTTCAGGGCCTGTATCATGCAGTCCGACTGGATCTCGCAATTTTGAAGCCAAACCAGATCTACACATCTGCCACTATGTACAGGGACAGCATTTCACCACTCTATGTGCCCGGTCTATTTGACAAAGCACAGGTGGATGACGGACGGCTAGCCTCATTTGCCAATGACACCCGTTCCAATGTTACCGCCGTCCTACTTACAGCCCAGGAGGCTGCAAAGAGGTTGGAGGCCCTGCGCGTACCAGTGATGTCCTATACCCGCACGGTCCCTCATCTAAAGCCAATTGGATCGGCCATCACCAGTGTATTTGTCTCGACCTTTGCCATGGTCTCTGCGCTCTGGAAGCTTTTCACTTTCATCGCCGGAACCGTGTCTGATGGTGAATAATTCTTGGTCTGCGGCGTGTACTGGGTACTTAACCAACTACCAGGTGAACCGCGAGAGTCTTCTCCCAGCAAGGATGACGCGACGGACAAACTCCTCAATCACGCGAGACATGCAGCCGGGGATACCACGGGGGATTCGGAACGACTCGAGTACATAATTCGTGTCCTGGAGAGACTCGACAGGCGCGTGGAAGACCTGGAAGGGAAGCGCCGCAAAGAGACTGTTGAGCACAGTGGTGAGTTTGAAATGTACGCGTATTATTGCTTCATTGATCAACAATTGTACGCGAACATAGATGTCCTGTGGGAAGGAAAGACTGCAGAGGAGGTTTCCCTCATGTCGCATCGTTCGAGCTCTGTGGTTTGAGGAATGAGAGGATGCGCAGTTTAGCGCAGGATGGTCAGTTTCAACAGACGGTCAGGAACGTCAATCATACACGGTACAAAGAACTATAGATGGGCTTTCTTCCCTCACAGCATCGTGCTGGACGGACCCATAGATTTTCCCGTGCAACCACCCGTGCACCCGTGCAGACCCTTGCGTGAAATTTCCGTGCTCCCGTGCGCGTACCCGTGCGTCACGCGTGACAACCATTCAACAATACCGTCCAAGAACAACCCCTAAAGCGGCTTGAACGCTTTTAATGTACGCAGAGAACCGGCCATAGTCATCTATAGTACTCACATGGACGAGCAAGTCCAGAGGTGCGACCGGGGCTTCTGAGTACTCACAGCCTGCCTCTTTGGCAGAGCGCGAGCATCTTTCAATACCGGTGCACCCGTGCGCACGCATTGCCTCTGACCTCGAGGACGTGCCTGAAGTGACACGACAGGCGATAGATGCCATTCAACTGGTCCCTGCTATCTGACCCTCTACACAGCCAGCTTCAATGTCTGTTAGGATGCGTGCAGGAGAGCGCTGCCTGGGCTATGTAACCAAGGTATTGATCCGTACCATAACACTCGAGCTCAATGAGCGTCTTTACTAATCTTGGGCATCTCTATGCATTCATGAGCTTACTGTCACCGTGCACTTATACTACTCATGCACGACCCATGCGTCTCGCAAGCAACCTGCGAGTATCATAGGGAAATGTAAGTCGCGACTTCAATGATTATGAAGCTACCGTCACTCGTGCGCTTATGCGCTACTTATGCACGTCTACATGCGTCACGCGTACCTGTTAGCATGCACGATTGAAGGAAATGTCAGTCGCGGCAACAATGGTTGCAGTCGAACCTTTCATGATTCAAGATAAGCACAACTGCGCCTCTCCTCTCATCTGTCTTCTGAGGTTCTACAAGTCTAGTATTGACTGGCGAGAGCCTATTGCTATATCATTAGGCTCCTCACTCACTCATGGGGGGTAAGTAGTGGGTTTGGGACGCGTGAGGTATATACACATCGCGAATGTGATGTCTCTACGTGGCACGCACAACGTGCCAGAGCCCAAATGCAGCCTGACCTTTCCACTCAGGCTTACACTTGACTGTTAAAGACTGTCTACTTAAGTCACCAAAGCGTCTTATAGCCTACATTTGCCCAGTCACGCCCGTGTCACTCTCCCGTGCACCCGTGCGTGTACTCCCGTGCACCCGTGCAGACGCCCGTGCAGACCCGTGCAGCACCCGTGCAGCCGTGCACCCGTGCCACGGGCCCGTGTATGGTCCCGAGCATACACGGAAGTGCTTTTGAGCATAGTATTATATGCCTGGGTCATTACGGACCTCTCACATGTCACTATAGTAAGTGTTTCGGTGGCGTCAGGGTGGACGGGAGTCGTGCTCTGCCTGGACTTGGTGTAAGTCAGATTGAGCGCAGCATGCCAACCAAAGGACTGTTAACAGAGTCTTCACAACCTCGCGGCGACGTGACGCTTCTGTATCATGTACCTATGGCATGTCTGTCAATCATCATTGATCCTTCCCGTGCAAAGTCCAGTGCCTGTTGGAAGTCGAGGTTCAAGGTGTTTAGCGCCGTAAGCCCCGAGCGAGATTGCTTATGGACGATCGCACCGCGTATCTTTCCCTCAGTCCGTCTATCATCATCGAGACTGAGGGTAAGCCTTATTATCATGTTCTACACCCTAGTTTACTGACAAACCTGTAGTCTGACTCGTATATTCTACAGGTATCAATACAGTCCGTCTATCATCATCGAGACTGAGGTCTGACTCGTATATTCTACAGTACCAAAACTAACAGTGCCAACACGGGAGTGCTCCAGCGTATTTGGCGTAATTTCAGTCCTCTTATGTGTTGAGTGAGTACTCTCTCGAGCACAATTGTGATGCCCTTCTGTGCGCCAGTGGGGTCCGGTGTCCAGCCAGCTCCTGTACCCGTGATCTTTTGACAAAAGTCGGCAGAATGTTCATATTTGGTGAGCTATGAAGCTCAGAGAGATGAAGGGGAGTGCTCTACCTACCTACAATTCTCTGTAGTGTTTTCCATTGTAAAGGGTTTGTCTGTACAAAGTGCCACACAACGGAGATCACCGGAGTACTCTTCCCGCAGAACGACGACACGACGGTTGAGATTCCCCAACGGGCGAAACGTACAGCCGTGCCAGATGCCACAACTCGAGTAAATCACCCCTAGATAGTAGAGAGGATTGACAAATGCGTGTAAGAGATAGAACGGAAGTGCCGCTAACCCTATCAAGGAAACACCTGGACAGCTCAAGGGGATGTTCAGCATGACAATCTGGATACAGACTCACGATTGAATCATGCCAACTCGCGCTTACATGCCCTTGTCTCTGCGCAGGAGAGATGCCTTTTGCTGGTACATCGACCATGCTCACGTATGCAACTTTGCCTGCTCACTCAAAAGTCATAAATCATGAAACACTACCGTGACAACGCGCTGCTCAAACAGAATGTAAAGGTTCCTTATTGATAACCTGTCTGAATATCTCCAACGCGGCCGCCGGTTGAAAGGCAGGCTGAGATACGACGTTCAATGAGTTGTCGGCATTCATTAGACGGTGTTTCCTGCTCACCACTTCATGTCCGGCTTCATAAACCCTAGCGAAGGAGAAGTTGCCCACGTTTTGGACCGCAGCGATCGTTGTACCGTTCAGCGTTATGTTCGTCATCGGCGTGTTGGCGAGTTCGGCCTTCCCGAACCAGTCCATGGCGAGAACAGAGGCGTGCCCTCCGAGCCAGTTACAGCTGCCGGGGCCCGGGGGTCAGTTCGCAGTCATGGAATGCGAAAAAAGAACCGCTCACTTGATATCCGCGTCACCCGCCCAGATTAACATGTTTAGTCCCGAATTCGCGAGGGCTCCGAGCTCTGGGAGCCATGTTCGTGCGTCCTAAACGCCCATCAGTAGGATTTCGCACCAAAGTGGGAAGACCAACATCGCCAGTCTTGACAAAGAGCTCAAAGGGAGCATCGGGACACTCCGAGTACGTACTCGTCGCCCCAATCTTCGCCTTGACAGTCGCATTCGCCAAGAACTTGGTGTAAAACTCGGGCGGGAAGAGCGCAGAAGAGTTCTGGCGGAGATCGTCCGAGTCGCGGTCGCCAACGGCTGGGATGAAGAGATTCTCGACCTATGGATGTCGTCAGCAAAGGAAGGGGTATGAAGAAGGGCGACATACACAGAAGTCGTCCGCCTTTTGACAAACCCTGTTGGAAGACGTCGAATTTCCTGCGTCGTAGCACGCTTGCTCCTGATCCTTGCAGCCGCCGGCTTCGAAGTAAGTCTTGTTCATGGCCGCCAGGACCTTGTCACTCTGCAGCTGACCGTACCCGGGCGCGTTTGTCGCGAAGTCGAGATACGCCTTGTTCTGGATCAGAGGGTCATACCATCCACTATAAGACTCAGTACAGACTCAAAGCATCTGAAGAAAGTCGAACGAACTTATTGATCATAAGCGCGCTAACGACGACCTCCTCTCCGGTGATAGCGCCAGATTTAATAAGGGCGTTCTGTTCGTCGAAGTAGGTCACGAACGAAGGGCCGTAATGCCCCCCGTAGCTCTCCGTGGCGAATATAAATCTACGCATGAATTCATAAGAAGGCAGGACATCTCTTCGAAAGAGTAAACAGACTGACTCGCGACTCTCATACTGTGCGAACTGCCCGCTCTCAAAAAGAACCTGGAAGGCGGTCCACACGAATGGTGCGGCTGCCTGCGTACTGTTCACGGTGTCCGTTCCGAAGGAGAAGCCGGTCCCGATGGGTTGATCGATATATATCACTGTTCTGGTAGTCAGTATAGAAGAAAAAGAAGAAGAAAGGAAGCGAAGAGAACACACTGTTGCTTATGTTGTTCCAGCTGTTTGTTTCCATGCATCAGCGGATGCACTCGGGTAGAGAAGCGTATGTACATACCTGTATGGATTGATGACAGTCGTCTGTCCATCAGCGAGGATCTGGCATGGACCGTTCTCTGTCAACAGGTAGGATCAACTCGTGAACGATGACCAACGACGCGCCAGAAACCTTGGAAGAGGCCAATCATGGATGAACAACCCGGGCCGCCATTAAGCCTTTACATCGGACGCGTTAGATGGCAGACAAGCACACGACTGGACACGTACCACAAAGTGAACGGCGCAGTCTCCGGCGATTCTCTCGCTTCGAAGAACCAGAACCACTGCATACACCCTCAGAAACAAGCAAATAGCTGAACAGTATAACATACCATCGACATGTTCGTCCCAACATCGATATAACCGGATATCTGCTTCACACCGGGTGTAGTCTCACATACACCCGAGTCTTCCACGAAGCGCAGAGCGACGCTGTCCAACGAAGACGACACGAATCTCTTATGAACTCCCAACGATTCATTCTCCACGGGGAAGGCGACCGTGACGATCGAAGTGATGATGATGGAGAGGAATGGAATCAGGAGGAGGGCGACCATGGCGACTGATGCTTCACAGGCGCCCCACGACTCGCATTATAAGCATCTTCCCCACACCGGTGATAACGCTGATATTTATAGCTGCTACCCACGTTGCGCGTCTGCTTCTGTTAACAGGATTAGCTCGAGTGCGCGTGTCGCCGTACATTGTTGTGAGACGAAGGAATGGAAAGACAGCACATGTAGCAACTTCTCGAAGCACGCGGGCGCGGGAGGATATAAGTTGCAGCCCATTTCAAGGCATTATGGTGGGATGGAAGAGAATCGGAGTCTGAGCCATTTGACGCGCTTCGGACGCGCAGGAGGGAAGCAGAGGATGAACTATAAAATTAATTGTGATGGTATACAGGTAGCTAGAGAGCGGGAAGCTAAATGAAGTAAGAAAGCGAAAAGAAGGTGACCCACCACGCCCGATAGAGGACAGGCCACCCCTCCTCGTCACGGATCTTCTGCAGGCAGTCTATCACACCGGTGTACGTCTGCTCCATCTGCTCGTCCCGCAGCTTGATCACGGTCACCGGCGGCGAGATCTGGGTCCCGAGCTCTGAGGCGTCGACTGCATGACCGCCTTGGACGGAGAGCCGGACGATGACGACGTCGAGCGGGGTCAAGGCGAGGTTCAGGATCATGGAGAGGAGGTAGTACACCGCGAGGGGAAGGAATTTGAGGGGATACGGGAAGGAGTTTGACCATCCGAACAGTGAGAGCGAGAGGGGAAACTTGATAAAGCCGGTGATCGAGTCTCTTAGCAGAGTAGCTTGGATGAGGCCGGGTGGGTACAGGCCTGGCGCTGCCAGGTGGCGAAGCGCTGCGTCCGGACGTCGGAAGGATAATTGGTAGGGGGAGGCCATCGCACTGTATACGCGCTCGATTGAGTTTGGATGCGAGATTATCGCGACATACCGGTAGAGCATGGCTCTCAGAGGAACGCCCACGATTGCGCCGATAGTTATAGAGACCAGCGCGCCGATGAGTCCGGCGTATGGCTGGAAGACGATCCGGCGGACATCGACGTTGTCCAATCCGATGGCTATGACGAGCGCGGGTAGAATGACCGCGACGGAGATGAGATACATGAGCCCTGTTCAGAAGGTCAGCGATGGGGAGCGCCGGGGAGACTCGGCCGACGCACAGTATCCCTTGAAGAAGCCCATTATCCCCTAGACACGCCTCAGTCGCCAGGTTCCCAGGAAAGACAGACGAACACGCACCTCGGCCTCGTACACACTTCTCGCCATCGTAAAGTAGGTGTAGTTCCAGAACCCTGGATCAATCTCAATGAAGGCACAGCCAAAAGAGCCAGAGGAACGCACCATATTCGTCTACCGGGCTTTCTGTATCGAGCTGAACGCGCCTGGGCGTGTAATTGGCGCGGAACCGTATGAGCACGCCGGCGAACGGCACGAGAAGCCCGACTGTGACGGCCAAGGAGGGTAGGAGGAAGACGAGAGAGAGCACCGATGCGGCCATGTGGTGGTGGAGGGCAAAAAGTAATTTATCCCGGCCGCCATATGAAAAGCTGTGCCCGTCACGCCCGTCGGCCAGGGCTGTCACTGCGTTCAACGCCCAGTGTCATCGTTCCCCGCTGCACGTCTTGTCTTCAACGGGTGACATCGACAGCTTGCATGCAATGCCGAGAGAAGAGACAGGCCGGGAAAAGTGCGAAAGCGATTGATCCCATCTGATTACGTGATGACCGCGTGGCGTTCATCTACCACGACGCGATAATACCGCTGAAGATGCTGATGCTGTCTTCTCAATTCGTGGCATTTCACTGTCGTATTGCAAAGTACTTGTCAATATACTTCCATGCCTCTCTTAACTTTACTCTTCATGTAAATAGCTGTAGTGCAAGTCTCAAAGCTACTATAGTACTCGAGACCAACTCTCGAGTCTCCCTCTGGCGTAGATTAGTATGTCCCAGGAAGATCACTGTGCAAGGCGCTGCTTTAATGGATTACGTGTACGATCCTTCTGACTAGATGTGAGCTACAAATACGCATATAATCGTGTAGGGGCACGAGGGAAAGAGTTGAACGAAAACTCTAACCGTCTACATCTACTAATCAGAGTCTTCGCTAGATTCTGACGGTTCTGATGGCAGAGTTGCTACGATTACAGGATCCTCATCAATATACTTCCCCCTGATGAACCTCTCCAGCCGTTGTTTCTCTTCGCTGTAATCGATTGGCATGGCTTCCAGGCTCGAGCTGTCAAAGTCAATGATTGAGATGCGCCCAGCGTCATCGATCAGCATGTTCCAGGACCTGAGGTCGGCGTGCAGGACCCCGTTTTGATGAAATGCGGATACAATCTCTCGGAGCTGTGAGCTGCAATGACCATCAGAGTCAACTTCGGTGCCAGTGCGATGAAAATGTTTACAGACCTTTCGTCCGCTGTCAATTTCAGGCGTCTTCCGCGTGCACCCAAAGGGCTTCCTGCGTTCTTCAGGACTAGGATACCAGCCTCGTGATCCGCGTCTTCGAAGTATCCGAACAGATGAGGAATACCCTGCATCTCGCAAGCCATGAGATGTCTGTAGATAGCATACTCGTTCCGTAGTCGCTCGAGTTTCCTCGTTGTTGTGGCGACCTTGACGACAAAGGAGCAATCTGTACTCCCTTTAGGAAGGGAGGAGTTCGAGCCGATAGTTCCGTGATATATTTGACCTGTACCTCCTTCCCCAAGACGAGTGGTAAGAATGACGGCGAGGTATTGATTCTGCCTGTATTTGGACTGTACTAGATGCCCTAGAGAGTATAGAACAAGGGGAGATGGTGACTTGTATTTGCCAGATTGAAGGTAGAGTGCTACTACCGGTCGGGTGAAGCATTGCTCAAGTATCTCTTCATTGGTTGGTGTAGGTTCCTGCTCATCAGTTGTATGAGCAAAGCGAAATTGAGAATATCACCGAGCATACCTTCCGTCTCCTAACGCCTCTGCCAGGTGGTCTGCCGGCGGCCTTCCTCGGTCGTTGAGGAGGTGAATCGGATGATTCTCCGCTATCCGAATCCGACTCATCCCGCTCTCTTTTGCGAGAGAGCAGGGCATCATCGGCACCTTCTACAAGGACCGCGCGCTGTAAAAAATCGTCCGCGATGCCGCAGTAAACCCCCATCATAATCTTAACATACGCAGGCTCCGCCGGCGAGTTAGTGAAAATCAGACCCGACAAGAAGAGTGTCTGGCTCCGGCGATGGCGAATCCCCACCCGTAAGCTCTTTCCGCAGTCGAAGAAGATGACTGTAGCATCGATCGTGACGGCGTTAGCCCAAGCCTGTACAATGGTGTCAAAACATCAAGAGATGCTCAATTGGCAATAGACGAAAAGCTCACTCGCTGGACGTAATCACGCGGAGAAGCGCCACTATGCTCGCGATGAGTTGGGGTAATGCTATTCGCCTTGGGGTATGTACACCGACCAGCCACTACGGCGGGTCTAGCGGAGGCAATGTGCGGGAGGGTCCACAGGGGCTTCAGTGCGTCCAATGTCTTCTTGGTGTCCGTCGTCGGTGGCGCCCCGGTGAAAGTCGAATTCCTTTCCCACGGAAACGACTTCGTGGCGGCCAGCGACTCCATCTCCAGCAAGAGTTGATGTCCAGCGGGTGAGAAGAACATGCCAGAAGCGATAAGAGGACTTTGCTCTCGTAATCTAGCAATCCTTCCTTGAATCTCCGGGCAAAGTGCAGAGGGTATGGGTACGAATCCCTTGTGAAACTGGAGAGCGTAATGTTGGAGTAAGAAAGGATGAGGATCCTTCGCGTCCCAGTCTGTCTTCAGCACCGGAGTCTCGGTCCACCAGATCAGATTCGCGTAGTTCGGCTGCTCTGGATGGAAAAATCGACTAGATGCAAACTGTGCGCATGCAAGCCCAATACCCGTGCAAAGTAGGGAGGAGACACGTTTCGCGTCCTTGATGTTTCCCGTATTGTGGTAGACGCGGTATGTCGGGGCAAAGAATTTGTCCGATATGGTCTCCAGCTCTGGCCAGCTCGTAAATTTGTCGGCAATGCGAGCAAACTCGTCCGCCAAGTCAGGAAGCAGCACGACGCGTTTCAGTGTCAAGACGTCATCGAGATGGGTATCTAGAAAGCGGACGACGTTTTGTGGAGGGGAGGGAAATCCATCACCCGAGCTGGTAATTGAGGGGCACCGAAAGTCGAGACACCGCTCACGCCATGGAGGCTCAGTGGCCATGAATGTGGCTCTTAAGTCAGTGAAGCCGAGCTATTCACACGTTCTTGATGGATTGTGGACCATCACTGATCCGTTCTCGGCAAGCCCGCCACCGACGCTCTCTGACCTCAATCTGGCTATGTACATAAGATGGGGCGCATGGGATTTCGACAGCAGTCGTGGTGCGAGGAGGGAAAACCTTCACTTTATTGCTACATGGCACAGCTTTGCTCGTCACGGTCACTTATATTACAGCTGATCAACAATAAGCCCGCTGGAAGGGTGGAACTTGGAACTTGGGCATAAGAGACAAGTCCGACAGATCTCCAGCTGAGAAGCGTGACTGAGTGCCTGAAATTGAATACTCCGCGGCATACTAGCACAGTAGTATGTTTGCGAGGAGGACAGGAGCGATATTCACACCAACTCAAACAGCAAGCAAAGTTTGCATACATCCACTTATTATTAAGTTATCAATCAAAGGATTCTTCGGATTCTGACCGCTCTGGTGAGCGGCGGGTTGCCACAATGACGGGATCCTCGTCGACATACTTTCCCCATATGAACCTCTCAAGCCGTTCCTTCTCTTCTCTATAATCGATCGGCAAAGCTTCTAGGCTCGAACTATCAAAATCAATGAGGGAAATGCGTCCATCGTCGTCAATGAGCATGTTCCACGACCTGAGGTCACCGTGTAAAACCCCACTTTCATGGAATGCGGACACGAGCTTGCGGAGTTGCGAGCTATGGTGACAATCAGAGGTAATCTAGGCGCGTGCGGAATTCCAAACCTTTCGTCACTCGTCAAGTTGATATTTCGGCGACCGCGCGCACCCAGCGGAGTGCCGACATTCTTCAGAACGATGATACCAGCCTCACGGCCCTGATCTTCGAAGTATCCAAAAACATGAGGGATCCCCTGCACCTCGTTTGCAACGAGATGCTTGTAGATACCATACTCGTGCCGAAGTCGCTCGAGCTTCCTCTTCGTGGTAGCCACCTTGACAAGGAAGGAGCAGTTTGTACTGCCATCGGGGAGCGAGCAATTGGCGCCAAGGGTTCCGCGATATATATGGCCTGTAGCTCCTTCGCCAAGACGAGTGTCAAGAATGACAGCGAGGTACTTATTCAACTTGTACTTGGACTGTTCTGTATGCCCAACGGAGTGAAGAACGAGCGGAGATGGTGACTTGTATATGCCGTGTTGAAGGTACATTGCTACCACTGGCCGAGTGAAGCATTGATCAAGTATCTCTTCGTGAGTAAGTATAGGTTTCTGTCCATCTTTGCATGAGCAACGAGAACACTAAAAGGGTATCGAGCATACCTTGTGTCGCCTGTCGCCTCTTCCCGGTGGTTTGGTGGCCCTTTTCGGTAGAGGGAGGATTGTCTGGGGAGGCTGCGAATCGGATGATTCTTCGCTATCAGAATCTGTGTGCTCGCGCGCTCTCTTTCGAGAGACAAGGGCATCATGAACCCCCAGGACGTCCGCGCGCTGCAAGAGATCGTGGGCAATGCCACAGTAAACCCCGATCATGATCTTACCATATGCAGGTTCCGCCGGCGAGTTGGGGAGAATCAGACCCGACAAGAAGAGCGTTTGGCTACTACGATGACGAATCCCGATCCGTAGACTCTTTCCACAGTCGAAAAATATCACCGTAGCATCGATGGTTACAGCGTTAACCCAAGCCTGTATTGAATGAAAAGAATATCAACAAGGCATGGACGAATGGCGTACTCGCTGTACGAAATCGCGCGGAGTAGGGCTGCGAGCTTCACGGTAAGTGGGGGTTATGGTGTTCGCTTTGGGGTATCTACACCCGCCCGTCGATACGGCGCGTCTCGGTGCGATGTGAGCTGGAAAGGTCCACAGGGACTTTGGCGCGTCACAAGTCTTCTTTGTGTCTGTCGTTGGTGGCGCTCCTGTGAAAGTCGAGTTCCCTTCCCAAGGAAACGACTTCATAGCGGCCAGGGACTCCATATCTGACAGAATCTGATGGCCAACAGGGGAGAAGAACATTCCAGAAGCAATGAAAGGGAACTGCTTTCGCAGCGCAACAATCCGGTGTTGCAGCTCCGGACGAAGTTGAGTACGAGTAGTTACAAATCCCTTGTGGAATTGGAGGGCGTGGTGTTGGAGTAAAAAAGGATGGGGGTCCCCTGCGTCCCAGTCCGTCTTCAGCGCAGGAGCTTCCGACCAAAATATCATATTCCCATAGTCGGGCTGTTCAGGATGAAGGAAACGACTCGATGCAAATTGCGCGCACGGACGCCCAATACCTGTACACAGCAGGGAGCTGACACACTGCGCGATGAACCCTAATCCCCAAACTTGAGTGTTTCCCGGTGCGCACCGTGGCCTGACACTTAAGTGTCCCATGACCATACCCTTCTAGCCTGTCGATTCAAGTGCTCACATTAGTAGCCTACAATTAGAAACATCCACTTCCGTGTACGATTGAGTGTGACAAGTTACATTTCATCTACTTATACTACACTTTGAGGTAACACTCAAGTGGCCCGACTTGAGTGCCGCGCCCCAAGTCTCAATCATCCGATCAAGTGTGGTATCAGTAGGACCCAATAAGGTGTAGCGGCACTTGTATCTATCGAATTAAGTGTGCGCGGATGTGCAGACTTGGGCGGCCGAGCTCACTTCCACGCGTGTTCAAGATGAATAAGTGGGCGCGGAATCCAGTGTATGCGGGAAGCTCGAACGTGTGCGGACCGCCACTTGAAATAGGGCCACTTTGACAATGAGTTTGCCGGTAAGTATGAGAGTCGGCCATGCGTGAGGTATTGTTTGCAGGAGACGGGCGCGTCGGAGGTCATACGTGGCGGCGGTCGAGTGGCGATGGCGGTGGTTTGAAGAAAGGGCTGCAAGCACCACGTGGTGTGCGAGGGCCAAGCAAAGACCATCATGTGTTGTTGGTGGTAGTGCCTCAGAGTCAAGATAAGTCTATAATATAAGATATAATTAGATATTGATTAGCACACGTCCGACGCGTACAGGCAGTTACATGATTTATCGCTTACAAGGACGGTGGGCGTGCGAGGCGGCGCGTAACATCCGCCCAGAACATGTGGTTGGCGCCGAGGTCGCGCCATGAACAACATTTTTGGTACATAGTGATCTCAAAGAACACACGTGACGGAATGTTTCTTTCTCCTTTACCACCACCATCAGTACCAGTCGACTGCGCCAGCCGCCGCTGCTCGTATATGCCCCGCCGCCCATTGTCATTTTGCCTGCCTTTCGTAATTGTGCATTCACAGGATCAGCGGACCGATCCATAGATGGCGCCACAGTTTCCCCTGTCCTGAGACTGTCGTCTGCAGCAATCTGGTCTACCGATAGGAAGGCGTTGTCGGCGCGTACCTTGACTGAGGATGGGGCTTGAGAGGAGAGGGAGGGTTGTGCCAAAGACAACATCTCGGCTACGTGCTTATACCATGATGAGCCACTCGATGGCTGACACTCAGGGACGAGTCGGGGCGCAGGACACGGGCACCGTGCACGGACAGCCAGTCTAGCTCTCCTGTAGGATTAGGTGCCATTTCTAGCCTAGACTAGCTGTGGACATTGATCGAGGTCTACAACGGACCATTTGTCGACAGACTGCCAAGTGCGCACTTGAGCGCGGAGCCCCTGGGAGTAGCACGTAAGTGGACACTAGCCAGTCAAGAGCGAGTGTACACCAAGTGCCATGCACGTAAGTGTATCGGGACTTACATGCGCACTCAAGTGAGTGCACTGGCGGGTGCACTTGGGTGCTCGGATAGTACTTAAATACTGTATATGTTGTTGTTTCATTCAATTGTTTGCAAAGTCATCCTTCAAGTGCAAACATAAGTGTACTCTTAATCGTGAAGTTAAGTGATTTGACGATTAAGTTTGGGCATCAGGTAATACTCAAGTTGGGCGATTAGGTTATTGCTGCGCGACCTTGATGTCCTCCGTTTTTTCGTATACCCCATAGGTTGGCGCGAAGTATAGATCATCGATAGTTGCAAGTTCCGGCCAGTCCGTATACTCGTCAGCAATGGCAGCAAACTCGTCTGCCAAGCTAGGAAGCAGTACGACGCGTTTCAGTGTCAAGGCGTCGTCAAGATGGGTATCCAGGAAGCGGACGATGTTTGTGGGAGGAGAGGGAGATCCGTCGCCGGTGCTGCAGAGGGGTGGACACCGAAATCCAAGAAATTGCTCGCGCCATAGAGGCTGAGTGGTCATGAATGTATGTGGCCAGAATGTGGCTGTAATCAATGCGCCCTCTTCACACGCTCTTGATGGATCATTGTTCGTAAATTGATCCGCGCTCGGCAAGCCCGTGCATGGCGCTTTATTTTGGCGGAGCTAGACAAATGGGACCTTGTGCCGTCATGTACCTACCTACCTACCTACCGGGCGAGATTTTCGACGACGGTCGTCGTGCTACTTAGGAAGAGGAAGTCCGCCAATTTTACCAGAGCTCGTCACTTTACCACCAGAGCAAGAATGTTGGTCACGGCGGAGAGATGAGAGAAAAAAGAGCCGCCAGGAAGATCGGCTTCAAGACGTCGAAGTGAGCACCTCCCAGGTTATACCAGTGGAAGCACCGAGCGATAAGAGGCGGCGATGGCGTATCGTGCCATAGAGGCTCGGTGGCCATGAATGTCGCTCCTGGTGAACCCGAACTATTCACACGTTCTTGAGGGATTAATGGATCATTACTGATCCGTGCTCGGCAAGCCCGCCAGCGACGCTCTCTGACCTCAATTTGGCGAGAATGGGGCGCATGAAATTCCAAGATCAGTTGTGGTGCGAGGAGGGGCAAGCCCCACTCGATTGCTACATGGCTTTGTTCATCATGGCCACCTTCTCTTGCTACTCATTGCGCTTGCTCAAGGATGGAAGTCGAGCATGGGATACAAGTCTGACAGATTATTGGCTAAGAAGTGTGACTGAGCGCCATGGATCAAAATCTCAATAGCATACTAGCACAGTAGTAGATTTCGAAAGAGGACAGGAACGGTGATGGCAACAACTTGAACAATCACGAAAGTTTGTACAAATTCAATCAGAGGATTCTTCGGATTCTGACCGTTCCGGTGAGCGGCGGGTTGCTAAAATGACGGGCTCCTCGTCTACATACTTTCCCCATATGAACCTCTCAAGCCGTTGCTTCTCTTCTCTATAATCGATTGGCAAAGCTTCTAGGCTCGAACTATCAAAATCAATGAGAGAGATGCGGCCATCGTTGTCAATAAGCATGTTCCAGGACCTGAGGTCGCCATGTAAAACCCCGTTCTCATGGAATGCGGACACAAGTTGGCGGAGTTGCGAGCTATGGAGACAGTTAGAGTCAATCTAGGCGCGTGCGAGATTCCAAACCTTTCGTGAGTCGTCAAGTTGATATTCCGACGACCGCGCGCACCCAGCGGAGTGCCGACATTCTTTAAAACCAGGATGCCAGCCTCGTGATCCGCATCTTCAAAGTACCCGAACAGATGAGGGATACCCTGCACCCCAGTTGCGACGAGATGCTTGTAGATACCATACTCGTGCCGAAGTCGCTCGAGCTTCCTCGTCGTGGTGGCCAGCTTGACAAGGAAAGAGTAGCTTGTACTGCCATCGGGGAGAGAGCAATTCGTGCCAAGAATTCCGCGATATACGTGGCCTGTACCTCCTTCGCCAAGACGGGAATCAAGAATGACGGCGAGGTACTGGTTAGGCTTGTACTTCAATTGTACTGTATGCCCTATGGAATGAAGAACGAGCGGAGACGGTGACTTGAATATGCCGTATTGAAGGTATAGCGCCACCACCGGCCGAGTGAAGCATTGATCAAGTATCTGTTCGTGAGTTAGGATGAGTTTCTGTTAATCATTTGTATGAGCGACGAGAACACGAACAGGTTAACTAGCTTACCTTGTGTCTCCTGTCGCCTCTTGCCGGTGGTTTAGTGGCCTTTTTCGGCGGAGGGAGGATTGTCTGGGGGGGGCGGCAAATCGGAAGATTCTTCACTATCCGAATCCGCGTCTTCGCGCGCTCTCTTTCGAGAAACCAGGGCATCAAGACCTTCTAGGACCGCCGCGCGCTGCAAGAGATCGTGGGTAATGCCACAGTAAACCCCGATCATTATCTTACCATACGCGGGCTCCGCTGGCGAGTTTGGAAGAATTAGACCCGACAAGAAGAGCGACTGGCTACTACGATGGCGGATCCCGACTCGTAGACTATTTCCACAATCGAAAAATATGATTGTAGCATCAATGGTTACAGCGTTGACCCAAGCCTGTATAGGGTGAGAGGAAGATCAAGAAGGTATGGACGAATGGCTCACTCGCTGTACGAAATCGCGCGAAGTAGGGCTGCGAGCATCGCGGTAAGCAGGGATGATGGTGTTCGCTTTTGGGAACCTACACCCGCCCGTCGATACATCGCGCCTCGGGGCGATTTGTGGTGGAAGGGTCCACAGGGGCTTTGTGACTGCTGGCGCGTCATATGTCTTCTTGGTGTCTGTCGTTGGTGGCGCTCCCGTGAAAGTCGAGTTTACTTCCCAAGGAAACAATTTCACAGCGGCCAGTGACTCCAAATCTGAGATAATTTGATGGCCAATTGGGGAGAAGAACGTTCCAGAGGCGATCAGAGGAAATTGCCTTCGCAGCGCGACAATCCGCTGTTGAAGCTCAGGACGAAGTTGAGTAAGAGTAGCATCAAATCCCTTGTGGAATTGGAGGGCGTGGTCTTGGAGTATAAAAGGATGAGGGTCTCCTGCGTCCCAGTCCGTCTTCAGCGCAGGAGCTTCAGACCAGAATATCATATTCCCATAGTTGGGCTGTTCAGGATGAAGGAAACGACTCGATGCAAATTGCGCGCACGGACGCCCAATACCTGTACACAGCAGGGAGCTGACACGCTCCGCGACCTTGATGTCTTCCGTTTTTTTGTAGACCCCATAGGTTGGCGCGAAGTGTCGATCATCGATAGTTGCAAGCTCCGGCCAATCCGTATACTCGTCAGCGATGGCAGCAAACTCGTCCGCCAAGTTAGGAAGCAGTATGACGCGTTTCAACGTCAAGGCGTCGTCGAGATGGGTATCCAGAAAGCGGACGATGTTTGTAGGAGGAGAGGGAAATCCGTCGCCAGTGCTGCAGAGGGGCGGACACCGGAATCCAAGAAATTGCTCGCGCCATAGAGGCTGGGTGGCCATGAATGTATGAATGTGGCCAGAATGTGGCTGTAATCAATGCGCCCTCTTTCGGAGTCTTGACACGTTCTTGATGGATTATTGTTCTCAATTGATCCGCTCTCGGCAAGCCCGAGCAGTATAGATGGTGATTTATCGTTGGTGGCAAACACAGACAGAGAACAGCGCCGAATTAGTATGCAGTGAATTGAAGTCAGGGGAGCATTCCTGTCAGCCCATTCGAGCGGATTGATGCGTAGATACGAGTATACGCAGGACCCTCACCTGTCCAGTACGGTCTGAAGTCCAGGAGGTCGTTGTCGATGTAATCACTTTTGAGCTCATTCGTATCACCCCAAGGCTACAAGAGCGTCGCAGTGTCTGGAGGGTATGAGAGTAAGATAAGAGAGAATATGTCCTCTTCGTAATCTTCGCGGATTCGACAGTGAACGGACACAGGAGCATCTCCTGGAAGCTAAGAACAAAACAAGCATAGAACAACAGGGAAACCATGAACTCATCTCAAGGTATACACACTGAAGAGGAAGTCCCTATAATACAGGCACATGCAAGACACTGGTTAGATATCAAACTCCACAACCCTCACCGCACTCGGCGTCGTTCCACTACTCGTCTGCTGATACAACACCCCGAGGGTCTCCCTCCCACTCCCCACCAACCCCACCCGATCAACCGTCACCTCCCCAAACGCATTCAGTCCCGCACTCGTCCCATTCACATTATACACCTCCGTCCAATCCGTATATCCGCTCGCAGTCGCACTGACCACCCGCACATACGGCAGCACGACATACGCATTATCCTGCGCGTCGATCCCAATCTGACTCCGCCCGACGGAGTTGATCGCGAACGGAATCTCGGTCTTGACAAATGAGCCATTCGACGCCTGGTACACGTGGAAGGGGCGCGCGTACGCGGTGCGGTCGGTTTCGTAGTTGGTGACGCATTGCGTGAAGCGCCCGGGAACGTAGGAGATGATGACATGGATGCGCCCCGCCGAGTCGACGTCCTGCGACTCTTGGTTCATCAGCCCGTGGTCGGCGTTCAGCGAGTCGATGATGATATCCGGGGAATTGACATTGATGGGCAGGGCAAGAGTCGTTCCAGTAGGGTTCTTCCATGTTCGGCCTCGAAGGAGTTGAGTTCGAGAAGTAACGCAAAACCCGCAGAGTACACACCATAATCGTCTGAATAGAAGTAGACTGTATCATGATTTGTCAGGCCACCACTTGAGCAGCTTACGCTACCACTGTTTTCCCTCCACGTCCCCGTAACATGGAGCCGTGTTCCTCTGTACGTGAATCCATGGATGTACAAGCTTCTGGCTGTGCTCGTCGCTCCGCTGGGTGCGGTGTAGGTCCCACTCTTGCTTGCCCACAAGCCAACGCTCGACCAGCTGCTATTCGAGGCAGAGTACTCGGCGAGCTGGTAGTCTCCATTACCAGACACACCGGTTCGGTACACAAACTGCAGCGCGTTGGTTGGTGTGATGACGAATTGGGGATAGGTGATTTGACTATGGGAGAGGAAAGTAAGTCTCAAGACGTAAGGTAAAACGTTTGGAGGAGACTCACGTCCCAACATTCAGGTTCCCGATATTGTTCCCGATGCTCCCGAAAAGCGACGCGCTCCATGTCACACTCGTACCCGCCACCCCGGTACTCGACACCGTGTAATAGACAGGTGTGCTATGGCAATCCATTGCCACATGGATGCGTCCATCCACCGGACTAACACCAAGTGCAACGACGTTGTGGCTATCCTGCGACGTCAAAGTGTGGTTCAAGGTGAAAGTGCTCCATGCGCCCCATGTGGGTGAGGTAGGGGATGTGTTGGAGGTGGTAGTTCGCCGACCGAGTATGACCGCGCCAGTGGAGGTATACCAGCCCGCGTATTGATACCCTTGGTATGTCAGGACGCCGGAGAGCTGAAACGAGTTGACATTTACGAGGCCATCGTACGAGACAAAGTATATGCCGGAGCTGTCGAGGACGCTGTTACTGAGGGAGGATGTCGCAGGCCCGGCGAGGACGAAAGCGAGGGGAAGGACCAGGAGCAGAAGAAGGGGAAACATGGTGCAAAGCAGAGATCACCTGGGTCGAAGGCGTTCCATTTCTTATGAGGAAGATATGGGAGCAGGTGGACCACGGTCCGGCGAAAGTGCGAGATCCTATGATGGCGCCTTGAGGGTGAGCATGTGTTGCCGGTCCGACTCCTCGGCGATGTTGTCGACGTTGGTTCCGGTGGCGGATACTATGGGACATGCGCAGACGGCAGGACATCAGGAATGTCATATCGGCTCATTTCTGAGCAAGGAAGACTCGATGCTACTTGTCGATTGTGTTCCCGCTTCATCCGATGAATATCCGGCGACAGGTTTGGAAAATCGACAACGACGGTTCCAGGAATATCTGATTGGACGGTGTTCGCCGTGACGACAGGAATATGTATGGCGCATACTGATATCCGACAAGCCAGCGCGTTCATCTGAGAAGCATCGATTGTGGACCGGGTGCCAGCATGCTTTTCGCCCTACTTGCATCAGCAGCTGCGTCCAAGTCGGGGGAGTGTAAATTTCCTGTGGGGTTGCATCAGACCCGTACATCGAGCAACGAGAAGGTACGCACCTGGCCTTTAGCTCAAGGCTATTTCGCATGTCCCACGAAGATCAAGCTGTCCAAGACCGCTTTCTATGACAGAGCCAGCTCACGGTTATCCGCAAAGGCGTCGCACCAGTCAAAAGTACTAGTGGTCTGCGTTGTGCTTGACGAGAGGAAGATTCGCATCGCAGGGAGGGAAGAAGCAGCATTTGCTAGTGGAAGCGTCTCCTGCACGGTGGCATGGACGCCCGACGTTGCGCTCATCATGGTCAGAGGAAGCCTGCGAGTAACATAGACAAATATAGACACAGCTTTGTTCCTTGCATCAAGGCACCGGGTTTGATCAGAGCCACATTCATGGCCACCGAGCCTCTATGGCGTGAGCTGTGTCTTAGCTTTCGGTGCCCGCCCCTCTGCAGCACCGGCGACGGATTTCCCTCTCCTCCTGCAAACATTGTCCGTTTTCTGGATACTCATCTCGATGACGCATTGACGTTGAAACGCGTCGTACTGCTTCCTAACTTGGCGGACGAGTTTGCTGCCATCGCTGACGAGTATATGGACTGGCCAGAACTGGAAACCATCGAGGATAGACGCTTTGCACCGACATACGGGGTCTACTCAGATACGGAAGACATCAAGGTCGCTGAGCTTGTTGGCTCCATGCTGTGTACAGGTATTGGGCGTCCGTGCGCACAATTTGCATCGAGTCGGTTCCTTCATCCTGAACAGCCCGACCACGCGAATGTGATATTCTGGTCGGAAGCTCCTGAGCTGAAGACGGACTGGGACGCAGGGGACCCCCATCCTTTCTTACTCCAAAATCACGCCCTCCAATTCCACAAGGGAGTTAGATCTAGTCGTACTCCACTTCGTCCTGAGGTGCAGAAACGGATTGCCGCACTACGAGAGCAGTTCCCTCTGATTGCTTCTGGAATGTTCTTCTCCCCAGCTGGCCATCAAATTCTCTCAGATATACAGTCCCTGGCCGCTATGGAGTCGTTTCCTTGGGAAGTAAACTCGACTTTCACGGGAGCGCCACCAACGACGGACACCAAGAAGACATGTGACGCGCCAAAGCCTCTGTGGACCCTTCCACCACACATTGCCCCAAGACGCGTCGTATCGACCAGCGGGTGTAGTTACCCCAAAGCAAACACCATCACCCCCGCTTACCGCGAAGCTCGCAGCCGCACTCCGCGTGATTCTGTACAGCGAGTGAGCCCTTTTTTCCCATGCATCGTTGAGCTTCTTCTCACCAGTACAGGCTTGGGTTAACGCTGTAATAATAGATGCTACAGTGATATTTCTCGACTGTGGAAAGAGTCTACGAGTCGGGATCCGTCATCGTAGTAGCCAAACGCTTTTCTTGTCGGGTCTGATTCTCCCTAACTCGCCAGCGGAGCCTGCATATGGTAAGATCATGATTGGGGTTTACTGTGGCATTGCCCACGATCTCTTGCAGCGCGCGGCGGTTCTGAAAGGTTTTGATGCCCTAGCCTCGCGAAAGAGAGCGCGTGAGGACACAAATTCGGATAGCGAAGAGTCGTTCGATTCGCGGCCTCCCCAGGCAATTCGCCCTCCGCCGAAAAAGGCCACCAAATTAACGGGAAGAGGCGACGCGAGACAAAAGGTATGCTCGATACCCTTTTCGTGTCCTTGTTGCTCATGCAATGTTTGACAGAAACCTAAACCAACACACGAACAAATACTCTATCAATGCTTCACTCGGCCGGCGGTGGCACTATACCTTCAATACGGCATATTCAAGTCACCGTCTCCGCTCGTTCTTCATTCCATAGGGCATACAGTACAAGCGAAGTATAAGCCCAACCAGTACCTCGCCGTCATTCTTGATACCCGACTTGGCGAAGGAGGTACAGGCCATATATATCGCGGAATCCTCGGAACGAATTGCTCTCTCCCCGATGGCAGTAGAAACTGCTCCTTTCTGGTCAAGGTGGCTACCACGACGAGAAAGCTCGAGCGACTTCGACACGAGTATGGTATCTACAAGCATCTCGTCGCAACCGAGGTGCAGGGGATCCCTCATGTTTATGGATACTTCGAAGATCAGGGCCGTGAGGCTGGTATCCTCATTCTAAAAAATGTCGGCACTCCGCTGGGTGCGCGCGGTCGCCGAAATATCAACTTGACGACTGACGAAAGGTTTGAAATTCCGCACGCGCCTAGATTACCTCTCATTGTCACCATAGCTCCCAACTTCGCCAGCTTGTGTCCGCATTCCATGAAAATGGGGTCCTGCACGGCGACTTGAGGTCCTGGAACATGCTCATTGACGACGATGGACACATTTCCCTCATTGATTTTGACAGCTCGAGCCTAGAAGCTTTGCCGATCGATTATAGAGAAGAGAAGGAACGGCTTGAGAGGTTCATAAGGGGAAAGTATATCGACGAGGACCCTGTTATTGTAGCAACCCGCCCGTCACCAGAACGGTCAGAATCCGACGAATCCTCTGAATGAATGCATCCAAACCTTGATGGCTGTTCCAGTTTCTGTCATCACCGTTCCAGTCCTCCTTCGAAACTATATGAGTAACTTTACTACTGTGCTTTGCTGTCGAGAATCAGATCTCACAGAGTCATTTCGGTCAAGCGACTCTTGAGCCTCGCCATTGGACCAACTCCATACTTTCCGGATCATAACGCGTCTATCTTACAGGGCGTACCGAACATAGCTTCACGTAGTAAGCCTTATTATCCTGGTATATAATAATAGTAATATACGATACGAGCCCTCCTAGTTCGATGTATACTCCGGTGGCAAGTCGACTGTTCGTATCCCACTATCTACGTGCTGCATCACTTCAGGCTCCGCCTGGGTAGAATATTGATTTTCAGGACTGACTCTCTCCGTCTGGCAGGATATCAGGTCGCCGACCGGAGGAGTCGGCGATCTCGCAACAGCACGAGTAACCGCTTCTGTCGTAGCACCCACAGACGACGGATTCAGGGAGTCATACTTGGACGGCGGAATCGCTATTCCAAAATCCAAGTGGGGGTATCGTGTTACTTCGGAACTCGCAGTGGCACCTGTCTGCCGCGTGAATATCGAGTAGCATGACGAAAACAGAAAATGATGCACCTTCGTCAGACTCGGACGAGCCTAGTATTCGCTTCTGCTTCTTTTGTTTTCTCCTACGGCAGTACCAAAAGAACGCCACACTGACGACGACCGTGATCAGAAAGACGCCTCCTAGAACCACTCCGATGATTGTCGGAACTGGAGACATATGTGAAGATGTGGAAGGGGGTGCCGTTGGGGTGGAATCTGTGGTGGATGCCGCAGTAGGACTTGAAGGAGGTAATGAAGACGGAGTGGAAGTGAATGAGGATGTGGAACTTGTGGCAGATGTCTTGGAAGATGATGTGGAACTCGGAGCATATGTCTGGCTTGGGGTAGACGGAGGAATGCCCCAGGCCTCGGAAGGGAAGAATCCCCAGGAGTTTGTGCCAGACTCGCCCCCGGGCCACCACGGCGCAAAAGACCCTTTGGATGTAGACGAACTCGACATCGTAAGACACTAAGGTCGTATGAAAAGTTGAGCGCGCAGGAGGTTGATATTCTGTCGAGTACTGTAAGTCATTGAGTATTAAGTCGGTTGAACATTACAGTGTTCATGTCAATAGAGGAACTCACGTCGATGGAAGGGTGGGCATTTCTAGGGACACCAGGCGGAATATGCCTTATACTACGCGTTCCTTGGAAGAATGTTTCACGACGCGCGCTTGAAACTTCGCAACACGTCGATCTAACTGTAACCCATCATGATGTCGTTGAGTGCCGTTCAATTATGTTCGCCGCAGATCACTGTAGGCTGTAGCTGTGGCTGAAATGTCCTGATCACCTGCGCGTAAAAGGTTGTCTAGGTTCTCTACTGCGACTCGGAAAAGCCCTAGCGGCTCGAAGAGTACTATGTACCTCGTCCGACTCGATAGTATCTGCGGTGCTGTGGTCAATGCTGTGTATCGAACGGACAATCAATCAATTCAGTATACGGCACAGTCTCGAATGAAAATCCCTAGATCCGTAGTGGTCGCCTCATCTGGCGTTAACGTCCTTACTTGATCTTTAGGTCATTGAGTTTCGTGTACCGAAGGTATCTTCTCCCACACCACCCGGATGACACGCTGAATGGTATCAGGATGATTACTCAATGAGCGTCGATTATATGAGGTTGCACTGAGTACTCTGTATCAGCGGGACATGTACGTTACCATATCTACGCCTGGCTGATGAGGTTAGAGAGAAGTTCCCAGTTGTGGCTCGACCAAGACGTACCCAGTAAGTATAGCTATACCGCATGCACCATGTTCATTGGAACCAAGGAAAAGGTCAGCGGAGCGGTAAATGCGCCTGAGATGAATGAGCATCGTTTAAATTAGAGTGATCCCTTTCCCGTTGCTGGAATCAGATGGTTTCAAGAGTATACCTGGAGCGCCAGAAGTATTCAGTACCATCTATTACCCTGCACCTGGTCAGACATAAGAAGTGAGAAGGATTGACAAGGTCCCCTGCCTGCCTGCCGAAGTGTGATATCGCAGGGCTGGGTGGCATCTGAACGCACCGTCTGGGACACACCAAGGAGTCAACGTTCACGTTTTAAGGCTCACAAAACGGCTGGAGGGACTCACAAGGTATCGTTGTAGGCGCATATAGGCGCGCGGAAATCACGACATCCGCCGAGAGAGCAGAACGAGATTTAGTGATTCAAATTGAAGTGTGACGCACGCCAAGGACCATAGCATCGCAGTACTTCAGTGCAGATTGCAAATTCTGAAGCCGCCTTACACTTTGCTTTGAACATTATTGTAGCTGCGGGGTTGGTACCGCCACAGCGGACGTTGCCGACGACGACGGGCTACGTTGACCGGTGTCCGCAGCCACGTATTCGCCAATAAGGATACGCCAGCGTGTGGTGGTCGACGTGTGAGAAAGTGTGCACAAAGCGGGCCAAACTTTTCCTCTTCCGTCCTCCACGTCGCCGACGTCACACGCATACACGGGTCTTGCTCGGCGCCATGCCCAACGTCGGGCTGCCAGTCTATTCGCAAAAGGGTCACAAGGCGCAGCCGTCATGGACAAAGCAGGTGCTCGTCCCCATTCCCGGCGTTCCGACCCGCCGTCTCCGCATCATCGTCCCCAACTCGAACCGCCTCAGTCGGAGACGCGGCCTGCTGCTCATATGCCTCGCCGCCGCCGCCATGGTCTTCACCGTCAACGCCCTCCGCAAAAGCTTCGGCCGCCAGGAACCATGGGAGCCGTTCCAGCCGCGCGAGCCGTCCACGCTCGTATACCAACGCGACGACCTCCGCCGCATATGGGACTGGGAGATATCGAGCGGGCATTACCCATCAAAACGGAGCAGTGCGTCGCCAATCTATCCCGCATTTACCGGTATCTTGTGCTAATTATCGGTGGCAGTACCAAGAGAGATTGGATTCAAGTCGGCGCCGTCCAACCCCGCGCTCCCGCCGCAGCAGCGCACTCTGCGCCCATCACGATATAGACCACCGTCGACGGTGGTGACGACGCACGCGGACACAGACACGCTCGGGACGGGTCCCAAGCGGATATACCTCGACATACAGGCGAATCCACCTAATGTTGCCTACCCGCCGCGCCCTGTGCCTGGCAGCGTAGCCGACCTCGATGTGCTCATGAGGCACTGCGACTTCTCCGACGGCAAAGTGAGCAGTGACGCGCCTCTCTGAGTCCATGGCTAACAGCGATCACAGTATGTACGGGACTGCCTAGAAGTGTTACGGCTCGGCGCTGGGCTGGACAACGGCGAGCGAATACGGCGGGGCCGCATGGACGACTGGAAATACATATACGTCGAGAACAGCACTGACACCAGCCCCGACGCCGACAACGACGAAGAACCCATCGTGCCCAATCCCGTATTCCGCCCGCCCGTAGAAGCCGTCAGCGGCAACTTAGAGAGCGCCCTCACCCTGAAGCCTGGCGCTGCCCTCGAAACCCAAGTCCCACTGCCCGCCCCACTCACTCACCGTCCCGCCTCCTCGACTTGCGATCCCAACAACCCGCGCCTCTTCCACATGTTCTGGACAGGTCCATTCACTGACAAGCCCTATCTCGCCCTGCTCTCCTTCCTGTTTACCCAGAATACTGGCATCCACCTCAAAGACGACTCGCCTCCCACACCCCCAGTCTGTCGCCCCCAATTCTGGTTGTGGATCAACCCAGGTCCCGCCGCGTCGGTGCCTAACCCGAACGCGATGCGCGACATGTTCGAAGGGCTCAAGAAGAGCCCGTGGGCCGCACCATTCCTTCACCCCCGCTTCCACGACGTGATCAAGTTCAAGATGTGGAACACGACCGAGCAACTGGACGGCGTACCCGAGCTCAAGGACGAGTGGCGCGTCCTCAAGGATGCACTGTTCAACTCGGGCGGGTACGTGATTAGTGTGCCGTCGCAGGAGAACAGCACGAGCACAGAGTCGGGCGAGGAGGATTTGCTGAACAGGGCAGGGAGCAAGTCCTCCAACTCGTATGACAGACTGAGCGTCATCCTCTCGGATATGGCGCGCTTTGTGTTGTGTCATCGGTTCGGCGGGATCTACCTCGACGCGGATACGATCTTCCTTCGCGACTGGGAAGAGCTCTGGGGCTGGACTGGCGCGTTCGCTTATCGGTGGTCCCGTCTCGAAAAATACAACACCGCTGTCCTGCGTCTGCACAAGGGATCTGCCCTGGGAACGTTCCTTTTCCGGACCGCGATGAAGAACGGCTTGGATTTCCACCCGATGAGTATATCGCGCTACACGGCGGACGCCTACCTGGAGGGATTGCTACTGCGTCTTCCGGATGCGCTGTTCGACTCGGCTTGGCTGAACACGGAGTATTTTCAACGAGATAGACCGCCACAGCCTTATTTCACTGAGTAAGTCCTACCAGACCTTCCACTGCATGTCGTGAACCCTTCTCCAGATTCGGTGACTTTTTCGAAACACCAGCTCAAAGCAGCGCCGCACCCCAAGCGCTCGGCTTCCACGGATTCTTCCGCGGCGCCTTCTCGTACCATTTCCACAACTTTTGGTGGAAGCCGTTCGACCCAACGAGGAACTTCCCCGACCTCGGCGCGCGGTTTAGTGCTGGGGAGCAGGTTGCGAGGCAGAGGTTGAATATGACGGAGACAGAGGGCGATGACGTGAGTGAAGATAAGAGGGATTTGGATTGGTCGGTTGTTATGAAGCGGACGTTTGAGGCGTATGTAAGGGGGGAGCGACCGAATATGTATGGGGAGTGGATAGCGTGGTAGGCACCAAGCAGCCCGCTGCGCGTGGGCATCTATTCAGCGCACAGAGGAGCTCCAAGTCACGGAGGGGAGGTAGCTCAGGCGGTGCGGTTTTCTTATTTGTGTGGACCCAGGACCTACGTACATTTATGTTATTTGACGACTATATAATGGAGGCTAACTTTTCTGGAAGGTTGAAAAGGCGTGTGGGGACGAACTAGTAGTAGTAGTAGTACTGGCCGCAGGTGTCAAAAGTCGAAAGTGCAACCCTAGGCACTAATAGTAACTGAGACTCTCAGTAGGGTAGGCGGAACCCTGGGTCTTGACACAAAACGGTAGCTACTGTCTGGCTACTGTAGACACTATAAGCCGCTGGCTGGATCACAATCCTTAAACGAGCGGATTTGAAAAGAACAAGCGCATTGAGCCCTGATCCTCCTCCTGAGCCGCCGCCAATCTCCGCCAATGAATTGCTGGCCAATACCTTGACCTCTGACCATGATAGAAGTTCCAGCTCTTGCTGTACACTTTAGCGACTGGCCCAAATCTGGGGTATCACAGGAGATCGCTCAATTCTCAAGTGAACCATGGTTCACTTCAAGTAGTAGGTACGCGAGGTTCAGTAGGGTTGGCGAAACCCTGGATGTTCGCGACCTCCCCTCCATGTTCCCGTCCCAAAAGTCAGTGCTTGCCCTTCCTGTGGTCCAGATAGACAAGAGAAAGTTGATTTTCGGTGGTGTTTTACGTCTACAGTGGCTACAGAATGTAGGAGAGTTGCGTGCTCCCTACTATGTCTGTACCATATGAAGATTTGAGCAGCCGCCATGGTCGTCACAATTATTTTAGAAGAGCGGAGCGTCGGATCAACCCAGACGAACGGTACTTTCTGGGTATTTTAGGATTGATTATTGTCAAGGAAATGGAAGGAAAATTAGACGTCAGTACTTACCTGTACTTACTCGCAAGGAACGACGGACCAAAGCAAATACAGCGTGTTGCAATGTATCATTGAGGCTCCACTGGATTTCCGCGCGTTCTCTGTCTCTCACCGTCTGAAGACGGAAACACAAACTGAAAGTGGCGGGAACACGCCTGCCCTGAGTGGAAAATGTGTCCTCTTAGAGCTCTTCCAGGCCTCTTCATATCACTGCAGCGCGCTGTAGAGGAGAGTGTATTTGCTGCGCCACGCTAAGATTAAGCTTGAGATATAATTAGGAAAAATTTACCGACCCTGCGCTAGAAGCAGTGAAGCACACTTTCGACTTCGGCAGCGTCGCCTTTCGTGGCGTACCTGAAATAAGATTTGCTAAAGTAGGAGGAGAACCACATACAGAGCCTCGGCATCGGCCTTGGAAATTCGATAGCAGATACTTTGACTTGGACTTTTGAGATCGATCTCGTCTTTATGAAAGTTCAACAGTGTACCCCGACGCAGTAAAACTGAGTAATTGATTGCTTGCCATAGAGTTGGCGAAGTAAGTGTACGTATCTTCTAAGATAAACAGCCGTATATATCCAGAAATGCCTTCGAGTCCAAGTAAAAAGAGTGAGATAAGAGCATGACGCGTTGACTTTCCGTTTCTCTATTGTGAAGCGGATGGGAGTATCCGAACGTTGAGAGGCATCTTCACCTCCTCGCCAACGATGGGCTGCAAAGTACCAGCGATGAATCCTTCCACATTATCGCTGGTGCTGCTGAATTCAAGATCGCGCACGATGAGCGCAATCATCACTTTGAATTCGAAGACGGCTAACAATGGGCGTCAGTTGTGAGAGGACGGCTAATTTGGAAAGAAACTCTTGCCTAAACGCCAACCGATACAGGCTCTCTGTCCGTCGAGGAACGAAGAGACGCCGGCGTATGGACCATATGGGAGCTGCTCGAATGGCAGCACACCTTTCTCTGTGAGCCAGCGTTCGGGGACAAAGTCAGCTGCGTTAGGGCCCCAGACGCTGGGTTCGAGATTTTGAGCACCCATGGGGATGTGCAGAACCTAGGCATAAGTCAGTGTTAGTAGTCAGTGTGAGGGATTGGCAGACAACAAGCGTACCTGGCCAGCCTTGACGGCTATAGAAGTAGCCATTGTACCATCCCGCAACCGCACTGGCTTCGAGAGTGGAATGACATCGTCTGAGAGGGCGACACGATCCGTGGAGGCTGCTGCAGGATGTACACGCAGCCTGCGGTTTTGTCAGGGTGGAGAAACGACGAAGAAGAGAAGAGCATACCCTTCCTTGCAAACGGCGTCGAGGTAGGGGAGGGTGTTGATACCATCGTAGCTGAAGTCGGTGACACCGGCCACTTCTTGACGAAGTTTCCTTTGTACTTCTGGGTGGCGCGCGAGTTCGTAAAGAGTGAAGCTGACGGTGCAGGAAGTAGTCTCGTGGCCAACCATGCTGTAGTAGAGGCAAGAAGTCAGCGAGCAGTCAACTGGGGACTTGAAATACGACGAACATAAACGTAGAGATCTACAACGGTTGGCAGTGAGCTAATATGACTCGGCGACGCGTCACAGATTGGACTCACGTTCTGTAGGAGTGTCGTGTTCGAAAGCTGGTTGCCAGCTTCAACCTTGTTCTGCGCCTTGACTAAGATAGACAAGATGTCTTTTCCATCACCGCTCTCGAGCTGTGCTCTGTTGTTTTTCAACAAGTCGCTCCCAATCTTGATAGCGACGCGCTTCGCCACGCCATCCGTCTGGAGTGCAGGAATCGGAAGCTTGGTGATCCACGGAAAGGTGCACATAACGATGGGAGCCAAAAATCCGGCAATGGTCCGTCCAAGAAGGACGTCCTTGTGCCATGAAGCGATTATATTGCGCGCCTCTTCGGAAGTGCCGCAGCCAAAATCATAGTCGAAGGCGATACGACCAATGATATCGAGGCTATGAAAGGATCAGACCTAGGAAAGTGATGGCAGAGGCGTCGATTTACGTGCAAGCAGAAACATAGGGACCGATGTTCATAGACGATGCGCCACCTTGGGAAGTGACATGCTTGGTGACAATCTGGGCAAACTTCTCAGCACACTCGACCACATCGTCGGCCATGTCTTTAACGGCCGCTAGTCTACAACATGCGTCAGAGCAAATCCAACGCGGAAAAAGAATGACACCTACGTGAAAGCAGGAGTAATCATTCTGCGCTGGTGCCTATGCTCCTCTCCTTGTGCGTAAACGACACCTTTTCCAATCAGCTTGTCGGTCAAGGGCAGGAAAGCAGGCGCTTTGGCTAGTGCAGAGGTCAAAGCGAGCTCAGGCGGAGAAAAATGGAACACTCACGATAACGATAGGCATTTGAAAGAATGTGGTGGGACGCGAGATGGTCGCCAGCGACGATCTGAATGACAAGTTTGATTTCGAGAGCCCATGAAATGGGCTTGAACCTACAATATCGCGTTGAAAGAATGACGCCTTGATGCGGTAAAGTGAACCGAGAGCGACGGTCCATTCCAAATATTTGACAGACGCCTGGTGCTTCCAGATGCTGAGTTCGTGCCCCCACAGCCAGTGCGCGTCGTTTCCAGGCTATGACGAAACGCGTTGAGGATTTGGTTTTTGGAAAACTTGCAAGATGGACTTGCCGCGCACGGAATTTGTCGAGCAGGATCCTTGAGTCGTTCCACCGCCCGGGTGACAATGAGAGCAAGCAAAGCGAGAAAGCCGCAGGAGGCGACAACGGACATCATGGCAAAGGAAAAGACACGATAGATACCGGCCAAGCGCAACCAAGGGTATGTATAACGAAAGAAGCATGATGTGCGCTCTGCCCTGCAGGGGTGGCTGGAGGGTCGAGCTCTCTTAGGGCTCTCTTGTTCGATCATCGCCTTCTTGAGGCTGCTCAATTCTAAAAAATCGAAAGTGAAAGTCCAGGTACGGACTTTCAGTAGGGTAGGCGTAACCCTGAATGGAAGCCCAAAATAGCAATCCCGCCGCGTCCCCTCCATGTCCTCGTCGCAGTAGTCAGTGCCCGCTCTTCCCAATGTTGTGCACCGCCTTCTGTGCTCCAGTATGTGAAATAAAATGGATTCTCCAGCGGTATAACAGTGTCTACAGTAGCTGCAGAGGTGAAGTGACCATGCGCTCCTTACCGTTTTGGGTGAATTCCAGGGTTACGCCTACCCTACTGAAAGTCCGTACCTGGACTTTCACTTTCGATTTTTTAGAATTGAGCAGCCTCCTTTGCTCTTCTTTGCTGCTGTGGATTCGCCAGGAACAGGGCAAATGAATCATGCACGGTGGAGCAGGGATGAACGGGTGTCCGTGCGCCAATCTGGGGCGCATCCCGTGTCTGTCCTCGCTCTTCCTCGCTTCAGGCCAGCGTCATGCAGGCGGGAGAGCAACCTTGATTTGGGCACCGCGCATCAGAAGATCAGCGACAGCTTCTGAAGCCCATCAATTTGTAACATTTGACGGCGTCCGTCCCATCGGCAAAGCGGGACGATTGCACTGATTAGCCAGATCGCGTCGACCCGTCCTGCGTAGTTATGCAGGGACCTGGTTGCACCACGTCTCACATGGACAAGAAACACTTAAATATCACCCTCCAGCATCTGTCGACGGCGCTACCTCATATCCCCCACCATGGTCGACTGGAATTCCATCGCTGAACTCACGAAGAACGCAGGTACGCATCCCTTTCGTCTCTCCCCACATAATA
The DNA here is from genome assembly GCA_019915135.1 of Strobilurus pachycystidiatus. Lineage (NCBI taxonomy): Eukaryota > Fungi > Basidiomycota > Agaricomycetes > Agaricales > Physalacriaceae > Strobilurus > Strobilurus pachycystidiatus. The sequence goes on from JAHLMK010000015.1 coordinate 200,534, forward strand.
CCAGCTCATCGTCATCAGCCTCGTTCACAAACCTTGTCCACACTCTGCTGGGGATATACATGTGCGTTTTTTTTGACACGACCGCGCGACCTGACCACCACCCAGATGGGAGTGGGTGAACACGCTGGGATTCGAGTGGGACATCATAACCCGGAAGCAAAAAATAAGATGGCCTCTGGTGCAGCAATTCCTCCGACGTCTTTTGCGCATACGAATGCTGAGTCACTTCCCAGATTCCATATTTTTACTGCCGTTACGCGATGTTTGGAGGACTCATCGGATTGTACGTACCTTCCGCTTCTCCCAGACCCTCACATTTATCTGACTGCCCTGCTTAGTACCATAGCTCTGAATCAGACCACCTTGTACGCGCGACGGCTCTTCGTACATCGTTGTCACTAAATTTGCCCAGTGAGATGGACTGCAACGCGTTGTATCGCGTAATGCAGTTCCTCGGGAACACAGCTCTGGGCGCCGCCAGCATCAATCTCTCCATTCGAACGTACGGCGGATTCGTTACACTCTCCGTCTCCTCCTGAACGACCGTTTCAGCATGGCCATCTACAAAGACAACAAGGCTATCGTCTATCCTCTCATTGCCGTCATTCTTGGACACTGGGCCATCATCATAAAGGCTATCACCAACGTAAACGCTGTCTGGGTCGATGGTGTTGGGTGCACGACAGCGTCCAGTGATCCGACATTTTTCGTGGCGATGTATGCCTACACGATGGGCTTCGATTTCATTGTGATGTGCTTGATGGCTTACAAGCTCCGTATCACCAACCTGGGCAACAAAAGTCCCATTGTGAAAATGATGCTCTTCGATGGCCTGGGTTATTTCTTCATGGCGTAAGTTCCCACTTCTGTGCCTTTAACATATACTGACGTGGCTGCTTCGTAGATTCCTCGTCAACCTCGTCGCCGTTGTGTTTTCCATCCTCAATCTCAACGCGGTGATGTCAATCATCGCGGATATCCCGGCAACTACCCTCGCTACAGTACGTTGAATCCAGCTGACACGATGCCATTCACCAACTTAACATTGTAGATCTTCTCATGTCGCGTTGTTCGACGCCTCTATCAGTACCAGAACAAAGGACCACAGGTTTACAGGTACTGTACCTTACGCTCCTGCATGTCTTAACCTAACGCGTCAATCAGCGGCGCTAATTCTAGCAGCGCACGCTACGTACCGAATCCTCCGACGGGTGTGCACGTTCAGGTTTGCTCCTTTTCACGCATCGCGATTTGTCTGATTTTGTTCGTCTGTAGATGTCGACGTTTGTTCGAACCGATGAACAGAAGGACCAGCAGGACGCTGATTACGAAAGTGGGGAATTCAAAGCAGGGCCTTTACATACTTGATCGGTATTGTTAGCTTAGATCCCGCCTGACGATACAATGGATTGTGGTAGCATAAGTGTTACTGTTGAGTGCTGGGGCTAACATTGATGGTAAGTACTACCAACGCCACACCGACCCGATAGCTCAGAATGGGCCCCGCAGTGCTGATTTCTCGACTCTCGCAGTGCGTACGTTTTCAATAGTTCGGGGATACCCTACCCAGGAGGATTTATTTCCAGTGCAGTTTTGAGTGGTGCGTCCTGTTACCACAGCCCTGTACGTAGTGGCGGCCTTCCCGGGCGGCCCGGGCCATTAACGTACAGTGTTCAACTTTTCCTTTGAAAAGGGTGAGTACCTAGCCTGAGCCTGTCGTGCTAGTCTGGACATACAGTGACAGACTGGACAACAACGCCTTCTGTAGGCTCTGCTTTGCTCGGTGGCGTATTTCAAAGGATTCAGGAACTTTGCTAACCTGATCCTAGACTCGTTACAGGTGCCCATCACCGCCGACAAGAGGCGCCCTTCGGGAAGAGAATATCAGTGAAATACGGACGCCAAACGATTTCCTCATATTTCCTCCCTCGTCCACACTCACTGCGCCAGCAAGTTTTACGAATGCTATGGCTCTGCCAGATTCGATCTCACATCCTATCTCTGGGTTGCTCAGTGCCCCGCCTCACATGCGTACGAGCCCTCTACGTGCAACCTTTCGCTCCTTCTGCCGCCGCTTTCTCGGATGGCACACGGTCCGCCTCGTCGCTAGGACATGTGCGACAGAGTGAACTTGAGTTAGACATGTTCGTTCAAGGACGTCGATGGGACGTTTGTACGAAAACGTTGGCATCCACTACTGGGAATTGTCGGGCCGCTACCACGGTCGCGGTCGGGCGTACGGTGGGTGAAGCACGGTGGGCTCATCGGCCTTTCTCACGTAGTCGGCTCACGAGTTTAGAGAAGATGGCCTTCGTACATGGTGATCCGGGGAAAACATGACGGCGGCTTCCAACACGGCTATCGCGCTGAAAAAGTTTCAATTCGAGTGGAAAGCCTGAGGCCTGAGGATCAGGACTGCGTGTAAGTGTTAGATATCAATGTAGTCGTCGGTTTGGCGTCTTTGTTCACTTGACGGTCGTTGATAAGGTTCCTCACGCTCACGGCTCGTGTCCTTTTCTGATTGCTTGTGTTGCTAGTATCTTGGCCTTCGTAGGGTAAGTAGACGTTGCATGTAAGGGTATTGTCCACAAAGATTTCTTGCTTGTTTTCGAATTGTCTGCACCAAACACGAACCCAGAGCCGACTCGGATCCGGAACGCGTGCCATGTTCGACTCGTCAGAAACGAGAATGCCGCCATTAACAGTTTACAGGTACGTACGGCGGTGCCGTCTCTCAGAAGTGGAGTGCATGTCTCCGTGTAAGCTGTCGATACCGTCAACGATCGCCTCAAGGTGGGCAATGATTGATAACAAGGTCCGAGCCAGAGGGCTGGAAATCGTTCATGATGTAGAAGAAGAAACGTACTGAGATAAAGGTAGGTAAGACAGCATGCAAGTGTTGGGGATGGGATATGAGCATCCAAGGGAGACTGCCCGGAGACCACTGTGGTATAGAACAGTCATAAATTTCAAGCGAAAAGGAGGATAAATCATAGATGGGGTCGTTACAGTGTTAGAGCAAAAAGAATTGGACAGGCATCGGTTGTAAGGTAAGAAAAAGTCCTTGGCTGTGTAAACAAGGCTGAGCATAGTGCCACCTTTCAGCGCCGGATCTAGAACCCGAGGTTGGTCAGTGCATTTGGTACACTTCAGGGATAGCCTTACCTGAGGATAAACGCGATTGCAAGCAGGGCACAGGATACTGTTTGCGGTCTTCAAAATCCCCGGGACCACTGGATAGTGGGGGTTATGCCTGCCCGCCGGCCTGGCGCACAGTCCATCGGTTGGTCGGGGATTGACTGGATTGTCGCAAGCCACATCCTCGTAGAAGAAATGTTTCTCGGGCTTCTGTTTGCAATTTTTGTAGTTTCTCTTGGATGTGAGGCACATGTCGTAGAAGCGTTTGAGCTAGCTGACGGGGTCAGTATTGGGTCGACGTCGTCGAGGGCATGAAAGTTATCCATACCAACGTAGAATGTATGCCCTAGGACGGAAGGAAGGAATCGTCTAGCAAGACGTAGAGGATGCCTATAAAAAACTCTCTGGAAGACACTCGCCCTTATAGCCTTTGGCGTTTACCGGAAGAGGATGTACAGAATATCGGGCAAGATCTAGGGCACAGAGACAAGGTAAATCAAAGTGACAGAGAACCCAGAGAGCGAGACTCATTGGTGGGGAGACTGCTGTATCGTGTACGTACTACCTGGCGACATAACTATATGGTATAAGACTAAAGGGGAAGCAGATAATGATCTATACAGCAGTGAAGTAATTCATTCATGATGCCTTGCGTTGACTCCGTTTCTGAATCAAGTCGGTGACTCGGACATTTGATTTGGAATGTCCAAAGACAAGTTTATGGCCGTTTCCGTGTTACAAGCTGTAGTTCCGGAAAGAGCCGAACATTGATGCCTTTGTCAATGTTTATGTCTGTCGCCATCTTGCCTTCCAACTCTCAACTGTGGACGAGAGCCCTTCAAACTCCCTTCCCTCAACATCAGGCGTACTCAATGTAAGACTTTGCTTCTCCGGTTTGCACTTGAACTAAACTACTTCAATCTCAGACTATGACTGGGACGAATGACTACGATGTTTCCACGCCATTTGGCGCTTGGCCGCAAGACACTCTTATGCCGCAGAATTCAGAGCTCACCTACATCATCTATTCGAGCTTTGGATGCACGTTTATTCTTCCCAGCGGCCATATTGGGAAACAGATCCATGTTTTCCAAGATCTCGTCCGAGAGTTACGCATCGTTTCACGAGCCGGTGATTGTGCTGTATCATACATCGGTCGTCTCTTCCATAACGGCGAGGTCAAAGGGATAGTTATGCCTCGTGAAACAGTCATTGACCCCCCAACCATCACCTCGAAATCAGAGCGCGTACGCATCATACACGAACTTTGCGATCTCACGCATCGATTCCACTCGAAAGGTCTTCTTCATGGCGACATAAAACCATCCAACGTCCTTCGGCGCTCAGACGGTCACCTAGTGTTTTGCGACTTTGGCACATCCTGCGTTGCTGGGGACGGTCACGTCACTGGCGGCTGCACCATGTCGTATGCCACGGCGAACCGTACACGGGCCCTCGTTCACGCTACCCCCACCGTGGAAGAGGACTTCTACGCACTCGGAATGTCAATATGGGAGATATATATGGGCAGCGACGACTTCTGGATCGAAGGGATGTCATCACCCGATAATTCTGAGGCGTACATCGATCTAGCGGAGGATGCCACGAAGCTCGGGCGACGTCCTGACCTAAACCGGATCGATGACCCCACCATTGCCTCCATGGTGAAGCGCTACCTCGATATGGGTCCACCGGTGGAAGATGAAGACATCAGTACCTACGCCATGTGCTACGAGAAGACTTACCGTCTTCAAGATTGCCGCTGCACTCCTTCCCACACCTTCGTGTTGAAAATTCCATGTGGTACTTGCACAGCGGACGGTCGCCTTACCTGTGACCGCTTGTACCATGAGCCGTTTGTGCGAGAGCCGCGCTCGGACACACCTCGATGCCAGGTGTGCTAGCCATAGACCTTCTTGTTCTTCGGCTGTCATGACTATCACGGAATGATTTTTGACGTTATGTTCGAAATAAATAATTCCTTAGGATCTTCCGATAGCCTGATTCGTCCGGAGTGCAATTTCTACCGGAGAAGCCTTTGAACAATTTTGAGACGGTGTGTACAGCAATTATTGTTGTTGTTCACGCGGCACGGCCCACTGGACCCGCCGGTTGTGCGCACACAGTACCTGGAGGCGAGCATACCCCGAGTGAGGGGACAGGAAGTGTTCTGTCTCCGGCTGATACCGCTGGGACTATGTTCGTGACTCTCGACGACGATCCTTGGGAAATTTCGGATTCAACACCTCCATCCAGCCTCCATCCGAAGATCTGGCGAATTTTGGGCAGTACCTGGGCAGTACTTGACGGTTTTGCAACAACGTGTTGGCGGTCATACGCCTTCCGATAGCCTGATAATCATCTACATCTACTTACTCAATACAGATCGACAGGCTCAGGCCATTGAACCTTGATCAATGAAGATGACTGTGGATACCGGCGTGCACATGTCGGTCCCGCATTGGTTCTGACTCGTTCAACATCTGCCATGCTGTAGGCGACTTATCTAGGGCCTCCTCAATTGTTTGATTGTAGTAGTGGAGGCGGTTTGCAGCGGTTGCTTCTCCTTCTGCCGGCTGAATCTCTTGAGAGCCATTACAGTGAATTCATCTTGCGCTTCCTGGGCAGTGGGTATGCAGAAGATATCCTCGTTGCTGTTGACCTCGTGTAATCTTCTGGTTCTTCTGAGTCTCATGCGCCCTATCAGCGTTGAACACACACGCGACATGATGCACTGCGGAATAGCTGTAAACAGTTCATAGTCCGCCGGATCTTTGACGCACGCCACGTTGTAACGGATTATACTATTGAGGAACCCCCCTTTCTCCAGAAAGGGTGGGGGTTTCTCGAGAAACCCCTTCCTAAATAAGATAGGCTCTGGTCACGGCGTGACTCCGCCTTTTTCACGTCTTTCACGGTCACCGGCGACTCACCGCCAACCTCAACCGACTTATTATTCGCTGTGCTCTTATTCTCTGGTAGACCTTGGTCGCCATCCGAGATCTGAAACCCTACAGACGTGCCGGAAGAGTTTGGCAACTTGAACAATGAACACTGGCACCCATTGGTTCACAAACTTTGGCTGTTGAGGTTTCGTGCCCGAGCATCTTGCAGGTACGTACTACAGACACCATACAGTGGGATATTTCATGATTTGTTTGACAGGCCACAGTATCCCCCCAGCTGTCAACTTGCCTGCGACTGCAACGACGCGCCGAGGAACACGTTACAACATGAAAGCAAGTCCGTGGACCGCCACCATCCTAAGTTGGACTCGATGACGCGCCTTTCCTCAGGCTACGCGACGCGCGTGATTACGATAACCAACCATTGCGTCTGCCAGCGCAGAGCACTTGCAAAGATGAGGTATCCCCACGCGACCTGAAGCCACATGGAACCCGAACCGTGCGGCGCTCTCGCTTGTTTCGTGAACCTCAACTCCGAATCGACATTACCGTACAGGCTTACACCAGTGGCACTACCCCTCTCTGACTCGAAACAAGGTCAGGAAGTCATCCCGAGCTGTGGTGTCGACTTCTATACCGTGATATCTGTAAGACAGACTGTATCTATGTAGTCCTACTTGTACAATTTGTATTTACTAGCCAGCACAATGCTAATGTGTTCTGGATCGTGTCATTCCAGTAGATTCTATCATTGCGCCACGGTCACAGCAGTGTCACATCGGAGAAACGGGGGTTTCCAAATAGTCTTTTCGGAGAAACCCTCCCTTTCTCGAGAAAGGGGGGTTCCTCAATAGTATAATCCCGTTGTAACCGCGTTGATGTCTCTCATATGGAAACTTGACTCAGATTCCATCTTATTCTCCCACCGTCAACGCCGAAATTGGGGCTCAGACAAGAAGCCAGATGGCCTTGGGATTTCCACCCTGGATTCCAACCCATCGCGCGCCCATCGATCCAAATCAAAGATGTGGGCCCATTGGACCGATCAGGTTATGTACAGCACTGCAATCCCGCAGGTCAGAGCGTATTCAACTCGCTGGGCACCGTATCGTAGGTGGAGCCTACTCATAACGTCGGCAAGAACTCCTTCAACCCCATGCTCGCCCAGACGTCATTCCCCTCTCCCGCAGCCTTCGCCATGTCCTCTCCATCCCCCTATCCTATCATCCCCGTAGTGGGGCATGTACTCACCTAACCCTCGCCACAAATCCCCGCAACCGACACAAACGAGATGTAACGACGACAGTCTCCTTCCCATGCAGTGCCGCCACCTGCTTCAACGTCGATGTTTTGCCTCGCAAAGGAAGGCTGCTATTGAGCAGCACCAAGGGTTGCATGCGATGAACGTGCCGATAGTTGGACACGGCGGTGAGGAAGGTTCTTTTCGTCCCAGTCGTGGGATTACGGAGGAGGGCAATCTCGCTCGGGTGTTTGAATGTAGTCGTCAAAAGAGGGACCCATTTGCGAAAGACTATGAAGCAAGTCAGAGAAGAAACGCTCTTATCAACATATTCTAGGGACACAGTGCGGGCATCAGTATCCAAGTAATCATGCCGAAGAGCAGCATCCCACTCACTCGAGAAAGCATTCTTATGCCCAATGAACCCATCTGTGCAGTAAAACGTTGGGACCCCAAACTTTCTCGGAAAGAACAGTGCCACACCAGCGTTATTCGCCGCCTCCACAATCTCAAGCTGCACTGGCAGTCCCAGACCATCGTCACTCAGAATCAATATGACCACCTCGATGGTGTTCTTCTGCAGGGCAGTGATACCAGAGGCTGTATCGGCCGCAGGTCGCTGCAGCAACTCTGACAACTTCGGGAAGGTGGGAATTGAATGCGCTGCGTGAGAATAGGACAGGTGTAAGTGATGCGGCGAGGAGTGCCTATGAAGGCATCAGTGCCAACTCGCAAGGACAAGAACCAACAAGTAATATCCTCGAAAGCCAGTCTCATATTCAAGGAAAACAACGGATCTGGACATGTCGGTCAAGCAGTGTAGACATATCTAGTCTATGCGACCTATTGTGATAGCGAAAGCTAAGGTAAGAGATGGAAGCAACACATTGTATCAGCTGAAAAATCACCTTACCATGCGAGTGTGCAAATAAACGACGCCTTCTGTGTGCAAACAGAGAGCAGACAAAACAGACAGACAAGGGATACGAGGCGTGTCAGGCAATTCAGGTGCTTGTAAGTTGATCGGAATCAAACCGACACAAAGTGAAGACCCCCTGGCCAGAACTTGAAGTAGATTGCAATGTGGTCCAGGTCAAAAAGACAACAAGAGAGATTGGTGTAAGGAATTGCGTACAAAAGAGAGGCGATGGATGATCTTCCGCGTGATCGATCAGGTAGGGACGGGCAAAGGGCCTGCCGGGTTGTGCGAGAAGAGTCCGAGATCACCGACAGAGGAATGCGGGAGCCACGGCGGGAGCAGAGCAAGACAAGAGGGACGAGCAGGCTACGCCTCGGAGAGCAGGGAATTTCTCTCTGTCGCATTTTCTTCATTGTTCTACCACGGCTTCTGTTGTCTGTAACGCTTTTCCCCAATGACCATGCGAGACTCCGGTCTACCCAGCCATTGCGCGACCACGAGAAGCCAATGGAGACTACGCAAACTGTTGATTTCTTGTTTTATTGTTTCATAGGCAGCACGTCGAGTGGGCCATTCCTGGAGACGTTCAATTCATGGTGGACGAAAAGTCGAAGCATGCTGGAGGGCGCGGCACGGTGTGTCACGTACGCCGGTTTCCTCCAGGCAAGTTGCAACCAATCGTCTCCCAACCTGTCGAGCATGATGTCACACCCAAAGCTGAATTGAGCTCCACAGAGCTCGAGTGGGTCAACATGCACGCACGACAGCTACTCAGTACCTGGACAAATTCGTAATCTTTCAGTTGGAGGCAAGCCAAGGACCATTTGGCATACAAAAGACGAATGTATCATAGTGCATCAGAGACCGTGAGCTCTCTATTTGTCAACAGAAGGTACATTCATACTATCATCAAGGCCAATGTCATGAGCGCGGAAGTGCTCCGCATCGAGCGTGTATGTCTGTTCAAAATAAGGATCAGAATTCTCAATCGTAGTAAGTCCTCACCTCCCCCGTATCGGTCCTTGTCTCAATCCCAGTTCCACGGGCAAAATATATGCCTCCAATCGATACGCCTCTCAGATCTCGGTGTTGGCGGAGAGATGTGCGGCCGTTAAGACTTCAGGTAGAGTGATTTGAGTGCATGCGCAGGACGAAGGACGCAAGCACGCGTAAGTTACCTTGAAAGAAGCGAGTTGGAGTACACTACGTCGTGAGGTGCGTCAGTCAGAAAGCGGAAAAAAGGTCTCAGAATAGGACCTACACTTTGGCAGAACGACATAGAACGCAATCCATATAACTATGCCACGTAAAAGACGAGAGAAAAGTCAGAAAGCCAGATAACATACAGCTTTCGCGCATTGTCAGGAACTGGACAAAATCAGAAGACGAGCATGAGCGAATTTGATGAGCTTACAGTAACAAGCATAATCACCGATGTGATGCTTGGGATGTTGAATGTCAACTTTGACGAGACATAGTAGAGTAAGGGGAACCACCTCGTAATCAGGCCGGTCTCTACCATGGCTGGCATAAGTCCCAGATCCCGCTTATCAAGTAGAAGAGAGCGCACGTAGTGTCCAAACAATGACCTTATCACATATCATCGTCGTCCTGCCATGGTGCATTAACATTGACCCGTATCGCTAATGCCAAGCGACCGAAGTACTTACGTTTTGAACGCCACCTTCCGCCATCCTGCGAGCCACCATATCAAAGCCGCGGACGTCATAATGTCTAACGCCAAGCACAGACCAAACAGTGCGGGAATATGCACTAGCATCTCCGAAGTGTAGTTTGCGAGAGATCTCATTCTGAATGCATGGATGGAGATCATTGTGCCTAGGACGGCTGAAGTAAGGTTGAGCACGGAGAGGAAGATGGGGATGTAGGGCGAAGAGGTCAGGCGAAAGAGGCGATAAGCGAAGAAGGCTTCGACTGGGAAGGACGGAGAGCCAGGGTCGGTCAACATGCAGGTAGGAACGCGTAAATTGACCGTACCAAGAAAACGCACGACGAGAGTGGGCATGTTAATGGCCGCGAACGCATTGGGCAGGCGGGGTGGGACGGGAGATGGGTCGCCGTGGTGGGTGACGGCGAGAAGATACAGTGAGCGTGTTGCGTAGGACGTCTGAATGATCTCTATCACGCTGAATCCGAGCTTGTTATCTATGGATTGCCAAAGAATGGTATCTCAACATACAAGACAAACCCAACCTTGTCATGCAATAAGCCTCAGCTCGTGGTAAGGTCATGAGATTGGACTCACGAGCATTTTGAGAGCAGCGCGGTCGTTCCCAAAGAGCCGAAAGTAGGTCAACGTCTGTGATGCCAGGATACCGAAGAGGGCATACATGGCCAGAACCCCAATGAGCGCCGCGCCTAAAGTCGCTCAGAACCCCCCGAGATTTCAAGATGAAGAAGGGGCATACCAATAGTATCATCATATCTGATCACTGGGGTGGTGGTGGTCGCAGGTAAAGACATCGAGCCGCAAGTGACTGGATTGCTATCAGGGCATTGTAGACGTACTTACGTCGGATGACAGCTGCAAAGCAAAAGTGGGTCAGTGACGTGTAGACGAGTCAAAGCCGCTCTATGAGCCTGATTAAGCCTGATTAGTGATGCGAGCTGTGGCGTTAGTCGCGCAGCCGTGTTCTGATAGATTTCAGACCGGTCTCACCGATCTTCGACTACAGCATTCTAGCCTGAGTCGCAACGAGTCTTAGTAAGCGGGAGAGCTTGTTCAGCAATCAAGTCGTAGGGGAACGAAGTCGTCCACCTATTGACATCCTTTAGTACCCGCCAGTCTTTCGAGGCATGGTTCCTGGGAGGCGGATAATTCCGTGACCTAAAACGCTCCATCACGGAGCGAGTTATTGTACCGATAAGCACTTAGATACAGACCGACTAATGCGACTTCGAATGACTCTGTGATAACAATATTGCAGCGCTTACATCAATGTGCAGAGCATGTCGTGAGAAACGAGAAAGCCAACGAGAACAAGCAAAGCAAGAAGACAACAAGGTAGCAATAAATTACACTACCAACCCCGAAAGAACCCCCATTCCGTGCGTACTCGTCGAAGCATATAGTCCGTGACTGTCCCACCCTCTTCGTCTTCGTCTTCGAGGACCTGATTCAGATCCACGGGTTGAGAAGAGCTCCTTCCGAATCCACTGTACTCATCATCCTCAAACGCTGGAGGCTGATCTTCTGGGTCCTCCAAGGCAGCGAGCTCACGTGCGAGGAGGGTCTCGTCTACCTCAGCATCCATCTCCACATCTACTTTGACTGCATCTCCCTGTCCACTCCTGTGATCCGATTCGGGTTGCAGGAACGTCTGCTGCCCCATCCCCTTCCCAAAAGCCTCGTCCTCCCACTCCCACGCACGCATCTGCATGTCGTCCCCAAATTCGCCGCCACGTAGATCATCCCACCCTAAGCTGGCTGTGAAGAAGGGTCAGCAATGGAAAGGGAGAGCAAGCACTATCAGAGGAAGACCAATTTTATCCATCTTAGGAAGACAAAGAAACGAACAGAACGTCCCTTTATATGGAGACCAAGACGAAAACTACTCACCTCCGCCTGCCCTACCCTTCACTGCCCCAATCCCATCACCGACCCCTGCCAACACCACCCTTCCCAAAACACGCTTCTCATCTGCCCGTCGAAGCAGCGCTTCCTCGACAGTGTGTGCCGTGACCAGCCTGTAGACGTGTACATCGCGTACCTGCCCAATCCGATGCGCTCGATCCTCACACTGCCTGTCCATCTGCGGGTTGAAGTCTGAGTCGTAGAAGACGACCACCGATGCGCCTGTCAGGCTACACGATTGCTAGTCAGTAAATGTGGAAAGGAGAAGAGTAGGGGAAGGATTGGAACGCACTTGACACCCACCCCGCCCGCCCGACTGCTTGCCAGAAAAACGCTGATCCGCTCGTCGGCGTTGAATTGCGCACACAGGTATCTATACAAAAGAGATGAGTACATCATCTTCATATATCAATCGGCGGCAAAAGAAAGATCATGATACGTTGCGAACAAGACTAGTCATTCGTTCGTCGAACAGCAAAAGAGAACAAATCCAATGAACACTCACTGTCGTTCCTCAACAGGCGTACTTCCATCCAACCTCAAGTACGTGTACCCGTTCAACGCCAAGAACGTACTCAGCACATCAAGGACCTTCTTCATCTGCCCGAACACCAGCACGCGCCGACTCTCTTTCTTGCATTGCCTGAGGAGGGATTGGAGGACCTATGAATCAAAGGTAAGGCTCAAGACGAGGACCGAATGAGAAGCTAACCCTCAGCTTCGCACAATCATGCACCAACCGCGCCGCGTTGGGAAGGATCAACGGGGCCGGGGCAAGGTAGGTTGGTATATAGACTCGCTTTGAGTCCAAGTTTCCGCTTGTATGACTTCCATCCTCGAACGTCAACAACTCCGAAGCGACGTAGGTGCGCACATCAAGACCAGTCGCTCGGGGCACAACACACCGACAAACGTCCCCTTTGGAAAGCGACCAGATATCATTCGGAGTTCGGAGGAGGTTCTTGAGTCCCAACCTACTAGCGGGCAGAGAGAGACGATGTATCATGAAAGCGCTATCCCAGCAGCAGCAAGTAGGGATCATGATCACGCGATGCTGTCGGTGTCGCTGTTCTTGCCGCGTCCTCCAAGCCTTCCACCTCTTCCACCCATCGATCGTACGCGTATCCTTGAGCGGTTCCTCTTCCTCCTCTTCCTGCGCTGTCACTTCGACTGGTCGCTGTCGAACTCCGTCCAGAGTATTGAATATCATCCACTGCGGTATCGATTCGGCCTCCCTTGCCCTCTGTTCCAGCAACATCCCATTCCGCCCCAGCAGAGCTCGCACGCTCTCTTCCCTCTCCTCTCGCCCTAGGTACAAAAATCAAGACACGAGTCGAATTAGATGCGTTGGAACACCCACCAATCCAAATTCCGACATCGAAGCAGAAACTCCCCTCCACACCCCTAGGCTCAACCAACTCGGGGTGCGAGCACACTTTCCTCAGTTGTGTCAGCACGTTGGCCAATTTCCTGTACTCGGCATCTTTTCCTCGCTGTGCAGCGGCTGGGAAGGGAAGTGAGTGAACAAGTGATGAACAGAAACGACGGACGGACCCAAGACAGCATCGTACATCACCCTTTGCCTCCTACCCATCCCACACCTCACAACATGCTCCCACTTGCTCGGGAGCTCCTTTGCCACAGAGGACTTGACCCGACGAAGAACGTACGGTGCGAGAAGTCGGTGCAGGCGCGCCAGCGGAGAGGCCGTATCATTCTTCAGAGTGTCCGACTCGTCATCCTCGGTAGTCAACATCCTCGCAGCAGTGCCTTCCAGATCCATCGACGCTGCAATCTCTTGCGCAATGGGCTCGAAGCTCTCCAACCACTGCTCCAGATCCCCTACCCCGTCCACGCCCAAGAACCTCAAGACCCCCCACACCTCCTCTACACGATTCTGCACCAAAGTCCCCGTCAGGCCAAGACGGCGGAAGGCCCCGATGCGGCCTTGAGGAGCGGAGCCCTCTGCCAGGCGCAGTAAGACATCCCATCGCTTCGCACGCCGATTCCGCACGGTGTGCACTTCGTCGAGAATCATGTAGTACCATCTGTGGATAGGGTGAGTGTCCGACACCAGAGCCGAAAAACTGATCCCAGAGCGAAGGACGAAAGAATCTCCAAGTTCAAGGACGAAAGTGATTATCAACCCACCTCTTGAGCCTCAAGACGGTGAAGTCCCTCACGGCCATCTCGTAGCTCGTCACGAGCACGTTAAACGCAAAGGGCGAGCTCCATGTGTGGCCGCCGTTCGTCTCTGGAAACGAAAACATCTCATTAGCTTGGTCAAATGGACTCAATGAATGTGAAACGTCAGATAGATTCTGTGTGAATGGAAACTGACCACCAACACTCCTGCGCATATCCTCTCTCTCCTTCGCACTCCCATGATAGGCCACAACCCTAAACCCAGGAAGGAACTGTCTAAATTCGGACACCCAGTTCAGCAAGACAGATGCTGGTGCGATGACCAAATGCGGACCCCAGATCCCGTTAGTGCACGCAAGATGCGCCAGGAGGGCGATAGTTTGTAGAGTCTTCCTGTTTGGAAGAAACGGTCAGCATGGCACAATGATGTAAGTCACGACAAAACCCAGAAAAAAAGAAAGAATAGGACTCGATGCACCAGTGAATACTCGCTGTGTCACAGTACTTGACAGAAGGAACGAAACCAAGATATAACCGCTACGGCGAAAGAAAAGTCGAAGCCAATTTGAACCGAGTCACTTACCCCAACCCCATCTCATCTCCAAGCACCCCATTCTCGCCCCTTTCATGCAACCCAACAAGCCACGCGAGGCCTGCACGCTGATACGGCCGCAATGTGGCCCGAAGTAGCATTGGAGTAGGGAACGATTCTGGCTCAGGACCATTGTTCGGTGTCGAATTGGGTTCACATCCGTTCGAAGAAGGTTCAATTCCGTTTGCAGGTCCCGTGGTCCTGGTCTTCAACGGAATAGGCACAGCAGCGTACGCCCTTAAGTACGCCGGGACCGTCACACTCAGGTCGAGAAGCGCTGCTGTGTCGCATTCATCGCCCGAGTCACTGCCAGCCTGAGTCGTCCCATCCTCATCTTCGTCATCAGAGTCCCCACCCATCGAGGTGACAAGAGACTTCGCCATTTGAGTAGCGTCCATTTCCTCCTCGTCCGAATCTACGGTGGTAGAGGCAGTGAACAGATCGACATCCATGGCGGGCAAGCCGATGTCGGCGTCGGGTGTAACAGCAACGCTCGCAGCGAGATTTAGTCCATCCACCACATCAGCATCCTCCTCCGTCTCCCCTTCTTCCCCCACCTCTTCTTCATCACTCCCACTCCCTTCGTCCCCCTCACACTCATTCTCCCTCACATACCCGACGATTCGCCCCCAAGCCCCCCTGACAACCTTCGCCAACCTCTCCGCGCCTCTTCTCATCCTATCCTCCTGCCTCTTTTCCTCCTTCGCTCGAGAAACAAAGTATGTGTTGAGCAGGGGGAGAAGGGGGTGTGTGAAGGGTTCTGGAGCCGAGTCGGAGTCGGAGTCGGACAACAAGCAATCAGATTCTGAGCTGGATAGGGGATGGGTTGGTCCTAAGCGTTGGCGCTGCGCCTCTTTGTATGACCAGTGCCTCCCCGCCTCCTGCCGTTTTCGTTTGAGAACTTCTCGCCGCTGCCGAGGAATGGATCGGACGATCTGAGCCCACGCATCCTGTCTTGGTCTTGCTCCCAGAATTCGAGTTTCAGTCGCTCGAACGTGTTGTTCAAATTTGAGTTCCTTTAGCCGCTGGACCTCAGCATCGTCGCATATGTTCCCCTCCTCGTCCTCATCGTCGACGGAAAGCGATGGCGGATGGGGCGGCCACCGTTCAGCCCTCTTCAACGACCAGACTTTCTCCCAGAGCTCTGCACGTTTTCTTTCTGTTCCTACGGGATCGGGTATCCACACATCCTCGCCGTCGCCATCTTCCTCTTCAAGACAAAGCCGAGCAGGATCAGACTGGTGCACCCCAGCGCGATAATGCAAACCCTGCGGATGTCCCAGCTCGTTATCCCAGTCCCATTCCTCACTCGTCTCAGAGTCGAGTACAGGTACGGGTTTCTGTTTTCGAGGCTTGTACTTCTTGGTGGGACGTGGATCCTAAATTCAATGGTTTTCAGTACAACGCATAGCCGTCAAGATATGAGGACTAACATCGTCATCGGAGTGGTGCTTCCTTGGCCTCCCGCGCCCACGTTTCTTCGGAACCTGAGTGGGCGGTATATCAACAAACTCACGAAGCGAAAGTCTCGATACGTACCTGTTCCTCATTGGAAAGATTCTTCTTCGGTCTTCCAGGTCCACGCTTCTTCGGAATCTAAAGGTCAAGCATCAAGACAACTGAAGTGAGCCGAACCAGATATACTCATACCTCAGAAGCCTCCGAATCAGAGTCAGATTGTGGTTGAACCTTCCGCGGCCGCCCCACCTTCTTCTTGGCGGTTATAACCTCGACCTGTTACAACATTCAGTGAGCAACGTGAAAAGCATTAACACTGGGCAAACTTACCTCGGATGGAGTCTCTGCTTCCTCCCTTGGCCGTTTCCTCTCCCCCTGTAATGGTGCAGAGATCACCACAGAGACCGACATATGCCTTGGCTTTCCCTGCGCTGACGGTTCCCTGGCCGCGGCAGAGTATCCCTCCGTCGCCACAACAGGCACCGAAGACGCCGCCTTCACGAAAGGCGCCGTGGACACCGCCCTCTCTTTCTTAGCCCCGCCATTCCACCCATCAAACGACCCCCTTCGCTTCCATACCGTCTTCTCCCTCCTCCTGCCGCTCCGGCGAAGCGTGTGCTCTTGAGTTTTCCCTTCCCTTTCTACCTCTTCTCCTTCGCCGCCTTCCCCGTCACCTCCATCGCCACCTTCCCTCCCTTCATCCCTGTCACCCTCATTCACAGTTTGTTCTTTGGTACGCCCAGAAGGATGCAGCGGCAACGCCTCCCTAATCAAGCTCTTTGTCTCAATCACGCTCCCTCTCTCAATCAGATCCTTTTCGAAGACTTGCACGCTGAGGATGCCGTGCCAGCGAGGATCAATGGACGTGCGTAATCCAGGAGCACGCACATGTTCGCGTTCTGGTGAAGGTGACGATACATATCGCGACCTAGGACTTGAGGCTGGACTCTCCGGTAAGTCCAAGACCGGCAAGGTCGTCTGTTCCCATTCCATCGCCAGTGCGCGCATCTCTGCTTCGTATGTGTCTTCTGCGTCTTCATTCTCATCGTCTGTATCTTCCGCCTGCAATTGAGACTGTGCCGAAGATATCTGTGCCGAAGCTGGGGTCGAAGAAGAGAACAAAGACGTTGACGGATTCGGTGGTATGGATATCGACAAACTGGGATGGAGAGCAGACGGGTTGGGTGGGAGACTTGGCGGTGGCGAGGTTGAAAATGACAGTCGAGCAGGAGACGACTCTGGTAAAGGAAGAGACAGTGACGAAATGACCGTTGGATGGAGGGCGGAGGCATTGGGTGGATGTGAAACTGGCGTCAATTCTTGAGGAGATGATGGAGACGACGGTGGCGAGGTGAGTCGAACGAACGACGACGCTTGTGAAGAAATTCGAGATGGTGAAGCTTCTTCTGATGGCAGGGGCAGGTAGGTGGACGGACTCAGTGCAACCGATCTCTGCGCTGCTGAAGGAGACAACGACGACGATGTAGGCTTTGAATCTGTGACAGTGAAACAGCCATCTGGCAAATCTGAAGATCGCGCCTGGGTCTCCCGAACAGGCGAAAAGTCCAGCACGATGGGCGACGAAGCTGGCGTCGACTCCCTCCGAATCGCTGGTATCCCTTCCGCATCCACATCCACATGCTCCGCCATCTCTATCTCTCCATCTTCATCCTGACCTGGCCCATCAACTGTGTCTCGCTCCTCAACCGCTAGCGAAGCTATCGGCGTCATCTTCGAATCGAACTCTGAGCAACCCTTCATCTCCGGTAGAGGCAACAACAGCTGCCTCTCATTCCCTCTGTCCGCCTGCCCATACGCATCATACTCATATAGTGGGAGTGGAAGTAGGCCTAGACTCGGCAGTGGCGCTGGCAAAGTTGTCGGACATGAATTTGCTGCAATAGCTGACGCGGGGGGAAGCGCCGGATTAGTTGAGGGAGAGGCAAGTGTCGATATAGTAGTTGATGGCGAGGGGAGTCTGGAATGGAACGCCAGTGACACAGTGGGTCGGCTAGAAGCAACCATTGTTGACGGGGAGGGCATTCTCGGCGTGAACAAAGGCGACCGTGACGGTGATCCCGCAGGTGCATAGGATGGCAGAAAGTCAGGGGAGGACACCGTCGCGGTCGAATCGGTCTGGGGAGTCGAATTAGGTTCAAGTTGTGTAGGATTGATTTGTGACGGTCGAGCTAGAGGAAACAATTTATCAGGACCAATTCTCATCTGTCATAGCGACGTCAACGAACCTAAACTGAACGAGAAGTCTTCCATGGAGCGCTCCTTCCCCTTGTCTCTCTCCGGATCTATTTTCCTCCTCCTCGGAGACACAAAATCCAGCTCATCCTCGCTCGACTCGAGTGTGAGGTCAACAAAGTCCTTTGTTTCCTTTCAACACGTCAGGAAAGCCATGGATGTCGAGAACAAACTCACTTTGAACTTGGGAGGCAACCCAGAGCCAATGTTCCTGCCTTTCTTCGAAGGCGACATCAGTTCCACGGGTACGGACACCGCCCTTTCCTTCGCAGACGAAGACGTCAGATCGATGCTATCCCAGTCTGCAGCGCGCTCCTTTCCCTTCGAGGATGGTGTGGATAAAGTACCCGGCGAGCGAGTTGAGAACACAGAGGAAGTCGCGACGTTTGGATAGGGATTCTCTTTCCTGGCAGACGAAGTGGGCGGGTCATTTGTGCGAGCAAACGATGTAGACGCCATGAAATGCTTGGGCGTTGATGCGACGGGTCGCTTGGACGTAGAAGCCGCGGGGTGTTTAGACGTGGACGCAACGGAAGTTATGGTTGTGGAAGGTTTCGACATATATGAGTTAGTGGTGGTGGTGGTGGTGGTGGTGGTAGTGGTAGGCTGCTTTGCTGCGAATTTCGACGTAGATTGCTTGACCGAAAATGTAGTTGGCTTAGATGCAGAAGTAGACGCGGATGCGCGAGGAACTTTCGGTATCGACGCGATGGACGGTTGAGATGGTATAGACCTCGACGTGGTAGGGGATTTGGATGGCGATTTTCTTGCTGGTGGCTGAGACGCAACAGCGGGAATCGTCCTCCTCGTCCGCCCAGTCTTGAGCGCCATCCCGAGATCGAAACCGTTTTTGGTCTTGTACTATAGCAAGATGAGCAGCGAAAAAACAAAGAAAGTGCCATCGTACCTCCTCAAGCACCCTTGCCCCATCCGACGCCTTCGCCTCTTCGGGATTGTAGTCAGTCAACAAAACGAAATGTTCGAGGTGGAATGCTTCGCGGACCTACAGGCAATGGATTAGTTTCGAATCGCGATAGATATATGCGGAACGTGATTTATAAATGGATGGAGGTGCAGTCACAGAGAGATACGCATTTCCGTATCGTAGCACACAGGAAAAGAATTGGGACTCACCAACGCATCGTGCCTCCCCTTGACCAGTTCCAGTTCTCTCTGTTTCTCCGTCAGTACGCGTTCCAGCCCCGAGCTCTCTGTATTATCCGGTTCCGATTCCGAGCTCAATTCTTTATCCTCCAGCCTCTGCGCTTGCTTCTGTGCTTTTCCTCTTCCCCGTGCACGTCCTCGCGCATGAGCAGCATTTTCAGGGCGCGGGTCCGAGTCGCGTAAGCGCGCCATCCAGTCTAGCTTCCTGACTGCCCTGTCCTATTGCATAGGCACGCAGTGTGGCTTAGTGTGGGGAAAGAGACATAGAATATGGTGAGGGAAAGTCGCGTCTGTGTCGCTGGTCGTGGTTAAGGAGAAACAAGCCACGTGGTTACATAAGCCGCATGTTCGGGCAATTAGTAGAGGCACACCCAACGTCCGAGCTCAAGCGCTCACGCGCTGAGCCCAGCCCAACCTACCGCTCACTTATCAGACGACTGCCAGACGCGACTGGAATGTTCGGGCTTGCTACTGGCGATATCTGTCAACCTCCAGAATTCTTTTCGAAGTCTTTCTTGAAATGAATCAACGCTGCCACTCTATCTAGCTTACTCTACACCAGGTAGCCATAGAGCTAGGCGGTCTCAGGATGCAAGCATCAGTCGTATAATAAGTTCTCAATTATATATAAGGACCACCGTGATATGAACAGACGATCTTGCGATTCAACAACTTCGAGCTGCTGAATCAGGCGGCGAAAGAATGAGGAAGCTGGAGGTTTTCATTATCTCGTGATTCAACAAAACTCATCATCGACTATTCTTGTATACGACTGACGAGCCCATTCTCGCGAAAGAAACAGAGAAGAAATTATTGGCACTTAAGTAAATTAGTGAACCGTTGCGGGTAGGATGACGGTTCGACTTACCTGGTAGTAGTACGGCGCAGAGACAGCTACGCAAGTGAGACCAGAGGCGCAAGTGGTGGGACCAGTCCAGTTAGTTCCTGGGAATCGAGTGTGTTAGCGTCATTATCGATAAAGGGTTGCAACAAATGACTAGTACGCACCTCCACATTGTCCGTATTGGGTCTGAGTAGCAGCAGAGGACGTCGTGGTGCTGGTGCCGCCGGAGCTGCCAGAGGAGGAGCCGCCAGAGGAGGAACCGGTGAAGGTCGAGTTGATGGGGCCGGTCCTGATGTTGGAGTAGATGACGGAGGCACTGGCGTTGTTAACCTCAACGTCCGCTGGGACACCGGAAGTCGTTGCGCACGTTCCACGAGCGACACCCGGGGTGGACGCATCCTTGGTGGTGGGGTAGTTGCTGTCGAGCCACAACATGTTGACGTCGTGGTCGTCCCACAAACTGAGAACCAAAACCATTCCTCGGCTGAAGGAGTCGCCCATGGCTTTGAGACCTCCTTTCGATTGGAACGAGTTGGTATCACCGAAAAGGGTCTTCTGGGCAGTGCAGTAGCTGGTGCTGATAGAGTTGTAGGAAGTGAGGGTGGAGTAGGTGGAGTAAGAGTTGGGGATGACTACGCCGTTCTGAACGTAGAAGCGCTTGATCTCTGTGAGGTCGCCGGAGGCAGTCCCATCAGAGGTAATGAACTGAGTGACGAGTGTGAACTTGGATTTGGTGTCGACTGTCTTGCCAGGACCGTAGAAGGAGGTGTTGCCTTGACGGTACGAGTTGAAATCACATCCATCCTTGTCGCAGACACCACCGTAGCGGTTGTCACCGTCGCCACAGGTCGTTCCGGAACATTGTGTCTGTCCCGTAACGGAGCATGGATGAGGGGTGTACGCGGTAGAGATAGAGTTGGCCTCCCAGATGTCCATCTCCGCACAACATGTTCCATACGCGCCAGTGCCGGAGTTGCCATCGCTGGACGCGGTCCAGTTGACGGTATTGGCCTAGACGTTGGAATTGAATGAGATTATGGTCGCCAAAAGTGCAAAGGCTTACCGCTCCGTTGATGAACTTGATGTCATGAGGACACTGAGAGTCGCAGTATCCGGTACCGTATTTTGCACCAGCCTTGTTACCACTGTACTTGGCCACTCCTCCGTCCGCGTCCATCTCAACGAAGTAAACGGCGCCGTTGAGACCACATGGCAAGTTAGATACATCGACGTCCATGGTGAATTCCTGGTTTTTGAGGTTGAACGTCTTGTAGTGGGTGTCATCCTCCATGAGATAGACGCGCGAGCCGACGTTGGTTTGTGTGCTCGTGGTCACGAACTTGAGCGTCAAGGCGTTGCCACTGGTGGAGATACCGTAAGTGCCGGAATAGTCAGCACCGTCAAGGGCGCAGTTCGAAGCACAGGTAGAGGGGCTGGTGCAGACGGTCGAGTTCCACGCGCTTCCGGTAAAGCAATTCGTGTAGTTGCCTACGATGTGGAGCCAGCGCCAGTTAGAGTCTAGCGCAACCGATTTGGCCTTGGGGAATAGTAAGTTTCATGAGGATGGATCGCAATCGCTAAACTTATACCGTGGAAGTACACGATCCTCCAGAAGTACATGTCGAGACGCTCAAGGCGGGATGTGTCTCGGTGGTATAGGTGCCGGCTTGTTGAGCGGACACCCCAGCGCAGAAGGCGAGAGCGAGGAGCTGTATTTTGTTGAACATGACTGGGGAGGAGACCGATAATTTCCTTGTGCTCCGTCGAGCACTTTATACCTAACGGCTTCGGAAAATGTCTGGAAGTACCGCTGCATTGTCGAGCTAGAAGAATGACAAGGAAAAGGATAACGGTAAGAGGAGAAGGATAATCAAAGCACCCTTGGCTCGTTGAAGCCGAAAAGTGCCCGGAAGGATACTCCGCCCAGCATGGATTCTGGGTGGACGCGCGGGGATTTATTTCGGGACCTGGCGCGTCGAGGTAAGTCGTGGACGTAGTGTGATCTAAAAGGAAGCGGTGTTTGGCTGTTGTGAGGCTCGGGCCTCTGCATCGGCATCTTCGGTCCGCCGTGTTCAATCCGAATTTAATTGACTCGGGACTGCAGACTGCAGTCTGGGTTCTTAGATCGACCCAGGATCGACCCGAGAATGAAGAGATCGTCGACTGATCGCAGGCATGAGGAACAACGGTGTCTGGGAGTGGGCCAAAGGGCACACTTAGACAGACTCATCTCAGCTTGAGAGAACGTGGTGGCCATAATGACAGAAGTCACGAAGCACAATGCTCGCGAGGGAAGAACGGGCCTGTCACTGTCAAAATGCATCGGATTCAATCCTATTCAATCCCCGTATCAAGTCCGCGTGACAGGGCTTCCTGAAAACATACTGGGTCCGCGTAAGTCCACACACTGGGGGACCGCTCCCGCGTTTGCCCGTGTGTCCGGCGAACCAATGGTGTTCTGTCTGGCGAACAACTGGTGTATTTTCGCCTGAATTTTCACCGTCGATCCGTCATACAGGCGTCGGACCCGTGACGGTAGAGGTATGCTACAGTCTATAGGGTCATCATTGGGAATATCCTGCTGGAGATATCATGGTCTGTCCTGACGCGGCTATGTACCGAGGCTACTTCAGAGGCTTGAGAAGACGATTCGACAGGCATCCAGGTTTTTTGGGGGTCCCACAACAGTGATACGCAGTTGTTACAGTGTAACGCATATATGACGCCGAGACTCTGGAAAGAATATTCAAACTGATTCATTATCATCATGGGGGGTGCATCGTGATGCCCAGTGCGCTTACTCTCCGACGATATTCCCTATCAGCGAGTGGCACGCTCACAAGTGCAATGCCGCACCCAATTTCTTTGTCCGCTAGACATCAAAATTTCACGTTTGACTGGCCTGAATAGTTCAATTCCTTCCTCAAAAACCTTCAATGTTTACGCGGTTCTGATGTCTGCGCAAAGGCGCCGCAGTCTGCAATCTAGCGAATGCCAAGGTTCCTTGCCTGTATCATGCAGGTACATTTGTACATGAATCGGAAGTCAGCCTGCAGAAATTGATGTCATTGAGGCACCGTAGTTCCAGTTAGTCAACAGGGTATTTCCGATTATCTTCCCTCCGAAAATCAACAGCAATCCTTCAAGCTGAAGCGAACTGAGCACCCCAGTCCGGCGTGTCTTGTCCCATCGACGTTTACAAAACTTCACCGACGATCTTCCCGCTGCACGTAAACGCATCAGTAAGACGACCTAGTTTGGACGTTCACACACTTACATATTCTTGTTAGCCTCCATCTCCTTGTGTGCTGTCTCAATGTCATGCCAGTCGTACACCTATGAGCGAAAGACGCGTTAGCTGACGCTTCACAATTCATTGTCCCCATCATCAATGATCGCTTCCCCAGTATGTTATCGGTCAGAGGTCTAACCTTATGTATGTACGTCCTCAAAGCCCCATCCCCATCCTTTCCGCTTACGGAGCCCAAGTATCTGTCCCTCAACCTGGAACGCCTCGTCAGAAGATGAATGCAACGAGATGTGGCCAAGAGAAGATAGATGGGCGAGATCAAGACGTACTGCTTGATCAAATCTGCCTGATAACCTTGACTCCGCGACCTCAACGCGGATCCGATAATGGAGAGGCGCTTCGCGAGGATGGGCTGAAGATCTCCTGTAGGTATCTTTGAGCCTGCATCACCGCCACCGCATCTCAGTCAACTCGAATATCATAATCATCAATGGCACTCGATCTCACCGCTCAACGTAGCAAAGATAAACATTCTGCCGTCGACAGCTAAGGAAGCAATGTTCCCGTCCCAGTGTGTTGTCCCGACGAAGTCTATCACGACGTCGACGCCCCTTCCCTCGGTTATCCTATCAACTTCAGAGGCAAAGTTCTGCGTGGTGTAGTTGATGGTTTCGGTGGCGCCTTTGTGTATATCGTGTACAAAGGAGAGTTTCTCGGAGCTAGACGCCGTGGCAATTACGTGCTTCCTGACGATGACATGAGAGAGCTGTCCCAGGGAACACAGAAGGAGGCTCACGCGCCGGATGCGCGCGCCATTTGTATGACGGCGAGGCCTACACCCGATGCTGCGGCATGGATGAGGATACTTTCGCTTTGTTGAAGATGACCGTAGATGTGTACGCCTTGGAAGGCTGTACACAGAGTACTATTGAGTTCGCGAGTTGGGTTGAAGTGAACAGTAGCTACCGGTGAGGAACACTTCCGGGATGCTCGCTGCTTCTACCCATGACAGGCGCGATGGCTTGGGAATAAGATGTGTTTGCTCGACGAGTATATATTCGGCGTATGCGCCCTGCAAGATGCGAAATCAGGACAAGCATTATTTCGCACGAAAAAAGAACATACACCACTGGCTATTCCAAAGACATCGTTGCCGACAGACCATTCGCTAGACGTATCAGAGCCTAAGGCGGCAATGGTGCCGGAGAATTCGACACCGAGGATGGTCGACGCGTCCTTGGGGATGGGATAGACGCCCTGCACATACTTAGAACACAGT
Source organism: Strobilurus pachycystidiatus (assembly GCA_019915135.1). Taxonomy (NCBI): domain Eukaryota; kingdom Fungi; phylum Basidiomycota; class Agaricomycetes; order Agaricales; family Physalacriaceae; genus Strobilurus; species Strobilurus pachycystidiatus. Next base: position 225,317 of record JAHLMK010000015.1, read on the forward strand.
GCCTCGCAAGACTCGGACTCACGTTTCGCTGGAGAATATCCATTCGGTTGAGGCCGAACGCCTTGACCTGGATTCCGGGTTAGAACACGCCAAACGATGAACGGAAATCATGAACTTTGACGAGGATTTGTCGTGGCCCCGCAACGGGCGTAGGTGCCTCTCCAATGTACAGATTCTCTGCAGGTCCTTTTCCGTCTTTGATGAGAACTGCCCTCATCGCGTCTAGGCGGATGTTCAGTTGATGACATTCAATTGACTTGACACGTACCGCGAAACTAGAAGTCTTTTCGTTGGCCCGAGCACAATAGGGAGTATCAGCAACACGGCTCAAAAGCGAAGTGCTCAATTCTGATTGGCTGCTCCACAGTTTCTGAGCGTTCTCATTGGTTGTTCGTGGCTCAGAAACTTTTGCTGATACTCCCTAATATGGGATATGGGAGACAAGAGAAAGCCAATGGGCGCGAGCTGAGATCTAATCGGTGACAGGGGAACTGACGCAATTGGGTTGACTGATTGCGATGTCGCCCATAGTAGTCAAGACACCTCGGGCGGGATGGCGGGATTACTATGACAGTATTATGTACTACTAAGTAGGCGGAATCAAGCATGGTCCTGGATGGATGATGGCGGCTGTTGGATGGCCGCGGCGAGCAGCGTGCCGCGTCCAGGCCCTGGACCCGGGTAGACCCTTTACTTTACGCCCCCAAACCCAGCCCTTACCTTTGCTCGTCCGGACTCCCCACCTAGCCATTCGCATTCCATCCACGTTGGGAGAATCTCGCCTATACTCTGTGCGTATGTCCAATAATAGTCCTCCCTGGCCTCTCTGAACAGCATGTCTAGACAAAGACTGTGTCCGACATTTCACCTTCAAGCGACCTTTGCAGCCTTCCCCACTGCCGCATCATGTATGGGAAACACCCGCGTTATCTGTGGAGATTCCTTATCGGCGACGCTGCACTTGACTGCATCTGCCCTACCTGCTATCGTGTTCGCCCTAATCCTCCTTCATAAATACGGCATGGCCCATCATCCGAAGCAGCCACATCCATATGGCTCGCTTCCCGGCGAGTACTCTTTCGTTTAGCGGAGTTTCGGCTTGGAAGTCAGTATCTCGTCGCTCAATCGTCCTTCGATTAACCTAATCTTTCACTCACCAGTGCATAGCCTGCCCCTGTTGAGAGAGGTCGCTTCGATGTGTTGGTTTGGACCAGAATACGTGTCATTGGCGATTTGCCGCTCATCATTCCAACGGTATGTTCCAGTCCAACAGTCTTGTGTCGTGTCCAACATATCTAAGGCCTCCCAAAGGAAACCATCGTCGCTTCAATGCTCTCTCGAAATTTCTCGGATTATCTCGCCGATCCATGTCACCGCGCGCGTCGACATAAACATGGGATGAATGGCCGATAGACGAGTATCATCATCGCCCGTAACCGTCGCGATCTTATGGGCGTGCTGAGCCAACCTCACACGATATGAGAAGCGATCGCTTCGCCTGCACGAGGCAGCCACCGCCCACGCTGTGAGGACGGATGGTGATGGCTGTCAAACACATCGCGCCCGGATCTATCACAAAACAGTACAGACCACGGATCAACTAAGACATCTGCTTATTTGTGCTCGATATCGTCACGCACCAAATTCTGGGTGATATTGTCCTTGTCTGTTATCTTGCTTCTCTCCCAGTTACATCGTGGACGGCATGGGCGACAAGATACACCCTGACTGTATGTCATCTTGCACTCCCTCTCCTCCGTCATTCAACGAATCCGTTAGTCTCAGCCCCAGACGCAGATGTGGCCATACGCTCCTCGGACGGCATCCTCTTCGGACTGCACAGTCCCAACATCACGGCGCACACCGCCATATTTCCGCTCTCCTCCTTATCAGCCCATGACCGCTTTGCTTCCCCCGTGTTCGACGAGACCTCAGAGGTTCTGTCCATTCTCTTCGCATTTCTCTACCCATCGCGCCTCCCGGACGTCACTAAGGTGCCCTTTGCGCTTTTCGAGGCGGTTGCAATAGCTGCGGACAAGTATCAATTCAATGCGATCTCGGTGATCTGTGATTTACGCATGGAGTCCGTCATCGCTCTCTTCCTTGTTCCGAGTCGGGGTTGACATGGCGTGTGTGTAGGGCCGTCGCACGGTCGCATCCTGATGCCGTCATGCGATACGCGGACTTGAGAGGGGACCAAATGCTGCGAGAACGTGCGCGGATGTATGGATCGAGAACCTCGCGCATAAGTGTGGCGTTGAGCATCGCTGCTCGTGAAACTAGTTTAGAAATATCCGGAACATGGGTAGGTGGCTTCAAAGATTTGTTCCGGGCTTCGTCCTGATATGGTTAGGTCCTGCTATGCGATGTGTGTGCTCGATGGGTGCACGAAGGGCTGGATCCGATCTGCTGAACCTTGACTGTGTGCGGCTGCCCTCTCTACGGAAGTACATTTAGCAGAACCCTGTCGAAAATTCAATGAGATATGTCTCTCGTTCCCTACCATCGATAATCTCATCCAAATACCTCGCTTATTTCCTTATATCACGTCAGGCTAGGTTAGGTATGTGTAAGAATGACATGTTCTCGTACAAACAGTCGTTGCATGTTCTATACACCTGTCCTTTTTGTACTACAGACTCGGGACAACACAATATCTAAGTATCATATTGTGTCAGCAACAAGAACGGTTTCTTGATGAATCTGTGGCGCAGTGCAAGTAAACACCTTGAAGCCTGTTATAGATGAATCGCCATGCATACGAAGACAAGGCACACTCTGAGTAGTACGAGTAGATGGAGCTGACAACGCAGAAGTATAGCAACACGGTCGGACCGGCATATCATGAACCTAGGAGCAGTCAAGTCAGTCGCTATGGTTGGAAAGTGAGACTATTCGGATCCATACCTCCGCTGTCCGTACTGAGTCTGTGCGGCGTCAAGAGGCGAAGAGCTGCTGGACAAGCTGGCGGCGCTGGTGCTATCGACAGTAGTCGTGCCGGTACACACCCAGTCTAGGGGACCAAGTCGATCTTTCGAGTTACACGACTGACGCATTGGGGCTGTTAGGGAAAACTCAAGGGCGGAAGAGTCGTACAATCCGGCGACTTATGAGAGGTATTCGGCTGGCTCTTCAGCGAGAATCGTTCTCGGATATACCGACGGCCAGGTTTCAACCGTAATGTCCTCCAGTGATATCAATGCTGGAGAGATGTATACCGTAATTACACGTGAGAAGGCATGGCACGATGAGACAGCGGCATATACTGGAGTACGGATAGCGTCCAGACGTGAGCAAATTCATAGAGTGAGTGACGAACTCGTCCCACCCGTCTCTCTTTGCTGGGTCCAGCCAGGAAGGCAAGGATCAGAAGACCAGGTTTTGTGCCAGTGGTAGGATCGACAACGGGCCGTGATGAAGTAGTGATTACAGTAGTGCATCAATAGACAAGGCATATGCTCGACAGATTGACGCCGTAGATGCTTGGCATCCAGGGGTAACACAGGCATGTCTCTGCGAGGTATTCAGTGACCAGTCCTCTGCCTGTCCAGCGGCCTCAAGGTGGGACGTCGCATAGATTTAAGGTTGAGCGCTGAATGTAAAGCTGAATGTCTTCCAGCGATATACCGCCGTTAAACTCGTTTTGTCACCAGGTGTCATGGTCAAGAGGGAGGTGCCCGTCATGAGATCAGGTCACTCTGAGTGTAAGCAATTCTGTCTTGACAAACCGCCTAGCAAGTTTAACCGAGAATCGGAGAACAGCGTGAGCTATTGAGTAGGGGGTTTCCAAATGCCAGAGCTCGAAAATGGAACGATGCTTGTCCTTAGGCGACGAGTACAGGGTCAAACAGATATGTTTGATGGGAGTAGTTCCAAGGATTGGCAAGGCAGGGGCGTGGGCAGGAACGCAAAAGATTGCTAAATGGACATGGTGCCGACAATGCCGACGACTTCCTTTCCGCTTCGAGCGTTCCACAGTCTTTGACATTCAACCAGCATCATGCCAAGACAATACCCACCCTCCGCCAGATCCTGCGCGAATACACTGCAGGCATAACCATGAAAGCGGAGTATCTTCACGGGCCTTTGTCGCGTCTTCCCCTCAGAAGAGCACGCTCTTGCCGTCTTGGATTCAAAGACGTCGTCGCCGACCTCCAAGCATTATCCGCAGGAATTGTGTACTTAAGCAGACGGACTTCAACGAATTGAAGCAGAAGATACGACTCAATATGCTCTACTCTCTATGCTTTCTGTTTATCGCCGTCGCCCTTGGGCAGCAAGTTGGCAATTATACTGCTGAGACGCATCCTGCGTTGACCGTGCAATCGTGCACTACTGGAGGAAGTTGCACGAGCCAGGTGCGTTGCTATCCGCTCAGACTGTAGTTGCTTTGCTAACACTTGGGTAGTCCCGTTCCGTCGTCCTTGACTCGAACTGGCGCTGGCTTCACATCGTGGGCAACTACACGAACTGCTATACCGGGAACACATGGAACGCGAGCGTCTGCACCAGCCCAGCTACCTGTGCTGCTAACTGTGCCCTCGATGGCGCTGACTACCCTGGCACATACGGAATCACAGCGAGCGGGAACGCGCTGACGCTCAAGTTCGTGACCACGAGCACACAGAAAAATATCGGCTCGCGCGTCTATCTCATGGCGGACGCCAGTAACTACCAGATGTTTAACCTCAAGAATCAGGAGTTCACGTTTGACGTCGACGTCTCCAATCTTCCATGTGGTCTCAACGGCGCTGTTTACTTCGTTGAGATGGACAAGGACGGAGGAATGGCAAAGTACAGTACCAACAAGGCTGGTGCGAAATACGGTACTGGATACTGCGACTCCCAGTGTCCTCATGACATCAAGTTCATCAACGGAGCGGTAAGTCTCTGCACCTGTGCTGATGGATAATTCATTCAATTTCGGCGTCTAGGCCAACATCAATAATTGGACGGCATCTCCAAACGATACCAATGCGGGAACTGGCCAATACGGTACCTGTTGCACTGAGATGGACATTTGGGAAGCCAACTCGTTTTCCGCCGCCTACACTCCCCACGTCTGCACCACCACAGGACAGACCCAGTGCTCGGGCACTGACTGCGGCGATGGAGACCAGCGCTACAATGGTGTCTGCGACAAAGATGGATGCGATTTCAACTCGTACCGTCAAGGCAACACTAGCTTCTATGGAGCAGGCGGGGTTGTTGACACGAAATCCAAATTCACTATCGTCACGCAGTTCATTACCTCGGACGGAACGGCGAGCGGCACTCTCTCTGAGATCAAACGCTTCTATGTCCAGAACGGCAAAGCCATTCCCAACTCTTACTCCACCTTTTCCACCCTCACTTCCTACAACTCTATCACCGACTCCTACTGCAACGCCCAAAAGACTCTCTTCGGTGACACGAACTCGTTCGAGCAGCGGGGTGGTCTGGCAAGGATGGGGGATGCGTTCAACCGTGGGATGGTGTTGGTGCTGAGTTTGTGGGATGACCATGCGGTGAATATGTTGTGGCTCGACAGTGATTACCCCACCAACAAGTCTGCGACTACCCCCGGTGTCGCGAGGGGAAGTTGCTCTACATCTTCTGGTAAACCCACGGACGTCGAGGCGAACAACGCCAACGCCTCCGTCATCTACTCCAACATTAAGTACGGACCTATAAACTCGACGTTCACCGCTAAATGAACGGCCCTTACTGTTACTCGATGTATTTGAAGAGCTGTTTGTTTCATTATTTATAACGTTCGAACTTCGTACTAGCACCACCTGTCAAGGAGCATACGTATGGGATATTCTAGGTTCAACTCGGAAGTCTTGCGCGCGACATACAGCCGTTAGAATAGTTCATTGCCAGGTGACGGGGTCAAGAGGGGAGGTCAACGTCATGAGATCGGAACATCTTGACCGTAAGCAATTCTAACTGAACATAAATATCAATGGCAGTTTAGCCGATAATCAGCGGGACAAGAAGGACTATTTTTGCGCATCTGCAGTGAAAGAAACGCTGCGTTCGTATTTTCTCGTGCAGTTACTTATAGTGCTGCAGTTACTTTTAGTGCAGCGGCGTAGCAGATATCTTTGATGGGAGTAGCTAACGCCAAGTATGTCAGATTAGGATCCGAGCGCAAGGAACGCGAAAAATAGCCAAATGGGAATCGTTCGGCCCGCCAAGCCGAGACTCATTCATCATTCGCGCTTTGCCTGCTGCGTTCAAGTTCAAGGCAAAGTATACTCCCGAGATAAACCCCAGCGAGACCTCCCGCCAACTCCATGCAGAGGCGGCCTATCGCATGCGGAGAATTTTGACGGACCTTTGTCGCGTCTTTCGCTGTGGTCAACGCAAATCTGCTGGCTTCGGTTAGCTCGAATTCCAAGCATTTTCCGTGTATATAAGCAGGTCAGAAATGGTTGGAGATGTAAGCAACACCGCCATTTCGATATGCTTTATTTGCTGTGCCTCTCCCTCCTCGCCGTAGCACTTGGGCAGCAAGTCGGCACCTATACCACGGAGACGCATCCCGCGTTGACCGTTTCGACATGCACTGCTGGAGGAAGCTGTACGACTCAGGTGCGTAATCAAAGTTCTGCATGTAGACTGTTGTTTGAGCTGTTGCGCAGTCCCGCTCCATCGTCCTTGACGCGAACTGGCGCTGGCTCCATGTCGTGGGCAACTACACGAACTGCTATACCGGAAATACTTGGAACGCGACCGTCTGCACCAGCCCAGCGACCTGTGCGGCAAACTGTGCCCTTGATGGCGCCGACTATACGGGCACCTACGGAATCACAGCGAGCGGGAACGCGCTGACGCTTAAGTTCGTGACCCAGAGCACACAGAAAAACATCGGCTCGCGTGTCTATCTCATGGCAGACGACAGCAACTACCAGATATTCAACCTCAAGAATCAGGAGTTCACGTTCGACGTCGACGTCTCCAATCTCCCATGCGGTCTTAACGGCGCCGTGTACTTCGTTGAGATGGACAAGGACGGAGGATTGGCCAAGTACAGTACCAACAAGGCCGGTGCCAAATACGGTACCGGATACTGCGACTCCCAGTGTCCTCATGATATCAAGTTCATCAACGGAGCGGTAAATCTCTACACTCGTGCTGATCGATAATCTCATTGAATTCCGATGTCTAGGCCAACATCAACAATTGGACGGCATCTCCCAACGATACCAATGCGGGAACTGGCGAATACGGTACCTGTTGCACTGAGATGGACATTTGGGAAGCCAATTCGTTTTCCGCCGCCTACACTCCCCACGTCTGCACTGTCGAGGGTCAGACTCAGTGTTCGGGCACTGACTGCGGCGACGGAGACCAGCGCTACAACGGTGTCTGCGACAAGGATGGATGCGATTTCAACTCGTACCGCCAAGGAAACACTAGCTTCTATGGAGCAGGCGGCACTGTTGACACCAAATCCAAATTCACTATCGTCACGCAGTTCATTACTTCGGACAACACGGCCAGCGGCACCCTCTCTGAGATCAAGCGCTTCTACGTCCAGAACGGCAAAGTCATTCCCAACTCTTACTCCACCTTTTCCACGCTCACTTCCTACAACTCCATCACCGACTCGTACTGCAACGCCCAAAAAACCCTCTTCGGTGACACCAACTCTTTCGAGTCGCGTGGTGGTCTTGCCAAGATGGGTACCGCGTTCGAGAATGGAATGGTGTTGGTTCTCAGCTTGTGGGACGACCACGCCGTCAACATGTTGTGGCTCGACAGCGATTACCCTACCAACAAGAGCGCGACCACTCCCGGTGTTGCTCGCGGTTCCTGCTCGACGAGCTCCGGCGCCCCTACCGACGTCGAGAGTAACAGCGCCAGCGCCTCCGTCATCTACTCCAACATCAAGACCGGCCCCATCAACTCGACCTTCACCGGCACTTCCTCTGGCAGCACCGGGGGCACCAGCACGGCCTCGTCTGCTGCCGCTGCTCAGACCCAATACGGCCAATGTGGAGGTGCGTAGCTTTTGCAATCGTTCAACGACATTGACGCTAATGCACTAAATTCCCAGGAACTGGCTGGACTGGTCCGACCACTTGCGCGACTGGCACTTGCGTAGCTGTCGCCGCGCCTTACTATTACCAAGTGAGTCGACCGCTCATACCTCCTGCAAGTTTCTTGACGCCGAATATCCTTAGTGTCAATGATCGTCCTTCTGTTCTACGCGAGATTGAGCTCGTCAATCGCATACAAGACTTGACGATCATAACGAAGTATTACACGGGATTATAATGAAACTGTTTTTGACTACAAGCGGCCCACCCTAAGTAGCGGCGTCTAAAGCGTATGAAGTACGCGTCCAAAGTGTCTTTATAAGGGGTTGTACTCGGCTGCTACCGTTAAAGGTTGACCATCCGCAATGGAAACAGTCGTTGCCAACGGACATGGCGCTCATACGGTTTGCCGACTGTATGCAGATGAAGTTTTAACAAACGGATCGAAGATGTCAACTTGAACCTGGGGGTTGACATCCTCGATCCGTTTGTTAAAACTTCAATTTGATCCGTCCTGCAATCGCGTCAGGAAGGGTGTCCTTCACGCCGACTTTGGTGATCACTCAAGCTGATTCTGGCAACGAAGACAGTACAGTATGGGTTTGACATGGTGTCGGTAGCAAAGTCAGATGGCATGTAGCCTAGACTCCAAAGTCCACAACAATCAGAAGATGATGGGCTTTTGGTCGTCTTCAATTAAGAGCACCTGTAGATACAGCATGTTCGCAGCCCCTGAAGCTGCCGTGGGAAACCTGAGCGGAAAAACGTTTCACCGCTCTATCCTTGACCAACATGGCGTCGACTTTCCCTTTCGTTCGCTCTCCTACGATGTCTTCCAACAAGCGGTCGTGCCCCAACCATCTACATGTGCCGCTATTGGGTCTTCCCCTCATTAATCGAGCGCAACAAACACTTTTCAACCAATCAGTGTCGCCAAATCTGGACTCAGACAATACAATTCCTTCCCTCTCACCCGAGCCCGAGAAGACTGTGCGAGCAGCGGAACGGGTGGCGCCAGATAGAGGACGTCTATCTTTGTCGTAGCGCACTTTCTGGTGATGTTGATCGAGCCATCGGAAACGGTACGTGTTCAGTATCCTCGCACTGACCATGCCTGATCAATGTCGAAAATATGCAGTCTTAAGCAATCTGCATGCGAAAGACTTTGCACGCACCCTGAATCTATGCGACCTCAGTGCAGCAGATCCCGTCCGGGGCCGTTACTGCTGGAGCCGGGTCTGGCCATGGGCGCGCTAAGGATTTGTTTGAGCCGTTTCCCGGGACGCCTACACACGCGCCAGATCTGCGCTTCACATAGTCAACCTCCTTTCGCGAAGCCAGAAGATTAGCCTCATCCTTCCGAATGCCATCTCCTCTGTTCCGGGCTATGTTTCCAACGATTACATACGATATATCGACGCTCCTGCCATCCATATACTCCAGCTATCCTTTTTGTGTACATTCTTTCGCCCACGGTCGACGATGTTCTATCTATCTGATCACTGCCCTTTCCTTGCCTTGCTCGACCTTCACGAGATACATCACTTATCCGTTTTCATTACGCATATCCCCCCATTTGCGCCCAACTTGCCCATAATTACTGACATACCTATGGGCATCGTTACTGTACTCAATGTGTTCGAACGAGGAGGACATTGTCGGCCAACGGACATCGAGTATACCCGGACACTAGGATGCAAAACCCTGCAGAACTCTTCGTGCACTATCTGCGTGTATGTCGCTAAGTCCTACCTCTATGTACGACCTCAGCTAACAATGATCATGTAGACACGACACCGATAGTTCAACTCGTTCCATCAAGACTCACGGAAAAAGGTCCTCCTGCTACATGTGCAGCTTCTCCCGAAACTCTCTGCCGAAGAAAATTTGCTGGGAAGGAACCGAAAATCACTGGCAATGTATGCTTGTCTTTCCATACGGCAACTTTACTTACTCTGGTACAGGTACAGACTCCTTCACAACATGGTCATGCGGCGCGGCAAGGTGTACCCCGACTTGCTACCTTCGGAGTCGACTGCACCATTGTCTGGCGATCATCGTAGATCCTATACAAAAGTTACAACTCCTCACGGCCTCAATCGTTAATGCGCGGACGAACGTCTACGAAGACTGCTTTTCAGCGGTTGTTGGACACGGTCGATGTGGAGTACTTAGAGATGGCATCTCCCTTCTTGAGCTCCCAAGGGACGGCGATAGTCTTCCGGATAGGAGTTATTCGCGAGTTGTTGGCGCCTGTTCTCGAGGTGTGGACCTTGGCGTTCTGTTTCATCTTTGCTGACAAGAATATCGTAGTCTCGCGAATTTCTATGGGTTGTCTACGCTCCGATGTAGTTCCTCAGATGAAGTTTACGAAGAGGTTCTCTTGGCGGAGAGACGAATTGACGTGGACATGACATCAACCTGCGCTGTACATATAGGTGTGCACTGTCTCTTCACTACATCCTCATACTACCTTTGCTGATGTGCATGCTGTAGACGACGAACAGTCTTATATCTGGGTTGAAAGTTCATGATATACGAATACCTAGGTCATGCGATGGTGTTCGGTCCGCATTCCTGTCCATACCTCAATGTTTCCAATGGATTCGGACGATACATGTTGCCACCTTTGACCGTTCGCCGAGCACACAAGGATCTACTCGACGGCGAGTCGAACAGTCCAGAGGACTTTCATCGTCGCGGTCGCACGTTCTCGAGAGGCTGGTCGAGCCATGGTCGTCATCGGTCCGTTGGAATTGGGACATGCTCAGTATCCTCGCCCTGACTATGCCTGATTGAGATATTTCACTTCCATGACTCGAACTTCAGCTGGATCACCTCGAATCCAGTTATGAAGAACAATCGAAGCAACCTGTGACACATACGGCGCCATTCTGGCAAGAGTCGAATATAGAATCAAGCCGCTCAAGTTGATGCTGAGGGCGAATTGCGTAGCTTTCATAGTTCCACACACGTGGACTGTATTTGCTCAGATATGGGGCATTTTCATGACCAGGCTGCTTGCTTGTCCAGGCAAAAGTACTGGAACCACCTTATCGTCCGCGTCGTGATCGAGATATGTACTAACTACCCGACTTCCTTCGGACTTGTCCTACGAATACCCATTCTCTGTTAAGATGTGCGCCGCCTGCTGTCGACGCTTGTGCGGCACCGGTTTGCGACAGAACAGGTTGAGAACTCTTGGTCCGAGACCCCCGATGTATCAGATTCATAACATGAATCATAGGTCTAGCTCAAGGTCAGCACTTTTAGGGAGTTATGCCTTGGCCCCGGTACGCGAGCGATAGTATTCAATGTATTCATCATGATAGCTGGTGAAGATTCAAGACCATCCCTTGTCCCAATCAATGTCATCTCTGCCTATGTCGTGGTCTGCAACTGCGTATAAGTAGGTATGACAATCCGTCAGTTTCTCTGATGACGACGGTCAGCGGACAAAAGGTATATGACTACAAGAAACCCATCCTGTGACATATATATTGTAGCTTCCAGGACATGAATTGACCTCGGAAGGCCCGAGTCAGCGAGTTCAGCAAGTTTGCGTGAACGTTTGGTGGCAGCCGAAACGCAAGCTGAAGAAAGGTCGTCGGAGAGGGAGGGGTAGCTTGGAACAACGCGCACGGAAAGCCGAGTGAGGGTTATCACTAGAGAACGTCTATATCCATGCGCAAGACTAAACAAATCAAGTGGGAATGAGACACGAGTACAGTACTGAGTAAGTATGAGTTGACGCCCATGCGGCTTAGCATTGGCCGTGGGAATAAGTTCTGCGTTGAGATTTGCGCGGGCCCGCTTTGCGGGCCGCCTCTCGGTTGCAACTTGCATTTTATTCACCATCTCGTTCGACTGTTCGGAAACGCGTACCCAACCAACCTCTTTCACTGTGACCGGGAGTGCTCACTTCAGACGGTTTCACATCTACGCCATCCTCGACCATCGCTGCCGCTCGCAACACTGCTGCGCGCGCAATGGAAACAACTGGTCAGCGCATATGGGCGATATTTCCATCCGGGCTATTCCACAGAGGCCTCAGTGTGGCTCAACAAGCGTCGGAGGAAGTCTGACTTGGTAATGGTCAGTTGCATGCCGTCTTCAAGTTGGCATCATCCTCATGAATTGGATACAGCATATCATCAAATCCCAGAATCCATTCTTCCTGGCAGGCCTACTGAGGTGACTCCGACGGTCAACATAGCCGTCCATTGGAGGCGAAGCTGTATGGATGAACGGGCGCCTTCCCTCGCAATGCTCACTGCCTCGCTGCTGTGACTCTTGCAGTCTCCCATCCAACCGGATGCGCCATTCGCGGCTTTGGTGCAGTGTTTGCTCCTGACTCTCCAAAAGTCCGTTCTCTCTCTGTTTGGACATTGTACGATCAGACCTGACCGCCTTGTTTTAAGGCAACCGCCAGCGATTCTCCCCAATCTACCAGGCTGATACGACTACCTTCCTCATCCCGACAAAGCCCCTTCGTTGCCTAACTCGCTGTCGCACAACACTGCAATACGTGTTTGGGTGCAGCGTCGACCATGAAACATGGATGACAGCTACTGTATGCGATGGGGGGAGATACGGTCATGAATTTGTGACACACAGTATGGCGCCATTTTGGTAAGACTCGTCTACCGTTTGCGGCTTGACTTGATGCTAAGGGTGATTGATGCAGGTTTCCAGGTGTTGGACATTCTTTATATTTAGGCTGCTTCCTTGGTCAAGTTACCTTGTTGATTAACGTACCCGACCTCATTCGAATTTGACATGCGAATGCCCATTATCTTATGTATTCTGCGCTGCCTACTGTCGGCGTTTAGGTGGCACCGTCTTACGACAGAACAAACTCTTGGTCCTGGAAGAACCCGAATGTATCATAGCATGAATCATCGCATGAATCAGCCTAGTTCAACGTCAGCGCTCTTCGCAAATTTGCCTAGGCCCCGCCGCCCGGGTACGCAAGCGACAGTATTCAATGTATTCATAATCATAGCTTATGATGACTCAAGACGCTATAATTGCCCTCTCCCATCATTGGGCTTCCCACACATATAAAAGGACTCGACGCGATTGTTGGTCCGTATCATCATTCCCCGATTTATAAGTATACTACCTGATCATCTTTAGATCGCAATGCCATTCAAGACTGTCGCCATCGCAGGATTCGGAACGCTGGGCAAGCCCATTGTTGATGTATTTCGCGACCAACCATGCTCCTATCCATCCTGCTCACACATTTGTAGGCACTCCTTGCCGCATCCATCACGCCTATCCTCCTCTCGCGCGAGTCATCCAAGCCCGACCTCCCTGCATCTGTCAAGGTTTTCGCTACCGGATACACCGACAAGGCGGCTATAACTGCCGTGCTCAAGGAGCATAGAGTCGAGGTCGTGATATCCATCCTCAGTCACCGCGCGGGGAATCTCCAAGTCGGGCTGGCAGAGGCGGCGAAGGACGCCGGCGTGCAGCTGTTCTTCCCCTCAGAGTTTGGCTTCCCGACTGCGGGCCATACAGAGGGGTTACTGTCGCTCAAGAATGGATTTGCTCGTAGGTTTCTTTGCAGCTTAGCCGCAATCGTTGCTGATAGAAACTCTTAGGACAAATCGACGAGATCGTCCCAACTGTTCGTATCTTCGTGAGTGTTTGTATTTCCTAATTCGACCTGTCTTACGTTTCCCAGACCGGTTTCTTCCACGAATGGGTTCCCTTCCTCACTACGACATCCAAATACCCCGGCAAGATCGTGGCCGTGAAGGGGAGTACAGCCAACGTCAAAGGCTCCCTCACGTCGCTCGTCGATGTCGGCGGCTTCATCGCTCACATCCTCTCCACACTCTCAGCCCCACAACTCGCCTCTAAGATATTCCGCATTCAAGGCGAAGCGTTGTCGATCCAGGACATAGCGACTCTCTACGGCAAGGAGGTGGTCTTTGCCGAGAAGGAGGAATTCGACCATGAGGTCGTGGCGTCGCTGCAGGAGGTCTTGGAGAAGGGGTGGGGTACTTCGGGCTATGACCATCAGAACCCGGATAAGAAGGCGCAAGAGGCAAATGGGCTGTGGGAGGGTCATAAGTACCTCTCTTTGAAGGAGGTGTTGAAAGAATTCTAGGATGAGGAAATTGAACCCCGGATAGCGCATCAGAGGGAAAGAGAGGCATAAATGTAAAGGAAATCATGTACATATAGCATAATATATGTCATATGGTAAGAAGTTTAAACGATAGTACGTTGCGGCAGGAGACTTCCTGAAATGACCTTGTGCGCCCTGAATTCTTTGCCAAACGCCAGTACCATGGTAGCGGTTCTTAGACATGTTTGGCGTCTCGTTCTCGGTGTCGGGAGCGGGTAACTCGTGATACATGGCGAAACGTTTCCCGCGAACGCGGCCATATATAATCCACCAAGCAATTTAAAGCATTGTACAAATACATCAAGACCGATAATGGACCGTGGAGTGTCATGAACATACTTGTTCAAAAACTGTTCACAGATGTGCCTTGTCATCATTCCAAAAAAAATACGAAATAGTACGCCAAGAGGATCCTGTAGGCGAATAAAAGAGAGCTGTGTAAGTAGTCTTAGGTGTATAAGTACAGTCAAGATATAATATATATACGGCTTCCGATACATGTAGAACGACCCCATCACGACCAATACTTAAACGCACCAATACGCTGATATCTACCTATAAATAATCGTTCCCTACGCCATGTCGACCTCGAAGGTCACACCCGCCTCACTAAGACCAACCGACAACGCGCGCGCCACATCGCTAGCATCCATGCTCACGCGCTCCGTCTCCACACCTGCGTTGAGGCGCCATTCAAAACCAGCGTGCTCTTCAGAAACGGGCCTATGAATTTCGGAGGGCTGAGAGTCGGAAGGTGGCTTGTCCAACTCAGGCGTTTCGTCCGGGACTTGGCTTTCCGAATAAGTGTCCTCCAAGTGCTCTGATGGTGCGCCCTCTGTGCTGATCTCCATATCAATCAAGTCGGAGCGATCGTCGGCGGTCTCGGTTAGAGTGACTTCCTTCATTACCACATCTGGCTCGACGTGCTGCAGTTCGGGTAGAGGAGAGGCACGGTTCGGGAAGGCTGGAGAGTCGTGTTCGAGTGGCGAGTCCCCGATGTCCGGAGGGCTGATGTCGACGTCCATTCCAAACATTTCTGTAGCAGGGAGATCCGGTGAAGTTGGTTCGGTGTGAGGAGGAAGTAATGGGGAACCGAAAGGTGGGGATTGAGTTTTCGAAGACTCTGGCGTCTCGATCGTTGAGCTCTTCGCCGGTTCCTCCAACAGAGCCTCTCCACTATCCCCATCCTGGATAACCATCGACTGTTTCTCCTGGCCGCCATTCAAGGCCTTCACCACCCTCCAGTCCACATACCGCGTATCCGACAGCGCGCCTGCCAGCCCGACGTAAAACCTCTTCCCTCCCTCATAGCCACCTTCCTTCTCCTTTCCTTTCTCTGCCTCTCCCCCATCGACACTCTTCTTCACCTCTCTACTCTCCTCGAAGTCAGTGACGACTACGCCCTTGCCCAAACCCCACTCTGGCTGCATCTTCCCGACGAAGACCCGCCTCCGCTGAATATGAATCATTGGGAGAGGCTGTACATCACCCTCGGCAGCGTTGGGGGCATGTGTGGTCTTCGAAACAAATCCGGTTCCCAGACGTTTCGCCACCTGCGGATGGTAAATCGCGCCCCAGTAACGGAAGTCAGGCTTGGGAGGAGCAACGTTGTTTGCTGTCGGCGTTCCAGGTTCGAGCGAGGAAGAAGATGCTGCAGTCAAGGCCGTCGCGGTCAAGACTTCCCTCTCAGCAATCGACTTCGGCCACACCGCATCTGCCCCACCCAACAGGGTCGGGTACGTCCGCTCTGGTTCAGCACGCGGATTCCACGCTCCCTTCTGCCTCTGTGTCGGATGGGTGGCAACATCTTCGTCGTCGAAATCCTCCAAGGCAAGCTCCGCATACGATTTGATCGGCCCCCGCCTCGGTCTCAGCGCCGTTGTTGTGTGCAACGATGTGGATGTGTGTGGTGCGAGCGCTTCTCCATCTGCAATGGGCTCGACGTTCTTCCGCATCGCTTTTCGAGCAGGCCTCGATGCGGGAGTAATGAGAGGATCCCTTGGAGGGCGTATTCTGGTATACACTTCTCCCCGCTTCTCAGTGCACTTGTCGCAATTGCATTGCCCTTCGCATGCTGGACACGCCCCTGTCCCGCTACTGAATGGCCGATACTCACCGGGGTATCTGCGTCGAAATCAGTAATGCGAAAGAAGACGAAGACCAGACCAAGAAACTAGAAGAGGAACACGAACAAAGAACATGCAAGATACTCACTTGATTCCCAGACAACGCACACAATATCTTCTGTTACAACTCACACTGGCACACGCAGTAGACCTTTTGAATGACTTCCGGCGGCAGTGATGACAGAACGTCTCTTCAGAACTGAGCGGCCACTGCTCTCGAGCTGTCTTGGGACCAGGTTTCGCCTTCTTTTTCGCGTTGGACTTCTTGGGAGGTACAGCCTTCTTCGGAGCTTCGGCTTGTGTGACGTATACGACATCAGACTCGACAATTTGCTCTTCCGATGCTCGAACTTGGGGAACGGGAGCAACGTGTTCCTCTGCCTCGTCTTCCGAATCAGAGTACGCCACCAAGCGGACACCAACCGAAGGCATGAGCAACGAAGGGTTGATCGTCCCTTCGCCGTTCGCCGGCGGTGGTGTATCATGCATCTGGACGATGGGCTCCTTTTCAGGTGCTGGGGGAGGAGGGCCATCTTGCTGGATGGTGACGTCGACTGCTGAAAGTTGATTGTCGGTAGGCAGACTGGAATCACGACTTTTCGCCGGAGTGGAATGGTAATTGTCATCCTCAGAGATGGTGTGCGGATCTTCGAAGTCATGGTGATCAACTCCCATACTAAAGTCATCCGCACCATCGTGCATCGGTGCAATTTGATCGAAACCCAAAGCATCGTCTATGAAATCGATGTCAACATCCGACCTTGATGCATAATCGAAAGATAGTGCACCCTGAACGGTCTCACTGTGAGCTTGGTTTTGCGCTTCTGCTTGTGATTGAAGAGCCAAACGACTCGACTCTACAGCAGGCAAACCCCATTCAACCGAACGTTTCAAGTAGAAGAGCCGAGGGCGTACCTGCGCTTCGTGCTCTAAGCTTATCGCGAACATCCACAGGGCCTTTCCTCTTGACGGTGGGCGACTTTCGTCTCGGTGATGGTGTTGATTGCAGCTTGGACGAACTGCCGGAATCTGTCGGCGCGGGCGTCATTGAGGGAGTCGACTTGGTTCGTGGCCGCTGGTTTGACTGAGCCGGCGGCTCCTCGTCACTGTCTAGCTCCATGTCACTCGGTACGGCCTCCAGTTCCTTAACCACATCGCCGCCACCATCTAACTGCATCTGCACCTCCTCCATCATCACGTCAGCCATCTTCATCCCTGTCTGCACCCTGAACGAGCGCAAGTTCCACCTCAGTAGACTCGGCGACAGACGATGGACCTCGTCCCAACTCCTGACACTCTCATCGACCCACTCGTCCACCACCCACTTGCCGTCTGGTCCGTCTTCCTTTTCCTTCTCCTCCTGCTCCCCTTCCCCATCCTCGGCCGCTGCCTCTTCCTCACGCGACCCCATCCACACCCACCCCCGTCGAGTGCACCCTCCCACCTTCCACATGTTGTTCAGCAAGCTGCTCATCCCAAAGCATGACCTGATGCTCCCATCGTTCAATTCTGCATCCCGCGCCGTCTCGTAGCCAATGCAAGGTTCGTCATTCGGGTGCGCTATTGGGTGCGGGTGTTCATGGGGGCACCCAGGCGAGTAGTACAGACCGTCGGAAGGAGAGGGTTCGAGCGGAGGAGAGAGATGGGGCGGAGTAGGAGCGGGAGAGGTCGAGAGGTGCGCCTTGTTCTTCTTGAAAAGCAACCTTTCGTCCACAGGTCGCTTTCGTTTCGGCGCCGAGCCGGAAGAGTCGACAGTACACATTTCCTTCGGGCGCTTGCGCTTCTTCAGAAGCGGAGGCGGTGTCAACGCCATGTCAATTTCCTTCTCCTTCCCTTTACCCTTGCCAGTCACCGTCGACCCCGCCCGCTCCCTACTATCCATCACGGCTAACAGCCGCTGCTTCTTCGCTTTCTTCGCCTCATCTTCCTCGCAATCCTCCGCGACCCTCTTTTTCTTCCTGGGTCTGGCCGGCCCCGCAGCCGATATCCTCGATGGCCCAGCAACGGGCATGCCCTCATCGATGATGTAAGTTGGAAACATCGTTGTGGCGGAGGGCAGAATCGTCTTAGACGACGATGACTTTGTCCGGGGCATCGGAGCGATAGAACTGGAATTGTAAGCGTCGGCGAGCGATTCAGAGAACGAGGACGCCTTCGCCTGTGAAGACGACGACCGCGAAACCGTCGAGGGTGCTGTTTTCTGCAACATTCATGTATCAAATCATCGAATCATAGAGCATAATGAGCATACCTTGATGGTTCGCGCTGTAGTCACAGCTTCTTTGTCTGGCGATAAAGAGTTCGTTATCGCTGTTGCAAGAGAAGATTGCTTCTTGGCCGACGGTGTCCTTCGTATTCCCGTTCCCTGCGACGTCGCCATCCGAATCAACGGGACCGCCGCCCTTCCCGCCGCCCTTTCCTCCTCCAATATCTTTGCTCCTCCCGGAAACTGGAAGTCATCGTGCTCGGCCCGCTGTGCTGCCGTAGGAGGGACAACCTCTACCCAGACGTCACGGAACGGCGGCAGAACCCTCTGTCTCCCAGGATGGGACGTCTTGGCATGGAGGACGGGGCCAGGCTTCGTGTTCACCTTGATCTTCGCCTCCACCTTACTCGATGATACGTGCATGAAGAGTCGAGCCAAGGGAACGTCATCTTCCGAGTCACTGGAAAGGACTTCCTTGCCCCCTTTTCCCAATTTCAGCCCCTTCAGCCCTTCCTTCCCCACCTCTTCAACCCGCCCCTCATCTTGTTCCTGCACTTCCATCTCCTTCACCCTCACCTGAGTTGTAGTCTGCCTCCCCCCCTCCTCGTCGTCGCTAGGCAAAGGCGTCAACGGCGAGCTGCGGCCCGTCTCCTGATTGTTCGCCGCCGAAAGGCGCCAGGGAGGTGGAATCAAGTCATCGACTGAGTCTAGTCTTTGGGCGGGTGGCCGGGGCGGGGTGAACAAGAGGGCCGCGGAATCGGGAAGTGGGAGTGGCGGTTGGGGTAAAGCGACTGGGTCGTCCGGTTTCAATGGTGTCAGCTGAGGTGAGGTGTCCAGTTGGGCCGAACCTCCCAGCGGAGGCGTGAACAGAGAATCCTCCCTGTTATCCACCGCCATATTCTCAAGCTCGTCGTCGTCATCATCGTCTTCACAGTCAGAGCTCTGTCAACGAAGAAGAAATCAGATCAATGACAGGTTCTAGTGCAAATCAAAACGAAAATAAAAGGTCCAACTTACCGCTTCTCCGTCAACATCGCTCGAAACGTCCAGGACCGTGACTCCGCCGACATCTTTCGTCGCCTGGACCAGCGCCGTGGAGTTTGGCGCGTCCTCTTCCTGTTTAGGCTTTTCCTTCAATCCCTTCTCGTCATCTTTCGCAGAGAAACGCTAGTAAAATGGTCAGATTGGCGAAAGATCCAGGAATGCAGGAGGCTCGCCGTATCTTCCCTTCTCTGCACCACTTCTTTCTCGCCCTTCTCCGGCGCGTACCCGACATCTTCATCGTCGTCAATCCCCGTCAAATCCACTACCTCGATTGGTGGTGAGGCAGGTTTCAGTGCTAGACGACGACCTGTTCGGCTCTTTGGGCCAGGTCTCGGGCGAGTACTTGGTCCTGGAGTGGCTGAATGATGTAAATCATACGGTGCTGCTCTGGGGAGCGGCGCTCGACTTGTGCGTGGTGCAGTTGATGTTCTGCGAGGTGAATCCGCTGGTGGATGTTGACGAAGAGCTTTGGGTTCGGTCGGTGCTCGTTTTGGTTTCATCAATGATGAATGCGAGGGACCAGCTGATATTCCGCAAGGTGATTCCGCTCGAGGACGTTGACGATCAGCTTTGGGTTCAGTCGGTGCTCGTTTCGGTTTTGTCAATGATGAAGGTGAGGAATCAGTTGGTGTTCTGCGATGTGAATTCGCTCGCGGACGTTGACGATCAGCTTTGGGTTCAGTCGGTGCTTGTTTCGATTTCGTCAATGATGGAGGCGAGGGAGAAGTGTATGGTGGAGGAGGCTAAAAAGTTCATATGTATGAATGAAGGAATGAAGGAAAACGAGACAAGACAATCAAAGGAATGCGCAACGTACCTCATCATTCTTGAGATTATCGGAGGTCTCTCTCCACCGCTTTTTCACCACTCTCTTCCTTTCCAGCAGCCCACTCTCCCCGTTCTCGGCAACCCTCGATATCTTGAGCCTCTCCTTCGTACCCGAGATGGACTCCCGTTTTCCCTCGCTATCCTTCGGGAGCGTATTCGACGTGATGGTGGAGGGAATTGCAGGGTAGGGATTTTGGGATGTAGAAGCCTTGGTCGGGGACGCTGGCCTGCCTCTGGGTCGACTGGAAGCTGGTCCTGGCCGCGGTCGCGATTTACTCGCAACAGCCGCTACTGCAGCTGGAGTCTTTGGACGGAAAGCCTCGGATGTCGGTAATCGTCTCGTGTCCTCGGGACTTGTAGGAGTGTGTGACTGCAGAGGCGTCTGTTTTGGACTTGATTCAGAAAATGTGATAGTCCGATGTGGTGGTGGCCGTCGGCCGTTCTATGAGAGCGAGTTTGTATTAGCACCCGAAGAAGGAGTTTGGACAGGAGGATGAACAGTAGGGTAATCCCAGGTCCCAGGAAGCAAAGATCAAGGAACGAAGGCGAGAAACCGGCGCA
The DNA here is from genome assembly GCA_019915135.1 of Strobilurus pachycystidiatus. Lineage (NCBI taxonomy): Eukaryota > Fungi > Basidiomycota > Agaricomycetes > Agaricales > Physalacriaceae > Strobilurus > Strobilurus pachycystidiatus. Next base: position 246,254 of record JAHLMK010000015.1, read on the forward strand.
CCCCAAGTGGTATAAATTCTTGTTGCTGGATCTGCGCCGTCAGGCGCCCCTTGTGATTCTACGCGCGGTCAGAAATTGCAGATTTGTAGGCAGGTTGACGCACAATGGGGGCCGGTTGAGCAATTTTTAGTGTAGACTTTTCTCTTGCGCCTTCGGTTCCGTTGGTATTTGCGTTCTCCCGCTGCGAGTCATGTAGTGTACCAGTCGCGTTGCTGTACGACATCCCCAAGCCTGGGATGTCGTCCTAAGCGCAGTATAAGCAATCCTCCAAGGCCGTAGGAGCCGGTAAGACGCACGTCAGGCATTTGTTACTGTACGCGCAATGCGAGTCTCAGCTGAAAAGACTAGCCACGGTTTTGTGTGTAAATGATTGCGTAGAGCAGCTGGTCGCCAGCGGCCTTTGGCGCGCGCGTCGATGAATGCTGGCGCACAGAGAGGCAGCGCGCGTCATGCGCCGTGTGCGTGGTCGTGGTCAGTAGCAAAGGTCCAACAGGCGGATCGCCGGGCAGACATGCCACATGGGTGAAAGAGCGGCTTTCTCACGCCCGGCGTTTTCTCCGAATGTAGCATGCCGCCGGGCGCCGGCGCATGATCTTGTCTTTGACCATCAGTGGCATCACTGTACGCGTTGGACTCGAAATACGCATTGCAAAATCGAGAGGACCCCCCCCCAGCCTGTATCATTCTTCAACTGGCTTCTTTCCACGTGTCCGCACGACTTGCCAGCACCTCTCGCTTGCACCACTTTCCTCGTGCTCTCATAACCCGCCTAGTATCACCTCAACAAGAACACCTGCTCCGCTTATCCCCTCTCATGCTTCTCAACTGACCCCAAATCTGAGGATACAGCTCCTTTTACGTTGCATCCTGCACAGTGTTATCAGGTGAGTCCAACCGATCTTCGATTACGCACTTTTTTGAACCGTAGAAGACAGCGGCCTTGAACCCGGGGAGTTCGGTTTGTGTTCTCGTCTCCACCTCAGGTCATGCAGGGTGAGCCATGTCTCACAGAGCGTAGGCATGGATCTGATATCATCTGAAAGAGACCTGGTCCAACCGCGAATGCTATGTCTTGTCAGATACCGCGGGATATGCTTCAACCTACATCACAATGATTTTGAAACATTATGGGCATGTATAACCACAACTTTGAGATGTGCACCGGCAGAACAAAAACGATTTGACAACGAGGTGACGACTTTCAGTCATAGATCAATTTTCGTCGCTGAGTACCTTTTAGATTGTTATCGAGCCTGTATATACTTACTCAGTTGTCTTAACGTGCCGCTCGTCAGTGATTTACACCCGCATTCTAGTGACAAATGCCATCCCCAAACACGAGCCCCCTTTCTCAAATTTGCCAGTCATATCGATGTCACTCCATCCAGTCTTTGCCACCTATCATGCAGATGGTGCATTAAGGTCCATCCTTAATCTTTAGTCGAGTCTCAGCTTGCATTTCGGATCGGAAAACTCATGGTGTCGGGCGTCTGATCAGAACTTCTCGCTCTCTGCCGATAAATCCCCCTAAGTCAACGATCCAAATCGTACCCGTTGTTCTTCACGGACCTCCCGTTGACATCGTCAGCGCTCTTCTCCCAACCCTATCCGTCTTCAAAGGAACGTACATACGAAGAGGGCTCACCAGTGGAGATTCGAGAAATGGGTCGACCGTATTCAGAATGATGTGGTGTTCGCGGAAGTCGTCGATATAGGTCCGTATGTCAAGAGGTTGTCCGTGAAGCTGACGCGCTGCGGGATGGTTCAGCCTGGCAGCCAGAGTCGAAGGATCACATACGCCGCATGTTATCCCGGATACGCGCATAGCCTGCCTGGCGTTCATTACTTTGCCTGCCAGTGCTCGTCTGGAGCCTCTAGATTTCCCACCATGCACTCATGGCTCATTCCACCCAACAACATATCCTCTAGATTGTTTCACAATCGGAAACACGACGAGGATTCACTCTTTCCGATGAGTCCTTCCTTCTCACTGCTAGTGATATGGGGACCAATCATGAGAATGATAACCGGTGCCACATGCACTCCTCCTTTTGGACGCCTCGTTTCCCATGTCTGCTTTGGGACAATTGTGGCGACGCGTATCAAACGATCTGCGAAGGATATGTTATAAAACGCGTAAACTAGTGAGCCACAATTCTAGCGACGCCTCATATCCCGCATTCAACATCACACAACATGAGCACTAGCACTACCGAGAAGAGCTTTCAGACTGCATGTCACTGCGCACTTCCACCCCCAGTCACGGCCCCTCCCGCCAGCGAGCCTTTCCACATCGATCTGAATGCAGGCTATGTCGTGCTATTCATGAATGTTGTTCTTGCTGGAACAGCCGTCGCCACAGTATCTCTCACCTTCGGGCACCTCATCCTCAGCCGCATCCCGTCCATCCACGACAAGACATACGGTGCTTCCGCCACAGCCGGTGCAATTGGCGGAGCGATTGTGTCTGCCGCGCTCGTGTACCCCATCGTCGCGTTGCGTACGGGAGAGAAGTTTGCCGTCCATGGGACTGGGTGGGCCAAGTTTGTCACGACGATCTCGTCCATTGTCGCTGCCGAGGCGTTGAACGGGCTGAGTGGGGCCGGAATTTTGCGGGCTTCTGCTTTTGGTGTTCATGGGCACGTTATGGGCGTTGGCTATGCAGCGGGGGCGGCAATTCTCGGTGGATTAGCCACCGTCCTAATCGTGGCCATGTTGCTGGTGGTGTTAAGATCGGTGCCAGCGATCACCTCAACCAACTGAGCCAAAAGGCCACTATGATCAGGTCGACTGATCATACCGCTGGCGCTATATATACCTGCTGTTCCTGGACCATGACAATACCTCCTCCTTAAGGTTCAGCGTCCCGATGAACAGAAGTATACATAGGCAGCCCCCAACTCCCGGGACGGTTCCATTGTCCCGGTTCCAGAGTTGTAAGCCAAGGGTTTAATCCGCCCTTAGTGGGGATTGAACCGGTGACCCTCTTGGGACCTGATCATACTGTTAAGATCGGTGCCAGCGATCACCTCAACCAACTGAGCCAAAAGGCCACTATGATCAGGTCGACTGATCATACCGCTGGCGCTATATATACCTGCTGTTCCTGGACCATGACAGTTCGAGAGTCGTACTATCATTGACTATGCTGAGATGATGGCCTTCCACTGATGTTCCAGTAGTGTCCGGGCACCAGGTTGAGGGTGGATTCATTCAAATTTGACTTGGCAATGACATAGTTTTTCTGATTGTATGCTACGAGGGATGGCATCATGTCGGTCTCTTCACCCAGAGAGGTATGTTGCAGACCGTGGCCTTGAGACAGTGTGTCACATTTTATTGCTAGTTGTCGGAGGAGCATGCACTAAGCAAGCACTTGAGAATGGATCTCATTTGTTCTGTATGCAACTCGACTCTCATGAGCCTTGAGCCAGGTAAGGCGGGCGGATCGCGCGTCAAAAGCCGCAGCCAAACAAACAAGACCGGCAAGTTTTGCCAGTCGCTATAACGCCCTAGAAAAGTGAATAAGGTTTGGACAAAAGGGGAATGAAAGGTCGGATGAGATTAGATTAGATATTGCTAGCATTGGTCATAGTAATTAGCATGTATAATCCGCCACAGTAATCAGCAATGTGAATGTGTTCGCTTTTCTGGGCGTTATAGCGAGTGGGAAGGAGTCTGCCTCGAGCGTGGATATCAATATGCTAAGTATTACTTTAAAGTATGATGTGATCGAATGAGAAGCTGTCTACACATGCGGACGGGTGTCTACAGGCGCCGCCAAGCATTGCCAAGCAGCGGCATGGCGGCAGTGGCGGCGTCAGGAGCCACCACTGGACTGCAATAGTCGCAACGGGGCCGGCACATGGAGGTAGACTCGCTACCAGCCGCTTGATCGCGCCGAACAGTCCGACGGCATGATGTTTGGCTATCAATTGTTTGACGTGTTTGGTTTGTTTGGTTGGGGTGGGGGTTCGGGCGATCTAGCGACTGGGATGGTTCGGCCTCCTTTTGGCAGGAGCGCCTTGACCCAAGTTTGAACTTAGCGAAATTTCGCTCTAGGTGCCCGATCGCGTTTTCAGATTCTCAAATTATAGCTTCCTCACACAAAGTAGAGACAAAAAAATGCGAGAATATATTATAGTGCATGTGTATGAGATATAAACAGGTCCAAGAAGGAGAAAATTCAGCGAAAATTCAAGATGAGGGCGGATATTGTGATTGGGGTGGGGGTGCAGGTGGGTATGAGTAGGGATACACAGCTGAAAATGTCATAGATGGTGTCCGAGATGGTGTAGATGCTGGTGTGAGGTACCCTTGGGGTGGGTATGGCGTGTGGGGATAGGGAGGGCCATAGTAATATCCGGGTTGGGTGTGGAAGTAGGCAGGATGTTGATGATATCCCGAGTGCATGCCAACAAAGTGAGTCGGCGTCGTCAGATACCGCGTCGAAGCAGCTGGGGTTGGTGTTGAAGGCAGGGTAGATGGTGGATGAGAGACAAGGCCTCGAGGCAGCGTCCCCATTTGGGCGCCGCCTTGTCCCCGCGATGTTGATGAACTCGGAGTCGATGGCCCTTGACTCCTTCCCACCACAACATCGGCGCTTAGTGTCCTAGTTCTGACCGCGGTCGACATCTGTCCCACTGACTGAGTAGGACCAACCTGTCCTGATCGAGGTCGCGTTGCCGCTCTGTTCGAATCCGGCGCATCCTCAGCAGGCCGTTTCTTGGTCGTCCTCGATTTCTTTGGCAGAGGAACAAATGGTATGGCCAAATCCTTCAGGCAACGGAAGAGCTCGTCGCCATACTCGGATAGCCACAACCATTGCCCCGCGAGAGCACAATCCAAAATGGCGCGCGTCTTGATTGACCCCACGGACGATAGCGTGTTAACAAGGTTGTCGCTCAAGATACCTTCGGCGGAGAATAGAGCGCGCGGAAAGTCGCGATTCTTGACAGTGGCACGCCATTCATTCAACGCGTCTTGTGCCAAACTTGACGGACTCCCTTTTTTAAGACCACCCCGACGGGACGGCACCTTGTAATACCCTGGGCGCACGGCGTCGAGAAGCTCGGGACAGCAAAGGTCACAGCATGGGACAATGGGGTCTACCATCGGTGAGTAAAAGTTCAAGAAGCTCGACGGAAGACTCACTGATATCCTTGTTCTGGAAGACCTCCTTCAACACCCCACGACGACACAGCCCGGTCTGAGCGAGCACCTTGATGCCCTCGTCCACCTCGTTCGGATCAAGTTTCGGCTGGTCCTTGACAAGGACCGCATCGTCACGACCACCGGCATGAGACCCTCGTTTAACACCGCGCGCAATAGCTCGCGCCTTTGCGCCTCGTTTTGCAGCAGCGGGAGTGGGCTCCTTCTTTTTTCTTCCTCGTTTCTTCTTCTGATTGACTTCCTCAGGTGATTTTATTGTATTGAGATCCTCGCTGTAGATCGATTTCTCGACGAGAAGCACGGCTCGACCCTTCGTACCAGCACCTCGTGCTGCTCGACCGGCTCGCTGAACAAAAGATGAAACAGAGCCGGGAAGCTTCCACTGGACGACAAGCTCGATATTGGGGATATTGCAGCCCTAAATGGCGGTGAGTTGATCCATCTATTCATTTACTGATGTGAAGACTGACCATCCCAGCAGCGTCGGTGCAGATCAGGACACGGATGACGCCCTCGCGTACTAGACGCATTGCCTCATTCCGATATGCCTGAGAGTAGGCGGCATTGAATGGACGAATGATCCCACTGTTGCGCGAAAGCCGATTCGTCCCATTCCTCCTCCCCGAGCTGGGGCTGGAGTGTTTGTAGCGATGCGTGCACAGCGGTGGCACATTTTGCGTCAAACTCCTGTTCAGAGTAGGCAGGCGGCGGTGATGATGGGATGTTTGACTGCATGGATTCAACAGTCAGAGTGGTGGTATTCAAAAGACTAGAGCTCGAGGGAAACGCCAACAACGCGGAGATTAAGCGCCAGTTACGGCATAAGCAAATCACTGCTGCGTTCGGTTTGGGAGGTCGATGTTGCTAGTAAGGGCTAAGGAACCGCGATTGACCAAAGCCTTATCATCGTGATATCAACGCGAGGAGCTGTCAAAGACGAGTTAAAAGTACGGGTTCAATTTGGGATAGCCATCTTTCAATTCACTGCCTGGACAGGCTTTGAAGTGGTGCAGTGAGGTAAGCTATTCGCATCCTTCACGATTGTGATAGCTGCAAAAGAAAAGTAGAAGCGGACAAGACATCGAGGTTTTCCGACATTGCCATTCTGCGTTGCGGAGTGCGAATCGTCAAAAAGGACATTCGAACGAGCGTACACTCCTACAGTCCCACATACCGCGGGACCCTCTTTGAATTGGTGACCTTACACGTACTAAGAGTCAGATCCTCCTAGGCGCACATAAGTTCGCCATTTGCTTCGAAGGCTAGAGTATAAGATCGTAATCGTTGCGTAACTGAGGGGTTGCTTTCATGCGCTGTACATGGACCACAGATACAGAGACCCCGAACTTGATGCTTGTGGGTTTGTGTAATCTTCTCTGTTGACGAAGAACGACGTCAGTCGAAGGGGGGAGGACATTCTGAAGAGACCGACCGTTTGACTTTGCAACGACGTTTCGTGGTGTACGCCGTTGGTATTTGCGGCAGGACGTATATGGGTAGCAAGCGTCGCATCCGCAAATGAAATCCGGACAGTGACCATCGATATTGGCCGAAGAGTTGCATCACAGCGTCTGTCCTCGCTCCTCTTCGCCTTCCTTGGTGGATGTGTCGGTAGTCTCCATTGAGCGCGACGCGTGCAGGCAAAGATTGGCATTCGTCCGTTCAAAAAACGTCTGAGGGAGAGGCAGAGGGATGAGTCGATGACCTGTCCGATGATATTTGTGGCTTCACTTTCGCCAAGAGTCCTGGGCGGCTTCGAAGGAAAACATGCGGTTTACTAGCGTCGAGGTCAGTGCTGAGCGAAGACTCAAGGCATAAAGATTGCGCACCAACGACGACGCGTCGGCTCGGTTTAGTACAGCAGCAAGGCAGCGACAATTCCTCAGTCCACTGTGGGCGACGAGCAATAGAAGCAAGACATCGTGTGTGTGACGGTGAAAGACAGGTGAAAGATGAAGCCAAGCTAGGACCGATGCCAAGCTGCAGCGGACCGGGGCTATAGGACCGATGTTTCCTCTTACCGTCACTGGCATCTCCAAAGCATGAACCATGAATGCAAGCAACATCTCTTTGCTCGTGCACTTTCGGTGTTCCTCCATTCGGTTCTATCTCTGCCTTCGTCGTCGACGTGGATCCTTCGAATGTCTATCACTTTCAAGCCTGAGTCGCGTCCTAACGCTGCTGCACACTTCCTTCCTCCTCATCATGATATGAGCCGCAACTCCTGCGTCAGCCCAGCCGTATTGGTTCAACATCTTTGCTGTGGATCGAATGTACAACCAGAGAGCTTGAAGCCCAATTCTCACGTAGGTGATGACTGTTCCCCAACATTCTCAATCTAGTGATTAATCTACGCGTTCAGTCTACGACCGGACAACCTACATTTTTCGCTACTGGAATGACTTCCAACATATTCTCCTCAGCACCATTCACACTCCAAGGTCGTTCGCTGCTGAAGCCCAGGGCAGCCCTCGTGCGTTACATGGATCAATTCCTGACCATCTTCTATCCTCTAAGGAAGATTAGCCCATTGTATGTGATGTGCTTGTCTGTGTGTAAGTTGCTTACAGAAGTCGCACAAACAGTCAAATTTTTGCTCGTAACTTGAAGCTCATCAGACCATTTCGAGCAATCCAGACTGTCTTGGACAGTTCATCATCCATCAATACCAGCGTCGCGCTTTGAATTTCGAGAACTGCGCGTCCACATCAATGCCTGATCGCGCTGACTTCCGAACACAGACTTTACCCAAAGCGCACGCACTCTTGCTCCGGCACGAAGCTTCAGATTTGCAGGGCTACATGACGAAATTATCCCCAGCAACCCAGCAGACACCCGAGGACGACACTGGCAGCATAGTCTCCCTGACACGAAACCAGTTATAGAAATCTCGGCCACGCCTTGCGCCACCGTGTATCAGCTGCGCGCCCGTGATGATAACGAATCGACATTGATAGATACGACAAGTCCTTGACGACATTGTCAGCTCAACTAGGACGTGTGTGGATTGACTCGGACTCTCGGACTCCCCATTTCCCACATTGACAGTATCACGGATCTAGTCGGCCCTATTAATGCATCAGTGCTGCTACATTCCCGGGTATGTGAGTGCGATATTCGTGGAATTGGGAGTATGAAGTCGGGAGGAAAGATGGGAGTGTCTTGGCTTCCTGGGAATCGCCACTCGGCCAGTGTCATAACCGTGCCATTGCGTAAGTGGACCTGTGCCGCCCTCGAACATCCATCATGTCATTCATTGTCTTGAACAGAAGAGAATAGTGAGCTGATCATGACGCTGGATCTTTTTTCGTCTGTCTCCTTGTGCGCTGCTCGGTCCGTCCGGTGGGTCTGCAGTTGTTCCTCCTGAACTTCGGCGGTTCTAGGCGTCCACCTGGCTGCATGCTGAGCGCTGAGCTCCAGGTGTCGGAGAGAGCCATACACCTGACTGATCCTCTGATCTTGATGTTGTCTCACGGTTTATTCGTACGTACTGATTAAGAGATGGTTATGGAACACGGTGGCATTCCCTATATCAATCAATGGCTAGCTATGGCTGGTGCCTTGTAGACCGGATGTGATCAGCAGCGGATGGAAATTGGGGAGGATTTTCTTGACTAAGTATCTGAGTCTTGTTCCATTTGCTTTTAGCGCCACGATATACATGTGCATTTGCCATAGAGACCACGCTGCACGACGTTGGTTGCCTCGCTGAGTGAGTTCGAACCTGTGCCTGTAGAATTTCGAAGGGAAGTCCGAAACGGGAAAGGCCGAGCAGCGCACAGCTGTGCAGGTGCTGCTTTCGGATTTTTGATCATTTACCACAACCACACCTCCATCGCCGGCGACGAAGACTTGAACCTAGAGGCTGGCAGCCTCCAGGAGATGACTGGCAATGCTGCCCACACTCTACCTCGCCATTTGCCTGCTCCCCATTGCGGCCGTCTTTGCGGAAATCATCACCGCTCGTAGACAGGAACTCGCCCGTCCGAGCCAGTATCACGCCTACGGCAATCCTCCCCCCGCAAAGCACGACCAAGGCATCCCCGACAATGACGCACAGCTGCTCGACATTGTGCTGGTCGCCTCCGTCGACGGCAAGTTCCATGCCATGAACCGTCGATCTGGCCAGACGCTCTGGTCCATGTCCGCCTCCGCCTCGGCCTCGACGAGCCAGCACGTCCCCTCCACCCTCGCGCCCCTTGTGCGCACCGTGCACAACGACCTCGATCCCGACCTCGTCGACGAGCACACCAACCAGGAGACATATGTTATCGAGCCCCAGTCAGGAGACATCTATGTCATGGCTACCCCATCGAGTCCCCTCCAGCGCTTCCCCTTCTCCATGGCCGAGCTTGTCGACATGTCGCCCTTCTCCTTTGCCGACTCCGAGGACCGCCGGGTATTCGTCGGCCGCAAGGAGACGTCGTTGCTGCTCGTCGAGCTGGAGACCGGACGGATAAAGGCGACCCTCAACTCGGAGTGTCCCTGGGACCCGTTCGAGGATTTTCAGGACGACGACGAGGTGGATCTGGACGAGCTCGAAGGCAGCAAGCCCCAGGTCCCACCGCCCACAGAAGTGTTCATCGGCCGTACCGGTGCGTTCTCCAGAATGAATCCGTTCATCGGCGCTAAAGCTAACAATTCTCTCGGCAGATTACCACATTTCCATCGTTTCACGTCCCCTCAAAAACTCCGGCTCACCCCCGCCTCCCGTTCAGAATCTTTCTTTTTCCACGTACGGCCCGAATAACCAGGACAACGTGCTCCAGGCGGCGTATAGACGACCACAGGACGACGCCTACATCCAGGGCCTGCCCAACGGCCACATCATCTCTTTTAAAGCACAGTCCGAGTCTCATGTGTCCACTCAGAGTCCGTATTTGTGGGTACAGCAGTTCGCCAGTCCCATGTCAGTTCGAATTTCTGCCGAATTTCTTTCCGTCGTCTAATTATATATCACATGAACAGAGTCGCAGTGTTCGACGTCCTACAGAAACCGTCGGCGCACGCCCATGGCTCGCATACGTTCGTCCTTCTCCAGCCTCGTCCAGGTCTCCAAGAGCTGCTCCCGTCCCTGTCGTTGGACACCGCTCTTGACACTCTTCCGAACCACCAGTCCGCATATGTGGGAATGGTGCAAGAAACGGGAAGCCTATTTGCCTTGAGCCCTCTTCGCTACCCTCTCGTCGCCTTTGGAGGCAGTTACTCTCCTACCAGGCGCCAGATCGATTCGCTTCCCGTCCCCACCGCAGTCGACGACATTACTCGTGCCCGAAAAGAGGCGGAGAGGCAGCGTGAACGGGAACGCTTATACAACAGAGAGGGATGCGAGATGGAGAACGGAGAGGTGGTCACTGATAGACGGTGTCTGATCGGGATCCGTCCTTTGGAGGGCGGCGATGGGGAGGGCTCGGAGAGTCGGCTGAAGCGGTTGCTCAATGGGTCGCCGTCGTCGCATTATCCGCAGTTGCCTGGTGGGGAGGACGATAATGATACGAGCAGCAAAGGGAAGGCTGATTCTATCAGACGGCCGGACGACGATGTGCAACCGGGCAGAGGGTGGCTTTGGGATGCGGCGATCATCACCGTGCTTGGCGCTTTCACTGTCTGGTTCGGGGTGTCACTGGTGAAGGGACAGGGGTCTTCGACTGCTGCTGCGGCTGCTGCTGTCGTGCCCATCACGGAGGCAGTACAGTTCATCGCTGAGCGGACAAACCTCGAGGATAATGCGCTTCCAGTTCCAGAAGCCGTTCCGCTTGGCCCGCCCACCCCTGCAAGCCCCGTGTTTGCTCTTCCTGAGATCAATTCCGCCCAGTTGGATGTCCCACTTTCACCACCATCGACTCTCGAGGATAGTGATAAGGAAGGAGAACCGGATCCTGCAGCGACGCCTGGAAAGAAGAAGGCTCGGCGCGGTGGAAGGGGAGGGAAGAAGAAAAAGGGAGGTGCGGCTGCTCCTTCTGTTGTTGAGACAGACGATGAGAGGAAGGGAGACTTTGTCGTCGTCGATTCACCCTCGCCCGGCCTGACACCAACGCCTTCCTCTTTGGTTTTGGAGACCAAGGTCCCTGTTGCTCCGACACCTTCATTGGTTGTTTCGGAGACAGTACTAGGTTCGTGGTTGCATTCTATCTTTGATCGATTATCCAAGGTTAACATGACTTCAAGGCTTTGGCTCTCATGGAACGGTAGTCTTCCAAGGATCGCTTCAAGGCCGCTCTGTTGCCGTGAAGCGTCTTCTTCAAGACTTTGTCACACTAGCTGCCCGCGAGGTCAGCATTCTCCAGGAAAGCGACGATCATCCGAACGTCATTCGCTACTACTACCAAGAGTCACACTCCAACTTCCTCTACATTGCACTAGAACTGTGCCCCGCCTCCCTCGCCGACATCGTAGAAAACCCAGACAGAGACCAGTGGCGGGACGTTGCCATAGCTTTCGATCCGAAGAAGGCTCTGCGGCAGATCACAAGCGGGTTGCGCCACCTGCACGCGCTGAAGCTCGTCCATCGGGACATCAAGCCGCAGAACATCCTCGTGTCGGACAAAGGGAAGATGCTGATATCGGACTTTGGGCTGTGCAAGAAGCTGGATGTGGATCAGACGAGCTTCTTGCCGACAGCGCATGGGGCGATGGCGGCGGGGACGGTGGGATGGCGGGCGCCGGAGATCTTGAGGGGCGATGTGAAGCTTGATGAGCTTGGTGGGGATGACAGCTCTACTGGGTCCTCGAGGGGGAGCACGGGCACTGTCACGGGCGGCACGGCGACGCTAACCAGGCTGACCAAGTCCGTGGACATCTTCGCTCTTGGGTGTCTTTTCTACTATGTTCTGTCGAATGGGGGCCATCCGTTCGGTGATAGGTTCTCTCGAGAGATGAATATTCTGAAGAACGAGAAGAACCTGGAGGCGTTGGAGAGGTTTGGGGAGGAGGGAAGTGAGGCAGCGCATTTGATTGAGCGAATGCTCAACCCCGAGGCGCATGGCAGGTGTGTTTGCTTATTTTGCTATCTGCTTTGTTGGTCAAATGTGTGTATTAATTCTTTCCTCTCAGACCGGATACGACGACGTGTCTGGTGCACCCGTTCTTCTGGGACCCAGGACGGCGGCTCAACTTCCTCCAAGACGCCTCGGATCGGTTCGAGGTAATGTGTCGGGACCCGCGCGATGCGAACCTTGTAACACTAGAAAAAGACGCTCTGGGCGTCGTCGGGAACGACTGGCAGACACGGCTGGACAAAACATTCATCGAGAATCTGGGCAAGTTTAGGAAGTATGATGGCAAGTCGGTGCAAGATCTCTTGAGGGCTTTGCGGAATAAGGTTCGTTTTTTTTACTTCAGGGCGAGGCACTCTAACGTCCACATTTGTGCAGAAACACCATTACCAGGACTTACCGGACAACGTGAAGCGGCATCTTGGTTCTATGCCTGAGGGCTACCTGTCATACTTCACGAGACGGTACCCACGGCTTATTCTTCACGTGCATCGGGTCGTTGGTGAGACAAGTCTACGGACAGAGTCTATGTTTAGGACATACTACGAGCTCGCTGACTAGTACTGATTTCTCCTCACTTCTATATGCTAAATCTCGCTATCGGCTATCATGTTATGCTCTTGCATGGATCACACATATCTTACATATAAATGCATCACCTACTTACTTATTCATCTGTATTTTTGTAACTGTTAGCTACCTATGTCTTATTGGGAAGGGTCTTATCTGAATCGGTGATAAGTTCGAAATCGCGCGATGCAAACGCCTCTTTTTCGGTTATGTATAGGTGTGTCCAAAAATACTACATGCCAAGTCGCCAAACGGTTAATATTATTGTGACTGCGGGAGGTGGTCTGGACATACAAATCGTATGTTTTGCTCATACTCTCATGTCGAAGTTCGACGGCGCACGTCCCAGGCTGTGCTTCTGTAATCTGCTCGCCGTCTGTATACCCAGGCTAGTGCATGGTGCGACTATTGATCCGGAGGGATTTTCCCATGGACGAATGAATGCTCTTTCGGCTACTTCTCACTCAACGTACTGCCGAAACTCATGCGGAGAATGAGCCGGCGCACCAAGCAGCTGTCTTGACTCGTCATCTGACACCGTACAGCAATATCGTACTTCTCATAAGCTCCGCAGTGGGCCCGTTTGCAGTTCTGAATGTCGTTCTAGCCCTAGCTCCAATCGCCTGTCTGCTCTTATGAAGTGAGGGTAGTTGTCAAATGTTGCGCGCTTGTTCATAACTCCCGCAGATATCTATGTCTTCACGTCCTCAGTCTCGGAATCTCTGCTTATTTCTCTTCGTCTTCCCTGGCCGCGCGTGTCAATAGGACACTCAATGACATGGATCCGTCCGTCCTTTACGACCCGACAGACGCTTGGATCCCTTGTTCGTCGTGCGGATCGGCTGGCACATTCCAAGGAAGCTATCATAGCGCGTCGTTCATCGTCGACCAGGTTAGCACTGGGCCGGATGCAGACGATATTGGCCGAAAATTGAGGAGAAAACTTGACCGTCGAAAGAAACCGAAGGATGATGGAGATGCAGACGATCATCCCCAACCTCCCGCAGAAGCGCCGAGAATTCAATTCAGCTTTGATGGTATTTTTTTCTTTCGGGTGTCCTCGACAAAGGCTGATGGCGTAAATATCCAGGTACTGCCATCTATGTTTTTGGAGTCAATAACATGACAGCGCTGCCACCTACAATCAATGTTTCGGTTTCGTTAGACGGAGACGTCTCATCCTCTGCTCACTTCCTCGGATATGCTGCGCAGGAGAGCGGAGCCTCAAGCTTTCTTGTCTTCTCTCGCGAAAACTTGACTGCAACTTCGCACTCGGTCACAATACAGCTTGGAGTCAATTCTTCCTTCAGCTTTGACTACGCCATGTACACCGACGAAACGCAAGACCCGTCAACGCCACTACCATCGTCAACGCCAGTACCATCGTCAACGCCACAATCATCGACATTGGCGGAGTCTTCTGGTATTCCATCCCAGTCCAGCGCCGCGTCCCAGTCTAAAAATACCGTCAATAATGAGTAAGATTATCTATGCACTCAATATTTGCCTTCTCACCACGTCACCCCTTCAGCTCTCACAAAGTGGCAACGTTCGCAGGTGCAATTGGCGGCACGGTTGGCGTCCTTGGAGCACTGGCTTTGGGCATATTCATCAGCATCTTTACTCGGCGGCGAAGAGCGGCCAAGCGCGAACGAGCTTACGCTGCGGCCAATGCTGGACCGACCATGGTTCAAATCGGGCCTGCGCCCTTCATACCCCGTTTCTTCCCAGGCACTGTCGTCCCATCTGCACCTCCACCCTACACCCCTTCGTCAGACTCTCACAGTCTGTCATACGCAGATATGCCTCCCCCTTCTCCACCGCCAAGCCCGAATCACGAACTGCCCGCGCCGCCGCCTTTTGCAGAGGCAGTTTCTCAAAGTGCATCATCTCGAGAGGCTGTACGGGGAGATGACGCTACCGTAAATACCCTTCAGAGACGAGACTCCACGACTGTAGAGATAGCATGAGCCATGAGACAATGACATGTTAGTCACATAGACCTAAATAAACATACAAGTACACGGTAAGAGTCTGGAGCGCTTTCTCGTGAGCTTGGATAGCAGAGGCCATGCCGCGCTGCTGCTTGGACGGATTGGTTGGCTAGAGTTGGACATGTTTCCTGTTCTGAAAACTAAAATGATCGTTATGTATACGTGACTTATCGCCTCAGAAAACAAGTCCGCCGGCAGACATGCCACGCCCACAGCGGATCTGCATAAGTTGTTCGGGACGAGGATACCGGTGTTGGAATCTCCAAGGAAGATGGAGAACTAACAGATATGGGTGCAGCTACCTCTTTGAAGAGGGGAGGTGGAGGCGCGCATTGCCGTACCATCCGCAGCCAATAAATGAACAGTATAGGCCACCGCTTTGCGTGGCAGAATCCGGGGCACTGACTTGGAGTATGTTGTAAGCTTTCAGAGAAGTGGCCCTCATGCCTTTCGCGGTCCAAGCGACCCTCTTGTCTTTTGCGGTCCAAGCGACCCTCTTGTCTTTCGCGGTCCAAGCGACCCTCTTGTCTTTCGCAGTCCAAGCGACCCTCTTGTCTTTCGCGGTCCAAGCGACCCTCTTGCCTTTCGCAGCCTAAGCGCCGGTCTCTTGCCTTTTGCGGCACAAGCCGCCCACTTGCCTTTTGCAGCAGTCACCCTTATTTTTCTAGAATACAATTGCAAGCTGCTTTGTTTTCTTGACTTAATAGAAGCAGTAGCTCAGCACTTAGCACTGAACAGAATCTTCAAGAGATACTAATAATGGCATTGGGTGTGAACTGGGTGTGAAGCAGGCGTGAAGCGAGTGTGGCTGTGAAGAGATACGTGGCTGTGGCTGTGTTGTCGGCTGATGGTGCCTGCACAACGGGGGAATTTCGGAGAAACTCTTGGATGTGACAACCAGGACACTTAGCAGTGCCCCGGAACCTAGTACAGTCATATTGGGACAGAACAGCCCTGGTGCACCTCAGCGCTATGTCATGAATGTGGAACATTCGTCACAGTAGAGCCTAGAAACCTTTACCACGGTGACCTCGACTCATTCGCACCATTTTGTCGCAGACCGTTGCCAAAGCTTATCATCATATCGGACAGGATATGAAAGAGTGGATGGCAGAAAGATTTCATCGACTTGCAGGCCATTTGATCTGTCTGCTCAGCATGCTCTGCGTCTGCTAGGAGCTTCAAAGAACAACAATAATTTGGAGACTGTGGATTATCGACGAGTGCATTCCGAAGGGCTTCAAGCCGGCGTCTTTTGCTCCTCATATCATTGGTGAGCCACAAAGTGCTGATTGAATCATGGGAGTGGCAGCATTGCCGACTCACGACGTTGTCCTTCATGATTATTACGTCGGAGAGCAATGGTAGGTTCATGATGTGCTGCTGAAGATGAATAATCGTGAATCGCAAGAACGGGGTATGACTGTGATGGATATAGTAGCCGTCGAGAGATACCTTTCATAGGTCGAGAACAATAGATCGCGACAAGCACAAGAAGGCCCAGGTTGGTACTGGTGCACTGCATGTCTATCGACAATGTCTGCTCATATTAGTGGCAAATGAAAGACGTTTTCGAGGATCCTACGAGGGTCATTCAACTGTCAGTCAGTCGGAGATCAGACCGAAAGAATCATTTTGAAGTTTGGCGTTTATGTGGAAAATGGGCAGTCGACTAAGTCAAGAACTCATGTAAGACTTATGTTGATGAGCCTTGAATAGGGACAGTTGGGTATCATCGGTGCAGATAGAGCTGTCATACATAAGGCCAACTTCTGCAGCGAATGTTACAAAGATATCACCATTCATGTAGTCGAACACAGACCCAGTTCAACATGTCAACGACCCAGCAGCGACCAACGCACCCAACGCTGCTCCTTGCGACGGGCCCGTGAACGCCGCCGCCCCAGCATCAGGCGCGTACCACAAATTGCTATACGTCCCATCCCCATCTGCGCTAGCAGCATTCGCCATCACCTTATCTGCTTGCAGCTTAACAAAGTCCGCATACTTCGTCCCATCATCACGGCCACTGAGGGTGAGGAACCATGCCATGTACTCGACAAGAATCCCCTTGAACGACTGCTGGTCCGAGTTGCAGAGCAGTTCTGTGTCGCTCTCGCATGACTCTCGGAGTCCGGAGTCCACAGTGAGGTTTTCGATAATGCTGTCCATGATGGAGAAAGCGGTTGTTATTGCTGCTTCGGATTCGGCGTCTGGACGAGGAGAGGTGAAGCGATTAACGCGTTGTTTGTTGGTGCACGATGGGCCACGTACATTTGTAAAGATAGGCAAGGCCGACGAGGACGACGCCTTGGTTATAAGTCCTACAACTGGATCAGTACGGATGGTAGGCGTGATAGGAGGGGCAGACATTACCATTGAGTCTGTCCATTGTTCGCGCAGGTACCGTCTTTGGTTAGACCGTCGTTATATACTACGCTTCGTGAGCGGCCTGATATGATGGAAGAATACTATCACGTACATCCATTACTGCCCCGCATGTCGGAATTATCGAACCACGTCCAAGCTGGATATCACATGAGAATTATATCAATGGCAAGACTATGAATGTGAGACTGACTTGTGTGGAGATTGTCCAGATATTGCGAGTCCTGCGTCGTCTCGTACATGTAGCCAGACGATGCGAGATAGAGCTCATTCGTCTTAGAAGGATGTGAGACCAAGGTGTGGAGAACGGAGCCAAAGACGCACGATAGCATTCTTGTAGTCCCGAGCGGAACTCCAGAACACTACAAGCCCGTCGTCAGTCAATTATTCGGTGATACGAACAAGCACACATACATCCGCCCCCACAATATGTGCCATCCACCGCCGTGCTGGCGATATCATAGTATTTCTTGCCCATGTCCGCATTACCAGCCATTAGGTATGCGATGGACACCCACTGCACATCGTCGTAAGAGCCGCCGTTTTCGAGATAATCCTCATTCCCATCGAACACTGTGTCGATGACTCCGGCATAGGTCGACTCCCCGGTCAGAGCATCCACTTCGAAAGATTAGAAGATGCGGAAGGAGACGAGAAAGAGGTACATACGGCGAAGCAGATGCCAGGTATCAACTGCCCCAATCCATACCGCCTGGTCCCCATACGTCCCATCCGCGCCAAAGTATCCTGACTGCAGCTTCTCCGCCGCGATCCCTGCTGCATCGACATATTTCTGGCATAGACTGTGCACCATCACCGGTGATATGGCGAGGGAAATAGCGAGTCTTGATATCATAGTGCTGGATCAGGCTGGGTCGTAAGCTTCCTTCTGCTCCCAGGCTTTGCGCCTTTAAATAGAGAGCGCAGGAATGCCACCATGTGATATCAGACTGCGTGTGGAGACTGAACATGCGACGGCGAAGATGAAACGACGAGGATGTCAAGTTGGCCCGGGTGTCGTTAAGTTATTGGTGCGATGGCGGTGGAGTCAAACGCATCGGAATTACACTTGACGCAAAGTCATTGGCTTTCGACGTCCGTGGAGGTGACCTTGTTAAGTAGTGGCTAAATTGTAGATGGTTATGTTAGAGAAGAAGCCCTGGACAGCGAAAACGACACACATGAACTCCTGCATCATCATGGGCATCGTACAGAGCGCGACTTTTCCCCAAGAATCGGCCACTCGAAAAACAGCGTCACCAAGCGCCAGTGTTGACGAGTGAGGGGGCTTGCGTCCGCTGATTCGATATCGTGGGCGGAGCAAAGGAAGGAATGGAGCGGCTGGAAGCTAGCCCAAAATCGTTGCAATGCGTGTACGTTTTGATTCCGTGGCTGGTGACTTCAACGCGCGCCAAAGAAAGGCGCCTGGTCGAGGTATCGCCTTCAGCATGACTCCAAGGCCACTGAACAGGCGTGTCAACCCAACTCGACCGCAATCCTCTCCGACTATTTCTCTCGCGGCAAAAAACTGAACAAAAATGGGACCGTCGTCGGCGCTGACGGAGAGCGGGAGTCGTTGTGGTGGTGATGAAGAGAGCGGGACTCGCGGTGGTGGTGGTTACGGAACAAGACGCCTTTGCCTCTGCCCCTGATCGAGTCGCTACTAAGTGCGCCACATATACTGAACCCGTCATCGGAGGATAAAGTGGTAAGTATTGATCTGTATTGACGCGAGTCACCTTCACGGAAAAACAAAATCCAACTGAATTGAAAAAAAGAAAACACAAACAGTCGGGGTACGTATATAAAATGTACTACTGGGAGAGTACTGATCTAGTAATAATATAGCTACGCGTAGTAAGTTACGTGCCAGAGATGTAATGTAAGTACGGACGATCAATGGAGTCGATGTGCAACATGATGCAGACTGATAGTAAGCGGGGAGATATAACCAAGTAAAATCGTGATGCAACGTAGAATGGAACCATAAGTCGTGATGTGGGATATGGGGTCAATGTAGGGCGAGGATCAGAAGATGCTACGCCTCCTGTAGACGGCAAAGTCCTCCAAATACGCCCTGTCGAGGCTGCCAAAGCCCTTGGGAAGCTCGACGTGTTGCATGGCAGGTGAGTTTTGCGAGGTCGAAGGGATGGAGAAGCTCGAAGAGGACACGGACGACGCGTCCGTGAGGTCTGGCGTGTTGGATCGCGAGTTCTGCATCTGCGGCTGAATGAAGAACGTCGTGCCGCTCTTGACATACGACCCTGGCATCGGGGTCGGCTCATTGTCGTTGTCAATAGGGAGCCGAACGGATTGAGGGAAGTAGGTGGTGCCATTATATCTGTAGGCTCCATTTATTTCCTGGCTGTTCAAGTTCTCGAGGAAATAGGTCGTTCCGCCGAGTTCGACGTGTGCGGGGTATGGGGCACGGGAGGGAGGTAGGGAGGGCGGGCAGACCATACCACTTGGGAGGCAGTAGACAGGGCGGAGTGGCGGGTATGTGTTCAAAAGAGGCGGGTAAGCGCGAGCAGTAGGGCGGGAGTAGTTGATGGCGCGGACTACGACGACACAATAAGAAAAGACGCGTCTGAAAAGAGAAAGGGAAGCGTACCGGGAGTCATGTTCATATTGAGTGATTACGGGCGACGATTGATAGAGCAGCAGGTGCAAGTCGCGCGAGTGCTGAGGGTGGTTGGTTGTGGAGACCGAGCTAGAGTCAGCGCCCTTTATATACCCTACAAACGCGTCTGCTCAAAGGGAAGTCACACGAGTGGCGCCTTTGATCTAACGGAGATAAAGACAATGGGATTGTGCGGCGCGACTGCCTCATGCAGAAGGGCCCATCGCGCCGTTCACATGGTAGCCATTGTGATCATTATCGCAAAGAAAAGACCACTTCGCCCGAGTATGATCTGGTGCTCGGGGATGGCGCCTTGTTGAGTAAATTTGAGTAGCATGTGTAGGGTCGTGGGTTGGCCTGGGATTTGGCAACGACAAAGAACTTTTGGGCGGTCAGGGTCTCTGTTTTCGGTGAGGACAATGACCGCGTCAGATGCGGCATTGTTGGCGCACCTCAGCGGGAGCAGATACAAGGAAGCAAGGACGCGATTCTCGTTCCGCGATACTGTATATATGACCCAGGCTAAATTGTTCAAATGTTGAGAACATCCAAGCTGACGTGTCAAACAAGACAGTTACAGAGCGCAGATTCCATTGGAGCACCATCGGAAGAGTGAGAAACTCGACTGAGATATGCTTCTTAGGCAGAACCCAAGCCAGGAGTCAGGTGAGTGCGCGAAAGAGGCTGACAATGTTTGTTTCGGAGGATGTCGCCCCGGGTCGCGTCAATTTGCGATCAGGGCACCGGTTTTTTGCCGTGCATCTTCCTTCTTCTCCCCTATCTCCCCCACCTCCCATTTCTGCCTCCGTTTCGTGTGGGCGCCCGCATGTCACTGCGTTGACGACTCCGTTGTTCAATATAGCGCCAGCGGACCGTAACGAAATGTATGCTCTCTGTTATATGTTTTTCTGCTGGATCTAAGTTGCATCCAGACCATATATTATCCTCTAATCAGGAACCACTGTATATCCAGTCCTTTCCGCCACGTCCTGTTATAATATCATATCACGGTTCACCACGAACTTGAACGATGTCGCGTCAAACAAAGTCTTTCCTCGCGCGTTCGGGAGATCCGCTCCAGTAACTACACAACGCCTCGCGCTGGTTTTCACATGCTCACCATCCATCCACAGTGCACTATGTCTTCACTTCAATGTCCAGAAGATCTGCTCTGCTTTCACCTCGCCGAATCAAACACCAGCAGAACTAGACCTGCCCGTCCTGCATGACGCGCGGATGCCCACCCACATCCTGGTCCTCTTCTCCGAGTCCGGATCCGGAACACCGCTTCTGGTCCCGGTAGACAGCGACCTCTACGACCATAGCTTCCGCTCTGATCTTATACCACCCTCAGCGCCAGGCTCTATCCGTCCCGTACCCTACATGTCCGCTCACGGGCTGTACGTCTCCGTCCCAGCCGCTCACCCTCTCACGACGGTCCCCCATCCAGCCTCCTTCCCCCTCCTCTTGTTATTCGCGCTGGGCCTCGAGCCCAACCCCAATGACCTCGCTTACCAGATGCTCCCATCCTGCGTGGTAGACGAATTTCCCAATGCTGCTGCGATGGCG
The DNA here is from genome assembly GCA_019915135.1 of Strobilurus pachycystidiatus. NCBI lineage: Eukaryota > Fungi > Basidiomycota > Agaricomycetes > Agaricales > Physalacriaceae > Strobilurus > Strobilurus pachycystidiatus. The sequence goes on from JAHLMK010000015.1 coordinate 267,562, forward strand.
CAGGTCTTCGCGTCTATCGCGACTGAGGAGGAGTTCCAAGGACGCTTCCGCATGAACATGGGGCTGTGGAAGAACGTCCTAGGCCTTGGGGTACGCGACAGCCGTGTCGTGGAGATGGTTCGCACCGCGTGGAACGTCACCGCCGAGGCGCGCAAATTGCGCTCCTTACGCAAATAGTATGGGCTACTACTTGGATGGCTCCGTCCGTCCGGTAGTAGCCTCCGACTAACGAACGAACGACAAGCCCAGACCTTTATACTTACGCCTACAGTAACAAAAGCTTTCCCGTGTTTTTCTACTATCGCTCTCTTTCCACCACCACCGTCTTTTTAGGATACACTCATTTTTCGTAATCCTTTCGTGCTTCATATACACCATGCTTTTCGTTCATTTATATCACCTGTCGCTTTCCTATTACTGTCTTTTACTTACCTACCATCGTACTAATTCGTTCCGACTCATTGACGCTTTTTTATGACACGGCTCTTATCGTACGTTTTAGTATAGCCCTACATCCCGTAATCCCTACATATTGGACATACATTCCTTCCTCCAGCAAATCTTGGCTCAGCAGCCTTACATTCAATGACGACGAATATCGTTAGGCTCTAGACAAGGTTGATGCTGGACATTGTTAGAAATCAATCCCAGGGAACCCATAGTTCCCAGAGTCTCCGTCCTACCATAACAATCATCAATTTCTTGGCTTGAGGAGTCAGGACGAGGCTACAGCTGTGGCGATACAGTGCCATCAAAATTATGTCATCACGAAATTTCAACGGTGCCGTGTATTGCTTGTGACTTGACTCTCGCCTTCATCGTCAAGGCCGACGACGACGATCACCACAATATGTCCGGCGCGCCCCCAGGAAAGCGGGATCTCTCGCAATACAACTATGGCAACATCTCGTCGCTCGTGTTGACCGCGGACCGCTCTGTCTTACCGCGCAGAGACAAGGAGCCGGATGGTGCGCCGACTTCACTGGCTGGCCGCATCGACCCCCGCGAGATGGGCTCCCGCGTCGTGCGGGAGGCGCCAAAGGATGTGCAGAAGAAGAAGAAAAAGGCTGCCGACTCGGAGCCAGCGGAAAAGCCGAAGCGCAGGGCGGCGGAGACGGGCGGGTTTGGGTATGCCGACATCCTCGAGGCGACGCACGCTGTGGAGGGCCTGACGTACCGCCCGCGGACGACGGAGACGCGCGAGGTGTACGAGCTCATTCTGTCTGCTGTGCATACCGTGTTGGGCGGGCAGGCGCAGGACATCGTGCTCAGCGCGGCGGATATTGTGTTGGAGACGCTGAAGGATGAGGGCAAGAAGGATTTCGACAAGAAGAAGGAGATTGAGGAGGTCGTCGGTCCGCTACGCAACGACCAGTTCTCGCAGCTGGTAAGCCTGGCGAAAAAGATTACCGACTACAATGCCGAGGACGAGACGATGGCGGACCCCGACATGGAGCGGAAGGACGCAGAGATTGACGACGAGCTCGGTGTCGCGGTCGTCTTTGACGAGGAGGAGCAGGAGGAAGAGGACGAGGAGGGATTCGAGATTCGCGACGACGATGACGACGACGAAGAGGAGGATGGAGGAGGGGATGACGGCCCACCCGAGGGCGCGGACGACGACGGCGACGAGTCGCTCGTCATTGGCGGCGATTCCTCCACGGCGAAGCCTAAAGCCGACAAAGACATCGTCTCCCCCCACGCCATCGACGGTTTCTGGGTACAACGCCAGATTTCAGAAATTTATCCCGACGCCGTCACTGCCGCCGACAAGGCCGCCTCCGTTCTCAGCATCCTTAGCTCCGAATCCAGCCTCCGCGACTGCGAAAACCAGCTTATGGAACTCTTCGACTACCAGAGCCACGGCACGACGCTCAAATTCCTCAAAAACCGCGACGTTATCGTCTGGTGCACCAAGCTCGTACGCAGCGACGCCGATGAGCGTGTCAACGTTGAGGTCGCGATGCGCGAGAAGGGCGTGGGTTGGATCTTGCGGGAGCTGAGCGGGGATAGCAAAGCCAAGTCGTCAGATGCCATGGACGTCGACGAGCCCAAGCCGCAGGTCGCCAAAACCGCGACGATTGCACCCGGGTCGACTGTGCAGCCGAAGAAGGTGGTCGACCTAGAGGCGATGGCGTTCAGCCAGGGCGGGCATCTCATGTCGAATAAGAAGTGCAAACTTCCCGACGGTTCCTTCAAGCGCGCCAAGAAGGGTTACGAAGAGATTCATGTGCCTGCGCCTAAACAGAAACCCATTGTCGAGGGAGAGCTCGTTCCCATATCAGACTTGCCCGCTTGGGCTCGCCCCGCCTTCTCCGTCCCCAAGCTCAACCGCGTTCAGAGCAAGCTCTACCCCATTGCCTTCGGAACGGACGAACCTTTGCTTCTTTGCGCTCCTACTGGAGCTGGAAAGGTTTGTCGTTTCACATTTGTCTATGACTTGCAACTCATTCGTTTTTAGACCAACGTTGCGCTCCTTACTATTCTCAACGAAATGAGCCATCATCGCAACGAGGTCACAGGCGAATTCGACCTCGACTCCTTCAAGATCATCTACATTGCCCCCATGAAGGCTCTGGTCCAGGAGATGGTCGGCAACTTCACATCGCGCCTGAAGGACTTTGGTATCAAGGTCGGCGAGTTGACCGGAGACTCCCAGATGACGAAACAGCAAATCGCCGAGACTCAGATTATTGTGACCACTCCCGAGAAGTACGATGTCGTTACTCGCAAGAGCACCGATACCAGCTACTTCAATCTTGTCCGCCTCATCATCATTGATGAAATCCATCTCCTCCACGACGAGCGTGGTCCCGTCCTCGAGAGTATCGTCGCTCGTACCATCCGCCGTATGGAGCAGACCAACGAATACGTTCGTCTTGTCGGTCTCTCCGCCACCCTCCCCAACTACCAGGACGTTGCTACCTTCCTCCGCGTAGACGAAAAGAAGGGTCTCTTCTACTTCGATGCGTCCTACCGTCCTTGCGGTCTCCAGCAGCAGTTCATCGGTGTTACGGAGAAGAAGGCCATCAAGCGCTACCAGGTGACGAACGAGGTCTGCTACGAGAAGGTCCTGGACCAAGCTGGGAAGAATCAAACACTCGTTTTCGTGCACTCGCGCAAGGAGACTGCGAAGACTGCTAGGTTCCTGCGCGACACTGCGGTGGAGAAGGAGACGATCACGCAGTTCGTCAAGGCCGATGGGGCGACGCGCGAGATTCTGCAGTCCGAGGCTGGGAACGTCAAGGACAGCAACCTTAGGGACCTGCTGCCGTTCGGGTTCGGGATACATCATGCTGGTATGACGAGGGAGGACCGGACGCTTGTTGAGGAGCTGTTCGCGGATGGGTCCCTGCAGGTGCTGGTGTGTACCGCCACGCTCGCGTGGGGAGTGAACTTGCCCGCCCATACCGTCATCATCAAGGGGACGCAGATTTACAACCCGGAGAAGGGGAGGTGGTGTGAGCTCTCGTCGCAGGACGTGCTGCAGATGCTGGGTCGTGCTGGGCGACCGCAGTATGACACGTATGGAGAGGGTATCATCATCACGAATCACTCGGAGCTGCAGTACTACCTCAGTCTGCTCAACCAGCAGCTTCCCATCGAGTCGCAGTTCGTGTCGAAGTTGGCGGATAACCTGAATGCGGAGATTGTCCTTGGGACGATTCGCAATCGGGACGAGGCTGTTCAGTGGTTGGGGTATACCTACCTGTGGGTTTCAGTTTGATCTCTCCCTTTGCCGCCACTAAGACTCTTGTTTATTCAGGTATGTCCGCATGCTGAAGACGCCGGGTCTCTATGGTGTCAGTATCGACTACGAGGAGGACGACGGGCTCATTCAAAAACGCGCCGACATCATCCATTCCGCCGCCGCTCTCTTGGAGAAGTGCCAGCTCCTCAAATACGAGCGAGCGTCGGGCCGATTCCAGAGTACCGAACTGGGACGCATCGCGTCGCATTATTATGTGACATACAACTCGATGATGGTTTACAACCAGCACCTAAGACCCACGATGTCGACTTTGGAGCTGTTCCGAGTGTTTGCGCTGTCGAACGAGTTTAAGCTTTTGCCGGTATGTTTGATGTGTGCTGATCAAGTTGATTGAACTGACGGCGTCGTATAGGTTCGCCAAGAGGAGAAGCTCGAGTTGGCTAAACTTCTAGAGCGTGTTCCCATTCCGGTCAAAGAGAGCGTGGAGGAGCCTGCGGCGAAGATCAACGTCCTCTTGCAAGCTTACATCTCACAGCTGAAACTCGATGGTGAATATCTTTATTCTCGATTCGTCGGGCCTTCTAATCAAATCCATGTAGGCTTTGTCCTGGTGGCGGACATGGTGTTCGTACAACAATCGGCGGGACGTATCCTTCGTGCCATGTACGAGATTTGTCTCAAGCGTGGTTGGGCCGTACCTGCGAAGGCGGCACTGGATTTGTGTAAGATGGTTGAGAAGCGAATGTGAGTCGATCCACTTTTCTTCAGCGTAGGCGTGGTTTTGATTGATTCGCACAGGTGGGGATCCATGACGCCTTTGAGACAGTTCAAGGGTGTACAAGCGGATATCATCCGTAAGGCCGAAGGCAAGCAATTCGTAGGTCGACTTCCGCGCATTTAGTAATCATAGACTGACTTTACCTTACAGCCGTGGTATCGCTATTTCGACTTGGTAGGTGGTTGTCATATCTAGTTTTGAGCGATTTCTGACAGAATTTGATCTAGACGCCTCCCGAAATCGGAGAACTAATCGGCATGGCCAACGCCGGAAGATTGGTCCATCGTCTTGTACACAACTTCCCCAAACTAGTGTATGTATATCTTCTGTTACTTATGATTCATTCACTAATCAAAACTACACAGACTACAAGCCCAGGTGCAGCCCATCACCCGCTCGTTGCTACGCATCGACGTCTCCATCGTGCCCGATTTCCAATGGGACGAGAAAGTCCACGGAGGGGCCGAATCATTCCTGATTCTCGTGGAGGACGTCGATGGCGAGGTCATCCTCTTCCACGATACCTTCGTCCTCCGTCAGCGCTACTGCGAAGACGAACACAACATCACCATCACTGTCCCCATGTTCGAGCCTGTTCCTCCGAACTACTACATCTCCATCATCTCCGACCGCTGGCTACATTCCGAGACCCGGCTGCCGATCTCCTTCAAGCATCTCATTCTCCCCGAGAAATTCCCATCTCCCACCAACCTCCTCGATCTACAACCCCTTCCCATATCGGAGCTCAAGAACCCAGAATTTGAGAGCATCTACACTTCCACCATTCCGAGCTTCAACAAGATCCAGACGCAGGTCTTCCAGGCGTTATACAACACCGACGAGAACGTCTTCGTTGGTGCACCTACAGGAAGCGGCAAGACTATCTGCGCCGAGTTCGCTCTGCTTCACTTGTGGAAGAAGGCGAACCCGCCGAGGGCGGTTTGCATTGAGCCGTACCAGGAGATGGTGGACATGAGGGTTGAAGAGTGGAAGAATAAGTTCTCGGGCCTACAAGGCGGGAAGGAGATCGTGAGCCTAACGGGAGAGACGAGTGCTGATCTTCGTCTTCTGGAGAAAGGTGATCTTATTGTTTGTACACCATCGCAGGTCTGTTGTCTTTCTCCAATCTGTCGACAATGTTCTGATGATTCGTTCAGTGGGACGTCTTGTCGCGCCGATGGCGTCAACGGAAGAATGTCCAGAACATTGGGCTGATCATCGCCGATGAAGTGCAGCTTGTCGGTGGAGAGGTTGGCCCGACTTATGAAGTCGTGATCTCCAGGACGAGATACGTCTCTGCTCAGACGGAGATCAAGACTCGTATAGTCGCTTGTGGTGTGTCTTTGGCCAACGCTCGGGATCTCGGAGAGTGGATGGGTGCACCAGCCCACACGATCTTCAACTTTTCGCCCAGGTATCTTTCATTTCGTCGCTTTTGTTAGCCATAACTAATCTATAAACCTTTACAGCGCCCGTCCTCTCGACATGGACATTCACCTCCAGTCTTTCACCATCCCTCATTTCCCCTCCCTCATGATCGCCATGTCGAAGCCTGCCTACCTTTCCATCGTCGAACATGCGCCGAACAAGCCTGTGATCATCTTCGTTCCATCTCGAAAACAGTGCCGTCTCACTGCGGACGACTTAATGATCCACTGTACGGCAGACGACAATCCTGACCGATTCCTGCACACCGAACTTTCCGTTCTTGAGCCCCATATCGAGCGCCTACGAGACGAGGGGTTGAAGGAGACGCTGCCCAAGGGCATTGCTTACTTCCATGAGGCGATGGACAAGCAGGACAAGACCATCGTTCAGCGTATGTTCCAGAGCGGAGCTGTACAGGTTTTGATTGCGTCGAAGGACACCGCATGGTCGCTTCCCGTCGCCAGTTACATGGTCATCATCATGGGTGTCCAGTACTACGAGGGCAAAGAGCATCGTTACGTCGACTATCCTGTTATGGATGTTCTGCAGATGATGGGGCGTGCATGTCGGCCTAAAGACGACGAGCGGAGCCGATGTGTTCTGATGTGCCAGCAGACGCGGAAGGACTTCTACAAGAAGTTCTTGGCAGAGGGACTGCCTATTGAAAGTCATCTTCCCACTCACCTCATTCACGACTACTTCCTCGCTGAGATTGCTGTCAAGACCATTGAGAACAAGCAGGATGCAATGGTTTGTGTTGTGGTTTTCTTTACGCTTCTCATAACTAACCGATCGTTCACAGGATATCTTGACATGGACATACTTCTACCGTCGGATGACCCAAAATCCCAACTACTACAATTTGCACAACGTCAGCCACCAGCATCTTTCTGATCACTTATCTGAGTTGGTCGAAAATACTTTGACCGACCTTGTGAACTCCAAGTGCATAAGCATAGGTACGTTCTCGCTTAGCTCTTGAGTCTCAACAGTGTTAACGATCGCTCAGAGGACGACATGGACGTCTCAGCTCTGAACTTGGGCATGATCGCTGCCTACTACAACATCTCATGTACGCTTTTTGGCCCATTGATGCTGACTCTCATTGACAAGGGGCTTCTATGTAGACGTTACCGTGGAAGTCTATACGCTGTCGTTGAAAGAGCGCACGAAGCTCAAGGGTCTTCTCGAAGTCGTCTCATCGTCTGCCGAATTCGAGGTCGTTCCCATTCGTCGCCACGAAGATGTTATCCTTCGTCGTTTGTATGACAGACTCCCTGTCAAGATCGACCAGGCCAATTTCGAAGCACCGCACTTCAAGACTTTCCTCCTCCTCCAGGCCCACTTCAGCCGGGTACAACTACCCGCTGACCTGGCGGCGGACCAGAAACTCATCCTTGAGAAAGTGTTAAACCTTCTATCTGCGTGTGTTGATGTAATGAGTTCGAACGCATGGTTGAGTGCTCTGGGTGCCATGGATCTGGCGCAGATGTGCGTGCAGGCTGTGTGGGATAGGGATTCGCCTTTGCGACAGGTGCCTCATTTCGAGCCCGATGTGAGTCTTTTTGCTCGAAGCTCGGGAATGTCGTTCGTTGATTCTTTTACAGGTTGTCAAACGGTGCACTGATGCTGGGATCGAATCCGTGTACGATATCATGGAAATGGAAGACGACAAACGAACGGCGCTACTCCAGATGTCTACCGCCCAAATGTATGTCCTTTCGTCCAGCATCTTTCGTGCATCATCTGATTTTTTTCGTAGGCAAGATGTTGCCGCCTTTGTCAACTCGTACCCGACACTGGACGTGACTCACCAGCTCGTCAAAGACGAATATACAGCTGGCGCGCCCATCGTTCTCCAAGTCGCACTGGCGAGGGACGTCGACGAAGACGACGAGGGTGACCAAAAGGTCGTGGCACCGTACTACCCAGCCCAGAAGATGGCGAACTGGTGGCTCGTCGTCGGCGAGCCGTCCACCAAGCAGCTACTGGTGATCAAGCGGGTTACGGTTAACCGAAACCTTTCGGTTAAACTCGAGTTCACGTTGCCGAAGGGCAAGCATTCCTTGAAGCTCTACGTTATCTGCGATTCTTATGTAGGTGCCGACCACGACATCGGTCTCGATGAGGTCGACGTCGCGGAGGGAGAGGACTCCGATAGCGATGAAGATGATAGCGACGATGCCATGGAAGAGTAGATTATGTATCATACTTGTGACGTCTTGATGTGCTTTGGTGTATTTTTATTTTCATCTCATTTACCTATCTTTCGTTCGATGCCAGCAGAACGCCGAACGACGCACTACAACCTTACACAGGTCTAAAGCTATTGTGGACCAAATTGAAACACGCTCGACGTTGGCCACAAGCCAACAACAGCGCTAATTGAGTCTCATCGAACGATCCTTTGGTGTCACTGTATTCCACCAACTTATCTCAAGCATGCTTGGGCCTGCAGCCGTGCTGCCGTGTACACAGATGGCTTCCTCAGCATCACAATAAGCATGACGGTTTCAATTCGGTACGACGTTGGATGTTTGGGTTTGATTCCTATCAACCTGGAAAGCTATGGCTCAGACGACGAACGTCGACGGAAATAATCTGAGTTCAATGTGAGCAAGTCTGACTTATTGGTTACGCTCATATTTTGCGAATTCGAACGTACTATGTTACAATTGCTTTCGAGCTACATATACACCTTGGTAATTTAATACACGAGAAAGGAAGCCAGATACAGAACCCAGATAAGAAAGAAGCTAAATGCATAAGATAGAAAGTCCAGATATTGCCTGCCATGCACCTCCGTCTTGCATCGGCGCGGAACATATTCTCTTCAACATGATAAGGTCGATAGATGACCATTGTGTCTGGGTCATCGAACGCGGTGAAGACTTGGGGCAGCAGATCACCGACTGACAAAGAATTTAATCTTCAACATTGTCTGAGATATCCTAAAAACCCAGATCAGCAACGCAAACATGATCCGCCGGAAGAAATTCACGTACTTCGACCGCATATCGCTCTTCTTTCCACGAACAGAGCCAGTCCGTCGAACCGGGGCAGTAGAGGATGTGGATGGTGACCAATGCAGAGTCGGCGGCGTCGACAAAGATGGCTCCCAAGAAGGAACCGCTGAAGAGGCGACGGGAGAAGCGGTGCAATACCGCAAGCAGGATGGTGCGTGAGAACCTCTGCGCCTCACTGGCATGAGTGAGGGTGGAGGTCGTCCGTCGAAGGCATCCCAGCCGTTGAGACAACTCGACGTGGAGTTGTTCATCAAGCGCCTGTATGCGCTCTTTGAGAGAACGCCGGGGGCACTCTCGAAGGGTCCGATGGGTTGGTCGACGGCGGAAGCGCCCATGGGTCTGAATTTGTATGGGAAGGGGCCGAAAACTTTAGCAGCGCGGAGGGCAGGATCATCGTAGTAGCCGCCCTCGTTGTGTAATTGGAGACGAGAGAAGTCATCGCCATACTCCATGTTGGTCGTTGACTAGACGATTGGGTGATTGGAGTGTGATGAGTGCGATGCAGGTGAATGGGTTTAGAAAATGGGACATTTGTGAACGCTTATATATTCGAATAATAGGAGCCATTTCTTCGCCCGCGTCATAGGAGAAGGTCTGTTTAACCGGTGAGGCGATGCACGTGGAGTCTGAGAATGACACCGTGTATAGGAGCCCCCCCCAAGCGAAGGTAAGCGATTGAGTGGAATTCGAAGTAGTCATGGCGTAACAGTGAGACAGTCGAAGCAGCCTGAGGATTCAAATCACCCCCGACCAAGCCCCCGACTGGGGATCTGACGTCTGAAGAAGAGGTCGTTAGGAGGCCACCATGAAGAGATGCACAGGCGAGCAAGGGCGTGCTTCTGACGAGAAGCTCGACCGCTTGGGTAGCAAGATATCTGCCAGTGAGCCTTTGATAATGGTGGTGAATGAGGAGATCAACTCGAAGCCGAAGATGGACCGGTAATCGAGAAGACCAGCGTCAGGTTTGACTCCATCGTTTACTTCGACTGAGGACTGCCAAAGAGACTTGAATGTACATCTGCTTACCTGATTATCATCTTCTGACGCCGAACGACGCTTACTTCGTCAGAACAGCGACATCACGAGTGTATTCCAGAGGAAATCCTGTGTCGAATATCGGGTGAACTGATTATCCTCTGGGATTGTATATCTACCCCATTCTGACCTATCCAGTGTTGTAAGAGTATGCATAGGTCAATAGCGTCCATAGAGAACGCGGCCAACGAACAATATCATGACCACGCCGAGGAAAGCAGCTAAACCACCTAGAACTGTTGCTCCCGCTGCGTAGCCAACGACCATCATCTGACTATACCCTTGTAAAGACCCTGCCCCAATCAGTCCTACGATCGCTTGAAGACCAATGATAGACGATGCAAGAAGGACCACAATAGCCACTTCGTCTCCATCTACATGAAACCTGCCTAACACAGAGAGTTGAACGATGGGGTACACGAGCGCGGTCGACACGAGCGCTCCGCCGATGGCGCCAGCTGCGGCGGAAGCGCCGTATGTCTTGTCGTGCATGGATGGGATACGGCTGAGAATGACATGCCCGAATAGGAGGGAGACCGTGGCGACAGCGGTTCCGCCGAGAACGACGAGCATGAAGATGACGGGATAGTTGGCATTTATGTGTACGTTGAAGGGCTCGCGCGGAGGTGAAGTGGAGGACGTGACTGGAGGTGGAAGTGCGCAGTGGCATGCAGTCGGAGTGTGGCTCTTCTCGGCAGTGCTAGTGCTAGTGCTCATATTGCTTGAAGGCTGGTTGTGGGATATGAGGCGTAGCTGGGAGTGTGGCTCGCTAGTTTGCGCGGTTTTGAGCCGAATCCCATCGTAGATCGTTTGATACGCGATGCCACAATCGAGACATGAACGAGGGAGCGTCCCAAAGGAGTCTAGTTTGAGTTTTGCTGTAACATGAACTTGACCGAGAGATCTCGGATAGTCCGTATCAAATCTCTTCAGAAGACTCTTCGTGACGATGCGTGCCAGAGACAGGTCGATGAGGGAAACATCAAGCACTTTGTTGCGTAATGGATGCACTTCGAGGACAGGGAAGGGCGGCCATCGTAGTAAATCGTGAGGTCTGATTTCTCTCCTTCTGGCAAGGCGGATGGTTGAGGGGACCTGGCTCAGATCTGCTGGAGTCTTTGAACCGTTGATTCCTCAGTTACAAAGGCTTGAAGAGTGACGCACCATAGTCCCCATCGTCAATCACGTTAAGATACTGGCCAAACAGTTTGAGACGCAAATCTTGAGTGCCGACTGCTCACATATTGTAGTCCCTGGGATGCGATATCCGGTCGGAATATGGAATGCTAGATCCTGGTCAGCCTTGGCAACGGGTCCGACCAATCACTGGCAAATGCGTACACAGACAGCCTATTACGATGTAGGGACGAGGGTGCATGGCAGTAGGAGTGGCCAGTGACGAGTCCAACAACCTGGGCTGGATAACGCTTGATCTCGATATAACGAGTCCCGTTGTCGAAGCCGATGGCGACATTGTCGTTCAAATTTGGAGCAGAAATCACCATGGCACGTTGAATTTTTTTTTTAGCCACGGAGCAGTAGCAGATGTGCGATTGAAGAGTATTGGAGAGCGATGAGTGTCAAGTCGAAGCGATGATGATGGCATTGAAGGAAGCGCTGCCCTGCGCTGCCGCCGGCAATTGTCAATGTCTGTCACGTAACCTGGTCCTTGGTTTTCCCTTTTCTCAGTCTGCGTAGAGGCTCTTCCCTCAGACTACTACTAGCGCCCACAACTATTCCAGCTAGGCGGAGGCTAAATCCGGGTGCGATAATTCAAGGGTAAGTCTTCTGTCCAACTTTGTTTGCGGCGCTCACAAGCTCATAGCGAATTTTCCAGCTCGACGACCCAATATATGATTTACCATGACTCAACCCCCGCCGACAAACGCGCACTCAGCGCTGTACCCCCTCACCAGTCATCAGACCTCCCTTCTTGCCATTCTTGATGAGCTTCCCCGAGTCAACGCTCCTCCATCCTCTGAACAACAGTCCCTCGTACGCGAATGGCGGGAGTCATTCTCAGTCTCGTCTTCCGCGACCAAGAAAAGGATGACCGATCTTAGGCATGAGCTGGAACTCCTAGAGAAACAGGCGGCCCAAATTTCCAGTCTCGAAGCAAAGTTCGATAGCTTCTGTTCGTCCATTCATTGTTTCCCCTTCGAGATCCTGGAGCAAGTGTTCCTCGCATACGTTCAGTGCTGGGACAGGACATATCTCAGCCGTGTAAAATTCGGACCCTGGCTTCTGGGGAGAGTATGCGTGCGTTGGCGCTCTGTGTCTCGCTCGTGCGCTTCTCTCTGGACCGCCAATACCATTGAGGTTCCCATCCCCGAACTTTGTGCACTCCGTGATCCGTTATCCTTAATTGGCACCTTTCTGGACTGTACGGGGACGGAGAATTTGTTGGATATCACACTCCGTGGTTTTGGGGATCTGGGTACTGACAATCTCCCAAAGCGCATAATGGCAGTGCTCTTACGTCGGATAACGCGATGGAGGGATGTAGCACTTGAGGATGTCTCGGAAGAGGAAATACCCCTCCTTCAGGCCATTGATGGAGCACCCCGCGTCCGGAGCTTGGCTATATCTATACGCCACGAGACGTCGGAAGCTCTGCTGAGTACATTGGCTGGCTCGTCAGACATCAGCTCTGTTGACTTCCCAGGCTTTTCCAAAATCCCCTTCCACTACCTGAGTCTTCGGAAATTCGTGGACCAAACTTATCATCACGCTGAGGATTCCGTCACCCATGCGCTAGCTATCCTCCGCGCTTGCCCTTGCCTTGAGACGTTCGAATTCGAACCCGGGCACATGGAGGTACATTCTGAACCAAGTGCCGCCTTTCGTCTTCGACATGAAAACCTCCGGATTCTCAGGACAAGCGATGCCGGCTTACTTCGCGTGTTGGAGCTACCCAATCTCAACAGCCTTGACATCCTCTCCACACCATGTTGGCCTGAATTTGATGTGGACGAAGCCGTTTGTAGTCTTCCGCATGTTCATGGCTTGATCCACGCTTCTGGTTGCAATCTCACATCCCTCGAGTTGCACGATGTCTATCCGGACAGTCATCTCGAGTCAATTTTGGACCTGACGCCCGAGCTACGGAGTCTCAACATCAGTTTCAACAATCGTCACTCCACTGGGACCCTGTGCGATCTCATGACTCGAATGGGAGAGACTGTTGAGTCGTCCGAGGCAGACGATTCTGATGCCGAAACGGCTCCCTCCCCCGATGTCGGCCTCGAGGTCACGGAGACGACACCTCAGTCGGACGATGGTACCGATGAGTCCGAGGATTCTACATTGGCAGTGCATGCCATCATCCCCAAACTCCAAACTTTTTATTACTGGGACTACGTCTGCGATGACCGTGTCCATATAGTCAACGAAGACTTTGTGGGTATGCTCGAATCTCGGTATCGCACCGACGGCGAGGGTCTGAAGAAAGTGACGGTGTGTTTTGACGACGAGTATTCCGCTGCCATGATTCGGCTTACCATGTATGAGAAGAAGCGTTTAGTAAGGCTCCGAGACCTAGGTCTCAAGATTAACATAAGAGGGACCGACGACTTTCAATATCTATAATCCTATCGTGACAGGAGAGATTTTGTAACAGCACTATATAGACAGATAGGTTAGGAGCGGTAGGCTCTGTGTTATCGTGTATATATCTTGCATGGCCGTCTAGGTTACTATGTCTTCAACTTCAAGGTCGTTCAATTTCAAGTTGCCATCGACATCTGCCACGCGTACGCTAGCCTGTCTTACAGTCCTCATCGATGACTTAGACTTTGTCTAGAGCATACTTGGTCACTCGACCGATGAGATGCTTCGGCTTGTTTTGCAGTATCTTCTTCGACTGGCTCTGGGTCATCTGACATCCATCTTCTGACTCTAAGAACCCATCCAACGAACAAGTCTTATTTCCTACAGCAAATCTACCAGTCTATTCCATAGTATTCAGACAACAACATTTTAATACTGTGGATGTCCAGGTAGTTAAGCAATCACGAAGGAAGTCAGCGTAAATTCGGATCGGACAGGGCCCTCAACACGAGCCCACCAAAGCCCAATACTAACGATCCTAGGACTGCCGCTCCCGCTGCGTAGCCGACGCCCATGACATGGGTATGCCCTCCGAGTCGCAGAATCCCTGCCCCGATTATTCCTGCGATTGCCTCCAAACCGATGATGGACGAAGTGACGAGAATTGCGATAGCCTGTTCGTCTCCATGGACGGAGATCTTGCCCAACACGTAGAGTTTAGCGATGGGGCACCCGAGCGTGAGACACGCAATCAATCCGCCGATAGCGCCAGCGGCGGCGGAAGCGCTGTACGTTTTGCCGCGCATGCCAGTGCGCGCCAGGCAGCAGCGAAGAATGAAATGCCCATAGATAAGGGAGAGCATGGTGATGGCGGTCGCGCTAAAGACTAGAAGGATGGCGGCGGCGACTTCGTTGGCGTCTATATGGATGGGATGGATGGGAAAGCTGATGCGCTCAGCGCGTCGTTCAAAGGAAAAGGTGTAGGCGGTCATATTGTGGGATGGTTGAATGCGAGATATGAGGCGGATAGCTGAGATTGTGGCTCGGCATGTACGAGTGGGCCTTTTATAGGTACAGCAATTCCCTCGCTGATCTTCTGATCCCGGATCTGCGTCACCACAATTGATGACAAGGGCGCGTCCCAACGAGGAAGTGCTGTTTTGTAGTACCGGCTGCTGGTGAGACGTGCTGTAGTAGAATTCACTACAGAGGCTCGCTCGGCGAATCACCGGGCCGTATCGAATTCATGAGTGTGAAGCGGCAACCCCGGATTACGAGCAAGACAATCCTAGACACAGATCGCAAGAAGCAGGCGTGATTGGGCAGTGGGCACGTCAAGACTGGTCACTCGAGTGGTGGCGATAAGCCCAGTACTTCAGTGAGGTATGCTCTCAATCAGATAATTCGGTTAGCCGAGCCGGTCTGTGCACCAATTCAAAGGAGAAACCGCGAGACTGACTGACTGGGAAGTTGAAGACGAGGTCACATTAGGGCCACATCAACTCGAGACCGCGGTAATCTAGCTGGGAGCAGTGCAGGAGTAGCGAATGGTGGAAAGATATTCCGGCAGGCATTTCGGAACGGACCCGACAGAGCGCTGATTTCGCCCGCCTTCGACTCTTTGCTGCTCCCTTGCTCTCTTCCTCTCTTCCTCGTTCTATCAAGACCCGCAAAATGGTGAGAATGCGTTCTGCGACGCCCCGTCGCTCTAGCATCGATCTCCGCGCCCCGTAACCCAGAAATGCGTTGGATGGCAAGTCCTTCGTTTCGATAACCTCTCCCCATGACTCACTTTTCTTCAGACCGTACCAGCAAAAATTACACACACGTACCGCCGAGCTACGGTCTCCCTTGTCGAGCCACTGCAATGAAGCGGGATTGTGCTGTATGCTGGGCCGTGTATCGAGAGGTACACGGCGCTAGAGCTCCGGGGCCCAAGAAAATCATGTAACACGTTTGCTGATTGCCACGTCTCGATGACCAGCCCAAAGCCGCCAAAGCCGGAAGCGCCAAAAAGCCTGCCGCTGCACCGTTCGGTGCCAGCAAGAGCACCAAGGCGAAGAAGAACCCTCTTTTCGAGGCTAAGCCCAAAAACTTTGGTATCGGTGCGTCAATTCATCATATCTCTCTGTGACCCGGCTCAGAAGGCTCCAGGCCAGGACATCCAACACACCACCGACCTGACGCGCTTCGTCAAATGGCCCGAATACGTCCGCCTCCAGCGCCAAAAGGTCATCCTCAACCAGCGCCTCAAGGTCCCTCCCGCTCTTGCCCAGTTCTCCCACACCCTCGACAAGAACACGGCTATCCAGCTGTTCAAGCTGCTGAACAAGTACCGCCCCGAGACGACCGCTGAGAAGAAGGAGCGTCTCACCGCCACCGCTGCCGCTGTCGCCGACGACAAGAAGGAGGTTAGTGAGATACCACCTTATCCTAGCTCAATCTAACCATCGCGCAGGAGACCAAGAAGCCTCTTTTCGTAAAGTACGGCCTGAACCACATTGTCGCGCTCATCGAAGCGAAGAAGGCCTCCCTCGTCGTCATCGCCCACGACGTCGACCCCATAGAGCTCGTCGTTTACCTCCCCGCGCTCTGTCGCAAGATGGGCGTCCCCTACGTGATCGTCAAGGGCAAAGCCCGCCTCGGGACGGTCGTACACAAGAAGACTGCCGCGGTCGTTGCGCTCCAAGACGTGAAGAGCGAGGATCAGCGCGAGCTCGCTACGCTCGTCAGCGCCGCCAAGGCTAACTTGTATGTCTACATCGTCTTGTGGATCTTTCGTTTTGTTAACGTGTGCTTCCAGCTCTGACAAGTATGAGGAGCAGCGCCGTCACTGGGGAGGAGGTCTTCGTGGCAACAAGTCCACCCAAATGCTCAAGAAGCGCGCCAAGGCCGCCGGCCAGAGCGTGACTTCCGCGTCGTTGGGCAAGTTGTAATGTACTTGTGTTACTGCAATTGGCAATTTAGTCTCGTTGACCTTTGTGTCTCTCGTATGCGCATCGTTTCTGAATGAGTACTCATGGCGGTGAGATGAGATGCCTTGCCCAAACCCATTTTTTGCTCTCTCCGACTTCTGAGCTGTGCTTGCGATATGACATTGCCGCTACCAAGGAGTGAGTACATTCATGATCTTGCATTCGGGGAGATCTCAGCCACAAAATCCTAGCGCTTCAATGACGGCCGTGGTCCATAGGACGTACAGCGACTCTTTCCCTAGGCGGTGACTCTGTTGTCCTACATTAGGACGCGTCCTTCTCCGTGCCCACACCATCATTTGTGGCGACGCGTATCACGATCTGCGACTGTCAACTCGTTATAAAAATCGCAAAGCAGCGAGCCACAACTTCAGATCTCACATCTAATCCAACATGAGCACTCCCAAAACATGCTGCCCATGTCACGCACTCCCGCCTCCAGTGACCGCCCGCAAGCACAAGCTCTTCCCCATGACGATCAACGCCAACTATCCTATCCTATTCCTCCTCATCGTCGCGGGTGGCGCTGCCGCCGCCGCCATCTCGCTTCTACTCGGGCACCGCTTCCTGGTCAACCTCGCGTTCATGAACGGGAAGACATACGGCGCTTCCGCCGCAGCGGGTGCGATCGGTGGTTCCATCGCTTCGGCCGTGCTTGTGGCTCCCGCCGTGTTCCTCATCCGGTCGGACAGGCTCGACGTCGAGGGGATGAAGTCGGCTGTGTGTGCTCTCGCCGTTCTGTATGGCGCTGGGGCTGAAGCACTTGCGGGGGTCATCGGGGCGGCGGCGTTGCGCGGGTACGGGGAGGTTGTGATGGGCATTGGCTACGCGGCGGGGGCGACGGTACTAGGCGGGACAGTCACGTTCTCGGTGGTGTTCTTGGGAGTTTACTTCTACATGCACTGCTGTCGTTCGGATTACTACTAGTTGCAAGCTGGGTCACCTTTGCTTGGATGACTGCTGCATACCTATAGCACTTGATCAACATACCCGTCACGGTAGTGATTGTTTGAGCGCCACTGACGACTCGGGTTCACTTCTTGCCGGGCTGTAAATCATCAAGTCTTCTGTCTGCTTGTCATTGATCTGAGGTGGTTGGTCAGGAGAAGTCCAAAAGGAAGAAGAAACAGCAACCTTGCCAACCAGTACGATATCATTTCTGTAGCCACTTCCTGTGAGGGGATATATTACCGATGAATAGACGTCCCTTTGCCATTGTTGGGTGCCCGATACCCGACAACGGGGCGCAGATTGCCAAAGGCAGAGTTATGTAAGCGTCGGGTCCTTGCTCTGCCACCGTCATCAGATTCATTGTTCCAGGCTGTGGATCCAACTTCTGAGGCTTGGACTGTGAGCTAAGCATGCCTCGGAGCTTCCCGTATTGTCCACTGATGCCTACATTGTTACCTAGTACTTACTGGAACAGCGCCTTGCGCCAGTCCCGATGAAGTCACACATCGACATCCTTCCCGTTGAGATTCTCACCGAGATACTCCATCGATGTCTCTCGCCATCCGACAACAACTTTCTCTCCGAGTATCTCCCCTTGTCTGTTGGCCAGCATCCGTCGATTGCTGATTGGAACGGAGAGGCGCCCATTCTTCGTGCCCTCCAGCTTGTTTGCCGGAAATGGCATTGTGCTGTCATATCCGAACCACGACTTTGGACTGTGTTGTTCATAGATTGTGAAGCAACGGCCGAGCAGTATAAGGAACTGCCGGAGTCTACAGTCTGGCATATCTTGGAATCTCGGATACAGCGCGCCGGGACCCTCCCATTATCCATCCGTCTCGTCTACACCGATCCGCCTTGCTCTCCAATCTCCTCCCGTCTCGCAGACAGAGTCTTTTCTCTCTTCCCCTACGCTGATTGCATCGCGTTGAAGATACTACGCGGTGGCGCACCTGTGAGCACGCAGCTTCTTGATTCTCTCAGACCCGGGATGGCAGTAATCGCTCGTACGGCCATACTCTACCTATACGAAATGGGTATAGACAACAGCGATGCAGTCGTCGAAGCACTGTCTCTCGCGACACCCAACATAAACCGGCTGGGATTTTGCGTTCCGGGCCACTTCCTGTTGCCCTATATGAAAGCAGGCAATCCCGAGCCCGGTTCGCTACGCCTCACAGAGCTTCATGTTGGGGAGGTCAATCTCTCAGACCTCCTCGAGATTCTGAAACAACTGGCGTTACTGGAGGTGCTTCAAGCTGAACGCATTTCCGGTCGCCGCCATTCTGCTCTGGCATATGACCCACTCATTCATACCAAACTTCATACCATAGTTCTTGGATTCTCCTCCCCAACATTCTCTCGTTGGTTCGGGGTCGCTATGGGATCGAAGCAGCAGGCGCTCTTTGACTGTGTAACTCTTCCAGCGCTCCACAAACTAGAACTCAGCCACGGACAGCCGACGAGTGACGCAGATTTCTGGCCTACTGCGCATGGCGTGGACTTCTTTGCTCGCTCAAGGTGCAATCTCGGCCACTTGGTGATTCCATTTGCGCACTACAGTTCTAGGATTCTCGATGTCCTTGGCAGTCAACCCGGACTCGTCTCGTTGACAGTACGAGGTAGCATATCTACGCCGGTGATCGAAGATCTCATTCCTAACGGATATACGCGGCTGCCGTCCTTAATGACGCTGAATGTACCCATAAGCCTTGAGCAGTTTCCCGCTCTGAAGCGTTTCCTCCAGGCCCATGCTGTTGATTTTGTGGCGAACGGCGTACAGAGACTAGAGCGTTTAGGCTTAACGGTGTTTATGGATCGAAATGCAGAAGCAAATCCGGAGAGTTGGGAAATAGAGGATCAGCTTCAAATATTTAGAAGTGCCGGCCTTGTGGTCGTACTTGACTATACAGTAGTTAATGCAGACTGAGCACCATTAGCGCGTGTACAGTAATGTCACTGTGCATGATGATTTTATTAGGAAACGTTGTGGCTGTGCAACAGCTGCCCAAGCAAGAATCGGCCCGGCACCCGCGGTTCTTCCTTCGCCACGATCGTGATGTCGGAATATCACTATGTCCTTTTCTCGGTGACTACAACGCCAACGCCTTCGAGTACGCCAATAGTAGACGAACACACCATCTTGCGGGTCATCCGAACGGCGCTCACGCAGACTTTCGGAATAACCGGCGGGAGCTTCTACGTCGATATCATGCATCTGAGGGAAGGAGAGGTTATTGTGAGGGCAAGGGAAGGGTGAGTGGTCATTTCTTTGGAGGATTGGCTTTTTCTCCGATGCTTATGATGGCTGACTCTTAGTGACGTCGTCCCGCTCTGTGCCGCGCTGACATCTGCCAATGGACCTATACGATTGTCAAGGCAGAAAAATTCAAAGGATTTGGCTGCGCTGATGGAGGATGGAAGCACGTAGGAAGCTTGGTATTTGAGCGGCGTGTGTCTCAGAGTCCAGACTTCAGTGTCCAAGCAAACCGCTTTCCGACTCAACATGTATTGTTCTATAGGGGAACACGTGGAACTCGAGGGCTGACCTCCCCCGCAGCTCAGTGGGCGCATAATTACTCTCGCTTTTCGATCTGTACATGAATGAACCAAATATGCTGCAATGTTAATATATACACATGGTCTCCAGGGAACTTAATATGGTTATAGGGAAAAAGCAAACAAGTCGAGGAAAGAGAAAGAGAAAGACGACAGAAAGCCAATCGTTGTGTGGAAAGCTACTGCGAACGGAGATCATTTCCATGAAAATTTCAGCCCCCCTTGCGGGGGCTGTGGCGGCGAACTGTTGTACCCGTTCAATCCTGCGACTTGAAAACAATTTTAAACAGTTGAAACTCACAAGGGCTTCATCGCACCCTTTGGCAAGGTAAGAAGATCCTGCGATTTCGATTTCGACGGTTTCGGTTTCGGTTTTGGTTTCTGGAGGAGAGAAGGCTTAGAGAAACCCGGAAGAGAGATAATTCGGGAGCGTCGGCGGGAACCGTCGTTGGCAGGCAACGGTGCATTGCTGGCAGTCCTGGTCCGCGACTGTTGCAGGCTCAAGTTGTCCGTGCTGCTCCCCAATCCAGATGTCGATGACGGAAAGTCGACAACCGTAGAATGACGGCGGTTCTGGTGTTCGTTTCTGTGGTGACCTTTGGTCAGTTCATCTATCCTCATGTTTCGAAGGATCAAACTCACACTTTCGCTGCGAGACCAGTCTCCACTTTTGCCGGAGTCGTCGACTGGCGTCTCTGCCGTGCTTGCGAACTGGGAGAGTCACGGATCTCCAGGATCTGTTTCGCTTGCGCTGATGCATCATTGACCTGGGGCAGAACAGGTATCGCAGGACCTGGAAGAGACGCGACTCGCGATCGCCGTCGAACAGCGCGACTTGGGTTCGTATCAATCTGTGGTCGTTGCTGTCCTTGAAGGGTGTCTGCGCTATATCCTATATTCGTAGAACGCCGATCCTGATGCCCAGGACTCATCTGTGGGAAGTCGAAGACAGTGTGTCGACGGCTTTCCAGATGGCTGTTCGGATTCGTCTCAACCTGTGGTCTCGGCTGTGGTTCTGCGCCATATCTCTTCCCCGGACTTGATGGCCGATCGTATGTATAGTGCCCTGGGACCGTCTCTGGAAAATTGAGAACAGTGTGCCGGCGAGTATCCAGCTGGCTGTGGTGATTTGAGGCAATAGCTCGGAATTGGTCGTTCTGAATCCGAGAACTGGACGAAAGGAGTCAATCACTGAGCGCATGGAAAGGTTTTTCAGCTTTCGACTTACATTGGAGGGTTTGAATTGAACCTGAAGTCAGCCTTTTGTTCATCGTGTGAATCTGATATGGGACTGTACGGAGAAACCAGCTTTGGTGGAAGGGTCGATGCCTTGATATGGGCGCGTACGGCACTCCAGAGGTCGTCATCTGCGGCGTATTCGTGAATCTGTTAATTGTATTAGATATCTAGCGTTCGTTGCATGAAGAATGAGCTAACTCCGGGTCCGACATCTCTCTGAATTGGAGAGTTATCGCTGGTGATAGTCATAGGGCTGGGACTCGGAGTCCTCGAGCTCGCCGGGGTCAAGTACGCAGCAGAGAAGGCAATAGAGCCTGGGCCCATACGCAACGGCGTTCTACCCAAGGTCAAGAGATGTGTGTCATCGACTGTCGTGTAGCTTCTGGTCTGCGAGTGCATAGAGTGAGCGCTCTTTTGGGGTTCGGAGCTCTGCCGACTGGAAAGCGATAGTTGTTTTTCAGGTAACCGCGACATGGAACGGTCGGGGGTGTATTCGATGGCAATGCTGGGAGTTCTCTGTTGACTGAAGGTGGACAGTTCCCTTTCAGACGACGGTGGCAAGTCCCGATCGTGGCTGGGCGAAGTTCCCTGCGGACTGGAAAGTGAATGTTGCTTTTGAGGTGAACGTGTCATGGCACGGTCGGGCGTGTATTCGATGTCGATATCCTGTGTGTCTAGATCGACGGGTATTTCAGTCTGAGGGCGACATTAATGAAAACACTTCTGACGAAGGCGACATTGAAACGTACAGATGTTGGTGCCACGCTGAGGCTAGGCTGTCTAGTCTGGACATCATCGAGGACAAAAGGTACTATATCCTCGTCGTTGATGGCCATTCGCCATTCGTCCTGATGCAGTCGTAATCAGCATCATGAAAAGAATCGTCGTAGAGGGCATGGAGAGAACGGGCGCGAGCAAAGGGAAATGGAAAGGAGGACACCTACCTCCGCTCCTCTTCGTCTGTCCTCCTCAACAGCTCTTGTACCAATAAATTATAGACATGTCAGTGTATATTGGGGACGATGATTAGGTACTCACTCTGTCTTAGCACTCCCTTTGCTCTTGCTTTTCTCTCCGGTCTCTTTGCGCCGCGACATGCCAGGTAGTCTCATCGTCCCAGAGATAGACACCAATGTGAGGATCTTATGGCAGTGGGCGCACAAAGACCAAGTAAGCTGCTGTGCGACGTGCTTGAGTGGCACTCCAATGTTCGATGGCCGTGGTCCAACAAGAGGAACTAGTCCTCGCCAGTCTTTTGAGGAAGTTTGTATACGCCGCCTTCCCTTGAAACGCTAGACTAAAATAGCGTCACTGCGCCACCGAATGACGGCTAACGTCCACGTTCACCTCAATGAACTGCTTCGCTGGCATCAGCGCTCGAGGAGTCAATGATCGGTGGTGCTACTTACTCGGTGATGAGCGCGACTATGAGCGGCTACGTGGATCAGGGAAGGAGATCTCGCTTGCACTGGTTTTCATCTCAATGAATATGCCGGCCCTGGAACGTGGCAACCAGGCTAGTCTGGTGCGGCCACACAGTGTAGGGAGAGGAACTCGTTGTATTCTACGTGAGTCTGGGCGGAAGGACGTCCATGCCGCGACTCTTGACGGGCGGCATGAAACAAGGCAAAGACCACGGCCAACAACGGTGCAAGGCGATGAGTATCATTCCGGCAAGGCAGTCACTGTTGGTTTGGAGCTGGGCCAAGTCAATATAAGGGTGTGTATCGTAAAGAAGGCTGCGTGCTGACCGAGGATATTATTGTGCGCGGATCAGCCATCTCGGTGCACACCCGAATAGACTCTGCCGCCGCACCTCTCGCAGGAATTGCGCAACAAGTGCTTACGGATTCAGAGCAAAAATGCGCAGCTGATCGTAAGCACAGAATAAGTGATGAGTCCATTCGAAGAACGGGCGGCGTACGGCGGCTTCTGAGAAGCGATGCCGACAATGAGCTGCACAGTGCTGTGGATATTGGGAAAGGTGGACAGGAAGTAAGTGTATCACTGATGATCGTGGTTCGAGATCAAGAGCCGCCGGGTCGAAGAGTCTCAAGATTTGATTTCCGACAAGGCGCCATTGTTACCATTCACGAATCACAGTTATACTTATTAGACCAATTGGTAGCGGCATCATTTGATGCTCTTGAATCATGTGGTAAATGCGTCGTGGAGCGTCACTGTCACTGTCAGTGTCAAAAATGGGGATGGACGAACACGTTAACGTGACCAATTTAGACACGCTCTGATAAGCATCTCAGTCGACTGTCTACTGCCCGTGTTGCAGACCAACTCACCTTATACTATTACTTCGTCGTATCCGAGAGACTGTATCGCGAACCGTTGCATCAAAGGGAAAAGCGAATGCGTCACATAACCCTAGAGTACAGTACTTATTGATCCATTAGTCTACAAGATATCTAGAAAGCCTTGGAGACAAGGGTATAGAAGGCCTTGCCCTGGATGGTGGCGACCTCCAACTCAAGTGCGCTGGGCTGGCGGCTTCCGTCCGGTCCAGCGATGGTTCCCGCACCCCATGCAGAGCCTATCAACATCGTTCAGATACAAAGAATGGAACAAAAATTGAATTCCATACCTCCGTGAACCTCAGAAAGGCTGGTGAGCTGAGCGAAGGTGTTGGAGTATCCGAGAGGAACATAGACGATGCCATGGTGGGCAAAGGTAGACATGGCGTTCAAGGCAGTGGTCTCCTGTCCTCCTCCTAAGCTGGCGGTAGACACGAAGACGCCAGCATATTTGCCAGCAAGCTTGCCTCCAGCCCAGAGCCCGCCGGTGGTGTCCCAGAAAGCCTAGGAAGAAAGGTTAGACCAGATGTGTGGCGTGATTCGAAAGGGAAGGAACGCACCTTCCACTGGCCAGGGAAGTTTCCATAACGGGTGGGGATGCCAAAGAGGAAGGCGTCATATGTGGCAAGGGTGTCGGCATCGATGATCGGGTAGTCGGGTTTAGGGGGCGCGTGCATGGCAGAGAGGACAGACTCGGGAAGGGTCTCGGGAATCCTGGGGAGGACCGTCAGTGCGATGTTGGAAAGCGAGGAAGAATGGACCCACTGGAAGATCTTGGCTTCACCGCCAGCGGCCTTGATACCCTCGAGCTCAGCCTCGGCCACTGCGAAAATAGTCGGCATCGCGGTCGAAGGATCGAATCAGCAACACGTACTCTTGACGATGTGTCCGTACATAGAGTAGATAACGATAGCGACTTTGGGGGCCATTGTTGGTGACTTGGTGGATGTGGATGGGGCGGTAGCGGTGGTGGGGGGTGGTGAGGGGCTTGTCGATTTCGAAGCTCCTTTTATTTCCGGATCCTCGAAATTTGCTTTTTGACGTTTAGAGGGGAAACACATTGTCCTGGGCGGGGCGATGCCACGTTCGGGTGTAAAATATATACATGCAAAGATCGGATTTGTCCATTTTTCTTCGTTTTGCGCGGTCGGTCGTGAGTGGAATCGTCCCAAAAGAGAAGGCGCGAATGCATTTGGGTGGCAAATCTATGACGCATCTGACTAAGCTGACCATTCTTGCTTACCGCGAGGATATATCGAGCAGCATCTTCCCAAGGTGATGCTGATTAAAAAGTCGGAGAGACCGTCGAGGCGGCGACGTCGGTGAAACATGGCGCCTTGCTACTGTGATGAGTGGGGCTCACCCAACTTTGACCGGAGATGCGTTGCATTGCAAATCGGTAGTGTCAGAGCCTCTGACAAGTCGGCGGCCTTGCTGAACAAGACCAACCATTCGTAATAGACTCGAGCGCTGACTGTACTATCTAGCGTGAGCCATGGGTCACTCAGGCTGTTGAGGTTGTCGTTATTCGTCGAAACAAGCTAGGATCTATTCAAACTATAATTAGTCGACCAACCACCGGTCTGCGCAGCGAAACACCAACGCCTTCAGACCCGAATCATTTTGAGGACCTCGCTCTCGTCAAGAGCCTGACATCAGGATAGCTGTGAGTGTATGGGATGCATTGTCTAAAGAACGCCGTCGTACACTATTGTCTCGACTCGTACGAGTCACAGGTCAATCCCTGGAACCAGTGTCCGTCCGTTGGCCAGCCGTCATGGAGTCAAGCGGAGATCAAAGGGAGCGTCCGAGAGTGTCAATGCGACGTGTCGAGTAGTGTAAGTTCACTTGCTATTTGTCGACGACGGACGCAAGCTATCTCACAATGACTTGAACATGTTGGATCCTCCGAGCCCGTGCCAGACGCATAGAGGCGCGTGCGGCATGCATGTGCACAAAATGTAGATCCTGATGGATGTCACCGCAGCTGATGAGTAGGAGAATTAGATGGGCCTCTGAATCCGACGGATCTTCAGGCCTTCCGGTGCAAACGGTGGTAGGTCTGGAGAACGCTCAGAAGGCAGGAGGACTGATATCGATGACAAGTCGACAACAAGACATCGTCTAGCCAGAGTCAAAGCGACGAAGGCCAGTGGGAGCACGGTTCAACGACACCGAATCCATGGCCACACTATGCGGTAAATCATATCTTGCTCGTTGCTGCCAACAATCTACACTGGATGTTCCCCAAAGTCCTTGATTACCCGGACCAAGGATCCACTGTGCCAACGAGGACGTTTGAGTCTGACGTTCGCTGACATGCGGGATCCGAATTTCTAGACGTCAAAGCGACGAGAGCGGGCCCGGGACACTCGACACGAGGGCCATTGGAGTCACAGCTGCAGAATAGACTCGGACGAGGGAAGTGCGGCGGTTCCAGCAAGCGTTCCATCCTCGTGTGTGTACCTTATTCGTGCCATGTTAAATGTCGCTACTAGTCTGAAGGCTCAATGAAGTGCGTAGAACGAAGAACGCGTCCATGCATTGGTAAACTTACGTGGTCGTGGTGAGATGCCAAGCCGAAACTGCCACGTGTTATTCAACAAATGCTCTTGCCTCTGACCTCGATCTTTGTTTTCACAAGTCCTGTCAAACTCCGCGCTGGCGCGTAGGATGTCGAGCTGAATGTACGACTCTGGGAAGAAAACACTTGTGTTGGAGCGACGAACGAAGTAAACGCGTATCCTGTGATATGTCGAATCAACCGTGGTAAGTACATCCTGCTGTCACGAACTTGCCCCTTCTTCCATCTCTACTGTGATGCTAAGTTGGAAAAAGAACAGAAGAAGGACATTGGTCTATGATGCGTGATGAGGAAGCGACTCCTCACACTGCACTTGGTCACCGTTCCCCACTGTTTCTGTGCACAATCGGTACATCGCCCTGCCCGGACATGCTTGTGGATCCTTAATACCTTGGGGCGCTGGCACGTTTTGAACACTACACCGCTCCTCTTTGCTTGAGCCCCAGACTGTATTCACTGCGTCCACCTCGTTTCACGACAGACGTTCTTGACAGGATAGATGGTGCTAAAGTGTGGCCCGCATGGGATTGTCCAAATACCAAGACCAGGACGCGGTCCGGATGTGCACTCGTCGCACGGCGACTCGGCCCTCCGAATCCCCAATGTGCAATGTGCGTCCAACCGACGTTGAGTATGATTTCTTCGCTAGGCACGGGAAGTGTTCGAAAATTCGGACAGCCGGAGGGTATTAAAGCCAGACGGAGTCTTCGTGATGGCTCGCTTCCCCCACTTCCATCCCGCCATGTCTAGCGACCTCGAAAAGAATGCCATGGATCACGAGGCACCCAGCGACGCCTCCATCTCGAGCAGTAGTGCCAGCGACTTGGGGGGATGTACCAAGAACATTGCCCTTCCCGTCATCGACTACACCCTCCCACCAAAGACCGGCCGCTCGAGCTTCACACGCTGGCTCAACCGTACGTATTTCTTTCGTCCAAGTTTTAGGTCACAACCGCTGATCAGGCTTAACCTTCAATTCATTCAAAACAGACATCTTCTTCTCTGTCTACCGAAAAACCTTCACGCTGATCTTCCTCTCAAACCTCGCTGCCTTCATCGTCATAGTTTCGCAGCACAAGGGGCGTCCGCACGCCCCGGACGTAGGCAGCGCGGCATCCGCCAATCTCATGGTCGCGCTCCTCTTCCGGCAAGAGAACTTTGTCAACCTCGTGTACGAGCTCGCGGTGGCGTGTCCGCACTCTGCGCCAATATGGGTGCGCGCGAGGCTCGCGAAGGTGTTCCACTACGGCGGCGCGCACAGCGGGGCGGGCGTCGCGGCGGTGGTGTGGTACCTCATGTACACGGCGTGCACGACGAGGGATTACATAGACCACACGCACCAATCCAAGGCCGGCTTAGCGAACTTGGTGACGTCCTACGTACTGGTGGCAATGTTCGTGCTCATACTGGCCGGCGCGCACCCATTGTTCAGGAGGATGCACCACGACTACTTCGAGGCGCTGCACCGGTACGCGGGCTGGGTCGCGCTCTGCACGTTCTGGGTCCACACCGTCTTCGCCGCGCACGAATATCGCCAAAAGTCCCAGTCCCCAGGTGCATACCTCATCCACACGCCAAACTTCTGGACTCTGTGCATATCTACGACCTGCACCATCCTGTCGTGGGGGAGGCTCCGAAGGCACGACGTTCGCGCGGAGGTGCTTTCGTCGCACGCTGTGCGGCTGCACTTCAAGTACCGCGACATGCCCCCGTTTTATGGACTCAAGGTATCGACGCGTCCGCTCCTCGAATGGCACGCGTTCGCTACCATTCCGGATGGGCCGCGCAAGGGGGATGGGTTTAGCGTCGTCGTGTCCAATGCCGGGGACTGGACGAGTGCGGCCATTCAGACCCCGCCGACCAAGCTGTGGGTGCGCGGCGCCCCGCTGCACGGGCTCCTCTTCACCTCGCGGCTCTTTCGCAGGATCGTTGTCGTCGCCACCGGCTCGGGCATTGGGCCGTGTTTGTCGCTGTTCTACGCGAACGTCACCCCGAGGCGGATATTTTGGAGCACGCCTGCGCCGCTGAAGACGTATGGGAGTGGCGTGGTGGATGCTGTGGTGCAGGCAGATCCGGAGGCGGTTGTGTGGGATACGAGGGAGAGGGGCAGGCCGGACATGGTGCTGGAGACGTGGAAGCTGGTGTTGGAATCGGATGCGGAGGCGGTGTTCATCATATCGAATCCAAAGTTGACGAGGAAGGTTGTGTTCGGGATGGAGAGTCGTGGGGTACCGGCGTATGGGGCGATTTTTGATTCTTGAAGAGACAATGGCGAAAAGGAGATGGCAAGAAAGGTTTGTTCATTTTGTTATGTACTCCTACGTGGGCTTTCCTTCCAACAAGTCGTATACGAGTAGTCGTTTGCCAGGCAACATCCAATGTAGCTTTATGTATGTAATATCGTTATTGTTGACTTTCTTGAGTGGCGAATCCTCGACCCGGAGAGTTTTTTCTTTCGCCGGGCATGCATAAGTGATTGATAGGTGGGAGCACACTGCTATATCGTAGCTCAGTACATGCACTTGAAAGTCGAGCAAGTGGGCTGAATACAATGCAGTCATCACATCTGAAAGAACGCTCAATCAGCAATGTTGATTCGATTCTTAGGATTCGAATGCGCCAGAAATCACAATTTAATAAGACTTTCAATCCGCACTGTGTGTGAAAAACTCTCTTCTATCATCTATGAGTCGACCTAGGGCTCGAACGGAGGATATAAGACTATGATGGATTGAACGAAGGATGTTGAACAGATGCGAAAACCAACTTTGTTCGTCACAGAGATGCTGCCGACTTGGGACCAGTCCGAGGACGCAAGACCGCGACATGCTGGATACTGTTCAGCTTGTTCACAAAGGTTTCGTGTCGGAGTATGACTGTGCCCGTCTGTGTCCGGAAGTTGGCGATAGGAGAATCTGGGGCGGTTGGGGGAGGAGGGGAGTGGGAGTATGTGGAAGAATCTCGGTCGCGAGCGACATCAGACCCTCTGATCTGTGCGAACTTCTCATATACAGTATGAGACCGACTCTATTGGAAGTTGTGTTTTTATAGACGCACCATCTTTCTATATTTCCCTCAGCTGCTCTGTTATTCATAACGAGGATCAGCACGTAAGATGGCAAGTACGGAACTTACGCATGCCAGTGTAGGGCCTGACATGTGCTTTCGTGAGGAGAAGTCTTGTAGTGTCCGAACGACCAGTAAGAACGCATCGGGATACCACGCAATGATTTTACTAAAGCGGGACCGTGAAGTCGCTGAAGAAGAGTAAATCTCATCTGCGGAGAAGATGTCCTCTACACTGTGGTATGCCAGTGAATGTCGTGGATCTTTGTGAGAATGAAGACAGGACATACTACGAGTACAAGCGTCGGTTTTCTCCAATCTGAACGCGGATGTTA
The DNA here is from genome assembly GCA_019915135.1 of Strobilurus pachycystidiatus. NCBI lineage: Eukaryota > Fungi > Basidiomycota > Agaricomycetes > Agaricales > Physalacriaceae > Strobilurus > Strobilurus pachycystidiatus. Next base: position 297,105 of record JAHLMK010000015.1, read on the forward strand.
CGGCGGAATTGACCGGGAGGATTTCATCAGAATATCTATCCCCGCTCCTTTTCATTCATTCACACTAGTAGTTCACACTCCAATTCCTGATCACCGGCCGTTACAGTACAGGCACTGACGATACTGTCCGACTTCCACCTACATAACCCCCTTACTTCTCCAGGCACTTTGCCTACCTTCAATGGCGGATGGGTTGGTCGACGGGGCAGGACGTTTCCTCCAGGTTTCCTCTGAGCACGAGCGTGCTTCTGCAGCCGTACACGGTATGTTTCTCTCCAGATGTTTATCAAGGCGTATTTTAGGTGAATGTCGCTCTGGGTAGTGACCGTTAGTCAACACATCCTACCCTTTGTGATATGATATGCGCAGCAACAGTGTTCGGGCCAGTTTCCGTGGCCACTGGCGATACTCGACGAAAAATAGGACGGTGGCAATGGTGCCTGCTGTCGAGGGGACGTAAAGTTTGTTGGCCCTTGAAGGATTGCAGAAATCATCAGCTCGTTCAACCACCTGTCGATGTTCGCCTCGGACACGATAGCGAGCCATGGCCAACAGCATGCGCTACTACGAGTCTGGGCTCAAGTCCAGGTCTCGGTGGCCCGTGGGTAGGTCAGTGACGAGTCGTCGTCCCGTCGCGCGCGCGTGCTATGGCGATGGAAATATCAGGCATTTAAGCCGAAGAAATCGGACTAAGTATAGACAGATGCTGTAAGACGCGACTGAATGTGATGGAGTATGAATAGAATACTAGAATAGAGTGATTTTCTTAGCTACACGGGTAATCAGGAGACGATGCGAAACACAGTCCGGGAGTGTTCATAAGACGACAAAAATTTGAGAAACCAACCAATGCTACCCCGCAATGTCATCCAACTCATCAGACTCGAATCGCATTGACCCTCTCACGCCGGCACAGGCCGAGTTCATCTCGGAAACAGCTTCGACGATCTACACCTACGTGGCCAGTGCTGCTGGTGCTGGTTTTGTTCTGTACGGTGAGTCGGCACAGTCTCTTGCATCTGACTACTAATAACAATCCGCAGGTGTATATCTCGTGCTGTTTGCCATCTGCCTTCGCATGACTTTGTGTGTCTTTCAAGTTTGTGTCCTCTGTGATTTTGCAGCTGACTTCTTGATGTAATCAAGAACCCGTCCCCTCAATTCACGCGCGGCAAAGACTCTCCTTGCATCAATCCTCCTCCTTGCCATCTCCACCTCAGCACAATTTGTCACCGACATTCTTTTTTTGCTTGCACAAATCAAACATTACTTTGTTGACAACGCGACTCTGGATCTGGAAGAGCGTTTTGTGGACACCATGCCTTATCTCAATGTTATCAACGCTGTGAATGATTGGCCCCCTACAATAAATGTACGCATGTTGCATCTCTCTCTCTTTCCTTGGATTATATTCAGAGCATCACTTCTAGTGGATAATCTCTGACAATACTGTCATATGGCGCGCATGGATCCTGTATCCTCATAGCACTCTGCTACATGTCATTCTTGGAGGTGTGACAATTGTCAACACAGGTCTCGTAATATTTCAATCTGTACAGTCTAGGTCTGACTGATCTGTCATCAGCAATGTGGATAGTCTCCACAGTCCTTCAGAATATTAGTAATCTTGATCTCCGCATCACCTTGAACTTCAACTTGGCAAATACCGTTGTATCGCTTGTTACAAATGTTTTTGCAACAGGTTGTATTGCAGTGAAGACATGGTATGTAAACCATATTGTTATATTCAAATTCCGCCTTTTCTGGCTGCTAATTCCTCTATATAGGCAGCACTATGGCTCATTTACAAAACAACACTGCCAGGTTACCAGGATTCTGGTTCTTCTTGTTGAAACTGGAGGCATTTTAGCTGGACTGCAGGTAGTACTGATATTCAACTTGGTGACTCTGCATACTAATTGCATTGTTCAGCTTACACTCACTATTCTAACATTTTTGTTCAGTCAAGATCCACTGACTGAGTCCAACCCTTTCTATGTATCAGAAGTCATCTTCAATGCCATCTCAGTATATCTTTTAGTGAGTATTCTTGAGTTGGTTATATACTGAACTATATTGATTATTAATAGGCAATACTTCCGACACTGACCATAATTCTTGTGCGGATGAAGTACAGCATTGAAGCATCAATTCAGATATCAGATCTATGTGGAGGATGTTCAATGGCGGGCACAGCTGTGTCAACCATTCAGTTTGGCAACAATCCAAATGGAGAGATTGTGACTGGCACACAGTCCAGCCCCACACTCCCCAATTCCGAGTTTGAGGCCGAGTTAGATGTGCATTATGGTGAACTCGCTGGCCAACAGAAGGACAGTACTCATATTGTGTAGATGGATTTGGCTCCCTTGTCCTCTTCTTTACTCAGCATGTTTGTATGGCCAGAAATCTTACTTTAGTCTTGCAGTTGAATGCACATACCAGTGAGATGAATTCAGATGTGCCTAGTGAGAGCATGTATGTGATCTTGTCCCGAGGTCAACAAGAGGCTTCTCAGGCTGCATGTCATGATGTAGCCCCGCCATAACTAAGGACCCTCCCCTTGGGTCACACTTTGGCGTCCTGATGCTGTGGCTACACAAACCAGCGCCACAACGGAAGATGCCAAAAGACATATCAGGGGGTTGGGAGTTCGATCCCTTATGGCGACAGAGCCGGGATCCTGAAGTCTGTCATGACTTGACTGCGCCACCGACGCCTAGCCGATCGAAGGCGACGCCTGCGCGGGCGGGAGCAACGGTATCGCGCCCATCGTCGGGATCTATCCGACGGCCGTCCGACGGTAGCACATGGTGGCGGAGCTCGGCCGACGGGAAAGCGGGATCGGGCGGGATAGGGCGCGCTCCCGACCAATCACGGGCGGGATGGCGCGATGACTCGTGCGATGACTCGGGAATGAGTCAGAGGGGCGCACCCGCGCCCATCGGGCGTCGGGCGTCGGGAACTGTATAAAAGAGTCAGTAGTCAGTAGAGTAGTTCTTCAGAGAACCGTTGTCTTTCCCCCGGGATTCAATACACCACCCTTTACACCGCTCTCCAGTCGTTGCCTCGTGCGCCCTCGCTATAGACGAATAGGCCCGACGCTGACAATACGGTTCTCTCCCCTTTCGACGACCCAACGACTATGAGCACCGAAGACGCCCCCATGGCCCCGGCCACCGAGCCCACCAACGAGCAGAGAGAGCTGCATAGCATGTTCAGTGTCATGACTCGGTCGTGGACCTGTCACGAGATCGCGCACGAACTATAGATTGGGTGCGCCACACAGGAGAGAACTTATCCCGAAGAACAGGTCACGCCATCACGGGAGTTGCCGATGGAACGCGATCAGATCCCTACGCGCCTCGCCGCGCCTCGCTAGCCGGACCAACGTCACATCCGTCGGCCGCCTCCCTCGATTCCCGCCACTCCGTACGAGCGACGCCCCATTGGGTCGAGGAATGACTCAATGATCGCTATCTTCTGATCAGTCCCGCATGGCATGGGCGGCGGCCCGCCCTATCCCGCTTCATCCCGCCTTATCCCGCCCATCGTCCAATCAGCGGTGCTCGATCTAGCGCGCCTTCCTTGCTCGATCAAAGGTACCATGCGCTACCGCAGCACATCGCTCCCGACGGAACCTTCGAGAAGAGGAGTTATTCATCAAGAGGTCGACGTATAAATACAGACGCTCTTTGTAGTAGATAGTCAGACTTCGTCCTTATCAAGTTTCCTTCCGCATTCTCTTGCCGGATACTCTGACTCCCTCTGAGCAAGGGCTCCCCCCATGCCCTCCCTCGGTGACTCCGGTATCGCCCCCCACTCCTCGAACGAAGGATCTCAATGCGCCACATCTCGGACCGGGTCCGATGAAGCGCGCGACACCAGGAGACGGGGTCTCCTGGGTGTTCACTCTCTGGGCGATACGGAGGAGCATCCGTCGAGGTCCTCCGCGATCCCTCCCAAGCGACTGGACGGAAGCGTCCCGGAGATATGCGTGTTGTGCCCGCAGGAAAGCCACGGTTGGAGCGTAGAGGCGCGCCATCGTGAGCGAGTCCTTGTCACGGCGGGATCAGGTCGTAACAATAGGACGAAGTCTCCCTACTGCCCGTACAACACCATATCAATAACTCAAGGCCCGTTCACAACAACTACTCTGGTACTCAGCACCACCTCGCACGAAGCTCCCTCCCTCGATCCACTCGACCAAACCGACATCCGGTTATTCTCCCAACTCCGATATGTCTCCTCTCAGGTGACGATCTTACGCGACGAAGAGGAGGGGACACCACCCCACCTAGAAGTAGCACGAAGGGTATTACGGATAATGGACGTGGTCCACCAAATATCTCGAACAGTGGAGGACTGGCCCCTCCTCCGTTCCTTTGTAAAAGGGTATACACTTGCCCTGGCAACATTCTCACAGATATCCGGGGGACACCTCCCCGCCTCGCAACGACGAACCCGACGACACCTGCACCATTTCTCCCAGTGCTACCTGGAGAAACCCCTTCGACGAATACGGTCCCCTGGGTTCATCAGAGAACTTCACATCGAACCGATATACTCAATCGAATCACCATTGACTAGTAATGGAGTGGTTCGTTATAATCCTCTCTCAAAGAAACTCCAACGTCGTTCCCGTTTACAAAGACGCAATGCTCGAAACCCTTCCAACAGCGTCTGGCGCGAAATTCACTACGTCGACGACGTTGTATTCTTCCTCGACGAAAAAGAGGACTGATGGGTTTCGCGCAACGCGCCCCCCCCATTTTCGGAAACAACATTTATTCGGCACGGACAACCCAGGACTCAGATAATTAGGCAATTCGACAGGGCCCCGCGTAACGAAAGACGGTCCTCAGAACCTCGGGGAGGTCGAACTGGAAAACGCGAAGAGAAATAGAGGGCTCCCACCCAGCGGAAGCGGTAACCCAACCACTCGGCGATCAGGGCCGAGGGCCCGATCCCACGAACCGCGTTGCAATCAGTCGATCGCGACGCGCGAACGCGACAAGTTCCGACGCCTCACCAAAGGTCCTCGACCTAGGAGAATTGTCTCCTCGCTCGACCAACACCCGACGACATCAAGACAGGTGCATAGATTTATAAAAAGTACAAGAGGCGCGGATCGAGAACTACTATCGAAGACGTATTGGGTCCATGCCCGTACCTATGCATTCAAAAAATCCCCACGACATCCCCTCGAAGCGACCACATCCCTCACCAACCCTGCGCCGAGTCCATCGACCGGGACCACTCCTCAAAAGTCATGTTCCAACGGGTCGCCGATCCTGGGGTCTCCTCCGCAGTCATGAACTCATGAAAACAGGCGGCAATGGCCGGATCCCGCTCCGACGCCCAAAGGATGGCGATGAGGCGACGGATGGAGAGGTGATCCCAAAGATAGCGAAGGATGAGGTCGAAGGCGTCGACACAGTACATCGTCGTGTCCGGCGCCGACCCAGGAAAGGCATTGACTAAAAAGTCCAAGGAAAACATCCCGGTTAGTAAAGTATCGCGAGGCGATAGACGAAAACCACACCGTGAGGGGCGAACAGGAGCCAAGCACAGGTCGAGAACGCCCGCAGGGTAGCCGAAGGAGACGGGCGCGTCAAAGCCCACCACGACAAGGGCGGACGAAAGAACACCTTCCCCAAAGGTGCGATCGATGAGCGAAACAGGACGAACTAGGAAAACGACTCCGTTAAAACCAACCTCGGGGCCAAAAGGAAAAGAGGCTTACTAGTGAAGCCCATACCAAGGGATCAGTAATCTCTTTCGACGATGTCGAGGCCATTCGGAGGGCCTCGGTTATGCAACCGACGCAGCGCGACCAGGCCTCCACGATCGCGGGTGAAGGGCGAGCAATATCACCTCGCACCCAAACCAGGAAACCGTCCCGGGACAGCAAACGAATTCCGTTGACCACCAGCGGGGCCGACACGAAGAGAGTGCTCAAACGACGAGGGGTAGACACCCGCGGAGGAGCGGGCGAGCGAGTGGGCGAGCGCAACAACGAAGACACGGACGACATGGCAGGAAAGGAATGAGGAAGGAATTGGACGCAGAAAGAGTTTTTGTACTCCAATCCCTTCCTGGAGGCCCTGCCGGGAATTACCTTCCCATCCCCCAGAATCAGGACGATTCCCGAATCAGAAAACTTTAAGCTTTGGACAGTTGGGACGAACCGGATTCTCGACATATATTCGACGGAGGCGCGCTAAGAACTTCCGCTGGATTAGGAAATTACCGTCCTCGAAAAGGACGATCCAGTATGAGAAAATGCCATCGGCAGAAGTTAACGACATCGGGGTCTGAGCGCGCGGCGTTCCAAACAGATCTCTAGGGAACGGCGATCATTGATAAGGCGCCTTGACGAAATCAGGCGTCGGGAAATCGCTGGAGTACGACGGGATGCCTACGCCACCACTCTATTCGGACTGTCCTATACCAAGCGGAGAGGCCTCCCGGCGTGAAGAGGCGTGCACGGCCATGTGACGAACGCGCCTGTAACCCACTCAAATCCAGGGACCCGCATTGTACCCGAAAGAAGTCACAGCTAAAAGAAGCGCACAGCCTTGGGCTCGTATCAAGAAACCAACGAACGTGCGGGCCCTTGTCCATTAAACTTTCGGTCTCCACCAAAATCAGCACTGGACGGGGGATTCCCCAGAGAATCCCCAGGAGTATGACGCCCGTCACGTTGGGGATGACTCGACTGAATGTCCGACTCGGACTTGGTCCTTTCCCAAAATCGAAAAGGCGCTGCCTACGGAAGCTCCTCTTACGTTTCTCGGGACGAGAAACTTAAAGAGGGGATATTGTCATGACTCGGTCGTGGACCTGTCACGAGATCGCGCACGAACTATAGATTGGGTGCGCCACACAGGAGAGAACTTATCCCGAAGAACAGGTCGCGCCATCACGGGAGTTGCCGATGGAACGCGATCAGATCCCTACGCGCCTCGCCGCGCCTCGCTAGCCGGACCAACGTCACATCCGTCGGCCGCCTCCCTCGATTCCCGCCACTCCGTACGAGCGACGCCCCATTGGGTCGAGGAATGACTCAATGATCGCTATCTTCTGATCAGTCCCGCATGGCATGGGCGGCGGCCCGCCCTATCCCGCTTCATCCCGCCTTATCCCGCCCATCGTCCAATCAGCGGTGCTCGATCTAGCGCGCCTTCCTTGCTCGATCAAAGGTACCATGCGCTACCGCAGCACATCGCTCCCGACGGAACCTTCGAGAAGAGGAGTTATTCATCAAGAGGTCGACGTATAAATACAGACGCTCTTTGTAGTAGATAGTCAGACTTCGTCCTTATCAAGTTTCCTTCCGCATTCTCTTGCCGGATACTCTGACTCCCTCTGAGCAAGGGCTCCCCCCATGCCCTCCCTCGGTGACTCCGGTATCGCCCCCCACTCCTCGAACGAAGGATCTCAATGCGCCACATCTCGGACCGGGTCCGATGAAGCGCGCGACACCAGGAGACGGGGTCTCCTGGGTGTTCACTCTCTGGGCGATACGGAGGAGCATCCGTCGAGGTCCTCCGCGATCCCTCCCAAGCGACTGGACGGAAGCGTCCCGGAGATATGCGTGTTGTGCCCGCAGGAAAGCCACGGTTGGAGCGTAGAGGCGCGCCATCGTGAGCGAGTCCTTGTCACGGCGGGATCAGGTCGTAACATTCAGTGGCATAGGGACGGCCCTCGACAATCTGAACCAGCGCATCACTACCATCGCGCAGGACGAAATCAACAGGAGCCACGAGGTGGCGAACCTCCACGCTCAACTTCTTCAGCGTATCAGCGAGCTCAGAGGCGTCCAGCTGGCCGCGTCCCAAGCACAGGCGCAAGCCGCGCAACATCGCGCATCCAAGGCGCGCTTCGGGACCCCGGCCAAGTTTAGCGGGAAGTCGGACGGCATCGAGCCGTTCTTCTCCCAACTCCACATCCTCTTCGCCTCCGAACCTCGAGCCTACGAGACCGCGCGCAACAGAGTGTTCGCCGCGCTATCGTACATGACCGAGGGGCCCGCTGTTATCAAATGGGCCAGCACGCAGACCGCCCTCTACGAGAAAGGAGAGGAGCCATACCTGACTTATACGGACTTCAAGGACGCCTTGAAAAGAGCCTTCGGAGGGACCAACTCGAAGACGATCGCCCAGGAGGAGATCAAGAAATTGAAACAGAAGAAAGGACAGGACGCCCAGTCCTTCTTCATCGACTTCGAAGAGTACAAAGCCGACACAGGTTTCAACGACGATGCCCTCATCTCCCTCCTACGCCACCAGCTGGACTCCTCTCTGGTTGAACGCATCACCGAAATGGAGAATATCCCCGAGACCTACGATGCGTACAAGAAGTTCGCCACTCGATTCGACGCTAATCGAGGCACAGCCCCCACCCAGGGATACAAGAACCCTGCCCCCTTCGTTTCCAAAAACTTCCCGCGTCCTAGTACTACGACAGTAATCAACAATCCCCCAGCCACCGGAATCACCTACGGAGGAAAAGGCGAACCCATGAGCATTGACAGAACGCGAGGCGCGGCCTCGTTAAAATGCTACAACTGCGGGAAATCCGGGCACTTCGCGAGGAATTGCACGGAGAGACGCGAATCCGTCAAGGGACTCGTAGAAGGTCTTAGCAACGAAGAACGAGAGGATCTCGCTCAGACGCTGCAGGAGCAGGGTTTTGGCGCGGGACTGGAGTGAAGAGCGAGTCTTCCAGTCCCCCTTCCTCGGGTCCATGGACCAATCGATTCAGTAGTCTACTTGTTGAAGCCAGTGACAGTAGTAACGAACAATCCGATCCCATGGACTTCGACGAACCAAAACCCTCGCGTGAAAGAAAGAACAAAATAGCCAAAAAGGGAAGTTCGCGGATCAAACCCATCAAGCACGTCCGCGGGACCCTCCCTTTCATCTGGCACGAAATGCAGGTTAACCCCCGCCAAGCTCTCAAAGTACTCCGGAAATACGCTCGGACTGATAGGGAGTCCGAGGTCACCCAGGAGGCGGTCCAGGACATCTTGGGCCTGGACTCCCGCCACGCCCAAGCAGCTATCCAGGAATTCCGACAACCTCGTCGTTGGATTCGATCTACACGCCCGGGGCGCTGTATGAAAATCCCCATCACCCTCAAATTCCTGAATAGTGGCAAGGCCCTCACTGTGGTCGCCCTCATCGACTCCGGAGCTACCGGAGCCTATGTCAATCGAGACTTCGCCGAAAACGAAGGAATGGACACCCAACGACTGCCACGCCCCATCGCTGTGTCCAACGTCGACGGAACCCCCAACAATAACGGGCCAATAGAGCAGATCGTGGATCTGCGGGTCGTAACCGACAACGAACACGAAGATGTTTTCACGTTCGCAGTGACTAACACCGGCGACGTCGACATTATCCTGGGATACGAATGGCTGAAAAAGCATAATCCCGAGGTCGACTGGGTCAAGGGAACCCTGGCGTTCACGAGGTGTCCGCCAGAGTGTCAACGACGCCAGGCTCGCCGCGTATGGCGAGAAGAAGATGAAGAAGATCTCGAGGAGGGAGATCGAATTCTAGTCGTGAAGATGTGGGACGTCCCGCAGAATCGGTACGGGCAAAGAAAGCTCGACGCGGAACGAATCCGCGCTTTCGCCACTAAATCGACCCAGTTAGCGGGGGACCAAGCAAAAGCTAAGGGCGAGGCGCCCTTAGAAGAACTCGTTCCCCCGCAATATTTAGAGGAATTCCGACGGGTGTTCGAGAAAACCGAGTTCGATCGGTTGCCGGAGCGTAGGAAGTGGGACCACGCTATCGAACTTAAACCCGACGCAACGGAGTTCAAGGGGAAGATATACCCCCTCGCCCCCTCCGAACAGGTGGAACTCGACAAGTTCATCGAAGAACACCTCCAGTCAGGGAGAATCCGCGTCTCCAAATCCCCCTACGCCTCTCCATTCTTCTTCGTCAAGAAGAAAGACGGGCGCCTCCGCCCCATCCAAGACTATCGCCAGCTCAACACCATGACGGTGAAGAACTCGTACCCCCTTCCCCTCCTCTCCGACGTCCTTCACAAACTACGAAACGCGAAGCTGTTTTCTAAACTGGACGTTCGGTGGGGATACAACAATGTCCGCATCGTCGAAGGCGACGAACATAAAGCCGCCTTCATCACCAACCGAGGACTCTTTGAGCCTCTAGTCATGTTCTTTGGACTAACGAATAGTCCGGCGACATTCCAGACCATGATGAACGACCTGTTCCACGATTTGATCTTGCGCGGCAAGGTGATCGTATACATGGACGACATCCTGGTGTTCACCGAGGGCATCGATGAACATCGACAGGTTATGAAGAAGGTCCTACGCATCCTTCAAGACAACAATCTCAGCGTACAAGGATCCAAATGCGATTTCGAGAAATCAGAAGTGGAGTACTTGGGACTGATTGTGGGGAACGGACAGTTCCGTATGGATCCTGTCAAAGTCGAGGGTGTTAGGGCGTGGCCCACACCCAGAACCGTCAAAGAGGTCCAATCCTTCCTCGGATTCGCCAACTTCTACCGGCGGTTCATCGAGGGGTTTGCACAGGTAGCAAAGCCCCTCCACTCCCTCTCGAAGAAGGATATCCCCTGGAGATGGGGAGACGCGGAGGAGGAAGCCTTCGCGGATCTGAAGGAACGAATCACTTCGGAACCCATCCTGCACTTCCCAACACAAACGGGTCGCTACCGCATCGAGGTGGACGCATCGGAATTCGCAACGGGCGGCGTCTTAAGCCAGGAGCAAGACGGCAAGACGGTCCCCATCGCATTCATGTCCAAATCACTGAGTCCCGCGGAGCGAAACTACGACATACACGACAAGGAGATGTTGGCCATCATGAGAGCCCTGGCCGACTGGAGGCATTACGTTCTCGGAGCACCGGAACCAACCCTCATCCTGACGGATCACAAGAACCTCAAAGTTTTCATGCAGGCCAAGAAGCTTAATCGCCGCCAGGCACGGTGGTCACTCGATCTGGCGGAATACAACTTCACGCTGGTTCACCGCCCGGGGGCGCAGAACAAAAAGGCCGATCTCTTGTCGAGACGACAAGGACATGAGAGGGGGGCGGACGACAACCGCGACACCGTATTACTCAAAAAGGAATATCTCAGCCGCATCTTCGCCACGCCGATCTCGATCGACGATTATAACCATATTCGGGCAATGGATGAAGTCACGATCGCCACCGAAGGGAACGACTTTATGGACCAAATAATCGCCGCGAAGGACGAGTGGGAGGAGAAAGTGAAGAAGATGGTCGGGAAGACCGTAGAAGATAAGGGAGGATACCTTACCAAAGAAGGACTACTCTATGTCCCGGCCAACCGCACACTACGCCAACGAATCATGCGGCAACATCACGACACCGCAATAGCGGGCCACCCTGGACAATTCCGAACCACGGAGTTAGTGCTACGGAACTATTGGTGGCCCGGACTATACGCAGACGTGGCGCGTTATTGTAACGGATGCCTCGACTGTCAGAGGACCAAATCGTCCCGACAACTCAAAGTCGGACAACTGCAACCTAACGAGATCCCCTCGGCGCCCTGGCAGCATATCAGCGTCGACCTAATCGTCGAACTCCCCGAGTCCCTCGGATACGACTCCATCATGGTAGTGGTCGACCGATTTACGAAGATGGCAAGGTTCATGCCCACCACCACTCACATTACGGGAGAAGGAGCAGCGAGGCTGTTCCAGGATCACGTCTGGAAGGACTTCGGATTCCCGATAAGTGTCATCAGTGATCGAGGAGGCCAATTCGTGGGCCAGTTCACCACGGCACTATACCAAGGACTTGGCGTCAAACAGCGAGCATCCACCGCGTACCATCCACAGACAGACGGACAGACGGAACGTATCAATCAGGAACTGGAACAGTACCTCCGCGTCTTCACCAATCACCAACAAAACGACTGGGCATCCTGGCTGTCCCAAGCGGAATTCTCTTATAACGACAAAGCCAGCTCGTCTACGAAGAAATCCCCCTTCCAACTGATGTATGGCATCAACCCGCTTCGAGGCACGGAACCCCGCACCGCCACCCGGAACGAGAGTGCGGACGAGTTCGTCACTCGCCTGGACAGGGCTCGGGAGGAAGCTCGCGCCGCCCTGACGGCCGCCGCCGCCACTATGAAGAGGTTTTACGACGAGAAACGACGACCGGATCCGGACTACAAAGTCGGGGACAAAGTACTTCTCGAGACCACCAATCTCAAGATCGATCGTCCCTCTATGAAACTCGCCGATAAACGATACGGGCCTTTCAAAGTCCTGAAGAAGATCGGTAAGGCATCGTATCGCATTCAACTCCCTGCCTCGTTCAAGATACACAATGTCTTCAACACGGTTTACCTCCGACCCTACATCGAAGGATTCCCTCACCAGACCTATACGCGACCCGATCCCGTCATCGTGGATGACGAGGAACAATGGGAAGTCGAGAAAATCGTGGGGCACAAGAAGTTCCGCGGACGGACCCAATACCTCCTCAAATGGAAAGGATACCCCCTAGAGGAGAACACTTGGACGTACGAAGCGGATATTCAAGCACCGGCCCTTCTCCGGGCTTATAAGAAGAGCGAAGGGATCTTAGCCGACGTTCTACCAGCAGGGAGTCAGTCCCGATCACAGCGTCGCGCTAAGATTCGCGCCATGGGGACATGCGCCTTGAAGAGGGGATATTGTCATGACTTGACTGCGCCACCGACGCCTAGCCGATCGAAGGCGACGCCTGCGCGGGCGGGAGCAACGGTATCGCGCCCATCGTCGGGATCTATCCGACGGCCGTCCGACGGTAGCACATGGTGGCGGAGCTCGGCCGACGGGAAAGCGGGATCGGGCGGGATAGGGCGCGCTCCCGACCAATCACGGGCGGGATGGCGCGATGACTCGTGCAATGACTCGGGAATGAGTCAGAGGGGCGCACCCGCGCCCATCGGGCGTCGGGCGTCGGGAACTGTATAAAAGAGTCAGTAGTCAGTAGAGTAGTTCTTCAGAGAACCGTTGTCTTTCCCCCGGGATTCAATACACCACCCTTTACACCGCTCTCCAGTCGTTGCCTCGTGCGCCCTCGCTATAGACGAATAGGCCCGACGCTGACAAAGTCCCGCCCTTCCGGAGACACTCTGGAGCGAGCACACATGGTGCATGAGACACCGGGAATATACTTAGGCTGCGTGAGTCAAGCGGGAGTCGGTACCCAACCAATCCCGCCTTCCCGACCAATGGGCGGCCATCGATCTGGCGGATGATCATCGGGATGTCGGGACCTCCGTCATCCGCAGTGTCGGACCACTCCCAATGCATCGGGAGCAGGTGGTAGAAGCTTCGAGAAGAGGAATGATGAGCAAGCATGGGATTAGTATAAATACAGAGACAGTGTTGTACTAGTTACCCAGACTTTGTCCTTAACCAGTTTCCCCCCATACAACTCCGTTGGGCACTCTGAGCTCTCCGTGGTAGGACTCATCCACATGTCTCCCTTCGATACCTCCGCCAACGTCGTTGACTTCAACAAGAGAAGGCTCTCCGACGCCACACCTGGGACTAGGTCCGGTGGCGAGTCTCGTACCTTGGGATTAGGTTCCTACGGTACTACAGATAACGGCGAGACAGACGTGCAACCATCAAGGGCCCTCACGACTGGTACAGTATGACTAGCGAGCACAATATGAGGATGTACGTGGTACGCTCGCAGGAAAGCTATGGGTTGACTACAGGGGTAGTCTCTCATGAGCGAGTCCATGTCACGGCGGGATCAGGTTGTAACACTCCACCAAACCAAATTTATTGGCATGCTATAGAAGCAAGGACGGATTCACGGCAGACAGTCATTGATGTGGTTATTATTTCCGCAGTCACCATTGCTCGACAGTGGCTTGTTAGCAAGCAATGATCCCAGATGGTAACGCACAACCCTCAGATAGTATTTTTATCTTGTCGTGGTGGTGAGAAGAATAGCGAGTCCAGTTTTTGCAGATGCACTTGAGTCTGACAGTGTCCTGGTTTTTGTACACAAACTTTTGAGAGGAAAGGAAACAGAACACAACTTGTGAGTTCAAATTGCTGTATATTCTCAATAGATAAACACGATACATGCTACAAGTATGTGAGGAAAGGGAAGACAAAAAGAAATAAAGTAAATCATCTACAATTTGAGGTTGTGGGGACAGACTACTGAAAGATGGCCTCGTAATATAGGAAGATCCGGCAGTGTCACAGATGGCGGTGGTTACAAAATTGGGAGGAGAGATGCAGTGTAGTCTGTGTTGTTGTAGTTCTGCATTGACTGTGGTGGCCAAAGGAGGCAGAGAACCAATCGCTCCAAGTTACTGGTGGTTATACGCCGTGGAGTGTTATGTATGCCCAAGCCGCGCGACAAGACAACAACGTGCAGTGGTGATTGTAGTTGTACGTGTGGCCCAAGGCCCTCTTCAATGGCAAGTACAGCCGAGATGGCCTTGACGGCAGCGGAGAGGTGCTGACCATAAGGTAAGAAGGACCTTGGGACTTTTGAGGGATAGAGGGCATTGTATGTTCCCTGCAAGTCCATGCCCACAAACTTATCTTTAAAGACGGGGGGACAGAGGTTTGTGCAAGTAAATCACCTGTAGCTGTAGCAATTTCTATAAACCCCTGGCTGTAGCCACAAGAAGCTGATTTATCCTCCCTGGCAAAGCCAGGAGCCTGGCTAGAGCCAGACAGATGAAACCACTACAAAGTCATGTGATAGGTTAGGTTAAAGTCATGTGATCAGTATTAATACACTTAAATATTCAATTACATAATTAACCTTGCGTTATCGTATATAAAGGCTTAGGTTGCGATGAGCAACCTAAGTCTGATTTAGAATAATGTCTAATGTAGACCAGTTAGGGTTAGGTTAGGGTTGGTTAGGGTTGTCTCGGGGGGTTTGAAAACGTTTTTCTATGAGGGGAAGAATGATGAGAAAATAATAAATAGGAAATTAATTGATTTTATGGGCTGCCTATTATGGTAATTGTCCTACTCTGTGGCTGCTTCAAAATGCAAAACAAGATATCATGACATCAAATAACTCCTACACTTACATGAACATATGATAATATTATTAAATTAATTACAATGCATAATTGATGTTATCATTAAGTAGATTATATTTTAATATAAATATCCCTGATTGCTGAGTCAGCCGACTTTCAATATGACATTCTGCTAGGCTTCCTGGCTAGTGCCACGTTAGATAAATCAGGTTTTTCTGGCTACAGCCAGGAAGAAAAGGCAAAATACTACAGCCATGGCTCAGTAAATTTGCCGAGGCGCCGCATGATAATATGAGGAAGCATCACGGAAGCTGTAGGGATGGACAGATGTTGTAGTAGTGATGCTACAGATTGTGATTCAATAATAGACTCGAACCAATCCCTGCCATCTCGCGGAATTCAATCATGCAGGGACTGGAACGGAATCGGAAGGCGCTGGCGGGGGGATTTATTCCCACGGGAGGTTTCCTCAATATGAAAATCCGGGCTTGGGCTCACCTCTCATAATTGGACAAATACCCTTTGAGCAATGGAGATACAAGAAATAGGGCACTCACCATTTTCTGTATCTCAAAAAACAGACATGCACTTTCACAATACACAAAAAACCTGAGTGTTACGCTTTCCCGTGACATTACATTGACATCACAGTAACGGGTAACCGGGGTCAGGAGCAGTAAATCACAGTTTATGGCTCTTTAGGCTCAGAAATAAAGAATTCAACAACGGTGAGGGCTCTGTATTTAGTATCTTCACTTCCTATGAACTGGTCATTTAATTTTGAGAGGTGAACCTGAGCTCGGATTTCCATATTGAGGAAACCTTCTGTGGGAATAAATTCCCCCCCGCCAGCGCCTTCCAATTCTGTTCCAGTCCCTGCATGATTGAGTTTCGCGAGATGGCAGGGATTGGTTTGAGTCTAATTTAATGATTGTTGCTAGAGATAGGCACAAGCTATTCCAAGTTAGAATTAACCCTCAATTCGATTCGCTGTTTTGATCCGCGGATCAAATCCCTAATCAATGAATGATTCAATTTCTAGTAAAATTAAACTCTTGAATTCATTTCTAGTGGATAATTTCTGACAGCATTGTCATATGGCGAGCATGGATCCTGTATCCTAACAGCAGTCTACTGCATATTGTCCTTGGAGGTTTGACAACCATCAATACAGGTCTGATAATTCTCTGAATTCTTATGGTATGTATGTCTGGCTAATCTGTTATCAGTATTCTGGATAGTATCAACGGCACTTGCACTTGCATCTATTCCAAATCCCAACATTGTAATGCTTGGAGACAATTTTGCTATAGCAAATACTGTCATATCACTTGGAACAAATATATTTGGGACAGGTTGCATTGCCGTGAAGACATGGTATATAAAACATTTTATTAAATGCAAATTTTAGTGCATTTCCAAATTGCTAACTCTGTCGGGATGGAAAAATAGGCAGCACCATGGGCTTTTCTCAAAACAACACTCCCAAGTTATCAGAATTTTGATTCTTCTTGTTGAAACTGGAGGCATATTAGCTGGGACTCAGGTATTTACCACTCAAATTATCATTTGGTGACTTGGCATTCATCTCATTATTTAGCTTCTAGTTGCTGTTTTAACAGTTTTATACAATCAAAATCCAGTTTCTCCATCCAGCCTTTTTGATATGTCATTGTCAATCATCCAAAGTTTTTCTGTATACCTCGCAGTATGTATCTTGAATTTGACACATACTAAATTATACTGACTATAGTTAGGCAATCTTACCAACTCTGACCATAATTCTTGTGCGGATGAATAACAGTATTGAGGCATCAATTCAGATATCAGATGGTGGACGCCCAATGGATACTGTTGTCTCATCGATCCAATTTGGTGATAATCTGAATCAAGGGACCATGGCTGGCATACGGTCAAGCCACGCAGTTCCTAACTCTGAGTCCCAGTTGGATGTACAGTACAATGATCTTGCTGGCCAACAAAAGGACACTACCCATATTGTGTAAACACATTTGGCTCACTTGTTATATTCCTTTACTTCAGAATATTTAGACATGAGCACGAATGTCGGATATTTTTGGATATTTCAATTATATTTGTATCCGACATCCGAAGATATTCGGATGTCAGATGTCGGATACCTCTCGGATGTCGGATACCTCTAGGATGTAGAGTCCCCAGCGAGTATATACCTGGGTATTGGGATACCCACCCCGCCGGGTATTGACTCGTCTGGGGCCTGGCCCAATCCATACCCGTTACCCAAGTATCGCTGACGCTGAGGCGAGTATGGGTATGGGTGTGGAACGGGTATCCTTGCTGGTACTCGGACCCAATTCATGCACGACAAATCCCCCTGAGCAATTGCGCGGGGGGCCTCAGCCGGGCATAAGGAGGTGGGTGCAAGGGTGCAAGGGAAGTGGTGGGGTGGCAAGCACCGTCCCGCAATCTGTTGTGTATCCATTGTTGTGACGAGGTCGTTGTCGTTGTGCTTGCCCATGTCGTCGTTGTGCTTGCCCGCGTCATTGTTGTGCCCGCCCGTAATATTGTTGTTGTCTGTTTGCGGGGTGTCCAGTGTCCGGGTGTATTCCGATGTTAGCAGCCTCTCCTGAGAGCTGACGCCGAAGACAGCGGCTGGCAGGCCCTTTGAGGCCCGATCCAGATGTCCTGGAGGTGGATGCCTGCTTTGGCAGGGCTTACACGTTTGGGAGCGTTGTCGTATTAACGCTGGTCGCAGGTCCTGTGGCTGAAGCGTCATCCACGGCTGCTGGAAGCCGTGGAGAGGTCAGACAGCCGCAGCGACGGCGGCAGATGTGAAGTATAGAGTCTATCCAGCCTCAGGCAGGTGCCCGAGGCTGGATGGGTCCGTGTTGTCGTGGCATGAAGAAGAGGACCGAATCTGAACACGGATTCGGATTTGCGGTCCGTGTTGCCGTGTCAACAATGCTTCGTTGACGATCCGGCAAATACCGGATCATGATCGGATGACTAGGAGTCATCTCTCTCCTCTCACCGCGATGGCACATCAACGACGACGTGCCATCCAGCTCCAGGCTTCTGCCTGGGGCTTTTTTTTATTACTGTTCTCAATTTCCAACCGTCGGTGGCCCCGGATTGCCCCTCCACGGCTCACAACAGCTGTGGATGACGTTGGCGCGCAACAACACGCGTCAACGGTCAGCACCACGACGCAGGGAGCGTGTAAGCCCAGCCAATGCAGGTGACCAACCTCTGGGAGATCCCAATCGGGCGTACAAGAGCCACATGCCCCGCAGAAGCAAATTCCTGCGGGGCGCGCAGTTGCATAGGATGCGGAACTGGCTGGAACGTCTGCGGACGTTCCTGCCAGTCTGGTACGTTTTGCTACATTGTGTTATACATGACTGACTACAACTGGACACGGCCCCGTTCCTGCATTGTTGCCCACGGCAGCCCCATCTCCTTGCCTGCCACCGCACCCCACTGCACTACACCACTGCCCATTCATTGTGGGTATGTGGATCGCTCCCTTGAGCGGTCCGCGCCCCCAACAAAATAAAGGGTCTCCCCGTCCGGAGTCCACCTCCCTACCAACATCTCCCTCAGTCATCATCCTCCGCCCGTACCCCGCCCGCACCCCGCTCACTACCCCTTCACCCCACTTGCAGCTGCAGGGTATTGGCGGGTATCTGGTGAGCCCAGCTCCTGGCCCAATCCTTACCCGCTACCTGGGTAATACACAATACCCGGGTATAGCATACCCGAGTAAGGGTCTACCCGAATACAAGTGTCGCACCCAGGTATACTCGGTTTTGCGACACTCGTTGGGGACTCTACTAGGATGTCGGATGTCCACTTTCTGAGCAGACATCCGAGACATGATAGTGTGGGCTGTAGTTTATGAGTGTTCTGTTATAGCTATGTGATTCTAATTGACATTTATACACAGTGTAATATCATAACTTCATAGTAGGTATGGTTCCAGGCTGCTCTTGATGCAATATTATGCCAATACTCATGGATATTCAGATACATTTGAATATATTTGGATGAATATTCACAAATATTCGGATATTGGACAATTATCTCGGATGCAATGTCGGATATCCATCCGAATACGAATATCTGGGCTTGAGGTGCACATATTTGTGGTTCGGATGTCGGATACATCCAAATAGACACTCGTGATCATGTCTAAGAATATTTATATGGTAGTATAGTTAAAGAAAAGTACTGTGTACATCTATTGTATCTGAGTTTTGAATGCTTGTGATCTGTCTTGAGTCTTAATGCTGGATGCCCTTGCCAGTGGAATGATGCAGTGTGTGTCTGATAGACGTGTGGGGAATGATCGGGCCCAAGTTACACCACTGATGCTTCAGAAGGAGAAAACAATGATTTTGACTTCACTGAAGCACACAACCTGTTCTCCTGGCCTCCGTTCTGCCTATGTGTGCATGCCCACATCCACCAAAGCAGGTAGATGATAATGGGGGGTGTATCCATGTATGTAGAGCGCCGACAACAAATATGAGGAGAAAACCAACTATGCCATTGACCCATGCTTGTGCTCGGTCAACTGTCACATTCATTACTCCAAGAGAACAGGTGTAGGTGTTAGTGTAAAACTAAAGAGAGAGAGAAAAAGAGAAAGAGATGAAACTTATGATATATAGGTAAGAATTAGAAAAGAAAGATTGCAGTGCACAGAAAACGCACTTGCAAAGATTCCACACGGATCGCAAACCTCCTTTGCCACTCCCTAACCTCAACCTCGCGACTCCCAAACCTCGCCGCTTGCCAAAGCCCGTTCCTAGTTGAGATACCCTCAACACCTTGCACACCCACACAGCCACGGGATCTTCTTATCCTGCTCGATCGGGAAGTGGTAGTCTGCAAGCGTGTTAGCTCCCGTGTAACCAAAACCCGCTCTCCACACCACACACACCCACCACACTCCCCCACACACACGAAGAAAGAGACACTCACCATACGTGATCTCATTACCCAACTCTATACCCTCCTTGGCGCAGATGACGATCTTCTTCTCGCTGTTAACGGGGATGATCTTCGCCGTGCAGTTGGGCTCGCAGGAGTGGTTGATGAGCCGGCCGAGGATGCCTGGAAGCGAGGGAGCGTCAGCGAGTGAACGAAATGCAGCGTAGCGTCAGTAAGTGCATACTGGGAACGAACAGAGGTGTGACGACGGGCGGTAGCGGGCGTAGGGTGGGACGGGGGCATGTAGAGAATGAAGGGTGGGAAGGTGGGATGGAACCAGGATGGAACCAGGAAGAGAACGAGGAAGAGAACCGAGCACGTACCCTTCTTCGTCGCATCCACGACCACATCATCGTCGACCCTAAACAGATAATTCGACCCGATCCCCTGCCGCTCATAGTGTCGCTCCCGGCGCTCCGCCAGCTGCAAAAACCACGCGTCAGCACAAAACCCCGAGTCACCTCGACCAAGAAAAGAACAAAAAAATTCGCCCCAACCCCAACACTCAAAACACCGCTCACTCACCATTGCTCTCCCATCGCTAAAGCTCGGGCACTCACCGGCCCCCTAACAGCCTACCCCAAATACTCAGTACCCATCTCACCCTTCCCAATCCTTTCCATCGCATACAAGCCCCAGCTATGTATCGGACTCCTCGCGAACCAGAGATGCTTCTTCCGCGTCTGGAGCTGCGAGAACTTGAGCGTCAGGTCCGAGGAGCCTAGCACCGTCGGTGCTTGGGTTTTACACGTCCGCCGGGTCCTTTCATTGAAGTGGTTGTGGAAGAGCCAGGAGCAGAACCAGGAGTGGGCGTAGAGGAGGAGTGGGAAGGCGAGGCAGCGTGCGGAGAAGGAGCAAGCGAAGGACCTATCCTCCAGCGCCTTGTTCTTCACGCGATTCGTGGCCCGGTTGCTCCGCGAGCTCTGTACCTTCGCCGTGGTCGTAGTCTTCTCTTTCTCGACCACCCTGCTGTGCCCTCGCGCGTCCTTCGCAATCCCCAACCCCCCATCATGATGGTTGGAGTCGTGAGGTTTGGCGCTGGCGTCGTGCCGCGCATGGTACTGGCTGACATACGCCAACTTCTCCGCCAAAGTGATCTCATAGAACTCTTCCGTGCGCGCTGCGCCGCACTTGTGTTGTCCCTGTCCCTGCCCCTCCTCCCACCCGTCCTTCTCAAAGCGCAGGAGGTGGTCATGTGTATGCGCATGCGCGTGAGGGGTGTGAGGAACACCCGGCCCCGAAAGAACCGGCCCAGAAACAGACCCCTGCTCCAGCGCCATACGAGCAAACCGATCCTCGTCGTCTGCCCACACGCTCAACAGGTCTTCCTCTTCCTCTGCCTCGGATCCTTCCTCGTGTTCCTCTTCGGGTTTGGGCAAGGGAGACAGCGTGCTCGCCAGGAAACGACGCGCACCACCACCACCTCTTCCTCCACCTTTTCCGACTAGACATCCACCGCCGACCCTCCTCTTCTTCGTCTGCGGCTGCTTCGGCTTCTTCACCTCCTCCTCCTCACTCTTCCCCCTACTGCTCTCCACCTGCTGCAGTTTCTTCTTCTTCCCGCGAATGGAGGTTGCGACGACGAGGACGACGACCCGGATCCAGAGACGGTAGAACGGATATAGAAGCAGGCGGGAACGGCCCACTCCAGCTCGCGGCGGGCGTCCATGCGGGGAGGGGGACGAGGGATTTGGAAGGCGATGGCTGATCCTAGTTCTTGTATGGAGAGCGGTCGCGTGAGATATGGCCCTTGTGGCGTGCTTGTACTTGGTTTTTGGATGGAGATCTAGAGCGCGCTTGGTTCTGATCCTTGTACGGAGAATGTCCACGCGAGGGCGGGGCGATTAATGTGTTGCTGATGCCGGTGGTGGGAAGTAATCCCGTGGACGGTACTAGTCCCCGCGCGGATGTGGATGGTACGCTGGCTCCCGGTAGCCAGGCGACCGGTGTCGATACCATTCAGAACATGTACCTGTAAAAGGTATAGTATGAAACGGAGAGAAGATGCAGAAATGTACTTTTTGACCAAAAAGGAAAGCAATTTCGAGAACGAGAGAGTCGATACACCGGCGCATCACGACATTAGTTAGGCGTGTTGTGGCGTGCGTAGGATACTTCTGGTGTAAGATATGAATTCGCGAATGACGACGAGTTGAAGCCAAAGAAACAAACCTAGCCGACTCGAATCACTATATCGTCTCCAAGTCGCCGCACCTGGGGGAATGACTACGGTCCCACAATCATGGGCCTGATGTCAGCTTTTCATTCCCGTAGGGGAAGTACGGTCCTTGATTGAAGCGTCGAGCCTGCCAGTGAGGCCCGGGACAGGCGCCGATGGCAGGTGCGAAGGAAATACAGCCGGAGATAGGTTGTGAGGCAAAGAGCCGACGATGATGGTTAGCAGATGGACAAGTTGCTCTAGAGCACTAAATACCAGGATGATGATGGTTTACGGAGTGAAGGGAGAGGTGTCGACGCTGTCTTCCCCCGTGAATCTTCTCCGGTGAGTTTGCTGCCTCTTTACCGGATGCGGTAGGAGACGCTGCGATGGGACGACTAGCGCTGAAGATGATGGCCTATTTCGCATGGAGTGATGATACTAAGTGTGGGTAGGCGCAATTGAGGTGTATTTTAAACTCCGCTGCAAGTGGGTAGGCGCAATTGGCGGTAGTTCGGACTAGTTCCTGTTAGCAGCAGTAGTTTGAGTATGAGATGTGATTGGTGATTCTGTTATTCTACCTAGCTACATGTTCGCTGTATTTATACATTTCAAACAATTCTATATTTATACATGCCGTGCAGACGCGTCGCACACGCGTCGGGCCACGTATCTAGCTGCGGGTGACGCGTCGCTTCTGCCGGCTCGTCTACGCGTCCTTCCGATCCGGGACACGTCACGGTGTACGCGTCCTCGGCTTGTTACTGCTTATTGCTGACACTCCCCCTCAAGCCGAATTCAGTCCTAGTGCTTCAACGAGTGGTTTGAACTTGAAGGAGGCCAGCGCCTTCGTAAGAATGTCGGCTGTCATTTCTGCAGTGGGGCAGTAGATGACTTCTAGTGTACCGTTGCGTACTTGGTCCCGGATGAAATGATATCGTATATCAATGTGCTTTGTCCGGGCGTGGAATTGACCTAGCTCTGCGTGTGTGAGCGTGATAGCGGATTGATTATCATTGTAGATGATGAATGGGAATGAAATTGGTCCAATGAGCTCTGTAAGAAAGTGCCTGTACCACAGGGCTTCCTTTGCGCAGTATGTGAGTGAGATGTACTCGGCCTCTGTAGTTGAGAGCGCCGTAATCTCTTGCTGTTTCGAAGACCAAGATACGGCAGCGCCGTTCAAGATCAGTACATAGCCAGACATGGCCTTGCGATCCTCGATTGACATTCCGTCTGCATCTGCATAGACGTTGAGTCCGAGTGATTCATCGGACCCTGTGTATGTGAGTCCTAGGGTTCGAGTACCCTTGAGATATTGTAAGACTCGTTTCGCTGCATCCCAGTGAGCTCGTGCAGGGTTGTCAATGAAGCGTGATAGCATGCACACGGTGAACGCGAGATCCGGACGCGTTGCTGTTGCTAGCCAAACTAGTCCGCCAATGAGTTCTCTATATGGAACATCTTTCATTGCGTGAATGGCCTCGTGGTCGTCCTTTGACGGGCATTGTTCGCGTGATAACTGGGTGGATGGATCAAGTGGTACCGAGACTGCTTTACAGTCTGTCATCTGGAATTTCCGGAGCAATGAGTCGATATATGTTGTCTGTGAGAGCACCAGTGTGTGCCTCCTGCGATCCCTTTTGATTTCCATTCCAAGAAGCCAACTGATGGGTCCTAGCATTGTGATGCGGAATATACGGCCAATCTCTTCTTGAACTTTCTTGATCAAGACGGGTGATGTACCCGTTATGGTACTGTCATCAATGTGAATGGCAATCAATATGAGATCATCTCCATGTATGAGACGATACACAGCATGATCCGAGCGAAGTGGGTGAATGCCAAGTGTGGCGAGAGCAGAGGTGAGCTTCTCATACCACTTACGGCTTGACTGCTTGAGTCCGTATATTGTCCGTCGGAGTCTGATGACATCATGTGCGTTCCCGTTGGTGTAATGTGGCGGTTGTTCCATGTAAATCTCCTCGCTGTCTGTGAATTCGCCATTGAGAAAGGCGGCTGAGTAGTCAAACACTTCAATATCCCAATCAAAGCGTGCTGCGAGAGATAGAATGGTACGGAGTGATGAGAGCTTGGCTGTGGGTGAGAATGTCTCATAGTAGTCAACTCCGTGAACTTGTGTAAAACCGCGCGCTACGAGACGTGCCTTGTACTTGTCAATTTCACCATTTGTTTTACGTTTGATCCGCAGTGCCCATTTAGATCCGACTATATTGCGTCCAATTGGTCTCGTGACTGGACCATCACCAAATGTGCCTGTTCGTTTCATGGCTTCCATCTCGACATCCATGGCCTGTTTGAATAATGGCCAGTCATTCCTTTTCATTGCTTCTTCAACGCTTGGTGCATCTGACATGTCTGCAATGCCAGCATATGCATACTCGACATCGGTATTGGTCTCTGATTCAGTAATGACATGATGGGCAGCTCGACGTGTTCGACTGCCTTCAATAATGTTCTTGACATCAATCTTTGCCGAAATGTCGCGTGGTGCAAGCGGTTTGATGGGTTTCACTGGCTTTAGTGGTGGACTCGATGGTGGTGTGTCTGGTGGAGTGGTAAGAGGAGATAACGATGGACTTTGAGGTGGCTGGTCCGGCTCTGGTTGGGATGATGAGCTCTGCTCTGAAGATGTGTGCTGGATGTTTGTTGGCTGTGAAGGTGCATGCTGAGTGCTGTCCTTCTTTTCTTCAAGCCTTATCTCTAAATTCTCCCCCTCATTCAGCACTCTATGGATTGCTCCTCCTCCTTGTCGCATTGGTGGGAACTTTACGCTCCGCTCAACTCGTATTGATCGATTATCAGGATAATAGATCCGGTGTCCATTACTGTCTTGGTCGAATCCAAGCCAATAACCCTTGCGAGCGCGTCCTGCAAGCTTTGAATCGCCCTCTACGTGTACCCAGACCTTGCAGCCCCATTCTTGGACATTGCGTAAGTCTGGCTTTGATCCACGGAACACCTCGTATGGTGTATGACCTCCTATGGCCTTTGATGATGTCCGGTTCTTCAACCAGATTGCGTGTTTCAATGCTTCTCCCCACAAGTTCATCGGGAGTCCAGATGCATGAAGCATAGCTCGAACCTTTTCAAGAAGTGTGCGATTGAGTCTTTCGGAGACTCCATTATGTTCGGGGGTATCGTGGACTGTGAACCGACGCTGTATTCCTTTTTCATCTAGAAATGCGTCAAACTTGTGTCCTTTGTACTCGCCTCCCCCATCTGAATGCAAGATCTTGATTTTGATCCCAAATTCTTTGTCCCATCGTGCCTCAAGATCCTTGAAACTCTGCAAAGTCTCATCTTTGGCATGTAGCAACATAGCTACCGAGTAACGTGAGGCATCATCTGTGAAGGTAACAAAGTATTTCTTGTGTTGAGGTGTTTCAACAGTTGCGGGACCCCAGACGTCGCTATGGACTTGATCCCCAACTGCCCCTGATGCATTGTTCTCCCTAGATTTGGAGACAGCACTCCGTGTCATTCTGCCATGCAGACATGACCCGCATTGATCCTTTGAGGTAGGTGAGCTTTCATCAAGCTCCAACCCTTCGATTAACTGATCCTTGACCAGCTTCTTTGCTGCGTTGACTGGAAGATGGCCCATCAGGCGGTGTAGCTCATCCACAGTTACGATACGCAGTCCATCATTGACATGATGTGCTTGAGGCTCGGGTACAGGTATTTGCAACCTATACAATCCATTCTGCAGTGGTATGGAACCAATCTGATGGTGTTGCTTGTCGAGGATACTGCACTTCCCATCTCCAAAATGTATGTGATAGCCTGCCTTGTCTATGCGGCTCACGGAGAGAAGTGTTACTCCCAAGTTTGGTGCGTGTAAGACATCCTTGACAATTATATTTGACGTCTCATTGGTTCCATTAGGGACTGTAATTTCCAGGTCACCACGTCCGATTGCTTTGAAAAGCTTCTTGTCCGCCGCTAATATCTCTCGTGACTTGATAGTCCTATAGTTCATTAATCGATGACGCGACGGAGTCATATGTTGGGTAGCGCCGGAGTCGAAGATGTCCACATTGTACTCGCGCTCTGTTTCGATGGCTGCTGCAGCAAGTTGTTCAGAGGTAAGGGATGTCATCTCTCCAATGAGCTCTGTTTCTTCAGGCTCGTCATCCTCTTCCTCATCATTGTCTTCCTCGCTGCACTGGAGTGATGGCATCTCACCATCCTCCTCAATGTCGCTGTCACTTGCGTACAGGAGTGAGGGCCTGTTCAAGTCCGTAAGATCGTCTTCTTCGGCTAGATCGAACTCCACCTCCTCCTCATCAGCAAACCATGCAGCGTCAAACTCCTGTTCAACCTTGGCTGCATTTGCCTTTCCATAACCCTTCTTGGGTTTCTGACCTTCCTTCCCTCCTCCCTTAGCCCAACAGTCGCGTGCCATATGCCCCTTCTTGTGGCAGTTATAGCACTCCACTCCCTTCTTGGATCCTTTGCCGCCATTCTTGCTGTAAAATGCGGCCTCCTTCTCGCCCTTGTTTCCGGACCTGACTCTTCGTCGGTCTGCTTCATCGGCAATGCCCTGTAGCACTGTATCGGGATCGAGAGGTTTTCCAAGGAGTGTAGCAGCACCCGTCAATGCGGACAGGTACGTTTCATATGAGCTGGGGAGGGAACCGAGCACGATTGCAACAAAGTTGTCGTCTCCGGGGTCTGCTCCCATTGCGATGAGGTCCTTGCGTATGGACTGTAGTTTTGTTAGGTGATCCTTCACGTCACCTCCATCTGCGCATCGCTCATCCTGGAGCTTCCTACGCAGATCCACGGTCACCATCTTTGACTTCTTCTCATACTCCGATTTCACCTTCTCCCACATCAGTTTCGCGGTCGCTTCGCCTTTGACCTTCAGGAACAACGAGTCCGAAATTGTAGAGGCAATGCCTTGCTTAACGACAGCCTGCTCGGACTTCCAGATCCGGCGCCTGTAAGACGGCACCCAAATATAGGTAGTAGTCTTAACTCACAGTTGGGCGAAACTACTCTTCGTAATCTAGCGAGCGATAATGAGCACTACGTAGTACGCAGTGGTGTCGATGACTGTCCAAGGGGTCTTACTCAATGAAGAGAAGACAGTGTCAGCAACGCAGATGTCGTAGATCTGCTGATGACAATGTCGGCGTAATCGAACTCTTAGTTCGACCTAGACGCAGACGAGTGACTACCTCACGAGGATAGTCTAGTTCTCAAGGCTTCGAATACCGATGATTCCTTTGAATCGGTGGCTCTTCGACGAGTCTCAAGACAGGTTAGTGACCTTAACTCCGTAGGGATCCTTATCCACTGGCCTGACGCAGGTCCAATAACTTCCTGATAGACAGAGAAGGGTGGGCAAGAATATTGAAGAGTAAAAAGATATCATTCGAAGCCTACAGCTCCCTTTATATAGTGTACAGCTTTGAGTCATAGAGTAATCACATGTAATTTACGATTATGACTCATTCTATGGCAGCACACGGCGCCGGACGAGAAGCACACGGTGTCATACTCTAAATATATCAAACAAATTAAATATCCCCATTACAGAGCCCCCCAACTCTATGATTCAAAGGTTACAGTTACAAGGTACTAGTCAACTCCTCCTTTACCACTGTTCTAAATGGTCATAACCATCCGGACCAGCATAGTCTTCATCTAATTCCATCTCAGACAGGCGGATGTCTGTAAACTTACCGACAAACCCCATTTCCACCAGACGACGACCATACTCTACATCCGAACGCGAGGGATGGTAACATATCGCGTACCCCTCTTCCTCGACAAAAGATTCAAAATACTGCTTCCAGTCTCTAGCAGAGCGCAACACAGGTATCCCCTGCTCCACTGTAGTCCATATTGCCTCAAAAAGACGCGAGCAGTCCTCGTTCCAGACTCCTGCTGAGTACGGAGGATAGTGCTTCTGCATAACTTGATCAAGAGGAAACATGGAACGACCCGAAGAATAGCCAAAGAGAGAATAACGAGTGGAGGGCGGGAACGCGTCCGTTACGGCTATTCCCGGATGACCCCGACGATTGGCCAACGTACTCGTAGTTCGTTGATTGTAATGTACGGCGAGAAAGGACGGGCCTTTATGCATTCGTTCCAGCATGGACACGCTTCCTACTAAACGGAACATCAACCACGAGGTTCCCTTCCCATCCATCAAGGCGCCCGCGGGAGCATTCGGTTGCAGGGCGACGCGAGTAGCCTCAATCCTCCAAGACGCAGCCAAGTCAAAAGGAGTGGCTTCGGCGTCGAGAGCCAGACCCCGAAAGCCCGCTTGAGACGATAAAGCAAGAGTGTCTAGATGCGTAGTAGAGAAGTCTTCGAGGGAGACAGTGAAGGAAGGAAGATCGTCCTCTGGAACGAAGACTTTAATCGGCAAGTAGTTACAAATACACTCGTTAAGCAAGGCACTGCTAGAGTTGACCTCGCGGCTTCCAGTCAGAGACCGTACGCGCAGGACGATCTGAGTAGTCCAGGGGAGTTGAACATAGCTCTTGTTGAGAAGAACCTCGCTCCACCCCATCTTCAAGACATCAGGAATAAGGCTGTCGTGCCCTTTCGGGCCGCACGAACGGTCCCATTCCCGCAAATCGTGCTCGTAGAATGCTGGAAGGAAACGATTTCGCTCTCCTTCCACCAAGGGGAACGGATGAGTGGCGTACCCGGGCCACAAGTTATCGATTCTTAAAGTAGCCGAGTCGCGACGGAATTCAGCTTCAGGCCAAGCGTACCCGTACGACGTGACAGGGTTTATCAGGGCGTCTGTTGAATGAGTGAGCGTCTCGGATGCGCCGTGGGAGGTAGTCTTACCATCATTGAATCCCATTTCCACGTCTACTCGCTCTTCTTTGACCGGGACGTTGCCCGTGGTATGCCTCCATCCACATAACGTCTCCTCATGAGAGTGATCTCCACACCATTGACACATCTTAGGTTCAACTTTGACGCGTTCGGGATGCGGAGTCTTGCGAAAGACTCTCGGAGTAGGTGAGGTGATAGTCCCAGGACGCCGGAATGTCCGCACGATGCGCGAGCGTTTCGTAGAGTTGTTATCCGAGCATGACGAGTCCACGATTGCTGGAGTGTAAGGTTGTCCGACCGAAGACGAAGATCCTCTCGAATCGGACTGAGAACGCGGAGGAGAACGAGGAGGCATCGGAGAGGAGGGATGGTAACTAGCTGAACGTCCATCTAATTTCACTTCAGCTTTTACATCACTCAACTCTTTTGAGCGTTGCTCACCATCTCCCGAGGACGAGGATTCTTGCAAATCTCCAAAGACTGTGGGTGCATAGTCATTGATAGCCTGAATCGGGCGTCGAGGATCTTGAGTAGGTATTGTCATTCCTATGTTGGTACTTGTGAGTCTAGGCCCGCTACTGCATTTCGAAGCTGACAATGTACCAACATCCTTTGCCGCCGTGATCTGGTCAAGGTAGGGAAATAACTGAACGATCTCCGCCCAGTTCAGTAGCGAATACGGAGCCGGGGCGACAAAGGCAAAGGGACGGTTCGCCATCGCATTCCCAGTATTGGCCAGAACTGAGCGAGGGCCGTGAGACGCGAGAAAACGGTCGGGGATGGAGAGAATGATGGAATGGTGTCGAGTTTTCCTGCCATCCCATAACGCCTTCTTGGCCGCCCGATCTGCGGAAGAATTCTTGGGGTAGCGAAGACGTTCTCGCCACATGAACGTCCTCACTACGCGTCCTTTGGCGTTCGAGTGCGTTTCCGAGGTGTACAAGTAGCGCGCCAGTCTAGCCAGATCTAGATTGATTGGAATATCGCGCCAGCCAGGAATATGGATGAAATGAAGAGCGCCGGGATGAACGGCTGCGGGAATCGAGGAAGATTGAACACGAGTAAATTTTTGCAGATGCTCGTCGGCGTGGCTGAAATCCTTCGCCGCCTCCCGGAAGATGGGAATCGTCCAAGGGTCGACCTCCTCTTTAGCGCGCTCGCACTCGGCGTGATAGGTAAGGCTCCAGAAAGGATGTATGCGCGTAAGGCGGCGATTCGCGGGAAGAGAACGGTCGAAGAGGGGAAATAAAACGGGGGCGTGATCTTTATACCCCCTACTCTTTATACCCCCTACGGATGCCGTAGCCGTGGCATGGAATAGATGGATCAAAGAGAGCGCCGCGAAAGTAAACGTCGTCAAGGGAATTATTGATTAGGAACGTCCGGCTGGCTTGAGACAAGGTCGCGTCCCAACCCGTGCCTGCCACACACCGCCACCAGGAGATGACGGAGATAAGCGTGTTGAAGACAACGGTGGCTATAGCGCGGACTAATTTAACGTCTTCCGCTCCCGCCATCTTCACCCATAGAATCGAAGGGTCCAGCGACGCCGGCAAGGGAGTGCCCTCAGCAAACAAAGGGTGCTGCCTAATCTCTTCAATACACACCTCGGCACTGGCAAGATCGGCAACCATTCTTCCCGCGGCCACCAGGTCGATAATCACGCCGCCTCCCACAGCCTGTCGCACGATGTTGGGACCCGACTGGCTCAAGTCCTGGAACCATTTACCATGCGCCGTGTCCTCCGAGGAGCCGTATGCCAGGAAGGGCTGGCGTTCATCGTAACGGACCGGGGCCTTTACGAGGTCCATGTGAACGATAAGTCGTCTTATTTCTTCCAGAGTCAAGGTCTTTCTGACGACGGTAGGCGCCGTTTCGTTACAGGCCTCGTACACAACATCTGGATACGGAAGATAAGGGATGTTTGCAGCGACAATGGGAACGCAACCGGGTTTTTCAAGTACGAGACTGATCGGTATGTCTCTGTTGCTGTCGGTGAGGCAGAGGGCTGGGGACATGTTGAACAACGTTAACGAGGCGGTCGGTTGGGATGTGATTTCACGTCGATTCAAGTGCGAGCTCCGAGCTTTTATCCTTCACGCTAATCTGCCTGCAGGTGAACCATGCTTTTGATATGCCTCATTACCACCCTCGAACCGCACTTATCTCTATGTAAGTGACTCATAGTTATACCTCGAGGCGTCGTTTTCTCTGTTCTGATTTCTATGTCTGATCAGGTGAGCGTACGTTCATTAAAGCCCTTGTCGTCTTGTTCACTTTGTGTAAGTTAGATGTCTCGGTCATAATTACGTTAATAGATATTTTGTACGCGATCCTGCGCGACTTTACCAATAGTTACGCGTTTTCATAGGTTGTTATCGCGTCTATACCTTCGAACAAGATCCGGGGCATTCGTGACATCCGCTGCAGTACCCCATGAGTCGAATTGGGGTCCATATTCTTTCCACCGGACTAGGTATTGTAATTTCCCTTTCCGGAATCGATGTCCAACAATCTCTTCAACTTCATACTCCTCTTTTTCCTCTCCTTCATCTTGAGTCTCAGTTAAGAGAGTTCGATTGGGCCATTCCGGAGTAGAGGGTACATATGGCTTCAGGTGTTCAATGTTGAACACTGGTGATCCTGGATACTTGCTGCTTAAGCGAAGTCGATACACCTTTGGATTGATACATTCCATGATCTCAAAAGGTCCAATCCATACTTGAGAAAGTTTAGCACCTTTACCCTTGGATTCTTTCCATTTCAAAGTATGTGGGTTAACTAATACTTGAGAGCCAACAGCGAACTTTGGAGCAGGTTTTCTTCCTTGGTTATAGTACTTTGCCTGTGTTTCCTGTGACCGTGCAATACTGGTCCTGGCACTCTCTCTATGCATCCGGAGTTGATCCATGAACTGTTGAGCTTCGGGAGTCAAAGAATAGTCCGTTGTTGAAGAAGAAGGAACCGGAACCATTCTATCCAAGGGTGAGGATGGCTTGAATCCTAGCAGAATCTCAAAGGGACTAACTCCTGTGGATGCACTCACATGTGAGTTGTAAGCAAATTCTAAAAGATGTAAGTACTCAGCCCATGAATCCTTTTTATCAGTTACGTATCCTCGCAATAACACTTCCAGATGCTTATTGATGATTTCTGTTTGCCCATCATGCTGAGGATGATGAGCCGAAGAAAGAGCCATACGTGTTTTGAGTTGCTTCGCAATTCCTCTCCAGAAGTCAGAGGTCCATCTGGGGTCCCTATCTGCTATAATACTCTCTGGTATGCCAAATCGAGAGATCACGTTCTTCGTGAACAAGCTAGCAAATTCTTCTGCATCCACTCCAGTAGTAGTTGGAATGAATTGAGCATGCTTTGAGAGCCTGTCAACAACTACAAGTATGGCGTTATATTCGCTTGACCAAGGTAAGTCCACTATGAAATCCATTGATACCGATTCATAAGGTCGTGCTGGAATAGGATTTGGAATGAGCATTCCAAACCTGTTGAAGTTAGTTTTCTTGATTTTCTGACATACATCGCATGTGTCGCAGAACTTCTGTATGTCTATTCTCATCCGTTTCCAATAGAATTTAGTGGATAGTTTTGACCATAATTGCTCGGCGCTCATGTGAGCTGTTTCCATAGGAGATTCATGTGCTTCCGATAATATTTCCTGCTGCATAGATTGAGGAACACATAATCGAGGTTGAAAGTTTGCCTCTATGAAATATAATAAGTTATTCTCATCTTTGAAGAATCGTTGACCTGCAGAGCGAGAGTCTTTTGCCACAAGAGTTTCTTGATAAACCGTCTTGAGACCTCGATCTTTACGATAACCTTCAATGAACTCATTTCGTAACTTCTCCTCCATAATCACATGTATACTTGGCTCAGGCAAGTTAAGGTTTGACCATAGATCTGCTGATTTCCGATCTAGATCGAGTTTCGGATCAGACGGAGATAGCGGAGCTTCGGAAGGTGAAGGTAGATTTTCTTTTTGATCCGATAGATCTTTACCCTTAGTGCCCCCCAAATCTAACTTAGCCTTTCGTTCCTGACCTCGGGTAGTGACAAAAGCATCTGCGTGACCCCAAAGAGCTTCTATTCGCTTTGCTGGCATGTTAGCAAGTAACTCCTCCTGGCTTGCTGCTAAATCGTTATTAGGCTCTAAGCTAGGCTCATGAGTCTTGTCCGGAGATACTTGAAATGGAGGATCTCTGGGTAGACGTGACAACGGATCTACATTTGAGTGCACTCGACCAGGACGGTGAACAATTTCTAACTTAGGAGCATATGCGGAAAATACCGTTCCCCATGAAGCAAGGCGACGATTAGCGTTCTCGTAAGTCTTAGCCCATTGCAAAGCTGCGTGGTCAGTGACCAATACAATATACTCACCTTCGACAAAAGGCTGGAATCGAACAAGGCCTTCTTTTGCAGCTAGGGCTTCGCGTTCCGTAGTGGAATATCTTGTCTCTGCTCCTCGGAATCGACGAGAATAGTAAGCAATGACTCGTTCAACCCAGACTACTGTTTCGTCAAGCGTAGCCCCCCAAGCCTGATTGTAGACTTGATGATCATTCTTCACATTGAGCTTAGTGAACAATCGAGGTATGTCTTGCCCTGTTTCCCATGCTTTCTTCAACAAGTCATAGCTTTTAGTTCCGACCAAATCCTTGACATAGATTTGCTGTATTTGCTGTAGAGTACAGCCGCAAGCTTCATCTGAGGCGTCGGTGTAAAGTCGATAGGGCAAACCTTCTTGAGGATGTGCTAGTACTGGTGCTTCCTTCAAGGCATTCTTTGCTGTTTCCCATGCGTATTCATGCTCTGCAGACCATTCCCACTTTGCTCCTTTTCGTAGGTTTTGGAACAAAGGACCCATTCGATCTGCAAAATAAGGAATGAAACTCTGAAAGTATACTAGCATTCCAATGAAGGATTGTAAGTCTGAAACCTTTTCAGGACGTTTGAGTTCCATAATGGCAGCCACTTTCTGTTCGTGAGTGGCTAGACCTAAACGTGAGACTTTATGGCCTAATAACAAGATAGATGAGTAGAAGAAATGACATTTAGAGGGAGAGAGAGTCAATCCACTATCTTCGATGACTTGAAGAACTTGATCAAGATGACTGATATGTTCTTCAAAAGACTTTGAATAGACTACAATATCATCAATATATACCAGTGCAAAGAGCCACAAATAAGGGGACAGTATGCCCTGCATGACTCGTTGAAAGATAGATGGCCCATTTCTCAATCCAAAAGGCATTCGTTTGAATTGAAACAGACCTCGATGAGTGCGAAATCCTGTTTTTTCTATGTCATCCTTCCACATATCCAGTTGAGTGAATCCTGAAAGAGCATCTAGACCTGAAAGAACTTGGGCTCCTGACAGAGCTGAGAGGATCTCTGATTGACGCGGAATAGGAAACTCATCAGGGATGGTCACAGCATTCAACTTTCGGTAGTCAACGCAAAAACGAGGTTTTCCATTCCGATAAGCAATCACTACGGGAGCTCCCCAAGGGCTTTTGGAAGGTTCAATTACTCCTTGTTCAAGCCAAGTGTCAATTTGCTTATCAATGACCTCACGTTTTGCTGGAGACGAACCGTACATAGGGACACTGATAGGTTGAGTTCCTTCTTTGACTCGAACTTTGACTTGCGCATCCAAATTGCCTAAACGCCCATCGAATCCAAAGGCTTTCGCGTGCTTCTCAAGCATAGCCCAAGCTTCATCTTTGAGAAGTTCTGGAAGTTCACCCACATCCAAAGTTTCCCTTAGAAGAATAGAGGGGTAACTTAAAGGATCTGGAAGTGCGGCGGTCTTTGGTCCATAGTCCTCATCATCAGCTTCCTTTTCCTGAGACTCAAGCTTCTTTGGCTCCATTCCCATCTTGATAATATCTGCAATCAGCCCACTTTTGATCTGTAGTTGACTTCGTTCAGCGTCATTACTGGGAGTGTCGAAGTAGTCCTGAGCTTTGTGAATTGAAGTAATAATCGTTCCCTTTCTGATAGTTATAGGTCGAGAGGAAGGGTTGATCAATGGAACACGAGGGTTAACAGAAGACAGTAAAACATTAGGAACCGCGATGTAAGATGCCTTTGATTCAGCAATCAGATTCTTTTCTACAATCCAGTTACATTCTTTATCAAAGGGTCCTTCAACTTCGATGTTAACACATTGTTGGCCCTTGATAGTAACATCTTCCTTGGCAGTGATGATCCTTTCAGATAGTTCATTTTGCAATTTAAGTCGATGTCTACGGTTCTTTGCTCGACGATGGGTCTTAGCTTTCACAAAACTTTGCAGAGCATTGGCACTGGCTCGGACCTTTTGAAAGTCATTAGATCGTCCAATTGGAGTAGCTTGAACTGCAAGTTCTGAATTGTCGTTATAGCAGATGAAGGTTCCTTTCTCGATGCTTCGTTTTGTCGTGATTTCATAATTCAGCTGATAGTCTTCACCAAGAAGGATAGGAACAGACATATTAGATAGAACATAAGCTTCCACTTCAGTCTCGATTAACTCTCCGTAAGTAGTCAGCGTCATAACTGGCAGAGTGACGTAACCTTCCAGAGTAGACTTCTTATCAGTGACTTGCCATAGTTTCATCTTAGATCCTTGATGAATCAATGGCGGTTTCTGCATACTCTGCAGAAACTCTGAGGAGACCAGAGAAATATTTGCACAGGAGTCATGACGTAAGTCAATCATTTCACTGTCAACATCCCCAATCCATCCTTTTACTGACAGAACCGAAATTCCTAAGGCTGAAAGTCCTTTTGGAACTTCACGCTTCTTTTTGATTTTCTTTGGTTCTAACTCGGCAGGTTTAAGATATAGGGCTTCTGATGAAATTTCTGGCAGAGGAGATTCTTCTTTAGGAATATCAAAATCAGTCTCAAGAGTATCTTGAGGAGTGTAGAGGTTATCAATCCGGTTGATTTCCTCTATGAGGTAGGTTTCGGCAGAAATATTATAGCGCTCATCCTCGTCTTCATCCTCAACATCCTCAATAGTTACTGTACTCCGCTTCTTTATCTCCTCCGGAACGTCGGGCTTACACTCTGTGCTGACGATAGTAGAAGTCTCAGACTGTCTTTCTACCGTGGCATTGCGAGTTGCCGAATCAAAACCCTGATCCATGGATGACTGCTCAGTAAGCAATACTTGGAAGTTAGCATTGTAAGCTTCCTCAGCAGCGACTAGATTGGCTGACTTCTTCTTCATCCTAGCTAAGTAGTCCTCCCAGTGAGGGCACTCTCTATCCCAATGCTTATCACTTCCGCAAACCTTACAAGGTGACGGTGGCAGTTTGGACATCTTAGTCTCTTTACTGCTCTTAGGGAAGTAGTACTGCTTGGGTAGAGGTCTTTGTCGCGTTACCTGAAAGGCTTCCTTCTCCTCAGAATCATTATTCACTAGAATTTCCGGCTCGTCGGTCCAATCCTCGGCATCCAGATGATGAGCATGCACACAGTTTGGAGAATGAACATGCTCTTCATTGATCGTCGTCAAATGAGCTGCTTTAGGAGTAGAAAAGCGATTGCGAGGAGACGCATATCCCAGGTTCTTTAAGGCTGTCAAAACGTCATTTTGATTGACAGTACTAGTCCTTCCTGTATCATGCTTCCATGCATTGACTAAAGCCTTCTCTTGTTCTATGACACGAGCTAATAGTTTCCGAGTGGACTTGATAGTCGTGACATTGAGGATAGTTCGCCATACAATTGGGGCTTTACGGAGAATAACTCGAACTTCTTCAGCTTTGCCATCATTTGCGGTAGTAAGCAACCGAGTATACATGACACGACGAGTGATGAACGCTTGCGGGCTTTCATTCTCATGTCCTCGTTGACGGAACTTTTGAAGTTCAAACTGATCATTCATCAGACTCTGCCAACTATCTCCAAGGAAATCATCTTTGATAGCATTCAGAGTATTGTTTGCACTTTCTCTCATCCAGATCTTGTCGTTCTGGGGAAGAGTGTTGTACCATGCATACAAATCAGAATCCGTGTCAAAGTTCTTCCATAACCACTGGCCTAGGAACTTTGGCATATGTTCATTCAAGGAGGCATAATTCTGCACCTCCCAGAAATACTCTAGAGCCTTATAAGGATTACCATCATACTTAGGTAGCTGATCGGGTTTCATTTCTCCTTTGATGATGATATCCGTTGGATCTCTAGAAGGAAATCCTCCGCCTACTGCATTGGTAGCAGCAAGTCCCGTAGGTCCTGGCGGTCCAGGAGGACCAGTAGCTCCCAGTCGTCCCTCTTCTCCTCTTCGACCCTTAGGTCCAGTGAGGCCTTGATCTCCCTTTGAACCTTTCTTTCCAGCTGGACCTCTTTTTCCTTTATGACCTTTTTTTCCTCTTTTGCCTCTTTTACCGCGTTTCTGGGTAGTAGTGTCAGAGGATGAGTCATTAGATTCTGAATCAGAACTAGATTCTGAACCAGAGTCAGAGCTAGAGTCAGAGCTGGAACTTGAACTGGAGTCATCATCGTCGCTGGGGTCTCCACCTTCTTGAAGATGTTCAGACTGAGACCGGTTTGACGCACGACTAGAATGACTCTTAGATCGATTTTCTGAAGGTTCTTCATCATCAGGGGGAGTAGGCTCCCGACCTTCAGTTGGAGGAGGCTCACTTTGAGATTTTTTAGAAGGAGCCCGAGAAGGAGGTCTAGAATGATTAGAAGGTCTATTACTACCTTTAGATTGAGAAGACTCACCTTGGTTCCTTGAATGTTGCGAACTAGAACGACGAGAAGGACCTTCTTCAGCATCTTGGAATTCCTCGTCATCTCCACCTGAAGGGTTAGCATCAAAGAAATTTGAACTCTTACCTTTGAAAGGTACTCCTGAGGCGACTGAAATATTAACTGAAGGTCCCTGAGGAGTTTGAGGCATCCGCTGTTTTGGCGTAGGTGATACAGTTCTTGAGGACGGTCCTGACCTAGAGGACATCGTAGTGGATCTAGGTTTCGGAGCAGTAGTGTACTCTGAGGCTGTTGATTTTGAAGCCTGAGGCACTGAAGTAGATGCTGGGACAGGTCTTGCAGTAGTTTCCTCTCTTGGAGATTCTCGCTCTTCAGGAACAGGAGACGGCCGCCCTTTTGAAGTTGGCTGGGGCCGATTGGATATTGAGTCCGAGGGATCTAAAGTGTCGTACTGAGTCATGATAGGATCATCCAAGATAGGATCTATATCGCCGTCAAGAATATCTACCCATCCGAACTCTTCAGATAATAATGCTTTTCGTTGCTTTTCAGAGCGCGAATTGAGTAAGGATCTGAAGTTACGATAGGCACCTTTCAAGAGTAAGTCTGGGTCATCGCTAGCAGCAGCTATCCGAGAGTGAGCTCCTACTGTTGTCGATTTAGGATATTCAATGGAGAAGTTGCCCATATACTCATGACGATACTTATAAAGAATAGCGTGATGAGCTGCCATTACCCGAGTGCGCAACGCATCATATGCTGCCGTTAGATGTACCCAGTTAGTTGACCCTCTTTCCAGCGTATTGAAGAACATGTTTGCGGGGTCAATACGATATCCTGACCTTGGGCCTTTGCGAGAGGGAACCATCTTGGAAGCAGAGTCTGCATACCTCTGTACTTTCTTGACAATATTCCGTACTATGACCAGTATATCAGCATGCACTATATGGAGAGGTATATTTCTCATAGGGGATATAGGCAGCATACCAAAGTCTTCTTGAGAAAGAGCGCCTCCTCCAAACATCTCTGCTTGCATGGCTACTGATTCGGGACCAGATGCGTGTCCTGGCAGTAAAGCATCTGTATCTTCTGTAGCGTAGAAGAAGAGCATAGAACCATAAGGCGTGTTGAAGAACGCAGGGTCAATTTCACCCTTAGGGAGGATTTGATTGATCCGAGTAAGATCATGTGGCTCCAGCTGTTTCAGTCGTCGTGAACCGCGTGACGGATCAGCTGAAACATCATCAGCTGTTTCATCTGGATCTGCTGCCTTTGCCTTTCCTTTTCCCTTCTTCGAAGCTTTGGAAGGCTCGGAGGGGTCAGCGCCAGATTCTTGAGTTTGCGCATCCTTCTCTGCTTGCTTCCTTTCTTTCTCTTTCTCTTTCTCTATCTTCTTCAAGGCTGCTTCTTGAAGTTTCTTCTCCTTATCTGCAATCCGTTTAGCCTCCTTTTCCTGTTTGGCTTTCTCTTTCTCTTCA
Organism: Strobilurus pachycystidiatus; assembly: GCA_019915135.1. Classification (NCBI taxonomy): domain Eukaryota; kingdom Fungi; phylum Basidiomycota; class Agaricomycetes; order Agaricales; family Physalacriaceae; genus Strobilurus; species Strobilurus pachycystidiatus. The sequence continues at coordinate 336,348 of JAHLMK010000015.1, forward strand.
GCGGCCTTCTTAGCAGCGGCAGCTTTTGAAGCGGGGCTGCTGTTCCAAGCAGGCTTGGCAGAGGAAGAGTTATCCTTGGAACCGGAAGCGTTGCTTCTCGAACCTTTCGGAGGCATAGCTACTAGTCGGTTAGTAGGATATTAAACAGTCGTGTATATCGCCGGCTAGGGAAGGTGAGTTCCCAATGTGTCCACCACTGTAAGACGGCACCCAAATATAGGTAGTAGTCTTAACTCACAGTTGGGCGAAACTACTCTTCGTAATCTAGCGAGCGATAATGAGCACTACGTAGTACGCAGTGGTGTCGATGACTGTCCAAGGGGTCTTACTCAATGAAGAGAAGACAGTGTCAGCAACGCAGATGTCGTAGATCTGCTGATGACAATGTCGGCGTAATCGAACTCTTAGTTCGACCTAGACGCAGACGAGTGACTACCTCACGAGGATAGTCTAGTTCTCAAGGCTTCGAATACCGATGATTCCTTTGAATCGGTGGCTCTTCGACGAGTCTCAAGACAGGTTAGTGACCTTAACTCCGTAGGGATCCTTATCCACTGGCCTGACGCAGGTCCAATAACTTCCTGATAGACAGAGAAGGGTGGGCAAGAATATTGAAGAGTAAAAAGATATCATTCGAAGCCTACAGCTCCCTTTATATAGTGTACAGCTTTGAGTCATAGAGTAATCACATGTAATTTACGATTATGACTCATTCTATGGCAGCACACGGCGCCGGACGAGAAGCACACGGTGTCATACTCTAAATATATCAAACAAATTAAATATCCCCATTACAGCGCCGTCCTAGGTACTCATTTGTTGCTTTGGCCTCAGCCTGGGTAGGGTTTGCCGGATCCGCCACTGCAGGTTCAGTTGGCGGAATCGATGTCCCAGCTATCTTGCCCTCAAAGTGGTCACTCAGACCGGCGGCGTCAACTGCAAAGAGGAAGCGGTCTCGGAAGAAGATCCAGTTTGTTCCGTCCGCTTTGCAGGTCGGGAGTTTTGCGAAATACTCTCCGAGTTTGGCGGTCGACGATATCGTGTTCGTAGACATGGTAGTGTGGTGTTAGAGCGTGTGTTTCGAGTGGTTCAGTTATGGTCGGGGCCCATAACCTGTTAGCAGCAGTAGTTTGAGTATGAGATGTGATTGGTGATTCTGTTATTCTACCTAGCTACATGTTCGCTGTATTTATACATTTCAAACAATTCTATATTTATACATGCCGTGCATACGCGTCGCACACGCGTCGGGCCACGTATCTAGCTGCGGGTGACGCGTCGCTTCTGCCGGCTCGTCTACGCGTCCTTCCGATCCGGGACACGTCACGGTGTACGCGTCCTCGGCTTGTTACTGCTTATTGCTGACAGTTCCCACGTTAGCTGACTAATTGATCAAATCACTGATTCTGTCGCGCGCGATCTTCGTCTTGACTTTCCATCTCGCCGTAGCATCAGATCGTCTCAGGACCACTTGGTAACGCATTATAATACTTGTGTACATGAAATATAAAGAGTATGCTAACTATCATTATACCATTCATCTTCCGAATCATAACTAGCCTCAAACTCTTCAAGCTCCTCCACAGTGCAGACTATGTCCTCCTCTTCATCCTCAGCCTCAATCCCCGGCTCCCCTATGGTCTGAGTCGACTCAGCTGGTGCCGGTGTGCGTCTGTTCTCGAGGTATGACGCCACCACTGTGCGAAGAAGTGCACACTTCGCATCCCGGTCCCCACGCGATGACTTGACAGGAATAACCGGTAATTTCGCGGGATTCAGATCCTTTGCGGACTTCTCTGCCTTCTCTGCCTCCTTCTTCGTGGGCTGCTTCTTTGCGTGGCCGTTCTTGACATGCCAGTCAAGCTGAAGATCGATATCCGTGATGTTCAAGTATCCTGACGCGCCACGGGAAAGGCCAAGCGCGTATTCGAGCTCGGTGATGGTCAAAATCGGCTCAACACGATCTAGAGCCTCCGCAGCGGCTGCCTTCCTCTTCTCGTTAGCCTCCGACTTCTTGATCTTGGCCTCGGCAGTCTGCTTCTTGTGTTGCGCAAGTTGGAGCCGCATCTTCCGGTTGTCACCAGACGCGTCTTGTGTACGAGTGACCCTCCGCAGAAATGCGCGCATCTTCGGACCGAGGCTGCGCAGATACTCGGATGTCCCGTTGAACTTGAACATCTTCCGAGAATTATACTGCGCCAATGAGATACTCGGGTTCACCTTGGAGTCCTGACGGAACATTCCAAAGGCCGACTCGCATAGATCATTGGTGCTTTCCATCCAGGCTCGCTCTATCTGCTCTGGAGTCGCCCTTGAGAGCGCCCCACCCTCCTCAAACTCGGACATGAACCGAACCCAGGTCTCGCGAGCGCCCTCCAGGAAATACACCATCAGCTCCCTGAGATATGGCAGCTCTGGCGCGTAGCGTTGAGCGGCATAGAATGCCTCGGAGCTTTCCCAGATCTTCCCATCGAGTGTCGCGTCCTTCCACGACGCGCCGGCCCCAACAAGAAGGTCAGGATTTGCGATCAGTTTGTCGATATGGGCAAGGACGCGTTTGTGGAGATCTCCGAGCTGGAGGACGTTGTCATGCTTGCGGAAAGGCCCACGAACTTTGCGCATGTATGGCACACTGATGGCTAGCCAATAGAGAACAATGACCACGATCTCGTGGCGCGTAGAGTTGCAATGAAGTCCATCCCACGCGTTTTGCTCCATATGATTGAGTCGACGGCTGCCCTTGTTCTCCTTGACGTACGTCAGAAATCTGATGAACAGGTCGAGGTAAGTGATCAGGACTGCACACGCTTCTGCATGAGATTGGAAGCGCGTGTTGTTCGTGTCAGGGAAGGTGATGATGAAGCCAAGTTCGGCGTCGAAGAAGAAGCGGAGAGAGTCCTGCTGTCCGCGTTTCCGGTCCTTGTGGCGAAAGATTGCACCACAGAGACTTGCCAGCTTGACAGCACCACCCTTCGAGACTTCCTCGGCTCGTTTGGACGCGTCAGTCCCGGGTGCTTGACGGACCGTGGCATCATTATCGCGATTGTATAGCTTCTTCGGTCCAGGGAGCCCTTTCTCGGGCCAGAACTGCTCCATTCGGTAGACGCCGCCCTTGAATGCGTTCATCTCCTTATGCATACAGCACCCGGCCCACAGGAAGAAGTCAACCTCTTCTTGCTCCTTCACCGTCAACTTGCCAAACTCGTCCTGCCCGATGTCCCGAATGACCTGCATGCGCATCTCATTGTAGCGCTCAAGACGATCCTTCTCTGATAGCTTCTCCCACTCGCTGACACCTCCCGCCTTGCGAATCGCGTTCTGGCTGCACTTGAACAAGAAGGCAACGAGTTCCAGACCAAGCATGCCCTTTACGCGCCTCTCGCCACGCTTCTCGCGGTCACAGCGCTCTTTCCACTCCTTCAAAAGGCGGAAGAGCTTCTTCTGGTCTTCTGCGTGGTCGGAGTGGAAGCCGGTTACAAGATTCCAGAAGTCTCGTGCGTCGGCCTCGTCAACAATCCCGCTCTCAAAGGCCAACTCGTAGATCTCTTCAATGAGCTCGATCCACCCTTCTAGCTGTGTCTCGCTTGTGTGGTTTACGGCCATCTTGAGACCCAAGAAGAACTGCATCTTGTGGCTTGGTGATCCGGGTTCAGCGTCTTTGATGATTGTGGCGAATTTTGTTTCGTAAGTCTCGTTCTTGTGGCTCGTGCCATCGCCGCTAAGTGTGACACCTATAAACCATCAGAACCTGTCAATTCATCACATACAATCACGTACCCTTGGCGCCCTTCAACTCGGAGGCAAATTGAAGCTTTGACGCGTTCCCGGCTTCCTTTGTGATCCTTCCTATACTTCGCCGCGAGACGTTTCCTTCCACTTCGACCCCAAACACGGCACCAATTCGCTTGAAAGCGCGTACCACCTTATTGGCAGGCACATTATCCAGTGCAACAAGCTCGGTAAGAGCATCACGGGCAGCATCCGGTATGACGCCGCCTTCTTTGAGATTGAATGTGGTCTTCTCGACGCGTTTATTGTCGAACATGCGGGTAACACGTCGAATGGCGGTGGCGAGTCGGTTGGGTATTCGTTTGACCTTCGCTTTCAGCGCGTGGATTTCGGTCTGGTAGCGATTTTTGGTGAGTGTCAGACGCGTATTCTTGTCCGTTAGATCCTCGATCCGCGTTTGTTGAGTATCCACCATCTTCTTGAACCCTCTAACCTCGCCATCCTTCATCTCTATATCCTCCTGCAGCAACTCTGTCCTCGCTTTCAAACCATCCGCTCTGCCGTGCCAGTACTTCGCCTTCTTGACCGCCTTGTCCCGCTCACTTTTGAAGCGATCCCCACGTGCCTGTGCCTTATCCAGCAGTCCAGCAAGTTCAGATTCGTCTGGATCCTCGTTTTCCTTCTCCGAATCAGAGGAATGGCCAGTATTGTCGTCCGGGACAGGCTGATTTTGTCCGAGGCGGGCAGCAGTTGCTGCAGCTGTTTGAGCCTGCCGGTCAACCTTGCGCTTGCGCTTGAGCGGCTTTCCAGTGTAGCGCATCGACTTCTTGATGGAGTCGTCACATTTTGGCATGGGTAAGAGGGTGAGACGGAGCCAGAGGGAGATGCACAATCGAGTAACCAGAGACGCGACTTGATTGTTTATCTCTGTTTATTAAGATCGTCACCAAAAGCTCTTTCTATATCTTAGATTCGCAATGGGGCTCTTTCTGACCCCAGGAAAAGATGGGAATATATGTTTTTAGGCAATCTGAATGTATTTAACGAGAGACATCTCAAAAATTTCAGCTACAAGTATGGAATTCGTGATAAATAGTGATATTGCTGGTTGAAATTTATGAATCAGTCTCGTTAAATACAAATGGATTATAATTTGGAACCAATTGAGCACAAGAAACAAGACCGTCGTCTGCTTCGTTCGCGAAGCTATAGTCGACTCAGATCAACGCGACAGAATGGCTCAGGGTCTCCTCTGATGTGTCCTTGCAGCGGAGTTTAAAATACACCTCAATTGCGCCTACCCACTCTTTGAGTTTCAGGTCAGTCGAGTCGTCACGCGACCATTCGTCCTGGACTGAAACGCCCGCTTTGCAGTATCGGCATCGAAAGGTGCCTTTCGCCTGGAACCTCTCCGCTCCCCATCCGACGATAATCTATGCTTCTTCCGAAAGGTGCTCGATGTTTGACACGAGGCTCTCGCAACGACATGCTTACCCGGTTACTTTTTGTAGGACGCGTATTCGCCCTCACCAACCCGCACAACCGCTGGAAAGCAAGTAGCGTACCAACCGCTGCCACCTCCACTTCCACCATCGCCAGAGCCAACAGAGCCGCCACCGCCACCCACGCGTGTCAATCAACATGCTGGTGAATGGGCACCAGGCGTCGCTGGTGATACCATCGCAGCCACGCCCGTCGCCGTCCCCGTCGTCATCCCACAAAGGCGAGTCGCTATGTCCTTCCATCTACATTTACGTCCAAGTCACCTACACCGGCATTGACGTCTAAATACCATCTACCTCTGTGCTACAAGAACTCGTACGGACGTGGAGGAGCTGCGGCGTGCGCGCGGCGTTCAGGTCCAGACCGAGTCCGGAGCCGCCTGATGATCGTGTCTTGGGCACGCGGGGGTGGGGCGGGGGCGGGGACGTCAACGATGATAAAAGATCACGGAAAAAGGGAGAAGGGATCGCTTCCAAGACGCAGGCTGTCGCCGCGAACACGAGATCGGTCGCCGCCTGGGAGAAGAGATTGATCCTCGCCTCCACTGAGGAGTGACGGGCCACCGCCTCCATTTAACTTTGAACGGCGTCGACGCGAGATTGAACTTCGTTCTCCGGCGAGTGGTTGCTTACAATTCGATGGCTTCTATCTTACGCGACCTCGAATAGCCCTACTCATCGGTCTTCGCTCAATGTCCCAGCTTGCCCTGACGCTAAATCGCATATGCACTGCAGCACTTCCCGCGGTAGATTGATTGGGCCACGAGACAGACTAGGCTTTGTCTGAGCCACTGCCTCCCCACCAGGGCAGGAAGGTGTGAGGACACTTACTTTGAGCCTTCACAACAAAATAACCAACTCCGGATCGAATGTGTATAGCATGTATAGCACTTTGTTATATCACTTGTTGATATCCTTCTTCGGAGTGTTGTTACCTGCCTCATCTCGTCACAACTGGGTGAATGATGGAGGGTGGTGTGTCGTCGTTCTATCGTCTTCTGCTGGTCGAGTCTGATGATTGACCGTGGCACTATGTAGCAGATGATGAATGAACGATGGGCTGCGATGCGCGCGTAATGAACGATGTGGCAGATGATCTGAGTATCACCAATCTCTGGAAACAACTCTGTTGATCAGCATAAGCGTCCCCGTTCAGCTTTTCGGATATCAACGCGCCAAATTTTCCTCAACGACGCGCATCATCTATCGCGCTTCTTGGAAACAGACACATTAGCTGCATACGTACTGCTATACGACGATGATTGAAAGAAGTTTGTGATTCACGTATCTAACGACACGACGGATGAACCAAATATCAACAGGATTGAGAGGCGCTTCGACGATCGTTTCTGGTCTGCTATCCCCGCGTCCATGGTCTTCGTGATCACATCCCAATCTACATTGACTACACCGTCCTCCGCCTGAGCGTAACATGACACGGACTGTCGTAGTACGTCAAGTAGCAGATGATTCTCGAAGGAAGTCGCGTAGCTGGCGCTGCGGCGGAACGAAACAGCACCGACTTGTGGAGACGTGCAAATATCACTCCGATGATCAGGTTGTTCCGGGCGTGCTTCTGCAGCGATACCCGGTTTGTTTTTCTCCTCGTCTCAATCGCAGCAAAGAACCCTCGACGACGCGATTCATCTGTCTTGCCCGGTGGAGACAAACCAACAATGTGCGTCTGAGTAGCATAATACAATACCTCAACATCGCTCTGATTGACACGTCCTTCGCTTCGTGATATGCTACGCGCATCAGTGGGGTTTGGGCGAGCTTTCCGTGGCCAAGAGTTGACCAAGGAGATACCAGTAGCGATGATTAGTGCCGCGAGGGTGTGCGAAGACTCAAGTCCGTTTGGCCCTCGCAATATCGAGGACTCGGAATCATCTTGTTGTTGACGAACCAGTCAATGTTCGACGTGATTGACGGGATACTGTGATTTCCGGTCTTGACTCATGCTCAGGTCTTGGCAGACAGGCCAGTGACGAGGAGAGGACGTACTATCTCTGTTCACGCACATGTGGGTGATATGGTGCAGGAAGCATCGCGCATGCCGTAGGGATGGACAGATGGTGTAGTCATGCTACATATTGTGATCAAATGATTGTTGCATTGATAGCTGCGTGGGTGATCCGGAGATCACAGTCTGAGAGCACTTATAAGACGAGAGAGGACAGGTCAGTCGATAAATACCCAACAATGTCTTCTAACTCATCAGACTCAAACCTCATTGCTCCTCTCACACCGGCACAGGCTGATTTCATCTCAGAGAGAGCTTCGGCCGTTTACATCAATGTGGCCAGTCATGCTAATGCTGGCTTTCCGCTCTATGGTGAGTTGGCACAATTTCTTGCATCTGAAGATTCTGAACACTCATTGATATCAATGTTGCAGGTATATATATTGTGTTATTTGTCATCTGCCTTCGCATGACTTTGTGTGTCCTCTGGTATTTGTCTTTTGATACCTGCAGCTGATCTTTGCATGTAAATCAGAACACGTCCCCTCACTTCACGCGCATCAAAAATTCTCCTTGCAGCAATTCTCCTCCTTGCCATCTCCACCTCAGCACGATTTATCGCCAACATTATTTTTCTGCTTGCACAGATCAAGAGTTATTTTGTTGACAATGCAACTCTGGATCTTGAACAGCGTTTTGTCTACTCCTTGCCTTATCTCGAGATTATTGATGCATTGGCGCAGTGGCCCAATGCAATTAATGTATGTTGCATCTATATCTGCTTGAACTCACATTCTTAGCATTAATTCCAGTGGACAATCTCTGACAGCATTGTCATATGGCGAGCATGGGTTCTGTATCCTAACAGCATTTTGCTCCATGTTATTCTTGGAGGTTTGACAATAATTAACATAGGTTAGGATCATTGATATTATTCTTATGGTCTATGGCTGGCTGATCTGTTAGTAGTATTCTGGATAGTATCTACAGCATTTATGAATGCTCCCAGCATCATAGCAGTGCTGTCAAATAATATCCAAACAGCAAATATCATCATATCAGTTGGTACAAATCTTTTTGCAACAAGTTGTATTGCAGTGAAAACATGGTATGTAAAACATTCTGACAATATAACAATATATTCTGGTGTATTTTAAAGTTGCTAACTCTGGTGATATCTAATATTCAGGCATCATTATGGGCTTCTCTCAAAACGACACTCCCAAGTTACTAGAATCTTGGTTCTTCTTGTTGAAACTGGAGGCATATTAGCTGGAACTCAGGTATCACTCAAACTCTGACTTTGTAACTCAGCATACTAATCTCATTGCTTAGCTTCTACTTGCTATCTTCGTAATTTTATTGGAGAATCTAAACTCATTGATCAATTCTTTTGAATTGCTAGTGGCAGTCTTTACAACTATTTCCACATATCTTGCAGTGTGTATCTTCAATTTGACACATATTAAAATTTACTGACTATATGTAGGCAATCTTACCGACTCTGACTATAATTCTTGTGCGGATGAATAACAGCGTTGAGGCATCAATTCAGATATCAGATGATGAACGCCCAGTGGCTAGCACTGTTGTCTCAACCATCCGGTTTGGCGATAATCCGAATCAAGGAACCGTGACTGGTACACGGTTGAGCCATGCAGTTCTCAATTCTGAGTTCCAGTTGGATATACTATACAGCAACCCCGCCGGCCAACAAAAGGACACTACCCATATTGTGTAAACACATTTGGCTCACTTGTTATATTCCTTTACTTCAGAATATTTATATGGTAGTATATTTAAATAGAGTACTGTGTACATCTATTGTATCTGAGTTTTGAATGCTTGTGATCTGTCTTGAGTCTTAATGCTGGGTGCCCTTGCCAGTGGGATAATGCAGTGTGTGTCTGATGAAAGTGTGGGGGGTTCCCGAGTCCAAGTTACACCACTGATGCTTCAGAAGGAGAAAACAATGATTCAGACTTTACTGGAGCACACAACCTGTTCTCCTGGCCTCCTTTCTGCCTATGTGTGCATGCCACATCCACCAAAGCAGGGAAATGATGATGGGGTGTGTATCCATGTATGTAGAGTGCAGACAACAAATACGGGGAGAAAACCAACTATGCCTTTGACCCATGCTTGTGCTCGGTCAACTGTCACATTCATTACTCCAAGAGAACAGGTGTAGGTGTGAGTGTATAATTGAAGAGAGAGAAAAAGATGAAACTTATGATATATAGGTAAGAATTAGAAAAGAAAGATTGCAGTGCACAGAAAACGCACTTGCAAAGATTCCACACGGATCGCAAACCTCCTTTGCCACTCCCTAACATGAACATCGCGACTCCCGAACCTCGCCGCTTGCCACTCGGCACTCGCAAACTCCGCCACTCGCCGCTCGCCAAAGCCCGTTCCTAGCTCAACACCTTGCACTCCCACACAGCCACGGGATCTTCTTATCCTGCTCGATCGGGAAGTGGTAGTCTGCAAGCGTGTTAGCTCCCGTGTAACCAAAACCCACTCTTCACACCACACACACCCACCACACTCCCCCCACACACACAAAGAAAGGGACACTCACCCTACGTGATCTCATCCCCCAACTCCATACCCTCCTTGGCGCAGATGACAATCGTCTTCTTGCTGTTAACGGGGATGATCTTGGCCGTGCAGTTAGGCTCGCACGAGTGGTTGATGAGCCGGCTGAGGATGTGAAGCGAGGGAGTGTCAGCGAGTGAACGAAACACAGTGTAGCGTCAGTAAGTGCATAGTGGGAACGAACAGAGGTGTTACGGGCGCTAGCGGGCGTAGGGTGGGACGGGGGCATGTAGAGAATGAAGGGTGGGATGGTGGGATGGAACCAGGATGGAACCAGGAAGAGAACGAGGAAGAGAACCGAGCACGTACCCTTCTTCGTCCCATCCACAACCATATCATCGTTGATCCTAAACAGATAATTCGACCCGATCCCCTGCCGCTCGTAGTGTCGCTCCCGGCGCTCTGCCAACTGCAAAAACTACGCGTCAGCACAAAACCCCAAGTCACCTTGACCAAGAAAAGAACAAAAAAATTCGCCCCAACCCCAACACTCAAAACACCGCTCACTCACCACTGCTCTCCCATCGCTAGAGCTCGGGCACTCACCTGCCCCCTAACAGCCTACCCCAAATACTCGATACCCATCTCCCCCCTCCCAATCCTCTCCATCGCATACAAACCCCAGCTATGTATCGGACTCCTCGCAAACCAGAGATGCTTCTTCCGCGTCTGGAGCTGCGAGAACTTGAGCGTCAAGTCCGAGGAGCCTAGCACCGTCGGTGCTTGCGTTACGCGTCCGCCGGGTCCTTTCGTTGAGGTGGATGTGGAAGAGCCAGGAGCAGAACCAGGAGTGGGCGTAGAAGAGGAGTGGGAAGGCGAGGCAGCGTGCGGAGAAGGAGCAAGCGAAGGACCTATCCTCCAGCGCCTTGTTCTTCACGCGATTCGTGGCCCGGTTGCTCCGCGAGCTCTGTACCTTCGCCCTGGTCGTAGTCTTCTCTTCCTCGACCACCCTGCTGTGCCCTCGCGCGTCCTTCGTATTCCCCAGCCCCCCATCATCCATCACGATGGTTGAATTCGTGAGGTTTGGCCCGCGCCTGGTACTGGCTGACATACGCCAACTTCTCCGCCAAAGTGATCTCATAGAACCCCTCCGTGCGCACCGCGCCGCTCTTGTGCTGTCCCTGCCTCTGCCCCTCCTCTTCCCACCCGCCCTCCTCAAAGTGTAGGAGGTGGTCGTGTGTATGCGCATGCGCGTGAGGGGTCTGAGGGACACCCAGCCCCGCAGAAACCGGCCCCGCAACAGACCCCTGCTCGAGCGCCATACGCGCAAACCACCGATCCTCATCGTCTGCCCAGATGATCGACAGGTCTTCCTCCTCCTCGGGTTCTTCTTCCTCGGGCTCCGGATCGGGTAAAGGGGAGAGGGTGCTCGCCGGGGAGACCACGCGCACGACCACGACCTCTTCCTCCTCTTCTTCGTCTGCGGCTGCTTCGGCTTCTTCACCTCCTCCTCCTCACTCTTCCCCCTACTGCTCTCCACCTGCTGCAGTTTCTTCCTCTTCCCGCGAATGGAGGTTGCGATGACGAGGACGACGATGGGAGAGTTTGCGACGACGACCCGGAGGCAGGCGGGAACGGCCCACACGTCTCCCGCTCAAACTCATGATTCACAACGTACACCTCTCCCCTTACCCTCTTCCCCCCTCCTACCCCTCCCCCACGCTTACGCGAATCACTTGGCCGCTCAGGAATGGGGAGTTCCTGGATCCACAGGTGCTCCCGATCTTGCTCTTGGTCTTTGTCCTGCTCAAGAACTGTAAGCTTCCCCCAAACCCCCTTGTGTTGTGTTCAGAACGTACCTTCTCACCCCTCATCCACCGCCCCCCAGACTCCGCTCTCCCCTCCACCATCCACATCACCTCCCTCCCTTTGCCCTTCCCTCGCACCCTCCGTCCGTTTTCTCCTTCTTGTTGTTCCCGATCCCGTATCAAATTAATCAAACAAGGGTAGTACGCAGGCGTCGAGGCAGTCGGGTTTCGCATCCCTGGCGTTACGTCCTCTCCGTCGCCTATGAAAGAAGAGAAGGGGGGGGTGTGAGCGAACACAAATACGAAAAAGGAACAGAGAGCGGAATAAAGCGAAAGAGCGAACAAGGAAAGAAAGTCAAAAGTCCAAGTCACATCAAACAGAAACGGAAGTCGCAAAGAAATGAGCAAACAAGGAAAGAAAACAAAAACGAAAGATGCAAGTCAAAGTCACAAGTCGATAGTCAAAAAACTCACCAACACTTCACCCAACCACCGCTTCAAATCCCACCCCTACAGCCAACCCCGCAACCTCCCCAACCTATTAAGCCCCGGTCCCACAGGACCTTGTATAGCTTCGCACACCCTCGGGGTAGCAGCTCGCAGCGGGCGGCCATGCTGGGAGGGGGACGGGAGATCCGGACGTCGATGCTGCGTCTTTGTATGGCGAGCGGTCGCGCGCTTGGTTCTGGTCGCGTGGTAGTGGGATCTGGTCCTTGTACGGAGACCGGCGGCGAATAATGCGCTGCTTATGCCGGTGGTGGGGAGTAATCCCGTGGACGGTACGAGTCCCCGCGCGGATGTGGATGGTACGCTGGCTCCTAGTAGCCAGGTGAACGATCGCGGTAGCCAGGCGACCGGTGTCGATACGATTCGGAACATGTGCTTGTAGAAGGTATAGTATGAAATGGAGCGAAGACACAGAAATGTATACTTGAACCAAGAAGAAAAGCGATTCTGAGAACGGCAGAGTTAATACACCGGCGGTCTCGAGCATCACGACGTTTGTTATACGTGTTGTGGCGTCACGGTAGACGTAGACGAAATCCTTTGAGATATGAATTCGCGAATGACGACGAGTTGAAGCGAAAGAAACAGACCTGGTTGACCCCGATTAATTCTCTATACGTTTCCAAGCCGCTGCACTGGGAAATGACTACGGTCCCACAATCATGAGCCTGGCGCCAGTCCTTCATTCCTGTAGGTGATACAGTCCTCGAAGCGTTAAGCCTTCGACTTCAGCGAGGCCCCCGAGACAGGCGCACACGATGGCGGGCGCGGAGCGTATACAACAGGCATCAAGTTGTGAGGGGAGGAGCCGACGATGATGGTTTGGATATGGTCAAGTTTCTCTGGAGCACTAAGTTATCCGAGAAGATGATGGCTGACGGAGTGAAGGGAGAGGTGTCAACTTTGTCTTCCTCCGTAAATCTTCTCCGGTGAGTCCGCTGCCTCTTCACCAGAGCCGGGTAGGAGACGCTTTGGGATGACGACCCTTGAATGTCGGTGACTATTTCGCGCGAAGTGATGATTAACTGCTGACCAGTTGGCAATGATTTCGGCTAGTACGAAACTATACACGCACCTTGGTACGCTTCTAATGGAACGAAGACCGGAATTCGTATTCGAGACTGACGCGCACATGAAGATATAGTGCGTAGAGAATTTGAAACGACGAAGGGCGTGCGCCGTGCACTGGTGGTGAGAAGCAAAGGCGGTCCGGCATTTGCCGATGCACCTCTCCTCCTACCATCACCCTAAATTTGATAGACCTCCTGGTTCGACGGCGCGCTGCACGATGGCCCGCGTCTTCTCCCTCCATCTCTCTGGTCACGTCTCTTACAACAATCCTACATGAAGACAAGGGACCTCCACTCGAAAATCGCACACTACCACTGGCGGCATCGACGACAAGCCCTCAGGGTGGTGGCTAGTTGGGTGCCCAAGGGCTCTCTCAGGTTGGTCGAGTCGTCACGCAAGGAGGCCCGACCGTTCGGACTGGACTGAAAACGCCCGCTTTTCAGTATCAGCATCGAAAGGTGCCTGCAACCTCTCCGCTCCCCATCCGACGATGTTTTGAGCTTCTTCCGAAAGGTGCTTGGTGCTTGACACGAGGCTCTCGAAACGACGCGCTTAACCCGGTTACTTCTCGTAGGACTGCGTATTCGCCCATACCATTCCGCAGATTCGCTGGAAAGCAACAGGCGTACCAACCGCCGCCACCTCCACTTCCACCATCGCCAGAGCCGCCACCGCCGCCTTTGAATGCGCAAAAGGCGTCGCTGGTGATACCATCTCAGTCACGCCCGTCGCCGTCCGCCTCGTCCTTCCAGGACAAAGGCTCGCTATGTCCGTACCATCTACATTTACGTCCAAGACACCGACATCGGCATCGACGTCCAGAACACCATCTACCTCTGCGCTACAAGCACTCGTGCGGACCTGGTGGAGCTGCGCGCGGCGTTCAGCCCCAGTCTGAGTCCGGAGCCGCATGTTGATTTTGGGCATGCGAGGGTGGGGCGGCGGCGGGGACGTCAGCGATAATCATATAGCAAGGAGGGAGAGGGAAGGGATCCGCACCCAGACACTGGTTACCGCCGCGGCCTTCGTCGCCGCAAACACGAGATCGGCCGCTGCCTGGGAGAAGAGATGATCCTTGCTTCCACCGAGGACAACAACACGAGATTGTTCGGCGAGTGTTGCTTCGAATCCGATGGCTTCTATCTGACCATACCTCGTATAGCGTACACATCGTTCTTCGCAGAATGACTCTGCCTTGGACCTCCCGTGGTACATCAACCGAGCCACGAGACAGGCTCGGCTTCAGCTTCGTCTGAGCCACTGCCTCCCCACTCAAGTCAAAGACCCAAGCTGCTTCGAATGATATGAGGACCCTTCGTGTACGCCTTTACAACAAAACGTCAAATTTCGGATCGAACTTGTATAAATCATTTCGTCATATCACTTGTTGACATTCTTTCGAGTGTTGTTACTTGCCTTAGTTTGTCACCATCGGTCGAATCATGGGGGCGGTGTGTCGTCGTTCTATTGTTTCTGCTGGTCGAGTCTGATGGTTGGCGCAATAGCACTATGTCGCAGATGATGACTGAACAAAGGTCTGTGATGTGCATGATGAACGATGTGACGGATAATCTGAGTATCACCAATCCTTAGAGACAGTTTGTTGATCAGCACAAGTGTCTCCGTTTGATGTCCTTCGAATAGCAGCGCGCCAAATCTTTCTTGACAACGGCCTTTGTCTAGTATCACACTTCTTGGAGACAAACACAGTCACCTCAAGACGAACGGCTGTACGGCGAAAGTATCTAGCAACACGACGGATGAGCTAACAATATTAACAGGATTGCGAGGCGCTTCGATGATCATTTCTGGTCTGCTCTTCTCGCGTCCATCGTCTTCGTGATCACCTCCCGATTTACGTTAACTACACCGTCCTCCGCCTGAACGTAACACGACACGGACTGTCGTAGTACGTCAAGTAGCAGATCATTCTCGAAGGAAGTCGCGTAGCTGGCGCTGCGGCGGAGCGAAACAGCACCGACTTGTGGAGACCTGCAAGTATCACTCCAATGATCAGGTTGTTCCGGGCGTGCTTCTGCAGCGATACCCGGTTTGTTTTTCTCCTCGTCTCAATCGCAGCAAAGAACCCTCGACGACGCGATTCATCTGTCTTGCCCGGTGGAGACAAACCAACAATGTGCGTCCGAGTAGCATAATACAATACCTCAACATCGCTCTGATTGACACGTCCTTCGCTTCGTGATATGCTACGCGCATCAGTGGGGTTCGGGCGAGCTTTCCGTGGCCAAGAGTTGACCAAGGAGATACCAGTAGCGATGATTAGTACCGCGAGGGTGTGCGAAGACTCAAGTCCGTTTGGCCCTCGCAATATCGAGGACTCGGAATCATCTTGTTGTTGACGAACCAGTCAATGTTCGACGTGATTGACGGGATACTGTGATTTCCGGTCTTGACTCATGCTCAGGTCTTGGCAGACAGGCCAGTGACGAGGAGAGGACGTACTATCTCTGTTCACGCACATGTGGGTGATATGGTGCAGGAAGCATCGCGCATGCCGTAGGGATGGACAGATGGTGTAGTCATGCTACATATTGTGATCAAATGATTGTTGCATTGATAGCTGCGTGGGTGATCCGGAGATCACAGTCTGAGAGCACTTATAAGACCAGAGAGGACAGGTCAGTCGATAAATACCCAACAATGTCTTCTAACTCATCAGACTCAAACCTCATTGCTCCTCTCACACCGGCACAGGCTGATTTCATCTCAGAGAGAGCTTCGGCCGTTTACATCAATGTGGCCAGTCATGCTGGTGCTGGCTTTCCGCTCTATGGTGAGTTGGCACAATTTCTTGCATCTGAAGATTCTGAACACTCATTGATATCAATGTTGCAGGTATATATCTTGTGTTATTTGTCATCTGCCTTCGCATGACTTTGTGTGTCCTCTGGTATTTGTCTTTTGATACCTGCAGCTGATCTTTGCATGTAAATCAGAACACGTCCCCTCACTTCACGTGCATCAAAAATTCTCCTTGCAGCAATTCTCCTCCTTGCCATCTCCACCTCAGCACGATTTATCGCCAACATTATTTTTCTGCTTGCACAGATCAAGAGTTATTTTGTTGACAATGCAACTCTGGATCTTGAACAGCGTTTTGTCTACTCCTTGCCTTATCTTGAGATTATTGATGCATTGGCGCAGTGGCCCAATGCAATTAATGTATGTTGCATCTATATCTGCTTGAACTCACATTCTTAGCATTAATTCCAGTGGACAATCTCTGACAGCATTGTCATATGGCGAGCATGGGTTCTGTATCCTAACAGCATTTTGCTCCATGTTATTCTTGGAGGTTTGACAATAATTAACATAGGTTAGGATCATTGATATTATTCTTATGGTCTATGGCTGGCTGATCTGTTAGTAGTATTCTGGATAGTATCTACAGCATTTATGAATGCTCCCAGCATCATAGCAGTGCTGTCAAATAATATCCAAACAGCAAATATCATCATATCAGTTGGTACAAATCTTTTTGCAACAAGTTGTATTGCAGTGAAAACATGGTATGTAAAACATTCTGACAATATAACAATATATTCTGGTGTATTTTAAAGTTGCTAACTCTGGTGATATCTAATATTCAGGCATCATTATGGGCTTCTCTCAAAACGACACTCCCAAGTTACTAGAATCTTAGTTCTTCTTGTTGAAACTGGAGGCATATTAGCTGGAACTCAGGTATCACTCAAACTCTGACTTTGTAACTCAGCATACTAATCTCATTGCTTAGCTTCTACTTGCTATCTTCGTAATTTTATTGGAGAATCTAAACTCATTGATCAATTCTTTTGAATTGCTAGTGGCAGTCTTTACAACTATTTCCACATATCTTGCAGTGTGTATCTTCAATTTGACACATATTAAAATTTACTGACTATATGTAGGCAATCTTACCGACTCTGACTATAATTCTTGTGCGGATGAATAACAGCGTTGAGGCATCAATTCAGATATCAGATGATGAACGCCCAGTGGCTAGCACTGTTGTCTCAACCATCCGGTTTGGCGATAATCCGAATCAAGGAACCGTGACTGGTACACGGTTGAGCCATGCAGTTCTCAATTCTGAGTTCCAGTTGGATATACTATACAGCAACCCCGCCGGCCAACAAAAGGACACTACCCATATTGTGTAAACACATTTGGCTCACTTGTTATATTCCTTTACTTCAGGATATTTATATCATAGTATAGTTAAATAGAGTACTGTGTACATCTATTGTATCTGGGTTTTGAATGCTTGTAATCTGTCTTGAGTCTTAATGCTGGGTGCCCTTGCCAGTGGGATAATGCAGTGTGTGTCTGATGAAAGTGTGGGGGGTTCCCGAGTCCAAGTTACACCACTGATGCTTCAGAAGGAGAAAACAATGATTCAGACTTTACTGGAGCACACAACCTGTTCTCCTGGCCTCCTTTCTGCCTATGTGTGCATGCCACATCCACCAAAGCAGGGAAATGATGATGGGGTGTGTATCCATGTATGTAGAGTGCAGACAACAAATACGGGGAGAAAACCAACTATGCCATTGACCAATGCTTGTGCTCGGTCAACTGTCACATTCATTACTCCAAGAGAACAGGTGTAGGTGTGAGTGTATAATTGAAGAGAGAGAAAAAGATGAAACTTATGATATATAGGTAAGAATTAAAAAAGAAAGATTGCAGTGCACAAGAAACACACTTGCAAAGATTCCACACAGATCGCAAACCTCCTTTGCCACTCCCTAACCTCAACCTCGCGACTCCCGAACCTCGCCGCTTGCCACTCGGCAGTCGCAAACTCCGCCACTCGCCGCTCGCCAAAGCCCGTTCCTAGTTGAGATACCCTCAACACCTTGCACTCCCACACAGCCACAGGATCTTCTTATCCTGCTCGATCGGGAAGTGGTAGTCTGCAAGCGTGTTAGCTCCCGTGTAACCAGAACCCGCTCTCCACACCACACACACCCACCACACTCCCCCCACACACACGAAGAAAGGGACACTCACCCTACGTGATCTCATCCCCCAACTCCATACCCTCCTTGGCGCAGATGACGATCTTCTTCTCGCTGTTAACGGGGATGGTCTTGGCCGTGCAGTTGGGCTCGCAGGAGTGGCTGATGAGCCGGCCGAGGTTGCCTGGAAGCGAGTAGCGTCAGTAAGTGCATAGTGGGAACGAACAGAGGTGTGACGACGGGCGCTAGCGGGCGTAGGGTGGGACGGGGGCATGTAGAGAATGAAGGGTGGGAAGGTGGGATGGAACCAGGATGGAACCAGCAAGAGAACGAGGAAGAGAACCAAGCACGTACCCTTCTTTGGCGCATCCACTACCATATCATCGTCAATGGTAAACAGATAATTCGACCTGATCCCCTGCCGCTCGTAGTGTCGCTCCCGGCGCTCTGCCAACTGCAAAAACCACGCGTCAGCACAAAACCCCAAGTCACCTTGACCAAGAAAAGAACAAAAAAATTCGCCCCAACCCCAACACTCAAAACACCGCTCACTCACCATTGCTCTCCCATCGCTAAAGCTCGGGCACTCACCTGCCCCCTAACAGCCTACCCCAAATACTCAGTACCCATCTCACCCTTCCCAATCCTTTCCATCGCATACAAGCCCCAGCTATGTATCGGACTCCTCGCGAACCAGAGATGCTTCTTCCGCGTCTGGAGCTGCGAGAGCTTGAGCGTCAGGTCCGAGGAGCCTAGCACCGTCGGTGCTTGGGTTTTACACGTCCGCCGGGTCCTTTCATTGAAGTGGTTGTGGAAGAGCCAGGAGCAGAACCAGGAGTGGGCGTAGAAGAGGAGTGGGAAGGCGAGGCAGCGTGCGGAGAAGGAGCAAGCGAAGCACTTATCCTCCAGCGCCTTGTTCTTCACGCGATTCGTCGCCCGGTTGCTTCGCGAGCTCTGTACCTTCGCCGTGGTCGTAGTCTTCTCTTCCTCGACCACCCTGCTGTGCCCTCGCGCGTGCTTCGTAATCCCCAACCCCCATCATGTTGGTTGGAGTCGTGAGGTTTGGCGCTGGCAGCGTGCCGCGCCTGGTACTGGCTGACATACGCCAGCTTCTCCGCCGAAGTGATCTCATAAAACTCTTCCGTGCGCGCTGCGCCGATCTTGTGCTGTCCCTGCCTCTGCCCCTCCTCTTCCCACCCGCCCTCCTCAAAGTGTAGGAGGTGGTCGTGTGTGTGCGCATGCGCATGAGGGGTGTGAGGAACACCCGGCCCCGCAAGAACCGGCCCAGAAACAGACCCGTGCTCCAGCGCCATACGCGCAAACCACCGATCCTGGTCGTCTGCCCACACGCTCGACAGGCCTTCGTCTTCCTCTGCCTCGGGTTCTTCCTCGGGCCCCGGATCGGGTAAAGGGGAGAGGGTGCTCGCTGGGGAGACCACGCACACGACCAGGACCTCTTCCTCCTCATCTTCCGACTCGACATGGACCCTCCTCTTCTTCGTCTGCGGCTGCTTCGGCTTCTTCACCTCCGCCTCCTCACTCTTCCCCCTACTGCTCTCCACCTGCTGCAGTTTCTTCTTCTTCCCGCGAATGGAGGTGGCGACGACGAGGACGACGACCCGTATCCAGAGACGGTAGAACGGATATAGAAGCAGGCGGGAACGGCCCACACCAGCTCGTGGCGGGCGTCCATGCGGGGAGCGGGACGAGGGATTTGGAAGGCGATGGCTGATCCTAGTTCTTGTATGGAGAGCGGTCGCGTGAGATATGGCCCTTGTCGCGTGCTTGTACTTGGTTTTTGGATGGAGATCTAGAGCGCGCTTGGTTCTGGTCCTTGTACGGAGAACGTCCAGGCGAGGGCGGGGCGAATAATGTGTTGCTGATGCCGGTGGTGGGGAGTAATCCCGTGGACGGTACTAGTCCCCGCGCGGACGTGGTTGGTACGCTGGCTCCCGGTAGCCATGTGAACGATCACGGTAGCCAAGTGACCGGTGTCGATACGATTCAGACACAAAAATGTACACTTGAACCAAGAATAAAAGCGATCTCGAGAACGGGAGAGTCGATACACCGGCGCATCACGACATTAGTTAGGCGTGTTGTGGCGTGCGTAGGATACATCCTGGTGTAAGATATGAGTTCGCGAATGACGACCAATTGAAGCCAAAGAGTCGATCCCGATTAACTCTATGTCTCCAAGCCGCTGCACTACGGTCCCACAATCATGGGCCTGATGCCAGCTTTTCATTCCCGTAGGGGAAGTACGGTCCTTGATTGAAGCGTCGAGCCTGCCAGTGAGGCCCGGGACAGGCGCCGATGGCAGGTGCGAAGGAAATACAGCCGGAGATAGGTTGTGAGGCAAAGAGCCGACGATGATGGTTCGCAGATGGACAAGTTGCTCTAGAGCACTAAGTTCATCCGAGAAGATGATGGCTGACGGAGTGAAGGGAGGTGTCAACTTTGTCTTCTTCCGCGGATCTTCTCCGGTGAGTTTGCTGCCTCTATACCAGAGCCGGTAGGAGACGCTGCGATGGGACGACTAGCGCTGAAGATGATGGCCTATGTCGCATGGAGTGATGATACTAAGTGGTAACTGATGGCTGGTGAGCAGTAAATTTGGCGAGTAGGGAGCTATACACGCACCTTGGTACGCTCGAATAAAACGAGTTCCGGGCGCGCACATGAAGATAGAGTGCGTAGACGATTTGTCGTGATGGAATGATTATGTGGCAAGAGGTAGTCCGGCGTTTGCCGATGCACCTCTCCTCCTACCATCACCCTAATTTCGATAGACCTCCTGTATCGACGGCGCGCTGCACGATGACCCGCGCTCTCTCCCTCCATCTTATCATGGACGTCCTTTACAAGAAATATTCATGAAGACAAGGGACCTGATCACGACCTTCGCTCGCTATGACTGGCGGCATCGACGACAAGTCCTCTGGCTGGTGGCTAGTTGGGTGCCCAAGGGCTCTCTGAGTCTCAGGTCAGTCGAGTTGGAGAGGTGCTCTATGTTTGACACGAGGTTCTCGAAACGACGCGCTTACCCGTTTACTTTTGTAGGACTGCGTATTCGCCTATACCAATCCGCACAATCGCGCGAAAGCCAGTAGCGTACCATCCGCCCCACCTCCACTTCCACCATCGGCAGAGCCGACAGAGCCGCCACCGCCGCCTCCAGGCGTGTCAATCAAGATGGTGGTGGGTCACACGGCGTCGCTGGTGATGCCATCTCAGTCAAGCCCGTCGCCGTCCGCGTCGTCATTCCAGGACAAAGGCTCGCTATGTCCTTACCATCTACATTCACGTCCAAGTCGCCTACATTGACATCGACGTCCGAAATATCATCTACCTCTGCGCTACAAGCACTCCTACGGACGTGGTGGAGCTGCGCGCGGCGTTCAGGTCGGAGCCGCCTGATCATCTTGTCAAGTTGGGCATGCGGGGGTGGGGCGGGGCTGGGGACGTCAACGATAATCATATAGCAAGGAGGGACATGGAAGGGATCCGCTACAAGACACTGGTGCCGCGGCCTTCGTCGCCGCAAACAAGAGATCGGTCGCCGCCTGGGAAAAGCCTCGCCTCCACCGAGGACTAACAGGTCACCGCGTCCTTCAAGGACAACAACACGGGATCGGACTGCGCTCCGGCGAGTGTTTGCTTCGTATCCAATTGGCTTACATCTGACGATACCTCGAGTAGCGTACACATCGTTCTTCGCAGAATGACTCTGCCTTGGACCTCCCGTGGTACATCAACCGAGCCACGAGACAGACTCGGCTTCAGCTTCTTCTGAGCCACTCCCTCCCCACTTAGACAAGTCAAAGACCCAAGCTGCTTCGAATGATATGAGGACACTTCGTGTACGCCTTTACAACAAAACGTCAAATTTCGGATCGAACTTGTATAAATCATTTCGTCATATCACTTGTTGACATTCTTCCGAGTGTTGTTACTTGCCTTAGTTTGTCACCATCGGTCGAATCATGGGGGCGGTGTGTCGTCGTTCTATTGTTTCTGCTGGTCGAGTCTGATGGTTGGCGCAATAGCACTATGTCGCAGATGATGACTGAACAAAGGTCTGTGATGTGCATGATGAACGATGTGACGGATAATCTGAGTATCACCAATCCTTAGAGACAGTTTGTTGATCAGCATAAGTGTCTCCGTTTGATGTCCTTCGAATAGCAGCGCGCCAAATCTTTCTTGACAACGGCCTTTGTCTAGTATCACACTTCTTGGAGACAAACACAGTCACCTCAAGACGAACGGCTGTACGGCGAACGTATCTAGCAACACGACGGATGAGCTAACAATATCAACAGGATTGCGAGGCGCTTCGACGATCACTTCTGGTCTGCTATTCTCGCGTCCATCGTCTTCGTGATCACCTCCCGATTTACGTTAACTACACCGTCCTCCGCCTGAGCGTAACATGACACGGACTGTCGTAGTACGTCAAGTAGCAGATGATTCTCGAAGGAAGTCACGTAGCTGGCGCTGCGGCGGAACGAAACAGCACCGACTTGTGGAGACGTGCAAGTATCACTCTGATGATCAGGTTCTTCCGGGCGTGCTCTTGCAGCGATACCCGGCGTCTTTTCTCCCCATCTTAATCGCAGCGATGTACCCTCGACTACGCGATTCATCTGTCTTGCCCGGTGGAGACAAATCAACGATGTGCGTCCGAGTAGCATAATACAATACCTCAACATCCCTCTGATTGACACGTCCTTCGCTTCGTGATATGCTACGCACATCAGTTGTGTCCGGGCAAGCTTGCCGTGGCCAATAGTTGACCAAGGAGATACCAGTAGCGATGGTTAATACCGCGTGCGAAGACTCAAGTCCGTTTGGCCCTCGCAACATCGAGGACTCGAAATCATCTGGTTGTTGACAAACCAGTCAACGTTCAACGTAATTATGCGCTACTGTGATTTTCGGTCTTGGCTCATGCTTAGGTCTCGGCGGACAGGCCAGTGACAAGGAGAGGACGTGCTATCTCTGTTTACACACACGTGGGAGATAGGTGCAGGAAGCATCACGGAAGCCGTAGGGATGGACAGATGGTGTAGTAGTACTGCAACAGATTGTGATCCAATGACCGTTGCATTCATAGCTGCGTGGTTGATCCGGGGATCACAGTCCAACAGCCCTTATAAGATGAGAGAGGACAGGTCACTCAATAGCTTCCCAACAATGTCTTCTAACTCATCAGACTCGAGTCTCATTGCTCCTCTCACACCGGCACAGGCTGAATTCATCTCAGAGAGAGCTTCAGCCATTTACAGCAATGTGGCCAGTTCTGCTGGTGCTGGCTTTGTTCTCTATGGTGAGTTGGCATGTTCTCTTGCATCTGACTGTGATTGATTTCAATGTCACAGGTGTTTATCTTGTGTTGTTTGCCATCTGCCTTCGCATGACTTTGTGTGTCCTCTGGTATTTGTCTTTTGATACTTACAGCTGATCCTTGCATGTAAATCAGAACACGTCCCCTCACTTCACGTGCATCAAAGATTCTTCTTGCAGCAATTCTCCTCCTTGCCATCTCCACCTCAGCACGATTTATCACCGACATTATTTTTCTGCTTGTACAGATCAAGAGTTATTTTGTTGACAATGCAACTCTGGATCTTGAACAGCGTTTTGCCCACTCCTTGCCTTATCTTGAGGTTATTGATGCATTGGGGGGGTGGCCCATTGCAATTAATGTATGTTTCATCTATATCTGCTTGAACTCACATTCTTAGCATTAATTCCAGTGGACAATCTCTGACAGCATTGTCATATGGCGAGCATGGATTCTGTATCCTAACAGCATTCTACTCCATATTGTCCTTGGAGGTTTGACAATCATCAATACAGGTCCGGTGATATTCTGTATTCTTGTAGTATATGCTGATCTATTATCAGTGATGTGGATAGTAGCTACAGCACTGAGAACTGCTGGTGTTAGCAGTCTAAATAACAGCATCCTAAAACTTGCAAACAGATTTTTTCTGGCAATTTCTAGCATATCACTTGGAACAAATCTTTTTGCAACAGGTTGTATTGCAGTGAAAACATGGTATGTAAAATATCTTGCCAAATTTAAGTCCTGGTGCATTCCTTTTCTGTTGCTAACTCTGCCGGTGTCTAATATTCAGGCGTCATTATGGGCTTCTTTCAAAACGACACTCCCAAGTTATCAGAATTTTGATTCTTCTTGTTGAAACTGGTGGCATATTGGCTGGGACTCAGGTACCTACCACTCAAATTCTGATTTGGTGACTCAGCACATTAACTCCATTTCTTAGCTTCTACTTGCCATTTTGACAGAGTTATTCAATCTAAATCCAGCTTTGTCCAACCCTTTCATTATGCCACAGGAAATCTTGAGTATTGTTTCTACATATCTTGCAGTGTGTATCTCAAGTTTGACTCACGCTGAACTATATTAACTATATTCAGGCAATCTTGCCAACTTTGACTATAATTCTTGTTCGGATGAATAATAGTGTTGAGGCATCAATTCAGATATCAGATGGTGGACGCACAGTGGCTAGCACTGTTGTCTCAACCATCCGGTTTGGCGATAATCCAAATCAAGGAACCGTGACTGGCACACGGTCGAGCCACGCAGGTCTCGCCTCTGAGTCCGAGTTGGATGTACTATACAGTGATCTCGCCGGCCAACAAAAGGACACTACCAATATTGTGTAAATGCATTTGTCTCACTCATTACATTCCTTTACTTCAAAATATTTATATGGCAGGATATTTATATAGAGTACTGTGTACGTCTATCATATTTATAAATTGGACTCCTGTCCTGTGCTGGGCTCACTTACCTGTGGGATTATGCAGTGTGCTGTTAGAGTCACAGTAAGATATGTATTTGGAGGCTGCAGTCACTACAGCACTGTCTCGCTTACCATCTGATCCAAATGGGAGCTCTTTCCAACTCACACAGTTGCACACTGGGGCAATGGGTCGTGAAAAGTGCTCATTGTGAATTACAAACATCCAAGCAAAGACTTGACTATGTAGTACTCCAAGTCTGGAACTGTGGATGTAACCAAACACCCAGGGGAGAAATTCCATTGCCCCAAGGATGATAAGTGAAGAGGAACATACATAGATGGAGAAATGGGGATGGAGTGGTCAATTGGTTATTTCCTGAGCGGGAGCGTACATATAATATACATGAGAAGTGAACACGACCGATTACTTATCATGGAGGGGAAGGCAGGGGTGGCATGTGCAAGGAGGATTGTGATACCACTCCGCCATTGACGCTTACTGGCAAATTGGGGTGGGCGCATGCAGAACAACTCACGGAAACCTGCTCCCACTCCCTTGCATTTACGGGACCATTCCCGTCTCCTAGCCAGTCCGGGATGGCCTGACCTTTCATCTTGGGAGGAGTTGTTGCACCCACAATTCCAAATGAATCCGCTGTTGACATTGCGTACACCAAAGCAGGGGGGGTCACGGTTGTAGAGCGCCTCAGATGTGTTGGGAAAAATTGTTGCAGCCTGCATTACAATGGGGGCGCTGGAAACAGATCTGATGTGAGGCATGGAAAAACAAGTACAGTACATGAATGAACAGCTTATGTTACAAACCGCCAAAAAATGGATGTGGTTCCGAAGATTGTGCGGATGACAGAAGCGGTTGTGGGTTTTCTAGGAGGATTGTGAAAGCACTGGTATTTGCCATTGTGATAAAACCTCAGGCTGTGGGTGGGGTTGCCAATTCCCGCACGATGATAACAGCTGACATGACGAGGCGTGGAAACATTTGGCCGTCGGGGGGGTTTATGGCAAACCTGATGTGGAGGGGGGCTGGGTGTATGTGTTTGGGACCTGGGTGGATGGCAAATGATTTTGACATTTGGAACTGTCGGGGTACGTGATCCGCGTCGAGGAAGAGAGCTGAGATGGGAGTGCAATGGGACATGAACACCTCCGAACTGAACATCCTTGACTTTGAGCGAGTCTGGATTGCATACCACTCCTGGGTTCCCGGGCTCAACTTACACCACTGATGCTCTGGAAGGAAAAAACAACAATTCAAACCTTACTGCAACACACAACCCGTCCGTCCCGGAGTGCTGACAACGGATATGGGGGGAGATAATCAAGCAACCCTCGGTCAGGCAGGGTGATGTGAAATTGCAGATTGAGAAAAAAAGAAAGAAAAAGAGAGATGAATAAGTTAGTAAGGATATAGGTAAGTATAAGAAAGAAAGAAAGAAAGAAAGAAGGATGCAATGCACAAGAAACGCCACGCCATCTCCACTCCGCACGCCACTCCCAAATCTCATCCCAACCCCCTGCCGCTCGCTAATTAAGATACCCCCTACACCGCGCACTCCCACACAGACACGGGATCTTGTTGTCCTGCTCGATCGGGAAGTGGTAGTCTGCGGAAAGGGTAAAAAGGTGTGTGTTAGCTCTCGGTCCCGACGCCATCCACCCCGCCAAAAAAAAAACCAGGAAAAGACCCGACCACTCACCATACGTGATCTCATCGCCCAACTCGATCCCCTCCTTCGCGTAGATGACGATCTTCTTCTCGCCGTTCACGGGGATGATCTTCGCCGTGCAGTTGGGCTCGCAGGAGTGGTTGATGAGCCGGCCGAGGTTGCCTGCGGGTGGGGGTGGGGGTGTTAGCGAGCAAACAAATGCATGGGAGGGGAGTGTGGGTAGGGGGGAGGAGAGGGGAGTGGTGGGGAGGAGAGGGTGGGATAAGCAAGACACGCACCCTTCTTCGTCGCATCCACAACCATATCCTCGTCGATCCTGAACAGATAACTCGACCCGATCCCCTGCCGCTCGTAGTGCCGCTCCCGGCGCTCCGCCACCTAAAAAAAACAAAGCAACGCGTCAGCAATCGCAGCGAAGCAGTGAGGAACCCGCTCGCTGATCACTCACCTGCGCCCTTACAACCTCCCCCACATACTCAATGACCATCTCCCCCCGCCCAATCCTCTCCATCGCATACAACCCCCAACTATGTATGGGGCTCCGCGCGAAGCGCAGGTGTTTCTTCCGCGTCTGGAGCTGCGAGAACTTGAGCGTGAGGTCCGAGGAGCCTTGCAAAGTCTGGGTCTGGGTGACGCGGCCACCTGTGAGACCAGGATTGGTGGTGGAGTTGGTGGTGGTGGAAGAACCAGGGCCAGTGGGGGCGGGAGAGACGGCATGCGGGGAGAGACTAGCGCTAATGGCCTTGTTGAGGTTATTGATATCCTCCAGCGCCTTGTTCTTCACGCGGTTCGTCGCGCGGTTGCTCCGCGAGCTCTGCACCTTCGCCGTCGTCGTCTTCTGTTCCTCTTCGACCACCCTGTTCCGGCCTCGGGCGTCCTTCGTGATCTCGTCCACGTGTGGTTGTTGCTTCGCGTCGTGCCGCGCCTGGTACTGGCTGACATACGCGAGCTTCTCCGCGAGGGTGATCTCGTAGAACCCTTCCGTGCGCGCCGCGCCGCTCTTGTGCTGTCCCTCCTCCCATTCCTCCCTGTCGTGTAGGAGGTGGTCATGAGGCGGCGGGATACCAGGCCCAACGAGATTTGCAGTAGAAGCAGACCCATGTTCGAGCGCCATACGCGCAAACCACCGGTCCTCGTCGTCTGCCCACACGCTCGACAGGTCTTCCTCATCCTCTTCGGGGAAGGGTAAGGGTGAGAGCGTGCTCGCCGGTGAGATCACCCGCGCCACCACCTCTTGTTCCTCCTCGTCCTCGTCGTCTTCCGACTCGACCTCCACCTGGACTCTCCGTTTCTTCTTCGGCTGCGGCTTCCGCCTAACCTCCGGTTCTTCCTCGCTCTCCCCACTACTACTGCCGCTGCTCTCCACCTGCTGCAATTTCTTCCTCTTCCCTCTCAACTCCGTCTCCTCCTCAACTTCCACATCCACATCGAGTTTTCGCTTCTTCCTCCCCACCCCTGCACCCTCGTCCTCCTCCCCCTTGCGCTTAGCCTTGGTTTTCCTAAAACTCAACGCCTTCAACGCCCCCCACTTCCTCTCCTCCTCCCTCTCCCTTTCCCTCTCCTTTTCCCTCTCCCTCTCCTTCTCCTGTAAAATCGTCCCCGCCATCCTCCCCACCCTTTTAACCTCCCCGCCCCCCACCCTTGCGCCCACATCCCGCTCAATAACGCGCCTCAGCTCGTCCAGGATCGTTCGGCACGCGGATTCGACCATCTCCTTCGCGTCCCACACCCGGTTGGCTTTTGAGGAGGATTTGGAGGTGAAGACGCCGGCTTCGCCGACGGAGACTTTGACTTCGCGGTACCCGACCATGCGCCCGACGACCCGGACAGCGCGGCGTGCGGCGTCGGCGCGTTTGAATGTGACGTACACGCCGCCCGCAGACGACGGTGGTGGCGGTCTCCCTGCACTTGACGGCGGTGGTCGCCCGCTTCCACCTGAAGACGGCGGGGGTCTCCCTCCACTTCCCGGGGGCACCCCACCCCCCTCACTCGCCCAAACCAACACCCCCTCCACCTCGCCCTCGTCCCCAAACCTGCCCATAAACCCCCTCACGCTCTCCTCCTCCACCCCTCCCCCAACCCCCCGCCCATCCGTGAAGTAAATCACCAAATACTCTTTCCCGTTCTTCACCAGCGCGTTCTCCACCTCTTCTTCGGTTAGGATCACAGTTTTGGAGGTTGTGTGTGCACTCGGCGACGGAGACCGGGACCGGGACTGATCCCACCTCCGCGTGCGCCTCACCGGGCGGACAGCCTTGAACTTGAACCCTTCCAGCCTTCCCCGTTTTTCTTGTTCCTTCGTCAGAGGCGGTTCCTACACCAAAGAGCGTGTTAACAGAGACCAAAGACCAAAGACCAGAGACCAAAGACCCAAGACCAAGGAAAAAGAACAAGAAAGAACAGAAAAGCTTCGCAACGAACCTTATTCAAATTGACCTCCCGATTAACACCCCTCGCCTCCTCCCGCAACCGCTTCAACACCTCCAGCTTCTTCTCCTCCTCGTTAATCTCCGGTTCCGTCACCTCCTCCCCTGCCCCGTTCTCCCGCATCGGACTCGCACGGAGCCCTACCACCGGTTTCGCAGGCAACGACCCCGGCTTTGCAGGGAGCCCTAAGCCCCCCATGGGATTCGCAGGGAGGGGGTGCAGCCGCGGCGTCCCCGTCCCCGTCCCCGTCCCCTTTGGATGTGGGGTATGCGCATGCGGCGTCCCCGTCCCCACCCCCGGCCCGGGTCTCTTCTTCTTCCGCCCCTCCAACTCCCTAACCACCGCCTCGCACCGCCTCCCATCCCCATCGAAGCATACCCGCACGTCGTCGCTCCCCGGTCCAAGCGCAGCACGAAAGGACGGCGTGATCGTCCGGACGTCTTTCTCTACAAAAATGTAGCCCTAGAATTCACAGCTAGATAGATAGTGGACTCACCGCCAGGTATGACCACCCCGACGCCGTCCCACGCTCTCTTTGCTTCCTTCTCCCCTGTCCCGCCTGCATCGGCGTCCGACCTAAACGAGAATCATACATCAGCATCTAATCCAATCAGGGAACGAAAGTAGGAGAAGAGGTTAGAAGTGAAGAACCAGATCCCACTCACCCCCAAACAACCCGCACAACACCTACACTCCCCCCCGTCTCCCGATCCACCTTCCCCTCCACACTCCGAATAGCGCCGTAGGTGCTCAAGTACTTCCGTAACGCAGTCGTGCTCGTGAACGGGGAGAGGTTGGTGAAGAGGAGCGCAGTGGGCGGCGGGGCGGGGAATGGCGGCGGCGGGGGAGCTTGCGACGACGACGGAGCCTGCATTGTAGAGCCAGATGTGGAAGCGATAGGAGGAGGCTGCGATGTAGAAGGGAACGGCCCACACGTCTCCCTCTCATACTCATAATTCACAACATACACCTCTCCCCTCACCCTCTTCCCCCCTGCCCCTCCCCCTCCCACGCGCTTACGCGGATCACTCGGCCGCTCAGGAATGGCGAGTTCCCGGATCCACAGGTGCTCCTTGTCTTGCTCGGTGGATTGTTGGTCCTGCTCAAGTGTAAGCTCAAACCCAACCCAACCCACACCCAAACGCGCACTCACCCTGTCCTTCCCAACGCGCATCCACCGCCCGTCACACTCCACCCTCCCCTCCACCCTCCACAGCACCTCTCTGCCCTTGCCCTTCCCTCGGACCCTCCTTCTGCTCTCGTCTTCTTCTTGTTGTTCTCGCTCCCGTATCAAGTCAACCAAGGACGGGTAGTACGCAGGCGTCGGCGCAGTCGGGTTCCGTATCCCTGGTGTAACGTCCTCTCCATCGCCTATGAAAAGGAGGCGTGAGCAAACAAGGAAAAAAAGAAGTGGAATGGACAGCGAGAGTCACGGAAAATTGAGCAAGAAAGTCAAACGGAACACAACAGAGAATAGAGAACAGCAAAAAAGTCAAAGACCAAACAAACTCACCAACACTCCACCCAACGACCTCTTCCAACCCCCCTACACCCACACCCCCACTATTAAACCCCGGGTCCCACAAGACCTTATAGCTCCGCACGCCCTCGGGGTAGCAGCTCGCGGCGGGCGGCCATGCCGGCAGGGGGGACGGGATGGGCGATTTAGACGTCGAGGCTAAGGTCGCCTCGCGTGGTTGTGAAGATGGTTGGTCGGAGCGTGCTTGTGGTAGTGGGATATAAGTCTGGTCTTTGTCGCGTGCTTGATCCTGGTGCTTGTACGGAGACCGTCCAGGCGAGGGCGGCGGTGAATAATGCGTCGCTGCTGGAGGTGGTGGTGGTGAGTAGTCCCGGGTTGGACGATATGAGTCTCCGCGCGGATGGGGATGTGAATGGTACGCTGGTGACCTATCCCGGTAGCCAGGAGACCGATCCCGATCCCTTGCGTAGGCGGGCGAGCGATGTCGATACGGAGGCGGAGATCTAAGCAAGATTTATGCAGTCAGTCAATAAACAGAACAAACAGAACAAACATGAATGGTGATGAAGAGGAAAGGAAATACAAGCGTGTATGAAGACACAAGACCTCGAAAAATACGAACAACACGCGTAATCGCAAACACAAACACAAAAAAAAAAAGACCAAAAACGCACCGATCCCTCTCCCTACCATCCCCGCGATAATGCCTCCCCGTGTACCCTCTCTCCCTATCCCTGTCCCTTCCAACGTCTCTTCTCAGTGGAGGCGGCGTCCAATCTCTCCTTGGCGGAGACCGATTCCCATCTCTCCTCCCAGGCGGCGGAGACCAATCCCGAGTTCTCCCAGGGATAGGCGGCGAGCGCGTCCTCCCAGGCGGCGAGCGCGTCCTCCCAGGTGGCGAGCGCGTTCTCCCAGTTGGCGAGCGTGTTCTCCCAGACCCAAGCGGCGAACGGTCTCGTGTTCTCCCAGAACCAAGCGGTGGAGGAGACAAAGGCCTCGGCGGCAGCCCATGCCCATGCCTTGTAACCACCGGATGCCCATCCCCATCCCCAAAGTCAGGCGGCTCCGGACTCGGGCTAGGGCTGAACGCCGCACGCAGCTTCACCACGCCTGGGACGAGCTCTTGCAGCGATGGTGCTGGTGTTGGTATAGGTGGCGACGCGGCTAGGGTCTTGGACGTCCCAGCAAGCGACGACGTAGATGATATCTTGGACGCTGGCGACTTGGACGACGCGACTGGTATCTTGGACGTCGACGGCAAACTCTTGTCCTTGTCCTTGTCCTGGAACGGCGTCGGAAACGGTATCACCGGCGACTTGGTGTGCCCATGCCCATGCCCATTCACAACCATCTTGATCGACACGCGCGGAGGCGGCGGAGGCGGCTCCGACGGCTCTGGCGGTGGTGGAGGCGCGCTTGTCATTGGCGGTTCTGGCGGTGCAGCACTACTCGGTGGAGGTGGCGGCGCACTACTAGGTGGAGGTGGGGGCGCGCCTGTGGTCGGCTCTGGCGGCGGAGGTGGTGGTGGAGGCGCATCTGTCGGCGGCGGCGGAGGAGGTGGTACCCCGTTTATTATGGTTGCCGGCTTGATCGAAAAACTGATACTCGGCCTGTTGGTGTGCAGGAGCGTGCTTTTCGGAGGGGGCGGTGGGGGCGGGGTGAGTGGTTGGGGGGGTAGGGAGGAGGGTGGTTCGGGTGGAGAGGAGGGGGGTGGGGGTGGTGGTGGTGGTGGAGGATGAGACGAGGGTGGAGGAGGAGGAGGAGGAGGTACTGAATTCGGCTGAGGTGGGCTTGACGAGGGTAGAGGCGGGTCTACACACACACACACCCTCTCAATCAGTAAACCGACCCACCAAGCGTGGCGCACGCACCTTTTATGGTCGTGCTCGTTCCATTCACTGCATACCCAACCCCAGCCCCGTTCACGCTCTCGCTCCCGCTCCTAGCCCTCCCAATCCCAATCCCGTCTCCCAAGCTCCTCGGCCCAGTCGGGATGCGTTTCGAGAGGAGCGCCCGCGGCCCGGTGGGCGGGGGCTTGCCTGACATCCGGGTCCGGGTGTGGTTTGCGAGATTCGACGGCTAACAGTGAATATGAGGATACGAGTCGCGGCGTTGTGCTGCAAAGAGACAGGTAGGATTTTAGGCGCGCGGATGTGGATGTGGATGTGGATGAATGGCGTACTGGACGGCGGGGTGGTTGATGTGTGCTGGGTATTAGAATCAGGATTTTAGGCGCGCAATGAATGGATGTAAGAGTCGTACTGGCGTATCGTATCGTTGTGTGAGGCGTATTGTTGTGTGAGGTGGTTTTGTCGCCGGTGAATATTGCGTTCGGTTTGGGTTTTGGTATGGCGTCCTGGGTTCAGAATTATTGGCGAAACGGATGCGTACTCCGGGAGTCGGGAGTCGGGATTCGTGGCGTCAAGGATCGCCGAACGAGTCAACTGGCGTCTGTCCTTCCGTTCGCCTTTCCCTGCGTTCCCTCTCTCCGCACGCGCGCGAAAGTCAGCCTTGTCGTGTCGTGGTCAATTGCAAAACACTAAGTAAGTAACAGGGCCCGGCAACGACGGTGATGACGATGGCAAACATGACACGCGACCACCGGGCCTCTCGAGTCTCACATCAACACCCAACACCCAACACCCTCCTGCTCACCATTCAAACGGGATGGACGCACGGACGCACGGATGCCAAGAGCATACAAGAGCCGAGGCCCGGGAGGGATTTTGATCTGGGGCGGACTTGGAGGCAAGGACATATATGGACCCATATCCTTCGCTGGCCTTCCTTCCCGACGCCCGTGCGTAATCTATCCTCTCCAGCTCAGAACTTACGTCCCCACCCACCAAGCCGCCACCTTGGACTTGCAATCAACGGCGATTTCGATAATGTACTTCTCCCGGGGGGTTTTTCTCGATGCACAACCCCAAACACCCTGCTTTCCTTTCACGATTGACAGTATTTGTAACTACTCTTACTGCGTCCAAATCCAATCATATCGTCTTCTCTGTCTATCATCCACGCTCGACCGTTGGACCCGCCCACAGGTCTCTCCCTCACCTACATAGAGTATAGATAGCATAGTCCACCCAGCCTGGTTAGCCCCGTGGTTAGCTAACCATGTCGGACTTTCGGGGCGGCCATTATGTTCGCTCATAATCCCAAATGATGCCGGTATGCCGTCGGATAGATTATAACCGGTAATAAGCGAAAGGTCCGAGATTATAATGTTCGGCCGAGATTATAAGGCTGTGTTATAATGCCGGTTATAATCAGGGTCTAGGTTCTCCGGCCCAGGAGAGCGGGAGACATTATAACGTCGCACTGCTCATCATAATGTCAAAGAGAACAGCGTCAAAAAAGAGGGCTCGTACCCAAGCATTACTGTAGCTCAAGGCTTATTGTGTTGCTTGTCAGTTTCTCAGTTCTTTATCTGCATTTTTGTACCGTTACTGAGTACCTTTGTTTACTTGACTGACTTACTTGACTTACTTGACTTTGCTTACTTGTGGTGACTTTGCTTACTTGTGGTGACTTACTACTGTAACTGGCTTAACTTGAGTACCTTACGATGTCCTGTTCCGATATGTTGACTGATGATGTTGAGTTGAGGCTTACGATGTTGACGTGTGACTTACCTTGGTTGACTTTGAGGCTTACGATGTTGAGTGGAGGCTTACGATGTTGACTTACTGTTTAATTTGACTTACGAGGCCGGCCTGCCGACTTGCTTTCGAGGATATTAGCAGTAAACAAGTGATGTCATTTTAACACTACACTACGGTTAAATAATTACAGCGGCGGGGTTCGATCTTAAGACTACTAAGATTAAAGTACTTACGCGCGAGAGCAATACCAATAAGCTAAGGAGAGTTCATGAGTTCTAAAACGTAGTGCAGTATGGCATGACCCGAGTTTCGGACCTAGGTCCTATAGTGTCTGACAGTCGCAAACAAGCCATCGGTTGCTTATACTCTGCGTCTTGACAATATGGTTACGTTGACGGACTTCCAGGCCATGAGGTGTTACATTACACAAACTCGTTACAGTCTAAGATGCGAAGAAATAATATAAACCGGCTACTACAATTCAGAGGGGTACTACTATACTTCCTAGCCCATATCATTTGTGCGACGATCCTTCCGATTTGCCCTCGTAGCTAGACGGAGAGCGTTCTTGTTGACTGTCCTCGTCCGGGTAGAGAGGTCGTAGAGTACCCTGAACATAGGCTCGTGCCTCGTTGGAGAGTGGCACCTCCCTAGAGATAACGTCTAGGACGTCTCTGAGGGTAAAGGTGGTCGCTCCTAGCTGACTAAAACCTTGTGAAATGACGGCTCGCAGTTGACTGATTTCTTGGGCAATCGTGGTCAGTCTGTCGTCCGTCGTTGGAGTCAGACTTTCGTGAGAGGTAGTCCACTGGAGAGGCCTTGGAGCCGAGTGGGGTGGAAGACGGTGAGTAAACACCATTGGGCTGTCAGTGATGCCTTCGAGTTGAGAGGAGAAGTCCTCCGCTTGGCTGGAGCTGAATGAGATGTTTCGACTGCAAGATTCAGTCTCAGTAAGCCGGTCATCGATAGAGAAACTCACCTGATGTCTCCGCTCAGGTCTCCCAAGCTGTCTGAGTCGGGAGTCGACGACCTGGATCCAATGATGTAGCGTTGCCCTGAGGGCCTGGAGACTTCGGTCAGAGTCCATTGCCACAATTTCTAGATCACCTTACGTAGATGTGTTGACGGTGTGGGCCAGTGGTGAAACCGACGATGTTTGAGGGCTGTGGGATGGGCTCCTCATGCAACTGAATCTCCGTTAGTTCAAATTGACATGGGATGGAGGATGTAAGACGCACGCCGAGCCTCCTGGACTCATTTCTCCTATATCGCTGTAAGACTGATTGGGGGGCGTCACCGCCCGAGTTCCAGCTGGTGGTCTCATGTCGAACTGGTTCTACAATCGTATTAGTAGCCAAGTAAGAATAGGGGAGATGAAACATACTGGCTGGCTCATCGTTACGAATGTAAAAAGAGGGATACTCTTCCTGCAGCTAGAAGAGACAGATGGCTGCTTATAAGGGAAAAGAAGGCGCGCAGTATTTTCTCTTGATCTATCCCCAAAAACGTGAGGGCTGATCAGGCGTGGAATGACTGTTGGTGGATAGCCAATGAAGTTAAAGGCCGTCATGTTAAAGACAGTGAAAGAGGAAGAGGCGTATATCACATGTCATGTTGAAACAGCTACCCTCAGACTGCGTCCGAAACCGGCACGTCTACTTCGTGTCAGAACACGTGCTTAAGGACCTTCATTTCCGCCCTTGCCTCCTACCCTCATACTGTTGCGATCTTGCTGATTTCCAAGAACTCAGGTTATCCGGCAATCTGCTCAGACATGTACACGTACTTCGCTCTCATTATCTCTGACAGACTCCATGCACGCTGATATGTTGCATGACTTAGACTCCGTATGGCGAAACAGATAGGACCGTACCACACATTTATCCGATAATTGGCTCTGATACGCATACTTTTCTAGCTTCTAGTGACTCCAAGAAAACGAAGAACGCATGGCACGTCTACCATATGACAAGCGTCGACCAAGTAATTGGTACCCTCCGGTACGTGTCACTAGGCGTAATCTCCACGGTGAGACCTCTTGTCCCATATAGAAGATAGCTCTGAATCTGATACCGCTTGTATGCCCATAAAGATCACGTTCCTCAGGAATCTCACCATCACCGCGAAACATCACCATCTTATCCCACTATGGCAGACTCCCAGACATCTGGACACGCTCTGGAAGACGCGCTCCTGCTGCGTATGACCTTTCCTACGTGTCAGATGTGAGACTGATGCTCCAGGATAGCACTCTTTTGTGATAAGGCAGACGCTGCAACATCAAAACATGGAACATATCCGTTGACTGTTCACATCGGTCCATCTAGGCTGTTCGAGTCGACAGTTTCATCCAAGAGTTCCGCGGTCAAACCTCCTCGTGTAAGTTTCCCCGAGTACTCCTCGAGACCGAACGTTTGAGATAGATTACAGTCGCAGACCACAAATCTCGAGGCTCAATATCTCTGGGGAATATCGGAGAAAATGTGAGTCTGCTCTACGTGTCATACACTCTTCGTAAACTGAGTTTTGTTGTCAGCGTTCCAGAGTAGATAGATAGAAAGCTAATCAGAACCTTGTACGCAAGACATACTTCTCAACTCGCAAATTCGAGATCCCTTCTTGCCTGACCATGGACATTGCATGCCCACTATGTGGCAAGACAGGCTGGAAAAAGATCAAGATTCATACGGTGGCCTGCGAGCGCAAGATGCGGACCAAATTGAGCGATGCCTTAACGGAGAGCTTAGTCTTGCAGAAGCGGATGGAATGACGTAAGTGGTTTGCCTGGTTTTTGTGACAGACATCTGAGACTCCTCAGAACGGAAAGCCTTATTGATTCAGCGCAGACATGGTCTCACGGCTGACAAGGCCAGGATTTACGACGCAGCTACAGTGAATTCCGATGACGCTCATGTTTACGATATACCAGAGGACTCTTTGGAACACCCGGACCTCTCTGCTACTTCCGACCCACCTGCTGCATCAGGTCATACTGAAAAGCTCGAGTTCAATGATATCCGGACCACCTTTCATCCTTCGAGCAGCCGTCAGACAACTACCGAGCATTTCGCAGACTACAAAACGGGGAATAGTACTAGGACGGAGGCTCCGATCGACGTCAATCCCTGGAGACCTTTCCCATCTCGTTTAGACTTCGATGTCTCCGAGTTTATTCTGGAGCAGGGACTGAACAAAAGTGCTGTCGATGAACTCTTCCTTCTTTTCGAACGGATACAGAGTGGGGAAGAACGACTCATACTTCAAACCTACGCAGTGTGGAAAGCGACTTGGGAAGGTGCCTCTCACCTGCAAACACAGGTATGTTAGACATTTCGATTCCGAATATGCATTAATATCATTCCAGTTTCGAGAATCTTCGTTTCTCATCAAATACAACAAGTTTGCATACACGTACAAGGTTTTTCACCGAGATTTGTGGCAGTGGGCTCAGGAGCTGCTTCGAGATCCCGTTATTGCACCACACCTAGTCTGGGATGCGTGTAAGCTCGAAATCTTCAACGGTCATAGCTTCGAAAGGTTTTATCACAAACCTTGGACTGGTGACCACTGGTCCCTCAGACGCCAAGCCGCTTTGCTTCATCATCTACGCAGATAAAACACGGTTATCTTCGTTCGGTACCGTGGAGGGATATCCCGTGATAGCACGATTGGCCAATTTGCCCGTTGAACTACGGAATGGAGACGGCGTGGGAGGTGGTCGTGTTGTTGGATGGTTACCAATTGTGAGTCAACTGTTTGGTCCGCCGTGTTGAGTCTGTACTGATGCTTGCTAGGTAAAAGAGGATCCTCGATACAAAGGATCTTCGGGATGGGCAAACCACAAGAGGAGAGTCTGGCACACCGCCATGGCTCACCTTTTGCAGTCGCTAGAAAAGCTCTCTAAGGTTGGCGCTAGCTTCAAGATGCCGAACGGAGAAGTTTTGAGGCTCTTTGCGTTGATTCTAATATTATCGGCCGACTACGAAGAACAGTGTGTATCTTCTACTCTCGCCCTCTCGAAAACACTGGCCCACCTGTTTCTAGGACATTCATGACTCTGATTCGTGGTAGCAACGGCAAATTTCCCTGTAATGTTTGCCTGGTGCCGAAAGACGATCAGCTTCAGGTCAAACTCCTCGATGAGGGTCACAAAGCGTACCCTAAGCGTAGCTCCTCAGCTGCCCAAGAGCTGTACCGTACTTCCCGTGACCTGCCTTCCGGACAACGTGAAGATATCTACAAAGCACAGGGTCTGCGGTTTATATTGGTATGTGACACAATCTCTTAATCGTAGGGGCAGAGTCTTGCTAAGAGAAAAACGCAGAATGTTTTCTGGACACTGAAATACTGTGATGTCTTTCGGGCCGTTTCGTTCGACAGCTTACACGCTCACCTGACTGGACTTTTTGGCAAACACCTCTTCAAGCAACTGCTCGAACACCTCATCAAGTTAGCAAAGGACACCTCCAATCCCTCTTTGAAATGGCTCGCTGACATTCAGTATGTGCAATTATGTGTAATATCCCTGATGTTCATCGAGTTCAAGCATGGCCTTGTTTCCGCGGTGGAGAGACGTCAACTACTTCTCATCCTTTACAAATATACGCTTCAACGACGGTAGCAAATTCGATGATCTTTCCAAGGTAGGTATCGTACAATTGCGTGGTGTCTGTACTCAACTTGTATGACAGAAAATTATCTTTTGTCTGCACTCAATTCTGACCAAGCGTGCAGATCCCGAAGGCTACTTACTCCTACGATGTCTTCGGGCTTATATGGTAGTTCACGCGTATACCGATTTATGGGTTCAAACGCAGCCTCGAATCGAAGCCGGGGAGCAAGCAGTGTGGAATTTATCTCGGCTTCTCAACGTTTGTCTTCGGGATCTTGCGCCTAGCTGATACTGACAATGTGTATAGATGTATCAGCAGCGGATGGAACAACAGTGCGCCCCAGAGTCTAAGGATACTGTGAAGGACTGGAACTTTCCCAAGTCGCATTCACACTTCCATCTGTACGACGACATTAGGGGCAAAGGGGTTACCCGGAACTACAGTACAAAGCCTAACGAGAAGACACATCGCCCGAGCAAGGAGTATTATCAAAATCAAACTAACTTTCGAGACGTCGAGGCACAGGTGAGCCGCTACTCAACCCTATGATGTTGAGATCTATTCACGAAGGAGACAGATCTTAAACCTCACTCACTATGCAAACGTTTCCGAGTTCATTCGAAGTCAGATCGACCTATATGATAAACAAGTCAAAGGGAATCAGGCCGACAAAGACGACAAGGTTGAGAAAGATCAGAGAGAGGGAAGCTATGCTTCCGTTCACGGTGGTCGAGGAATTGGCGGAGGGCAGGTCACGTTCCAGGAGCTTGAGAAACGTGCAGAGACAGATCCTGCATACCTTAATTTCACCCAGAAGACATGGGAGGCCGTCGTGAGGATCTTTTCAGAAGATAAGACAATATTTCCACGCGGTGTTCATGAAGTATACCAATTTCGCGCTCGAAGCTTGGTGAGCATTTTCCCTACATCTAAGCTATCACTCACATTATCACAGGCTCACCTCTACGGAGCCATGCAGGTGACCTACGAGAATGAGGTTGACTGGAAAACATCCACCGACTATCTCAAATGTACCCCAGAGTTCTTTGGACGGCCCAGATACGATTGTGTCCTAGTTCGGGACGCCGACCGTTACTTTTTTGCACGCCTCGTGCTTATTTTTCGAGCATTTATTGGATCCGAGGATGTTCTTCTAGCCTTAGTTCACCCTTACGATGCTCAAGTCCCACAGACGCGCAAAGACCTAGACGATGATTTAGGGTTCCACCGAGTTCGAGCCCAGGACCGCCACCGATCCGAAGTTATCCCTCTACGTTCCATTGTTCGGGGAGGCCTCCTCGTCCCAGACTTTGGTCTTTCGCCACCCCCGTCTGAGATCCTGCAATATTGGGATTCCGTGGCCAAGCCTTCCACCGACTATCTGGGTCCAGTGGTAGAGAGGTATATGAGAGCTGTAAAAGAATTCCTGGTGGTGGACACTGTCGACGGTGACTGGTTCCTTCGAATGCAGACTATAGACTACATCGGACAGCGTAATATATCAGATGCTTGACAACATGATTTGGTCTATATCAACGGATATACACAGGTATCTGCATAGTCATCACACCATATCTATAAACCATCCTTCGACAACCTTCCTATCGGACGTGTACCGAAGCTCAACGTTCGATTTTCCAGCCTCCCGTGCTGTAAAGTAGGCAGCGGTTGCGTCCTCACTGTTTCAACCAT
Organism: Strobilurus pachycystidiatus; assembly: GCA_019915135.1. Classification (NCBI taxonomy): domain Eukaryota; kingdom Fungi; phylum Basidiomycota; class Agaricomycetes; order Agaricales; family Physalacriaceae; genus Strobilurus; species Strobilurus pachycystidiatus. The sequence goes on from JAHLMK010000015.1 coordinate 376,723, forward strand.
AATCAGTGACGAATCGTAGTAGACGAGATAGACAGAGAACTCACGAGTTGGTATAGAATTCTCCATAGCCATCATATCGAACAAGCCAAGTCCACAGAGGAGGAGTCTTGGATTTCCCTGTGCCGGTTTTCCAAGACGACCTGCCTCCCGAGGCAAGAGAGAGCGACGCTATCGCCGGGACATCGTCCACCTGTTGAACTGAAGCGGATGGTTCGGTGGGAGGGGTAGGGCTCTCATGGTTCACCGTCTGAAATCCCATCGCATCCAAGACTGTCGAAGACGCAACTCCAAAGGAGATGTGGGGCGAGGTTGGAGCCGGGGAAAAGGCCTTCGGCTTCGAGTGAGAGGAAGGCCTCTCAGGAGAGCGGTTCATAACCTTTGTCGGAGAGGGAGGTTGCGAGACTTGAGAGGTGGCCGGTTTAAACTTGGACCTAGCTGGTGGCAGCTTAGATGCGGGAACAGAATCTCCGCTAAAGCCTAGGAAAGCCTCCTCAGGAGGAACATGGTCAGAGGGACCATGTGTACCGTGGCAGATGTCGGCCCAAGCTTTGACGGTGGAGACATAGTCGTAGAATGGTCCCTTCCAACTGCCTGTGACCTTAGCCACCTCGCTGAAGCCCAACATGTCAGTAGCGGATAAGAATAAACAGTAAATACTCACAAGACAGTATATATTCCAGCCTTGTATGGCCTTCCATCTTTGTCAAACACGGTGGGAAGCGGTTTCGAGACAACGTAGAATTTCCTGCTTGAGGGGTAGGCATTCTTTCCCTCTGAAGCGGCGGGAAAGTAACGCGGACGGCACGTCTCAGCAAAGAGTGTGGGATTGTCCATTTTTCAAATCAAGAGCGATCAATGAAATGATGGTGATTGTCGAGGGAGAGAGGCGACGTATGTCAGTGTTTGTCGGGCCCATCATTTCAACATATCATATGACTTTACCTCACTATGCCTTCAACTTTCCGGATACATCATATCGATGTCTCGTTACTTCGCACAAAATGGTGCTCCTCCAGATCTTTCCTTGCCTCCTCACCCGCTGAATCCAGCCTTTCAGTCAAACATGTCTCGCCCATCAGACCAGGCTCCCACGGCTCACTCAAACACGGACTTGAACGCAACTTCGCAGTCTTACATGGTACCACCTACATACACGAGGCGTGGGCCCATGAACCCTCAGGAAAATCCAAGACCCTTTGCGAATATTCAAGGCCCACTGAGTGTTGCACCTCATTCCGGAGTGTTTCCCGATTGTACTCCCAATTCGGTGAGTGCTCTGACAGATTCCTAAGCTTTCCTGTCTCTAATTAGGCTGCTACGAACGCCAATCAGGAACCTCAACGTCATGAGGGGGTCATGTCTACACATCCCGATGTTCAAAGACGCTTCACGGATTCTCAAGGCCCACCAGGCGTTGCACCTCATTCCGGAGGGTTTCCCGAACGTCCTTCCAGCTCCGTGAGTGCTCTAGATTTCTCAAGCTTTCATGTCTCAATGGGATTAGGCTGCCACGACTCCCAATCAGCAATCTCGGCACCAGGAGTCGGGCGCATCGGCACATCCCAATCTTCCTGCTATGTCACAATTCTACCAGCGTACGGTTAGTATGCCGCAGTCCATCAATGCATTCCGACCCGAGGATGCTCTTCCTAAGGCCACGGATAGCATGAATATTCCAGCCTCTCAGTACAACACGATGATTACTGTAAGCATTATCTATGTTTGTATACATTGAAATTAAGACTCAATGCCTCCCAAAATAGGCTCTGAAAGAGTCTAACCTTCAGGCCCAGGCGGTAACAGACGAGAACCGAGAGCTCAAGACGCGTTTAGCTACAGAGCAGGCCCGTGCCTCAAAGCCCAGGCGCAAAAAGAAAACCTCGGCGCCCGCTGTCACCAAGGAGGTTCCTTCCAAACAACGATCAGGTCAACACCCTCCAGGCTCTGACGCCGAAGTTGTGGATATCAGCTCGTCCAGCGAGGCGTCTGACGACGATAATGGGGGAGGCAAGAAGATCGTCGATCCTCTAATTTCGCCCCAACAGATGAAAACTCTCAAGCGGCTGGGAAAGAAACTTCTATTGGAGAGTTACCTCTGGTGGGACCAGCTCCAACCCTTCGGAATACCCCTCCAGGATCTCAGCGAGTGTTTCGAGGAGGGTGTTCGGTTCAGCAATCATAAACCATTCGAGGGTATCGAAGACGAAGAATATCTGACTATGACCGTCACCCGTGACATCTACGTGAACGTCTTGTTCAGTCAGCATACGCTCGTGGAAGAGGAATATTCAGGTCTAACTAAAGCGGTATAGTACTTCGATTATCTGCAGTCTTCGAAAACACGCAGCGGCTCCTTTAGCTCCGAGCAAGTGCAAAGCTGGGACGCTCCAGCTTTATCCACAAGCTCAAGGAGCTCGCACCTAGGATTTTTGCTGGTGTACTGGATCCCAAGGTCTTCGAACACGGCTATGATCGTTCTACGGACGTGGAGTGTCTGCGGCTACTTGGATACAACGAGAAGCTCCCTAGCCAAGACTTCAAACTCTTCTTTCCTGCTATATACGACCACGACGGTGATATGAAAACACTAATGCGAAATCAGAGCATCATGCGGGTAAGCAGGTACCTTTGCCTCAAATATAGCTAGCTTACGGCACTCCAGGTTCTCAAAATCACTCTTCTCGGGCCCATGAGCTTATGGTCCGACCCCCCCGCAACAAAAAAGACCAATCTTGAGTTATGGAAATTCAAAGAACTTCCTGCTGGCGCCCTGGCCTTCGCTGCGACCTGCGTACGTTGGAAAACTGAACTCTTCCCATTTGTCCCTACCCTAATGTTCTGAATAGATTCGTTATCTCATCTCCTGGGATACGAAGTTCCAGGTCGTAGGAAACAAGACGCAAATCCCCTACGGCGCAGACTTCGTTGTTTACAAGGACATGATCGAAAAAATGCTGCTCAACCAGCCTCAGGAAACTAGTAATATCCGACAGACCATGGCCTTTTACGCATCTGGCTTGAAACCAAAGCGTGTGAAATCCAAGAAGACTGCTGCTCTCAAAGATTCGACCTGGGATAAACACTGTGATGACGAGTTAGCACAGGCGATGGCTGGAGCTATGGCACTGAACGAAAGCGGAGATCTTCCTGGTTTGTCAACGGCTATTGAACGGCTTGAAGCCTTCATTCTGATAACTTTACATTGTAGCTTCCAACGTCCAAGATAACTCAACTCGCCCACCTATGACTCAAAGCTCCAATGCTGGCGACGTTCGGTCTTTGGTCTCATCGGAGATTGGAGCCGCCTCAGAGTCTTCAGTGCAGTTGCGGCCTATTTCCCCACCCTCCTCATCGACAAATCCCAGTAGTCCTCGACGTTCAAATGCAGAACAGGACGCCTCATTCTTCTTTTTGGGTCTCCACGATGAGCCGCCTCGTGCAGAGTTCTACCAAGACGACCAACGCGCTTCCAACATGGATTCTGGGAATCAACCTGCATTTCAGAATGGCCCAGACAGCCAAGGACTCGGAGATCGAAGCAGATCTTCGGTGGCCATGGAACAGCGCCGTGAATGGGCTACCACAGTTGGTCTTGGTCATCCTGGTAACAGGTTGGAACAGCGGGGAGATTCAGGCGTCTATGTTGACTCCAGGAATGAGATACCCAGTCCAGGCGTGGACCGAGGCCAGGACTCTGGCTGGCGCCCTGCGCCAGGTCCCTATTCATATCCTGATCCTCGCCAGGAGAGCAGAGGGCATGGAAACCAGATCGTGTCTCCAAGCCAGGATGGTAACCCTAACTCAAACAGGAATTGGGGATCTTTCCAGGACAACTATACGTATTCCGACTCTCATCCTAGCAGGACTCCGCATCAGCAGGATGTCCATCAGGAGTGGGGCTCTATACCAGGCACTCCTCGCTCCGAGTACAATGTGGGTGGGCCCCAAACCTACATCTCTCGCACAGAATCCTCTCGCATTCACCCATCGGACGACCATTCCAATCTCAGGCCAAGCCTTGATAACTATATGCCTTCCCCGCTGACATCTCAACGAATCGAACACGAACCTTCCAACCGTGGGGCTCAACCTTTCCTGGATAGATCCATTCGCAGTTCATACGGCGCACTTCCCCCTTTACCCGAGGAGGACAGCGAACCAGCTTCAAACAATGGCTATACCCGTCCTCGTCCCACACCTCTAGTCAAGGGAACGGATATCGGTCTTTACCGCCGCACAGAATACGGACTTCCCGCATCGAATTTCTTCACACGCGCACCGACCTCAGATTTCCAACAAAACGCCCCAATCAACGTACCCGCGGACAACGTACCCGCCGCCAATGTACCCTCCCCCAATGCACCCGCTACCTCTATTGCGTTCCGTGAAGGCTCTGAGAGCAACTTACACGAAGCAGGCTCTAATGGCGACTTAGTAGCTTTGGAGCAGACCTCTGCTAGGGAGGAGACGGTGCCCATCGATCTACTCCTTGGCGACATTGTCAACGGGGATGATTTTGTGGATGGGGATAGTTCGCAAGTCAGAGCAGTAGGCCGGAGTGGTGGTAAAGCTGCAGGACGTGTCAAGGGAAGGCAAGGCAAAGTTGCAACCCCAAAGGCAGCGGCTCCGTCGAACAAGGGAAATGGTCGCGGTGGTCGGAAAGGAAAAGGGCAAGCTTCTGTCAATAAAGCACCAACTGCCGCTTTGGCTACTCGCACAACAAGGTCCCGAAGTATGACGCCTGCAGTTGAGAGAGCGGCTACGAGCAGAGTCGTGAGTCGGGATGATATTTGAGGCCTGGTCAACGAGGCAGACTTTGACGAGGATGCTGAGGGTAGCGTAGATGAAGGGTCAGACTGAATACCACTCTCTACATACTTACATGTCTTGTAAACACAATTTTAACTACGCAGAATTGTTGAGACAAGTTGGCTCTTGATGTGCATGCTCGATCATTACTTGACATCTTACCATCATTCTCTACGACGCCTACAACTGCCAGGAACTGTTGCGCTCATCTTCTTTCAACCCTCCATCTCAGTGTGCGGCGACATACATGGCCAATGTGTGAGTGCCGGTCAACAATGACAATCGTGAGGAGCAATGACTATTCTTGCAGTATGCTTCGACGAAGCTGTTTGAGGTCGGCAGTAGCCCAGCAGACACGCGGTATCCTTCTCTCAGCGACTTCGTGGACTTCGGCTATTTCAGCAAAGACTAGCATCACCTTCCACCCGCCTTCCAATCAACATGCCCAGCCGCCTCGCCGCGGTGGCGAACAACCCGTTGATACGCATTGTAGAATCCTAGTGCCAGAACCAAGGAATTTTGCGATTCCTGTAGGAGTCTATGCCAGGACTTCCCGTCACAGCACAACGACCAGAGAGACACACGGAGAAACTACCTTAACGCAGGCCAGTCTCCAGGACTAAGGAAAACACCCTACGCGCCTTTAGGACGCGGTATGATCGACCGATCGTACTCCTTAACTCCGAATATCCTTATCCAAGCGTTGTACTCTTAAAACCAGGAGTTCATTCAACCGTGTCGGTCACGCAACGACAAGTGCCTACCAGAAATAGCACTACGGGAAGTACCCAGGCAGGAGATACTCTACCAAGAAGGCTCAAGGAGTTTACTCGTGCTAAGTCAGAACTCGCGCGACCGAGAATAGATCACGGAGAAGATCTCTCTTCCGGGCCATGGCGCCTTCGGAATAGTGATCTCCGCTCCGACGCCCCGCACCAAAGAAGAAAACGGACTTCGATTCGCCGCCGCCGATCACTAAAGATAGACCTGGCTAAAAGGCCCGATCATGGACCTTGTACCTCCCTGGAACTCGCGTATTGATGTGGCGTCACTGAGTTGTCGAAAACGAATCACCTTCCAAGCGCTAAGGACAAACCCAACCAACGCCTAAAGACACGAAAGAGCTCATTAAGGAGTTTTGCCAAGACAAGCGGGACCTCGGGAGACAGAAATAGACTTAAGGAAGAGCCAGATCGGTGGTGTGGCGCACTTGGCGCTGACCAAGTGTTCAGTCTTCTCCCGGGTCGGCTGTTTCGAACAGGGATGGCCAATCAGGACGCTAGTACAGAATGACTTGACCCCCGAGAGGCCCGACATGTAGTAAACCCGCTTACAGTACAGAATAGTAGGAATAGTATAAAAGGCCAGAAAGCGCCAGTAGATAGGCAGCTTAGTGCCCCCACAGTATCCGCTAGTAATATGCAGTCGCTGTAGTGAATCTAACTCGAGTTTCGGCTCAACTTACTCTGAATTTGAGAGAACCCAAAAGACCTTGAAAGCCCCAAAAAAGACCTTAGAACCATTTAGGCAATATCAGGTGTTAGCAAACTCCTTGAAGAATTCATCGGTTCCTATCCTCCAAGTCACTAAGACAATACTAAACGACACCACTTGGCGTTACACCGGGGGCAGGGTCCAGGGCAGACACTAGTGTCTGCCTTAACGGCAGACACTCGAGCTTTCGCCAGCTTTTTTTCTTTGACTTCATGATCCTTTCAGTTCACCGTTGGCGGTCCGGCCCGCCAGTCTGCGACATTTCCGGCTCTCAGATTCCTTTGTTTTGTAGATAGCCGAGTCGAACCAGCTCGTGTGTATACTTCTCAAATAAAATACTATTAATGAAATTCTGTTTCTGTACATTGTGCATTATGTTTCGGCATAGTAGGGTCTCAACTCGGCGCAGCCTCCGACGCGGCTAAATCAAATACCGTCGGCCCGATCCATCCATCCATATTAAGCACTCAACGCCGCTCTTCTCTAACTCTTCGATAGCATGTGAATTTTCAGCTGTGGCGTCTCCTGCGCCAGAAATCCTTAGTCTCGTCAGCGCGTCACAGAGCCGTGACGCTGTTACTCGCCAGATCAAGCCGCGAGACCTTCCAGCCCAGCACCCACCAGCACCACCAACACTCAACCACGACATGGTCCGCCCCGCCATCGCCCCCAGCGGCATACGCCTTTATCGCCCGCGAGTCGGCCCGCGCATTTTTTCCATTCGTCGCGGCAGCGCGCTCACCCTCGCCGAACGCGCCCTCGGCGACGCTGTCGATCGTTACCACGGACGCTTCGGTCCCCAAGCGAGAATCTTCGCCCTCGCGTATGTTTTCAGTGTCTGCACATTTGTTTACTCACTCATACTAGGCCCACTAAATATCACGACCCCGAGCCGCCCCGCAGACTGCGCGGGCACCTCACCATCCGCGTTTTTAACCCGCAGTGCTGGTGCATCGGGGCGATCCATTGGTTCAGCCTTCGTGATTCCGACCCCTTCGTCCACGACGAATCGATCCCTGGCGCCGTCGCTCGCATGATAGCGCGCGATTCGATTGTGCCGCCGTCCCAACGGCGCTTCAAGTACTGGTTCGACATTTCGGACCACATCCCGGTGGGTTCTTTCTCTCTTTCATTCTCTGTTTTCCATTGAGCCCTCCCGAGGTTCAATTTTATCGCCCCGTTTAGACTACCATTCCCTTGCTTTGTATTAGTATTGTACCATCTTTTCTTGTAGTGTATCATGAACCTCACCAAAGCCAACCTATAACCAGTTTTACTATCTTTTGTACTTCATATCTAGCCGTTATACCTTGTACCTGTTAGCATTCATATGTATTAAACACTCAGCAATATACGCACCATTGATTGCCTTGCCCTTCATGAAATGCAGGAGCCCGTCTGCACGCTCTACGGTGCGCCATCCTTTTTCCCTGATTCCGAGTGGTCTCTGCTCCTGCCAAATCTCTGATGAGAAGCACAGGACAGCGCGCACGTACCGTTCGCCACCACGAGTGTTCCGAGTTATGATGGCATCGATGTCGTGGACGCTTGGATGGTCGTCGTTTCTATACACGACAATGAGGACCTGACGAAGCAGTCAGTTGAGCTTCAATCGAGATGGTGTAGGCGAACCTCGGATGCTGCGCGCTGGACAGACACATTTGTCGGTAATGGACGAATGCATCTGCTTGAGGATATCCTTAATTGCGCCATCCAGCTACTTACCCATAAGCAGTTCGAATCATCTCTGTCCCTTTGCGTAGCTTTCTTGTTGAATAGACATGTAACGTATGTGTTACAAAAGGTTAGTTTGCTACCTACGATTCCACTGTACGGTTTAGGCGAGCTTAAGGGAGGTCTGAGAGTGGTGACAAGGTTTCGCGTAGCCCGGCGAGATTGACTAATTGCTCATTGTCTGTAATGTCTTGTTAGTTTGAGGGATCACCATTGAGGATGCAACTGACCGGCGTTAACCAATGCCTCCCTCACTCTGTTGAGGGCAATTCTGTCTGATGCTAGTTGGTATGTATATCAGACGGTTTGTCAACACGACCAACCTGCATCGGAGACTTGTTCGCCTTCGACTGGGAATGTCCGATCTGAAAAGGATGATGAGCATGAATCTGCGGTTTTCCTTTCGAAAGTAAACCTGTCTTGGAGACATCCTTGCCATTGCGTGAGGAGGCCAATCGTGCCGTTGCGTCTTTCTGATCGTCTAAAATGAGAGCGCCACATGAATTCAGTTCTCTAGCTATTGATACCTCGACTCACCTATGTGTTGTTGCGTTGTGACAACCCTCTTCAGTGTTTTGAGATCGGCCTGTTTGTGGCCGCTGTCCTGCTCCACGCGAGTCCACCACTCAGTCAAGAGATGGGTCGAATTTCCGTTACGAAAAGATATCGTAGGCTCCCAACTGTGTACCATTGTGAGTGACGTCCAGAAGATCATCCGTGCGACTTGCGTATTGCTTGAGACCGAGTAGCCCAGCCATTTCACCCGATATTGTACCGTTTTTCGGTGCCATCGAGCTTCGTCGATGCATTCTAGCAAGGGGCATTACAGGTTTCCAGAGCTAGAGCTACTCGCTACGTACCGACAACGTACAATTTCATGCTGTTGATATGCTGATCTCAGTCTGAAAACTGCTATTAGTGACCTGGACTCTCCCTGCATTTTTCTGCTACCGCGGCGCGTTTAAGGCTTCAAGACGCTGGGTTCGTAGATTCTTTTTATTGGCACAGCTAACCTACTGTACGTCGGACGGGATGGCGCTTACCTGTCTGATCCCGCTTGCTGCTGCTTAACTTCCTGGCGGTAGGAGGCAAGCGGGAAAAGATCACGTGTGAGCCGAACACATCAGTAAGTCGGCAGCGCAACGTTAAGTCCGGATTCTCGGATTTAACGTCCTCGGCGGGACTTGATGCGCTGCCGGACACCACGTGAAATTTTTCTCCTTGTCTTCGTTCCATCATCATGGTAGCCAGGTCGACTTTTGAACATCAATTCTTAACGCAAGTGCTCTAGTAGTAAAGCATAATAGTTAGCAAGCTCTAGTGTTCATTGTAAGCGCGACCACCGTTCCCAACATGACCCAAAACTGACAAATAAGCAGGGAGAGTCCAGGTCCGATGTTCTATCTTTCGCCTCCAAGGCCTTCCTGTGGCCTGTCTGTCGTGCTACGGCTTCTGTTGGAGGACGGATCGACGATTTCATGGATATGTTGTCGAATGATACCGAGGCCACAGCGTGTTTGACGGTGATAGCGGAGACATACTCGATATAAAAGCGTGTCTTTCCATCTCTTTCATTATCCCTCTAACCAACTTACAACCACCATCTCAGTCATAACACTTTACACCAATGTCGGACCTCTCGAACTCGCGATTCCCCCGCGCTACCGGCCGTCCAACTACCCCGTACATCCTTCGGAGGACCTCGTCCGTTGTGAGTCGCGACAATTCGCATTCCTTTCACCTGCACTCATCCATCACCACCCCAAGGCAGGCCCCAGGAATACCAGAGTACAGGCGGTGCGTACCAGCCTGGTCTCTTTCGGTGATCCTTTGACTGACGTCTCTCAGGCTAGTCCCATCCGTCGCTCCTCGGCGGTGGGTCCTTTCATCGCGTCACATTCGTTCTCTTCCCTCATCTTAATTCAGCCATCCATCGGCGTTCACGGCCTCAACCAAATCCGTGTATTCCTTCAACAACCAGCCTCCGTCGTGCGTCATATGTCGTTGGCCTTGTCTTTCATGCAGTCGCTGATCACGTCACTCAGCACGACGGTCCTCCCTCCTCAACCTCTACCTCCTCTCGAGCCAGCCCTCATGACTTTGTCATGGGAGAGCCTGACGAGGCGGTGCGGAAGCGTCAACATTCCCCAGAACACTCACCTGGGAGAGTGGCGAGACCGAACTGTACCATATCCCCGAAGAAGAGGTAAGCAAGGATAGGGCATTCTTGCATTAATTGTTGCTCATACAATTCGTAGACAATCCAAGGAACTGTGGATGAGAACATGAACACGGTAACTTCACATACCCGCGCCTTTCCTGGCAATAGCGTCTTATCATGTTCTTTCAGCCCGAGCCTGAAAGAGACAATCACGACCTACCTCTTGCCCAGTCTGGTAGCCTCCAGGAAGCTTCACTCAGCGCGCCCTCCAGGGACAGAACTCCGAGGCAGAGGGACCAGCGCGAGCCTGCAATCCAGGCAGACGCTGTCGGCTCTGAGGGAACGCCTGAGAACAATGAGGTAGCTACACTCTCATCTCTTTCATGGGTAGCTTATCGTGTTCCTCACAGGCCGTGCCTTCCGGTGGGCAAGCTATGTCCTACTCCTCGGTGGGCATCCAGACCAACTCTCACGGTCCTCCTCCTCCTGCTGAAGCAAGCACCGATCCTCGCGATGACGACTCTCACGGTCCTCCTCCTCCTGCTGAAGCAAGCACCGATCCTCGCGATGACGACAATCGGCCTGACGTAGATGTCAGGGAAGCAGGCAACGACGACAATGGCCCTCCGGACCAAGACGCCGACGGTGCGAACGCCAAAGCACGTCGTCGTGCCTACGTATGTTGTCTTTGGTTCGTCAGACGTTGTGCTAACTGTTCAAAGCTTCGCGAAGGCCGTGTCACCGCTGCCCAACATTGGGATTTCCCTCCGAAATTTATGCGCATGGTCGAGGACGATGAGACGCACTCCGAAGACGAAGAAGTCCCTCAAGGATCGGGGACCTATCAAGCTTTATCGGTCCCTCATCGTAGCATGGTGGTCGAACGAGTTTATCACTGGCTTTCCCGCCAGGCTGAGCGTCTTTCGGGGATGCAGATGTACGTGCAATATGATGTGGATTACTTCTTGGCTCATCCAGATCCTAGCATCGATCCTGTTCGGCACTCTCACACCCACGTCGCCGATCCTCGTCCTTCTGGCAACAATGCCCTGCCGTGGGGCTGTCCCGTCGACTTCTTCGTTCCAAGCTTCTTCAACGACCTTCCACCGTCAGTGCGATCTATTTACGCGCCATACCCGGCTGCATTCCCCGGCCTGATCACCCGGACATCACCAATCCTGAAGACGTCGACGGCTTGTCCATGAAAGCCATCTTGGCCACGCTCAAACTCACAGACGACCAGTTCGAATCACGGTATAACCGGCAGTCGCTTTTGGCTTACAATCTGCCCTCACGCGGCGAGAGGATCAAATGGGCTACCAGAGGTTTTGGGAAACATCCTGACAACAGCATCACTGGGTCTGACCAGGACAAGTAGAAATCATGCCTGGTCGAGTTGTTTTGGTTGTGGACTTTTCCTATCTTTCTTCTCATACCATGTAGTTTTCCGCCCGCCTACGCGATGACAAAGGCGTCGATGCTCAACTTGTCGGCGTTTATCGGTAGTTTAGCTTACCGTTGTATTAGTATTGCGATCCGAGTATCGCGCCTAGATGTCTCCCTTATTCATTCGCATGGTTTCACGAAACGAAATAAGACTTACGAAGTGCTCTCGTCCCTCGTGTAAGGTGAGTCACGAACCGATGATATCACACCCGAATATGACGGTTTCGTAGGGAGACAGTCGGATGAATGGGCCGCAGGGTGTTGACGCATGTGGATCCCTTTATGCGCTTGGCATCCGGGCACCTTTCTTTCATCTTCCTTCCCTTCCCCCCACCACCATGTCCATCTCTGGAGACTTTGACATGATGAGCTTGGACTCTGACAGCGACCTTCCTCTCCAGGCTCCACCTTCGACGAGTCCTCTTCGTGGCTCAAAGCGTAAGCGTGACAAGCACATAGATGTCCCTTCCACCTCTGCTCAGCACGAACATCCGTTTCCTGGACCTTCTGGCGAGATCCAATACCCACAGCCTCCGCTACCGAAGAAGCAAAAATACCGTCTGCTCAATGATACCGCGGAAGAGCCGAGAGTGACTGCGCTGCCAGTAAGTCGTCGTTTTCATGATTTGCCCTCAGTCTAACAGACGCTCCTAGCCCAGCACCAACATGCAACACGATCATCCTTCCGACGAAGAAGAACAGGACCAACGAAAGATCACCACTCCCCGAGTTCGTACTCCACAAATTCATGCGCTCCTTGTATATTGATCACCTTCCACTAGGCAACGCCGCACCCAGACTCATCACGAGCAAGCTCGACAACTCCGAGAATCCGTGACTTGCCCTTAGGATCCATCGACGAAGAAGAACAGGACCAACGACAGTTCACCACCCCCCGAGTTCGTATTTCCAAGGAATCATGCGCTCCTTGAATGTTGATCACCTTCCACTAGGCATCACCGCACCCAAAGTCACCACCACGAGCGAGCTCGACAACGCCGAAAGTACGTGACCTGCCCTTCGGTATCACCCAAGTACGCAACATGAGCTCCAGTTTTTTCTCTATCTGACGAGTTCCCTAGATCGCTACGAACGGTGAGAGCCGTGCAACGGTGCCAAGCGAGAACTCCAGAACAAGAAAGGGTAAAGAACGAGCACCGGCAGATCCTTTACCGCAGGCGGTGAGGAGTTCTTCAATCCAGGTGCGTTATGTTGCTGCCAGCTATGTTCGGTCTCTTAGGAACGGCGCAGACTCGTGCCATGAAACAGCGAGCGACTCTTCTACACCCTATGACAGCAAATTCGTCACGCGCTGCTCGCGCCACTATTCGTCCTGATGCCGAGCCTCCTGTTCCCTCAGAATCTGTACTTTCAGATTCAAGCTTCTCTTTTCATCCATCCGAAAATGCGCCGTCATTCCTTGTTGCGCGGGCTGGTGCAGCTGCCGTCACCCACAACCCTCCGACGCTTACATTCCACTCCCTCGGTCGTGAATTCGAAGCGTCCCCCAATGATCAAAACGAGGACGGAGCCAACACGGAGGGTGCCGATGCTATGCTCGTCGACTCACATGTTCCAAGCAGTGGAGAACACAGTAGCAACGAAGAACAGGACGTTGTACCCGATCCTGACATACCAGCGTCCGCACCTCTCAATACCGAGGCAGAAGCCGCTCACAACGAGGACGGCCCCCCCGCAACTGCGAATGCTGGCAATATGGAACGTGACGATGTCATGCACGTCGACCCAATCAGGCGGACAGAGGCAGAAGCCAATGAAGTATGTCAAAATTCAGCTGGGGCTGAAGAAAACACTCACGCGTTCTCTATAGCCAGCCACACTCGACATAGTTCCTGCTCTCAAAACAAAGATATCCCCCTAGCGGCAAAGGCCACCAAGGTATCTTGCTCATTTTTTGATAATTGTGAAGGAAGGATTAACGAGCATGAACAGAAAGCCTTCATTTTGCATCTTCGTATATTCTGGCGGGCAATCAATCAGAACATCGCACCCGAACAGCCTGGTCCGGAGGTCAAATCAGCGTGGCTATCGGAACACTCATCCAAGCTCAACGGCGCGGAAATAATCATCGGTGACGCCCTGCAGAAGGAGCGCCAATCTCGACTGAACCCGCAACACCCTTGTCTAAGCGCTGCCGAGAGGCTCGATCTTGCCAGCGCTACGCAACAGGTGACAGATCTCAGGGCGGAGGCCAATGTCTCGAAGGGAAACATAGCTGGCGACCTCATTCGCATGAAGGAAGTTTATATCGTTCCTCTATTCTTCGTCCTATCGAAGTTCGGGCTCCAACGATGGGCTCCTGACGTGTTTGAAACCCCCACCTCGACATACAACCAGATTCACGAAACGATCGCCATCGCAACTTTCCAAAATCTAGCTAGAGGTTACGCCTACGCTGCTATGGGGCCACTGGCAGAGTTTTTCGATGACGCCGTCTTTCTCCGGTCCATCTATCGTTGTTTCGTTTTCGGCTACATGATGACGAAGCAAAGAAGGGAACGGAATAACCCTGGGGTTCTCGTCAAGCACGCTGTGTCTGGGGCTTCACGCAAACGACGCGCTGAGGTATGAGCTTCGTCTTCGTGGTCATTCGTGCTGAATGAGCGTCAATAGCTTTGCCGGACCCGTCGTCAGGCATTCCGTAAAGGCCATCTTGCCAGAGACGCGGTTCTCCAGGATGAAGGAGCTCATTCTGACGACGAACCGACACCTGAACACGAGCATTATGAGATTCGCCAAAAAGAAGGACGGTCCACAGTTCACAAACACATCTTCCGGCTCGTGGATAAACGGAACTCTGCGACCCCTAGACGGGGTGGAGTACGGTGGGTCGGAATTTAGTATGGACGCCTGTGAAGACGATCTCATTGTTTGCCTTACTTAGAACCAAGCGGACTCGAGCCGATCCTGATGTTCCCCAGAAGGAGCTGCTCAAAGGCCCCAAATTGAACCAGATGCCCATAGACTATTGTTCGCCGCGCGTACGTACTTTAGCAGTCTCAGTCTCCTGGAGCAAGCTCGATGCATGGTCGTCGGGATCGCTTTCCCTGTGTTTGAACGTTGCATGACGTGGCACGATATCGAACAATGGAACGATTTGTCGTCAGCAGACTTCATGAAACAGTATGCGCCGGAGGTCTTAGCAGGTTATAGACTGCCTAGATTAGATCAGTTGCAGGACTTGAAGCGACTGAAACTCCTTGATGCTGACGAAATGAAGGCCATCAACACCACGCTGTCTTATGTCTCCCCGTAATCGGTGCTGCTACTGAGCCACGTATCATCATGTTTTTAGTCCGCTCCCTCGTTCATAGTCCTCTACATTGTCACGTAATACTAGAAATGTATCTCATGTCTTCACTCCGTTGCACAATAATAGGCGCGAAGTCACAATTAAAGGCACGACGGCTTTACCGGATTTAACGTTTAGCGGGGTTGATCCGTGCCAATCCCTCGAGATTGGCTTGTCTTCCGACTTCCACTACGACCGTTGACTACGACCGTTGGATTACCCTCCCATTAAATTGCCTGCGTTCCACGGATTGGACTTTGCCCAGTCATAGTTTGCACCCTTACTAGACCAAACTTGTTACCGACTGTGGTGCGCCCTTATCAGTGACTGATTGGTTGATCATAATATCTCTCAAGGAATCGCTCAAGCATCCGAGCCTGTTGCAACCATCTCTGTCTTCCCATTTCCTCCCTACCTTTGTTGCCCCTTCCGAGTTTGCCATTCCAAGTTCGCCAAGTGAAGCTGTTGATATTGGTCCAGTTCACTTTGCGTCAGAACCATGGTCTGGTGTACGTGTACAGTATGTGTCGAGAAGTACGGTGGAGGTGGTTTGAAGTGTACCGCGGCCACTCGTCATACTCATGAGCAGCTGGACCGTGATCGTGCGGCCAACACTTCCATTCCTTCCTTGAATCCCATACCGGAAGAGGCTGAGGCTGAAGCAACAACTGCGGATCCACCTGCAGATGCTGAGCCTCCTCGAAAAGGTAGTGTACAAGCAACCCACTTGTGAAATCACTCACTGATGAGAAACAGTGGTGGTTGTAGACCTTGCGCTGATAACAACATTGCTGTCACAGCTTGTGGTGTGGCTTGTTCTACGAGCAGGTCTGAGTCGCACAGCAGCCGGACAATCTCTCAAAGCATTGGACTACATTCTCTCTCTTCTTCTTAAGCTCGTTTCCACTGCCATAGAGGACGAGTTTCACACCGTGATACAATTTACTGGTGTCGAGATTCCTCAAGACATTCGAGCAGTATATAGGCGACTAGGGGTTGATCCAGAAATCACACAAACTGCAGTGTGTCCAAAATGCTTTACCCCCGTGGAAGGTGCCGCGGAAGTCTGCTCTTGGAGAGAGACACGTCGCTCTCGCCCTTGTGGCACCCAACTTCTGAAGTCTGCTCAGACAAGGTCAGGTGCAACAAGAACAGTATGTGCTTTGTGACTAACTTTACTATAATCTGTCTGCTGATTGAGTACTTAGATACCCCGTTTGCTTTATTGTACACAGTCATTCAAATCATGGGTCACATGGTTTCTTTCACGACCAGACATTGAAAACGCCTTGGAGAAAACCTTCCTACGACCTCCTCCAGCTCAGTTCAATGCCATGCATAGTATTCAGGACAGCCCTGCATGGCAGGCTCTCCGTGGCTTCCTTCAGACACCCTACAATCTTGTATTTGCCATCTATATTGACTGGTTAAATCCTTTCACCAATAAACAAGCAGGTAATCTGAGTTGTATACTATTTGTATATCCTACTGACTGAAACCAGGGAAAAAATACTCCATGGGCGCTGTAGTCGCCTACTGCATGAATCTTCCCATAGAAATTGCTTTTGCACCGGAGAACTGTTTTTTCATCACAGCTACTCCTGGACCTAAAGAACCAGATGTTGTCACCTTGAACCACTGTATTCGCCCTTTCATTGATGAGATTTTGCCATTCCAGAGACTTGGAGAGCAAATTCCCACTCATCGACATCCCAACGGAGCGTTGGTTCGCACTAGAGTGGGAATTCCGGTTATTGCTGACACGCCAGCTCTTCATAAGGTCAATTTCCCCACTGAGTCTGTATCTGATTGCTCATAAATGGACTCTCATAAGATCCTAGGTCATCTCAGCCATTCAGCATATTACTTCTGCTCGTTCTGTGACTTGCTCATTCAGGATATCGAGGAACTTGACCATACACATTGGCACCTACGCAATGGCACCACAACTCGTGCACAGGCTAATGAATGGAAAGAACTCAACACAAAATCTGCCCGTACAGACTATGCCAAAAGTACAGGAATACGGTGGACAGAACTGCATCGCTTGAATCTCTCTCATTGGGATTCTATCCTGCATCACATTCTGGGATTCATGCACATTTGGCTTGAAGGTCTTCTTGAGACACATTTACGGGTCTTGTGGGGAATAGGGCGAGCTGAAACAGATGAAAAAGCGCAGAAGCAGACTAGGGAAACAGTTGCAGAGGAGAATCAGGATGATGAGCGGTTTACTCAAGCTGATGTGGATGAGTCAGTGGAGGAGGCAAGCGAATTGACTAGTGAGGCAGCAGAGAATGTCATGTGGGAGCCACAGACTATTCAGTTAACTTACGACCTTGATTCTTCATCTGATGATGACGATGAGGATTATATTCCTCTAATGCATGGTAAAGGAACCTCCTTGTCTTATATATAAATTCTAACATTGTTCTTGAAGATGCTGATGATGACCAGGAAGAGGAGATTGTTGCCAATGCTGATGGAACTATCACGGATAATACAGATACCGATGAAAGCGAGGAAGACGATGAGGAGCTCACCGATCCTTCGTTCTTGGGCGAGATCACCGAAGGGGGGGATACATTTGGGAAGGAAGAGATGACCGAGATCTGGAAATGTATCACTGAGATGACTCTACCCACTTGGGTTAGTCGCCCTCCCTTTGATCTAGGAAAGAAAACAGCTGGCCATGGAAAGCTCACGGCAGCGGATTTCCTTACCTTGTTTGCCACGGTCTTTCCGCTCATTCTTCCCGAGTTCTGGTATCGGTCCAATGATCTGGTCAAACGTACCATGCTCACCAACTTCTACAATCTTGTTGCCTGCACCAATATTGTGGCATCATATACAACCAACCATAGTGAAGCTGAGAGGTTTCAAGAGCATTACACGGCATACCGAGGATCACTTCCCCAACTTTTCCCAACTTTCCACTCGCTTCCAAAACATCACTATGGGGAGCACCTTAGTGCACTCCTCAGCTATTGGGGACCTCTTGCCTCATTGAATGAGTTTGCTGGGGAGCGTTTGAATGGCATGCTACAAAGGATCAAGACAAATGGTCAAGCAGGTAGCATTGTTCATCACTCTATTGACTTCCACATTTGTTGATCTGCTTGTACAGGGCAACTAGAACTTACTTTGATGCGTCAAATCAATCGACGCTTCAGACTACAAGTTCTTCTTCAAGGCGCAGATGATGCTAGTGTACCTAGTGCACATTTATCTAGCATCTTGGAGCCTGACCGTGCTACTGGTCCAAAAACTCTCGATGCTGAAGCAACAGCGGCATACTTGGCTCCTCTTCCTCATATGGAGAAAGCCGACCACGACATGGTGCTTGCCTATCTCAACGCTCATGGCCCGCCGTACCTTGACTGCGAGCATCGTCCTCTCTTTCCGAACAGTCGTGTTTTCCCACCAGTTGCAAAGCTACGCACCGAGTGGCGAGTGGATGACCGCACCTATAGCCGCATCGACTCGCATTCAGGTAACAGTGCGATACAATTTCGTCACCCGGATAGTGGACACTCAAAGACTGGGTCCATCACAAGTATTCTCTGCATACCCTTGCAAGGAGTTCTTCGTACCTTCTTCATCGTGACATTGCACAAGCCCCTTCCCGAAGCTGACTTACAAAAAACACCATTCCCGAGACATCCTCGCTTGCTTACCACTGCCGTTGATAAAGACCTTTCGAATACACGAGTCGTCATAGAATCGGAACACATTATTACACACCTTACCACGTATATCCGGCCGGCTCGCACGTACAATGTAGGGAAGCCATTCATGGTTATTTGTTGGGCCTTGAATCGCGGTCGTAGATAGAAGAATACATGTTGCATGCAATTTAGTCCGACAACCAGGTGCATACGAAATATCCATAGAACTACATACAGTACAGGTAAGCATACGAGAATCTATATGGGAAACATACGCGGGAGCATACAGAAGAGAGTATGAAAATCTATGATTGTAGAGGAGTGGGGCGTCTGCACCGCCAAGACCTACATCACCCGCCACTTATTCGTGCTCGTGCTCCACTGGCGCGACGATGTCCATGTTGACCGCCGCCGCCGCCGAGCCCGAAACTCTGACCTCAGCCTCGTTGTCCTCCTCGACAATGATATTGTCGTCTTCGCCCTGCTGCTCGTCATCGACAGAGATACGGTCCTCCTCGTCGCCCTGCTGCGCATCATCGACAGGGATACGGTCCACCTGCTCCTCATCAGTGAAGCTGGCGTCGTCCTCGTCCATGTCTTCGTCGAGTTCGATGAACTCGACATCAGCGTCACCTTCGATGTCATCCTTCTTTCCGTTGCCTCCAATCATGCCCGCCTTCTTCAAATTTGCAATCTGCGCAGGTGTTGGATCAGGGTAGGCTGACAATGCCCTTTCGGAGTATTTGGCCTTGAATTCCTCGTCCGGCATGCTCAGAACCTCTATCGCAAATAGACCAGAGTGCTCCGTCTGGAACTGGGCTTTCAAAGCGTCTTCTTCATCACGGTGAGGAAACGCGACACCGTATTGGGATAGGTCGAACTGTTCCTGGGCTGTCAATTCAGTCCTCCAGAACGATGGCGAATGGTAGTCGCGTGCAACTGCCTCGGGTGCTTCTTCGAAGAGAGGAGCAAGCGATTCCCCTCCGTATACTCGTTTCCTCTCCTTGTCTTTGCTGAAAAAAATGGTAAGACACAAGAAGCAGACGGACACGACGTTACATACGTTGCGATACCATTCCGCTTTTTGTAACCAGCATAGCGAGTATCGAGATATTGTAGAAACTCGGTCACGGTCTGGCTACGTCCCTCCTTGCGGCGAACCCGCCAATACTTCTTGTCTTCAGAGAGCTCGTCGTCCGAGTGTACCTCCTCCACGCTGACAAGATTGTGGTATCGGGGAGCCACGCCGAGGGAAAGGCACATGGCCAGCCGATTGTGCATCATCTGGAAAAGTGTTAGCGAAAAGAAGTATGCTGACTAGGTGAGCTACTCACCTTCTGGCGCTGTATGCGCGCCTCAGCCGAGAGTCTACTCTTCTCGTGAATCCCTTCGGACCTGAGTTCCGCGTTCACCTTCGATCCCATCAACTTGTAGACGAAATGCCGGTAGATAGACTGTATGAGGGGTCGATCGTGAAACCAAGGTTGGAAGCGGACCTCTGCGGGAGGATAGACGGCCATCAAGCCCATGGTTTGGAAGGTACTCAGAGCGATCCCTTCGTGAACGAGGTTGTAAGGTGACTCGGGGCTGTTGCTGGAGCATTGGGGAGCGAAGACTTCTAGACCAAAACGACCGAGAGCGGAGAACAAGGAAGCCAAAGTGCCCTCATCCACTTTGCTGATGGTCTTTTCAATCACGCTGGTGCCCTGAGCCGCCGTCTCCTTGACTTTCGCGGCCTTGTTGATGCTCGCCTGGTTGGCCGCTTTGGAGGATGACATGATGGCTTGGACGGTCGCTTCCATGTTGGCCTGCGTGGAAGCAGTGTCTTGCCAGGCCTTCACGGCTGCGGCAGAAACGGGAGGTGGGATCGAATCGTCGTTGTACAGTCCCCAGAGCAACCGAATATGAAGATAAACCCAGCCCTATAGCACGATGGTTGAGACGCGTGAATAGAGAAGAAACGGATGACGTACTTTGAATTTCCTCAGCGCGGGGGTGTCCCTCTCTTTCTTGGGCTGTGGATCCTCGTCATCGGACTCTTCGCTGGAATCAGCGTCGGACGAAGAGGCAGACGAGGAGGATTCGGAACGGCTGCGCCTACGCCGCCTCTTTCGCTCCTTTTCCTTTCCCTTGCCGCGGATCGATTGCTTCTTGGCCTTGGAAATCTCCTTCGCCCTCTCCCTGGCCTTCGACGTCTGCTTCCTGGTGGATTTCTTTCTCTCCTGCGGCGGCTTGGCCTTCTCTTTCTCTGCCTGCCGAGTGGCCTTGGCCTTTTCCCTCGCTCGCTGCTTCTCCGTCTTGGCCTTCTTCGACGGCGAAGGCGTGGTAGGAGCTACACTGCTGGTACGTGGGCGCTTCCTGCCTCGAGGGGGAGTTATGTTGCCTTGCATGGAGACGTCGTCGCTGGTGCGAGGATCGTTGGTGTTCGACATAGTGAGAACTGGTGAGAGGAAGTGTGGACTGAAGATGGTGGAGGAATAGTTGACTGCAGATGAAAGAATGAAAGAAGTGAAAGGACGTGTTGTCATAGGATAAGGGCCACGCGGTCCGGACATTGTCATGTAGGGTCCGCACGAGGCAGTGTCGCGTACAGACAGTACTATAATGCCCCAAAAAGTATTAGACAGTCTTCGTTGAGGTTAGACGACGTGATTAACACACCAATAGTAGTGTAGCATTCATCGACTCGCGCAAGCCAAGCCCAAAGTTTCATATGACTGTATTTCCTGTTCGTCAGTACTAGCATTCCCACTTCATTGTCCTCAATCACATCTGGGTATATTTAACGCACTACTTGGTCACCCGGAGGCTAAGCCCAAAACCCACGACAAGGGGGCGCGCGGATGCCAGCACCCGATTTTGGGGGCCCTCACAGAGGGTACGGTTACAAGATATTGATCGATTGATGATGCTATGTTACAAGTAGATGCCAAGATGAAAATTTGCGGTCCCAAACAACCATTATTCGTCTGCCGGGGATCAGTGAGCAGGCAGGATGAGAACTAACAAACTGACTGTCTTGTTCTTCCTGTGTCGAATCGCCCGAGTCCTGATCATCTGTGGGCTTGTTGGAAAGTGTGACGGTATAGTGAATTGGTGAGATTCACCGTCATCCTCATCCTCTTCGGATGAGCCGGTCGAATCCTCTTCTTCGAGCGCTGAAGACGGCTGTGATAAAAAAGTTACGCAGGACGGACTCGATCTGACCATTGCGTTTTCGATGCTCGTCTCGCTCCCGCTGTCTCTGCTCCCGTCGCTCCTGTCGCCTCTGCTGGGTCAGGTTTGCAAGGTACTCTCGGGCAGCACGAATCTCTTCGTCATCGAGTTTTTTTTGATTCCCTGCGACACATCACCACATTAGGCGCAGCAGTGGTACAAGAGAGTGCACGATGAGTAGCTTACTGATATGCTCCGCTGATGCTCGAATATGCCTACGAGGCCAAAGTTCTTCCTCCCGGTGACCGGTATCCTGTTCCACGCGGGCCCACCACGCGTCCAGCAGCGCGTCAACTCCTGACTTTTCGAATGTCGACACCGGTTCCCACCGACTTGACGCAGTCAACAAAATGAATTATTTAAGTGCGGTTGGGACTGACGGTGGTTCAGGACGCGAAAATAGATGGGATTGGATTACGAGGTATTCGGATCGGTGGCGGCGGCGGTGCCATCGGGCTGCTATGATGCATCCTGGAGAGAATCACTGAGATGAAATGAGCGCAACAAGCTACGCACTTGGCTTGAGAATTCCTCCTTCGGGCATTTGGGAGTGGCGGTTGTCTAAATATCTTGTCGTGAGCGAGTTGCAGCCCACTGCTAATTCGGCTGGCCACGACCGCAGGTACCTCACACACGGTAGTCTTATCGCGATGCAAGACATTCGTATTCACATTGGCTGCTACTTTACTTGCCGAGACAGGCGACTCACCGATGACTTCTATGACTCTCGGCTACTTATGATCGTGGTACGAAGACAAGTAGGAAAAAGTCACATGCACGCCGAGGACCTAGGCAAATCGGCAGCTCAACGTTAAATCCGTCTTCTCGGACTTAAGGTCCTCGGCAGAATTTGATTACACTGCCGAAGCGCCTGAGGGATACGAACGAAGATCACCATCACATCGTAGAATACCATTGAATTGAAAAGGGTTTTAACATGGCATCCTATTAAGTCATAATTCTTTCATAAGGAAACCGGTTCATTGCCCGCATACTGTTTGTAACACTGTGATCCACTTTAAAGATGCCTAACGATATCCTTCTCGATAGCGAGCGCCCAAATCTTATTTGCCTCCTCTTCCGTCCATGTAGGAAGAGGCAGTCTGCTACCCATGTTGGGATTCGCTTTCAGTACAGCTTGGCGTCCCCGAAAGCAACCCGGCTTCTCGCCAACCCAGACCACCCAGAAAGCCCTCTCAGCAGCCGCGTTGTCATCGAAGGGCGGATAAGGGAAGCTTGTGCGGCTTGGCTCTGGACCTCTTGATTTGCCCATATTCGGCGGTCCCAAGGATTCCAAGTCTTTCACAGTTGGCGCTGGGGTTCATGTTCATCAATCTGCAACGTTGTTTAAGGGAGGGAGGAGACGAACCATCGGCCAGAGTATGCTTGGAGGCTACCGCCATGAGTTCCTTTGATGTATAATTCCACCGCCGCTCGCCTTGGGCCTGCAACCTTTTCGGCGCTGATCGTGCTTTGACTCGAGACCGTGCTGGAACGCAGCATTATTAAATTTGATTATCATCATGAAATCAAGAATACGAACGTCTGCGAAAGCATATGAAAGCAGTGGCCAGCAGAGCAACGGTGAAGATGACGGTAGGATCATGTGAGAACATCAAGGCAGTGGCAAGAAAGGCGATGATAAAAAAGATGGCGAGAAAGATGGTGGAAGATATGCAAGCAGCGGCCAGAAATGCGAGGGTGACGATGACGGTGAGATCATTCGAGGCCATGAGAGCAGTGGCAAGGAATGCGATGGTAAAGAAGATGGTGAAAGTGAAAGCCATGTCGGTCAGTGGCACTGATCGCGCGTTTTTGGGGCGTGTCACCTGGCTCCTCACAATGAATGCCTCCGAGGCACATGTCGGCTAGAAACGCGTGTTTCTTGCATCCAACTCTTGATGATATGCGGCACCTCCCTGGACAGCTTCATTGTTATCGATTCATGAGTTTTAATCTCGTCTTGTAAGTATAACTTACATACCTCCTAAGAACGCCACACTTTCTCGCCAGTCCGAGAAAAAAGTCCGCTGGGATTCTTAATGCCAAAGATGTCGGTTCGAAAGTTAGGGATTCGGGTAGCCATAAGAGCATATACATACCCTATCGGAGATCGCCACGGCTCCTCGCTTCTGCTGAGGAGAGAAACGGTTTTAGGCGTTCATGTACGATGCGATGGGCATATCTGAGGGCCCCCAAGACAGCTATATCACTGTCGGTTCAAAAGTTAGGGATTCGGGTAGCCATAAGAGCATATACATACCCTGTCGGAGATCGCCACCGCTCCTCGCTTCTGCTGAGGAGAGAAACGGTTTTAGGCGTTCATGTACGATGCGATGGGCATATCTGAGGGCCCCCAAGACAGCTATATCACTGTCGGTTCGAAAGTTAGGGATTCGGGTAGCCATAAGAGCATATACATACCCTATCGGAGATCGCCACGGCTCCTCGCTTCTGCTGAGGAGACACACGGTTTTAGGCGTTCATGTACGATGCGATGGGCATGAACGAAGCGTTCCAGAATGTGTTCATCGCTCTCGGTTCATGAATACGGCTTCGAATAGATATTAGAATGGCCTTACCTGCTCGAAGAGCGCAACGTTACGATCCTGCTTTTCGGATGGAAGCGGATTTTGGATAATCATGTTCGATGCATCGTGCCACTTGGAGGACGTCGTTGGCTCGTTTGCGCCACAGGAGACACAACGTGTTGAATCTAATTGAACCGGCATGGACTGTCCCTGTATCATATTTCTCTCAGTCTTTCGCCAGTGGCAACACAGGATCTCACACTATACATATACAGTACCCAATTCATTTCTTGACAACATTGTAACGCCCTGTTTAATATATTCCCTCGGACCGACGATGGTGGAGAGCAGGCAAGGCGGAAAAGCTCACGTGTTTCCCGGCAGTGTGATCAAATCCAGCCGAGGACGTTAAATCCGAAAAGACGGATTTAAGGTCGAGCTGCCGATTTGCCTAGGCACTCGGCACACACGTGATCTTTTCCCGCTTGCTTCCTGCCGCCAAGTGATTAAGCAGCAGCGGCGGGAACAAGCAGGTAAGTGCCTTCCCCTTCATTGTAGAGTAGAGTAGATGCAAATATACCGGTTCGAACGAATTTCCGAATCAGTGAAAGCCTGATTGCCAAATGGCAGCAGAAAAATGCAGGGAGAGTCCAGGTCGCTGATACCAATTTCTTCTAGATGGATCTTAGTGAACTGTTCGACGTCGAGGCTGAGGAGTCTTTTGCAGATGGGGAGGATGAGGTTGACTATGAGGATGATTTGGAAGGTGTGTAACTAAACCATTGGACGCCGCGCACCAAACTTATTTAGCCTATATCATCACAGGTTTCATTGACGACGGAGCCAATTTTCAACCCTCACAGCGTCGAACCACCCCCTCAGAATTGCAATCCCCTTCATCCTCGAATCTCCCTCTACCGCAATCAGACGCCTCTCATGACAGACACGGCTGGGTGGACCATCTTGCGGTGAGATACGCGTCGGGGCAGGGCCAAACCTTGCCAAGACCATCCTTGCCCACGGACAACGATGACTGCCCTCTGGAGAAACATCTCCTCGAACGGGTCTACACAGACCCATATATCTACATCGTTCTTTTGTATTGCAAGGTTGGTCCTTCTCTGATATCTTCGCATGCGCCTAACTCTCATTTCCAGACTGGCTGCAAACCCGCAGTGTTGTCACGCCTTGTCGAGGTGAAGAGTTCTCGCGCCGAGCTGAACATTCTCGATGCTGTCCCACACCCACTCATCGACGGTGTCTTCCTCATCCTGGAGCGCGACTTTAATCCCCAGATTGGCTACGTGCTCCAGTCAATCCCTGCCTGTGTCCGTTCTAGCTTCTTCCCGGCTGCAATGCGCTCCATCGGCAATCCTCCTCCTAATCCCCCTCGCTGGCGTCCATTTCGTGTTTATATCTCCGATGTAATAAACCACGCCGCCTTCCTCAAAGTCATAAAAGCTCCCCCCATCCCCCATCTAGGCGGCAAGTGGGTTCAAATCCCAACGGGCTTGTACCAAGGGGATGTTGGGCTTGTTATTCGTCAATACGTCTCTGATGAGGATCTTGCCAGGGCAGAAATCTTACGAAGGAGGATCGACAGAGCACAGCGCACGGCAGCGGATAAGAGGCAGGAGATTTACACTCTTAGAATGCAGCAACAACCGGAGCTGGATGCTGCTCGGGAGAGGACTTCGAGGGAAGTGGAGGCGAAGACGCAAGAGGCGGGCCGGCCGCCTCAGACGGTTGACGCCCGTCGTGCTTGGCTGACGAAGAAGGCAGCTCTCGACGAGGAGGCCAAGAAGATCAAGGACGCTTATGCTGGAATGGAGGCGGAGGCGGCTCGTGCAGTAGAGGGGAGACAAACAGAAGTCCGCCAAATCGAAAAGGACTGCGACGATATGCAGAATCAGCTTGAGACTCAGGATCCACTGTGCTCTATTCTAGTTGTCCCTCGTCCGCCAACGTACGATTTTGATTTGATGCCGCAGGAGGGAGATATCTTGGAGGAAGGGGTGGGGGAGGCTGTCGGCGAGGTGCGGCCCGTAGCGGGGGAGAGGAGGAAGAGGAAGAGGAAAGGGGGTGAGCAAGACGTTCGACGTCCACCTGCCCGACTGGCCCCACCAGGAAGTATTGCTCGGCCTGTCAAGGACCAGGAAGGGGAACTCCGCATCTATCAAGGCATCTCCCATCGTACCTTCGAGCACGATTTGGAGATCATCAATTTCCGTACCTCCGTCGTGAGACGTCATCTCACCAGCTACATCGAGCCCTCTCTCCTCGATACCTTTCTCAGGTCGCAGCATCCCACGTTGTCTTCTATGAGAGCCAATCCAAACGCCTCATTCCCTCTTCCTTCGAACTGGTTCTTAGCGTTCGGGGACCACCTTGAAGACTTTACAACAAAACAGTCAGGGACATACACCGTGTCCAGTCATTCATCGGCGACTGGCGTCGAGATCTTCGATGCTGATGGACAGGGCTTCTTCGTTCTCCGGCACCATCTCATGAAGGTGGTGCAAGTCGGCGATTTGGTCAAGTGTCAATTGTCAGACCAGGAGGATGTTGGACCAGGATTTGTTGTAGACATCTCGGAACAGGGCGGTCAACGGCATGCAACAGTGATGCTGCATACTCTCACAGTCATCGAGGATTGCGACGACGGTGATGCCGACGAAAGTGATGTCGATGAGAGGGATCCCGCGGATATAATTGTGCGTCTCCTATCATCCTTGCTTCTGGAGAGTGCATGCTCATATCTCGCAGTCCCGCAACGTACACGTCAAGCGCAAGGTACGCGTCAAGGATATTATCGAAGTCAGCGTACGTTCACGACTGTCCCTGCTCCCTGAGTGCATGCTCACATCTCGCAGTCCCGCAACGTACATGTCAACACTCTTCGGGTCCTTGACCAGCACTGGTACGAGAGTCCCGAGGAGACGACGGACGAACCGGCTCCCTTCTTGGGACACACAGGACCGACTCCTTGGTTGGGACGGAAGGTCATGATTGACGCCGAAGGTGATGTACATCACAAAGAGCAAGCCATCGTCAAGGACGTCATTTTGGACAAGGATGGAACGATTGCAGTCTCAAAACGCTACAAGACTGATGCTGTCACCATCGACTGCTACGAGAGAGTTCAAGTGAATCCTCAGCCCATCAACCAGTCCGTTTACGCCAACGGCATCCGGGTCGTAGTCCAGTTCACAATGGTTCGGGACCACGTTGTTCACGGGACATATTACTACGAGCAAGTCCGCGATTGGGAGTATGTAGTCTATAGCATTTCCTTGCGTTCAATACTAATGTGTTCTGACTCCAGAACTCGTTGGCCCCTTCGTATCGCCTGCCCTCTCCGCCGAAATCAGGCTGCATTTGAGGGACCGCTGGAAGTCAGACGTTTGGAATGGGGCGCCGATTATCCCAAGTGGGATCCGGAGGATCTTGCCAAACGGTCTGGCTGGTATCGGAGGGATGAGAAGGAAGGAAAAGCTCTCCAGCGTGCCCAGGAGTTGAGGTCGAATGATCCCACACTCCTCTCACACACCCCTCGAATGCCCCCACCACCCAAACCCCGCACACCCCCTCCCGAAACGTCCAAGGCCCATCCCCACTGGCTGGAGAGTTCTCGTCTCATCAACATGCATGTTGAGATTCTCTATAAAGTCATCGAGACAAAGTCACAGGGTGGCATACAGATGAAAAAGAGGAAGATAGACGAAGGCAAAGATGGTATCAGACTCGTCGCCACCCTAGCAACCAATCCCAGTGGGTCAAATCCTCCCAACGTAGTCCTTCGCTGTGCCGTCCAAACCCTGCTGCCGCAGAAGAAAAGTATTCTTGATGTGAACCTCTGCGAACCTATTCACCCAGGCGGGCGTTTCGGTAATAACTACCGATTGTACGCGTTTCGTGGACTACACGAAGGGGAGTTCATGCGTCCAGTTGCTCATCAGCAAACCACCGACGGGAAGCTTATGCATATGGGCATCTGGGTGGAAGCTCAGGCTGACGGAAAAGATTACGCCAAGAAGGTTGTCGAGGGCAAACCACAGACCATCGTCTTTCGCGATGAAGATTGCGTCCTTATAAAGGACACTCCAGGCGAACGCATCGCAAATCACGAGTGGGAGAAGATGCGGAGTGATGGCAAAGCCCAGTGGGAGGATATCTGGCGTAGCAGGATCGTTTAAAAGTGTACGCATAGACAGACTTTGTGTTAGAACCTTATATATAGATAGACGAACTTTATATGTAAGTGTATCGGTAGCCAGGTGAAACATTGTATTAAAGTACCCAATCATCACTCTATTATCGTAGCCCCGCTAGACGGCAAGATCTTCGGAGGCCTTGGCGGTGGGTCCAAATTTTCCCAACGAGTCCTTGGTGAAACGCTCTGGTCGAATTTGGACGGAGGAACAACGTATCATACGGGGATTGTACGGGAGGTAAGTTTGTATTCGAATCTTTGAGCTTCAATGACTCATGAATCATGCTCGGCCAACTTCACGGTCCGACGTGACTGAACATGGCTTGACTCGGATCCTACGTGCCGCCTCACCTCGTCTCCCCTACCTCATCCTTCTACCCCTCATACCTCCCCCTCTTCCGCCTCTCATTGCCTACCCTCCCCCTACATCCCGTACCCACCCCTTACATCCCCGTACCCTCCCCCCGCATCCCCGTACCCTCCCCTTGCATCTCGTACCCACCCCCTGCATCCCCGTACCCTCCCCCTACATCCCGTACCCACCCCCTACATCCCCGTACCCTCCCCTATATCCCCGTACCCTCCCCTGCATCTCGTACCCTCCCCCCGCATCCCCGTACCCTCCTCCTACATCTCGTACCCTCCCCCTGCATCCCCGTACCCTCCCCCTACATCCCGTACCCACCCCCTACATCCCCGTACCCTCCCCCCGCATCCCCGTACCCTCCTCCTACATCTCGTACCCTCCCCCTGCATCCCCGTACCCTCCCCCTACATCCCGTACCCTCCCCCTGCATCCCCGTACCCTCCCCTTACATCCCGTACCCTCCCCCTACATCTCCGTACCCTCCCCCTACATCTCCGTACCCCCCCTTCATCGTCCCCAGCCCTGCCCGCACCCCCAGCGTCTCCGCCCCCCCCCCCCTTCCCCAGGGTCCCCGTCTCCACCCCCTCCGATCACTGCGTGCGAATTTCTTGGGTACCTCTAGGCAAAGCGTCCTAGGTGCGTTAACACTCGGACTACATTTGGTGCCTTTCAATACAGTAAACGCGCAGGCAGGAACAACTCACGTGAAACCAGAAGGGCAAAAAGATCGCTCCGAGGGGATCGATCAGGAATATCTCGTGTAACAGGAATTATTGGCCTTTGATGCCATACACAAACTTACAGAGCTTCAAAGGCACCACAAAATTGCCCTATACACTTCACCTTAACAAGATAGACTCGCGGAGAAATCAGCGAAGTTCTATGACGTGTAAAACACCCGAGATGATCGACCGCCGATACGTGTGCCTGCCCCATCATTCCTTATATGGACTCACCGCCTGTCTAGTAGAATATGTTGAAACTCGACTTGAACGCGAGTGTGAATGGAACATAGGTGGCATCGTTGCGTTGTCCTGTTATGTGTCGCTGGCATCGATCCATGAAGCTTAAAACTTCCTTGACATCAAACCACCAGCAGCACTTTCTACACACCCTCTCACACCTCAAAATCATGCCCATTCACTTCAAGTAAGTTTCCCATTTGATATGGCACACAATCATTGATTATATTGACAGGAAAATGGCCCTTTTTGCCCTGTATTCAATGGGAATGGGCCTTGTCCTATGGCAAGCTAGGTACATCATCATTTCACTTGATTTTCGTCTTATCAACCCTCTCTTAGGCTCCACCATGCAAACATCGTCCGCGGCGCCGCCTGGACGGTCGAGGCCGCGCTCAAAATCTATGGTAAGTGGGGTTTTTATTATATTTGTCTCTGGCGCCGGATCGGCCGGTCCGATTGCCGGCTGCATCTCGACACGTTCGCTCAACGTTGCGCAGGAGGCCCGTTGCGCGTTCAGCGCGAGTTTGACAATTTCAACCTTGACGCGGGACTCGAACAGAACGAAGAACGGTCCGTTTCTCATTCTATTCTATGTGCCTAAACTGATATGACGTACAGTGTGTGCTTGAACATCAAGTTGGATTGGGCCGTCCGTATGTAGGACATATTGAGCTGTAATGTAATCAGAAAATTCTACCTATATTGTAATCACAATCCGCCGCGTCCGTCCGTTGTCCGTCGTACGCTAATCTTTGGTATAATCTCGTCTCAGGCCGCTGGATCAACAACATGAAAGGGCCAAAGGGATAAATTCACATGTGAATACTATGTACTTATGTCTACGAGCTGGTTCGCCGGCTCACGAGCGTCGCCCGCAAAGTCCGAAGGTCTGCGACAGTTCAAAGACACGCAAAACACAAAGAAAAACCTGGCGAAAGCTCGAGTGTCTGCCGTTAAGGCAGACACTAGTGTCTGCCCTGGTCCCTGCCCCCGGTGTTAGACCCTTGTGTTCGTTAGAAGGCCGGGTTGCAAGTAGTTCTGCCTTGCAATCACGCTCTGTTGTGAAGTATTCGCCTTTGAGGAGTTTAGTTGAGTTTGAACGAGTGTTGTTATCGTCTGAAACACCTTACGGAATCTTTGGTCCCAGTCCAAGACACTAGAAGTTTGGTTTAAGGACAAGGAAATCGCCTTACTTGGTAGCAGTCCAGTAGCATAAACACCTACGGTAGCGGCCTGCCATAAGACAATCGCCTTGTACAAAAGAACGATCAATAAGAAGGAGCTACATTGCCTCGCGCTGTTTAAGGTCTCCGTACGTTGTGACTTCGGCCTACGACTTTCAGATTATCTTGTTCGACTTTGTGAATCAATCTCCCTACACCCCCTAAAACTACTCGAACGCAAGTTCGGAATACATCTCTATTGTTCCAATACCAAAAGTACTTGTTCCTTTGAACGACTACACCAGCCTCGCTCCCACAAGGAGTATTAGTGAGATATAAGGATAGATAGGATAGATTTCATAGTCCCTTTTTAGAGGTCTATTTCGAACGTGCATATCATATTTTGGAGCCCACCGCGAGGGGGTGATATATTTTGATTTCAACGAAACCTACCAAGGCATCTGCGAAGTCTTAAATTCCAAACAACGACCTGGCTGCTAGGAACTCTGAACGTTATACCAACAGTCAGAACCAAGCAAACCCGCCACCACCAAAAGCAAAACCAGTCATTGCAGGATCATCAAGTCCTACAAACTCTGGGATAGCAAGTCGGCTTCGAACAAAACAACTTACAGCCGGATCTCTCTTCAACGGAACTCCCCAAGAAGTTGCTGCAGCTCAAAGGCGTTTAGCGAACCCGTCAACACCAAAGTCCAAAAAGTCGAAACGTGGAACAAAAGTACCACCGACGCCCCAAGCATCTACTAGGAGAAGAGCTACTTCAGATCCTGAAACACCTTAGACATGATCACGAGTGTCTATTCGGATGTATCCGACATCCGAACCACAAATATGTGCACCTCAAACCCAGATATTTGTATTTGGATGGATATCCGACATTGCATCCGAGATAATTGTCCAATATCCGAATATTTGTGAATATTCATCCGAATATATTCGAATATATCTGAATATCCATGAGTATTGGCATAATATTGCATCAAGAGCAGCCTGAAACCATACCTACTATGAAGTTATGGTATTACACTGTGTGTAAATGTCAATTAGAGTCACATAGCTAACACAGAACACTCATATACTACAGCCCACACTATCATGTCTCGGATGTCTGCTCAGAAAGTGGACATCCGACATTCGAGAGGCATCCGACATCTGAGAGGTATCCGACATCCGACATCCGAATATCTTCGGATGTCGGATACGAATATAATTGAAATATCCGAAAATATCCGACATTCGTGCTCATGTCTAAAACACCTTCGCGAGCTACTACCAGCCAAAGGCGATCTTCAGCCTCCGAAATCTCGCCTAGTTCTATGAACTCCACACCTTTTGGAAGTCCTCTAACTAGCTTAGAAGACGACGACAGTTTACCACCGATTCCTACGTTTATTAACTTTGGAAACTCCAACCCACGAACCAACACTATGCCCGCAATGGCTGCTGTTAGAAAGTTAATCCCTTCTGACGAACTCAGCGATGAGGCAAAAGCAGAAATCAAGGACAAAAAGGTTCCCATACCTTTCTCCAACAACGCCCCCAAATGCAAAGGCAAAACTGGAGAAGATATTAGGGAATTCTTCGCGACTTGTGACTGGATCTTCGATGTCTCGAACGTCAAGGAACAAGGAACCAAAATGGAGATGGCTGCCTTCTACGCAGGCCATGAACAGAGGAAACGCTGGCACCGACATGCAGACTATGCAAAAGGTGTTTGGGCAGACTTCAAGGAATCAATCTTAGCCTCCTACTTGAAGGGTAAGAACGATCCTGAGTATGTCCCTAGCGACCTCAAGGACGCTTTGGAACCTTACATCTCCCGGCCTGTTAATAACAAACAGTATTGGGAAGCGTTCTCGCGCGAAGTCCTCCATATTCTGGAAGCTTTGATTCAGAGTGGAGAGGTAACCAACAAAGGTGCTATTGAGTATATAAAGTCCTCCCTTACGGAAGGAATCTGGCACAATGTCCTAGGAGATCTAAGGCAGGAAGTGTTGAAGACAGCAGTCGCTGGGACTACTCCAACGTATGATTTTACCTTGGATCAAGTAGCCAAGGCGGTCTCCAATTACTTCCTCACGGACAAATGGGTATCTGGTCCCCCAACCACGAACGCATTTTCCAGGGACTTAGTTCCTATGCCCACTTCGCGTGTCAAAACCGAAGAGCTGGACGAATACCTGAACCGTATAGCCTCGCTCCAGGACGTTATCCAGAAAGGAGAAAAAGATAGAGAGGAATCTAGAAAGAATGATCAGAAACTCTTGACAGCAGTCTTGGAGAGCCTGCAAAGAATCAACATTCAAGGTCTGCGTTCGCAAGGCTATGTACAAGAAACACCTAGTGTGTATCTACAAACTCCAACGAATGGCGTCTCGTTTCCGACCAATCTGCCTAACGGTGTCTATAAGGCCCCGCAAGGTGCAATTCCTCCAGGCAACAAGTTTGTAGTAAATGATGGAAGATGTTACTTCTGCCGGGACATGGGACATATAATCGCTAATTGTCCGGTAAAAGAAATGTGTGAAACCCAAGGTCACATATTTAAACCAGGGGGGACAAACATCTACCACTTACAAAATGGACAGCCCATTCAAAGGACCAATGCGAAGCAACCGCTAAGTCCTTGGGAACAGGTACAAAAATACCAACAAGAAAATGCAACCAAGGTATCAGCGTTCCAATCCCAAGAGGATGAATTTGCACCGGATCCCTCGGTATATATGCAAATGACTCCCCAGGAAAGCGAGTTCAGTAGTGAACCATTTTCGGGTTTCGGCAAGGCTTGATGAAGGAAGGAGTGCCTAGTGCACAGACTCCTCCGGAGAGCCAATTGACTGTTCAAACTCGACAAAGTAATAAAGATAATCATTCCAAACCGGTTTCAACACCGGAAAAGACGAAAATACCTTGGCCTCGGGACCGGGTCTCCGTGGTAATACCTCCTAAAGCCCCGGTATCGCCAAAGGTAACCTTCACCAAACCCGAAGTCACCCAAGAAATACCTCCTGTGGATCAGGAAATTCTTGAGGAGATTCTGGCTATGGAAGAACCCGCGCCTGCAGCGCAGCCTAAGGTAGATTCAACTCTACCTTCGAGTACACCAACGAACCAGAAGACCTTACACCCTCAGCAGAAGGTCAAAAGTTTCCAACGCCGCAGCTTAGCGGAAGAATTGCTACACAAGAATCCGAGCTGGAGAGAAGCATGGAAGTTCTTACTTCCGGAAGCTCTCTTAGCAACGAATCCCCCGTGGCAGCAAAGCATATCGGACTTCATTAGAAAACGAAATGCGCCGGTTTCGGTACTCCAACAGGAGGAATTACCCGAGACGGTACAAGACGACTACCAACCGGAGTTATACTCAGTTAACTTACAAGCACGGGACAACTTGCCGATTGGAGGAATTGTAGTTCACGATGCGGTGGAACAGTTCATAAACCTCACTGGAGGGCAATATACTGGACCATTCCACATGACTACGGGAAACATTGCACCAGAGAACGCTGATCTAAGGACTTTCTGGCCTATGATAAACCGCAACGGAAAGAAGGAAAGTCTCATAGACGGGGGTTCTCAAATCGCCTCAATCTCGCTGAAAGCTGCGTTAGAACTAGGGGTTTCTTATGATCCCAACTTCAAAATAACCATGGAAAGCGCAGATAAAGGACGGACTAGTACACTTGGGTTAGCCCGCAATGTACCCTTCGACTTCGAAGGGATTGTGTACTACCTCCAGTTACATGTTCTGGAGGACCCTGCCTATGAAGTCCTATTAGGTAGACCATTCGAGATTGTATCCAACCTGGTAATTACGAACTTGTCCAATGGAAATGCCTTGGGAACTCTGACCGATAATACCAACAGCAAGAAGTTAACCATACCGTCGTACCGACGAGGACAAATACCTAGACATATGTTACCACCGGGGCAACAGGGTTTTCACCTGGACTCAAGGAAGTAGGAAACGCCTACGGAGAGGCGGTGTTGATCCTGGAAAGATCACCTAATGGTAATGTAGAAGTCAAGCAAACATGGGTACCAGGAGAAAGAAGCACACTTCCGAGAAGGGGCCTTAACCTCCCTCTACCTGAAGAAATCTCCTGCGTACATAGACAAGGCGGCAAAAAGCCTTAGGAAACAACATGCCTTTATGAAAGCCTCTACGGTGCCGGGAACTGTCCCAGCTAGCCTGGTAACGCCTCGGGGTTTATTGAAAGAAATCAACACGACCAAGGTACAAGGATTTCGAAAGGTGTTTAACCTAAAGGGAATTGCCGAAGATCAAGAACGAACTAAGTCACACGCCACAGTGACCATGAATCTCTTCTATGGGGTACCACAGGAGTTGCACAAATCATTCTCAGGACTTTCAGTGACGCTACCTAAAGATTATGTGACGGAAGCACAGGACAAGTTCCTGGAGCTGGAAAGTCAACGTCCAGTACGAGGCGTGTTCGCCGGGAAAAAGTATAAACCGATGGCGCTGAAAACCAAAGCCCATCTGGGGACTCTACCCGAAGAATTCAGGATCAAACAACATATCAAAGGCGATCCTCTAGCAGGAATGCCGGAACTCAGTCCAGATCCCCCGCCCTTTGTGCCAACGGGAAGGTATACTGCGGAAAGACGTGAACAACTACAAGCGGACCACCCTGGAGATTTTCTGACTTCGGTGGAAAGACGAATCGTAGACCAACTTATGTGTGGACAGAATGCGGGATTCGCCTGGGAAGAAATGGAAAAAGGACATTTTGGCCCAGAGTACTTTCCACCTGTCAATATACCCGTTATTCCACATACTCCGTGGGTGTTAAGGAACATACCTATACCCCCGGGAATCTACGATGAAGTCTGTAAGATAATCAAGCACAAACTAGACTCAGGCGTATATGAACCTTCGAACTCTTCATATCGCTCAAGGTGGTTCTGTGTAGTGAAAAAGGATGGAAAGAAACTCCGCTTGGTGCATAGCTTGGAACCCCTTAACGCGGTAACTATCGCACATTCGGGGTTACCTCCTGCTACAGAGGAGTTGGCTGAAGCGTTCGCAGGCAGAGCCTGTGGAGGTACACTGGACTTGTATGTCGGATATGATGAACGGCTACTGGCCACTGCCTCTCGCGATATGACTACCTTCTCAACACCTTATGGTGCTTTACGATTAAAGACTTTACCTATGGGATGGACCAATTCGGTTCCGATCTTTCACGACGATGTTACAACCATTCTAATAGATGAGATACCGGCGTTCACAAGACCTTACATTGATGATGTACCTGTCCGTGGCCCAGCCACTAGATATGTACAGCCGGATGGAAGTTATGAAACGCTTCCGGGGCATCCAGAAGTTAGGCGCTTTGTCTGGGAACACCTTCTAAATATGAATCGTATTATACAACGAATGAAATATGCCGGAGGTACCTTTTCTGGACATAAAGCCATCATATGTGCGGAAGAAATAGTCGTCGTAGGACATGTCTGCACTTATGAAGGAAGGAAACCGGCAGAAGAAAGAGTTAAGGTGATTTCTGATTGGCCACCTTGTAAAGCACTGACCAAAGTTAGAGCTTTCCTAGGGACCGCGGGAATCTTCAGGGCCTTCGTGAAAGACTACTCGAAGAAAGCCCTACCTCTTACCCGGTTGACTAAGGACATAACGAAGTTTCAATGGACGGATATTGAACAAGCTAGTATGGACCTCCTCAAGGAAGCAGTTAGGACTTGTCCGATGCTAAAACCCTTGAATTACGAATGGTCAACTCCGATCACCTTGTCGGTAGATACTTCTTACCAGGCGGTAGGATATTACCTATCCCAAGTAGATCCGGATGACCCAAAGAAAAGATACTATGCCAAGTTCATGTCCTCAACGCTCAACGACCGAGAAGCCAGGTACTCCCAAGCGAAGAGGGAATTGTTTGGTCTGTTCCGGGCATTGTCCGCGTGTAAGTACTATCTCCTAGGTTGTAGAAAACTAGAGATTGAAACAGATGCTAAGTACATCAAAGGGATGCTGTCGAATATTGACTCCCTAGCCAATGCCAACCTACAAAGATGGGCAGAGGAGATTTTGATGTACCATTTCAAGCTTATACACGTACCAGGAAAAGTCCATGGTCCAGACGGTCTTAGCCGCCGTCCTGCTTCGGAGAACGACGAAGTAATACCCAGACCCGCTCAAGGGGATGAGGACGATCGAATCAATAGCTTTGAATATCAAGAACCTGAGGACCTTCCGACCGAAGACAAACCTCTGGAGTTTGAGACATTCAGATATGATATCGATACTAGGGGAGGCTACAGCCAGGAAATAGCTAGAAGTCCCTTGCCAAAGCATATGAAAGTATCTAAGGCAATTAGGACCTCCGCGCTAACTGGTATCAAGGACATTGAGGAGTGGATGGAGATCGAGGAGTTCCCTAGCTTAGTAAAGAGCAAGCGAGAACGCCTTTGGGAAAGTAGGTTGCCGGATCTCCAGCCACACTTGGTCGGGAGTAAAGCCCAGAAGGATGAAGACTTCGAAAGATGGAGTCAGGACTTTTCAATCAGACACGAGAAACTATATAGGTCTCACTTAGATGGGAATCTCCGCCGTGTACTCCTCCCGAAGGAACGGATTCCGATTTGTAAAGCTATGCATGACAGAGCTGGTCATAAAGGTCAGTACTCGGTGCTTCAGCTACTTACCAAACGGTTCTGGTGGCCAGGGATGGAGGTAGACATACGGTGGTATGTGCGATCTTGCCTTATATGCCAAAAGAGACAGAAACGAAACATAAAGATAGCGCCAACCATCACCTCTACACCTGGAATATTCGAAAGGGCCTACATAGACACCTTCCGAATGCCCAAGGCCGGAGAGCATTCAGCCAAGAAGAAACAACCATCCAAGTGGGCTGGGTTCAACGCTGTTACCGTGGCAAGGTGTGGTCTGACAGGTTGGCCAGAAGCTAAAGCTCTCCGAGATGAAACAGCGGAAACACTAGGAGAATGGATCTTTGAGGACATTCTCTGCCGCTGGGGCTGCATCAAGGAGATTGTAACGGACAATGGTCCGGCTATCAAGAAAGCCCTTAGACACATAGAGGAGAAATATGGTATCACGGGTATCCTAATTACCGCCTATAACAAACAGGCAAATGGTAAAGTCAAAAGAGGACATTGGGATATTCGCCAGTCACTCTTTAAGGTGTGTAAAGGAAATCCGGAACATTGGCCGGAGTATCTACACGAAGTCCTATGGGCAGAACGAATCACTATCAAAAGGAGTATAGGAACTTCTCCCTTCCATGCTGTAACGGGCTGTGAACCTATAATGCCTATGGACCTAGTGGAGATTACTTGGCTGGTGGATATGCCAGATCACCTTGTATCGCACTCGGATTTGGTTGCACTCCGAGCAAGGCAGTTAATAAAACACAAAGGTGATACGGCAAGGTTAAAGTCTAAAGTCCTTCTGAACAAACAGAAGGCAGCGGAGAAGTTCATGGAAGAATTCAACAACAGCATTCCGCGTTATGTATTCAAAACAGGTGAATTAGTGTTAGTACGGAACACCCGGATTGAAGCTGAAATGAACGCCAAGTTTAAAGAACGCTTTATGGGACCTTTTGCGGTGATTTCCAGGACATCCGCAGGGAATTATGTGGTATGCGAACTGGATGGCACCATCTGGAGGGATAAGATTGCTCAATTTCGAGTAATACCCTTCGTGGCCAGAAGGGATCCTATTGCTTTAGGAGAGACATTCTTCTCTAGGCTTAGGCGTATCAGTCGCGGAGTCGGAAAAGCACTGGATAGAATTGCAAAAACTACTTAAAAAGGATCAAAAACGATAACAATGAAAAAGTAGTTGTGCGAAAAAGATTTGGATGCAATTGACAGTTAAGGATGCAAGACTGGCAGCAGAGGGACTCGAACCGGCGCTCGGGTTTGAAACCAAGTCCAAGACGAGACGCTCAACCGTTGAGCCAGTAGTGTCCGAAATAATCCAAGTGCTCTGGCAGGATGACGGGGACGTCATCAGAAAAAGTAAAAAGGGAATAGAGGGACAATGGTCCCATTTATTCTAAAGACTATAATTTTGAAATAAAAATGAAATTTTGGGCTCTAAATACGGTACAAGAGAGCTTCGTAACAAGGGAATGGAAAGAAAAAGGGTCGTAGCCCCTTGAGAAGATGACGCACGACTCGGGCA
The DNA here is from genome assembly GCA_019915135.1 of Strobilurus pachycystidiatus. Classification (NCBI taxonomy): domain Eukaryota; kingdom Fungi; phylum Basidiomycota; class Agaricomycetes; order Agaricales; family Physalacriaceae; genus Strobilurus; species Strobilurus pachycystidiatus. The sequence goes on from JAHLMK010000015.1 coordinate 416,024, forward strand.
GGGCTGTGCCCGGCTACGAACAAGAAAGCTTAAAGATGCACTAAGCGAAGAAAAGAAGCCTGGGCAAGTCCACGCACCTTCAACCGCACCCACCATGTCGTCGCCAACACCAGAGGTCGTTCCGGAAAACAAAGTACGGCTCCACCAAAAACGAACATCAGGGAAGCGAACTAACTTACCTAAAGGAGAAGTCGCCTGCCCCTGCAAACGAAAAGGAGACCTCGCCAGAGGCAGAACGCGTTGAAAATCCTGTCAAGGTAAGCCAGGAGCAGTAATGAAAAACGGAAAAGACGACTAACGCGTCAAAAAGAAGGAACCAGCTGGAGACGCGCGCCCCGAAGAACTCCCAGAAGCACGACCGCCATTTGACTATAGCGGATTCCTCTTGAACAACCGCGTACCGATGGGCCTACGAGCCGCAGGACTAGACGTGTCCTTAGCGCACAAGTTGGTGTCGGCACCCGACCGTACCAGGAAGCTCCTGGAAGAGCACGGATACAAAACGTATCGCGCGGACGCGGTCTTCTGGACAGAATTCCAGGACGTACTCGAGGCGCTCGACGCAGCCGACAACACCCCCTTGGAACGCGTCGAGACCGCCCTCACTAGGGCCCTCGAACAGGTCGAACTAGACCCAAAGAAAAACGACCCGCCAGTGCCGCGTTTTCTAGGCAACCCCCACGCTCGCCCAGACATTGCCCTACAGCTCGAGGAAGACGATGCCCAAGTCGCTTTCCTCGCGCCAGAGCAGCTCTGGACCTTTGTGCCGCAGACGGAAGTTGCTGAAGAGTTCTGGGGCCGCCTGATCCCGGTTCTCAAGAAAGCACGCACCTCCCAGCCCATATACTTTTCCTTCAGCCACGTCTTGGACCTCCTAATCGAAGAAGCGGCGTCGCAGTGCCACCTCCAGCTCTTTGTGCCGGAGGAACCCGCCCCCAAGACCTCCGAACGCGACGAGAAGGACGACGACCAGGGCGAGGCAGGCGATAGAGAAGAGACGCCGCGGCGAAGAATGCAGGATGTGGAAGAGGAGGCGGGCAGCGAGCCGGAGGAAGACGAGCTCGCGACGGACAAGTCCCCCACGCCGGTGGCCCCGCGACCCCGACCACAGCCGAAACCCCACTCGCCAGCCAAGTCCATGAAGGCGGTGGAAGTTCCGGCAAGGCGACACATGGTAAAAGGGAAGGGAATCGGCCCCAAGACAGCGAACCAGTACGTTGTCCGGTGATTTATAGCTCCCTTGCTTCCAGCTAAACGACGCCCCAGACCTAAGACCATCGCCAAGGTCGAACCGCGAGACAAGGAACCTTCGGAGGTCGAGGAGGACGCCGAAGGAGAAACCGAGGCCGAAGAAGGAGCGACGGAAGCCTCCAGCAAAATGACAAGGCACGTTCCCCTATACGACAACGACGCGCACTGTCTCGCCTGTGAGCAGCGTAGCGTCGTATGCACGTTCAACCGGATGCGGTCGAGCGACCGCGGCAACAAGACCAGTTGCGACCAGTGCTCCCTGAGTCGAGGGATCTACGGTCCATGCCTGCTCGTCTGGGACCGGGAGCCAAAGGCGCCAACTTGGATGAGTCTCGATGGGCGTCTTCGAGCCAAGTTGCAGAAACTGGCGCAGCCGCTGGTCAGCGACAAGAAGATCTCGAGCGCGCGTTATGTCTACCCTGCGCGTCGAGGAGCGGCCGTCAAGTCGGAGGTTCAGGAGAAGAAAGAGGCGACGGCGCAGTCTAAGAAGCGCCGAAGAGAAGTCGAAGAGGATAGCGAGGTTGAGGTGGTCGAGCCCCCGAAGAAGAAGGAGAAGGGGAAGGCCAAGGCGAAACGAGCCCCGACCCCGGTACCGGACGACGACGACGACGAACTCGAGGAGATCGAAGCCCCGCGCGCACGCCAAGAATTGACGCGTCGCGTCTCGCTGATGTCGCCACTCCGTCTCGTCACGGAGAAAGAAAAAGCCGAGCAGGACAAGAAGCGAAGGGCCGCCAACGCAGGCGATGGATCTTCGCGTCAAACCATCGCGCCCACCTCCTCCGCACGCGACTTCCTCCCCTCGATGGACCAACAAGAAGTCACCGACCGGGTCAACCTGATCCTATCGTGGTACTTCACGTTGCCGCCCACCGCGCAGAAGAAAGTCAGGGAGATCATCGGCAAGAAGTAAGACTTCGTCGCGGACAGTTTCCCCTTCGCCGCCGCCGTTTTTGTTAGGACAATTTACGAACAATATATTTTACATGTACCTCTACCGCACGCACCCGCCCGCCAAAAATAAAAATCCGCTTTTCATTAAAAACAAGTGTGATTTTCTAAGAAGAAAGAAAAAGACCTCGAGACCTAAGGTGTTAAGGCAAAAACGCCTTAAAGGCCAAGCCCAGGCAGAGCAAACTTCTCAAAAGTCAAGAGGAGTTTTGTATAAGGTCTAAGGAGAAATACAAGCGTGTATAAAAACGAACTAAGGAAAAATTCTATAGGACCTGGCTAAGTAGACTAAACGACTAAGGTCTTTTGTAGGCTAAGGTGGTTAATCTTAGACCGGTAAAGGAGTTTCGATGAGGAAAGAAGACTAAAAACGATTCCAATCTGGACCCACTGGGAGACGCGCTAAGCGCTCGTAGAAGAAACCCGAAGACCTAACATCAAGGATCATGATATAGTTTTCCAGGAGTTCGTAGTCCAGTGTGGAGGCGTTTGACCAGTCTATTTCCCAGAAGGATGGAGTGACAAAAGACAAATGCTCATCGGCTCGCTACAAGCGCAGAAGTTACAAGGTGTGCGAAGCGCGGGAAGGAGTTGACGAACGGTGTTCGAAGGAACTTCAACGTGGGGAGCCAAACGCCTAAGACGAGTAGGTCGCATCAAGGCTCCCAACTTAGGAAAACCATACAAGGCAGAATTCGCTCGCTGGAACTCCGGCCACCACTTCATAACAGTTACGATGGACGGAGGCGTTTGATCGTACTGAACAGGGAGGATCCGCAAGGCGTTTGGATCGATAATCAACTCGCGAAGAGTGGTATCGAATCCCATGTAACCGCCGAAAGTGGATTCCACCTGGAAGAAATAATCAGAAAAGGCGGTTCTGGAGAAGGTGTTTGCGCACCATGAACCGAGGAATAATGTCCTTCATCAAGTCGGGATGCACGCCTGGTATGTCCAGCAAACCATACCCAAGGAAGTTATCAAGGGCGAAACCGTCGAGGGTCCTCCCATTGACGGCTCGGAACCAAGACTTACAAAGCTCCACGGCTCCGTAGTACAAGGGGAAGAAGTACCGGCGAAAGCCAAGGTAAATGACGGGGTTTTCGTAGAAGGCGGGATCCCACATATACGCCAGGCGACGCTGGAGTGGAAATAAGCAGGCATAAAGGACCGCAGGCGTTGTTACGCACCAAGGTATACAACAAATACCGCAAGGACGGGACATCCAAGGGCTTCCCTTCACCAAAATGAAGTACGGGCTCTTCTAAGGCAGCTACCGCCGCGGTATCGTCAACCGTGGAGAGAGTGCCGTCGTCATAGCGGATAACGATGCTGAATTGCCGAGCGAAGGTATACAATTCCAAGGCGCTGGTCAAGGCCAATTCGCCAAGTAGGGCTTCGAGCTCCTCCGGAGCAGGTTGGTTGTGCAAGGGGATACCACAAAGGCGAGTGTCAGAGAACGAAGGGAGAATTGGAATAGGCATGGCGGTTATGGCAAAACCTGAAGCAACTCTGGCGTTTTTATAGAGCGCCTGGGCCGCCGTGACGATCCAAGGCAAAGGAAGAAGCAGCTTAAGCGAGTCTAGGAATAAAGCTTAAGCTACTCCGAAGACCACTGAAAGACCTAGGCACTGTAAAAACCTAGGATGAACGATTCGACGAAGGTGATCGGGAATTCCCGATCAAACTTACTTAGTTTGATGAAGGCGATCACTGGACTTAAGAAGGATCGCCGGAATTGTAACGAATCGCGTCAAAGGAGTAAAAACAAGGTTAGTCGTGTTGAGATGGCTGTGTACTAAAGTAGCTACGGGAAACAAAGTGCTACCGGACCTACAAGGGATAAAACGAAATCCGAAGCCAGTGTAAATATGAAAGGGAAAGGGACTAGGCAACTGGCTAAGACTTGGAGGAGGTTGAGACCACCTTTAGGAAACTACTGGACTTGGTCAACTCCGTCTAAGGCGGAAATGTACAAATCCCGAGTCGACAAAACGAACTGAATCCGACCCCGGATCTCATTGTAAGAAGAAATAATGTCATGGCGGTATTGACGCTCCAACTGGAGAAGTCCCGGCAAAATATTGGGATCATCCACGCCGGCCAAGCGGGTCATGCGCTTATGGACTTGCGCCAAGGCGGCCTGCAAACCGTTGATGTACTGGGGTGCTAATAACCAAGGAGTCAGAAAGGAGAAAGACAAATCAAGTAACAGGGCGTACCAGCGTCCAACTGCTTGAGCAAGACCGGCTCGATCATAAAGGTCGACGGACGAGCAGCTTTAGCGGCGCGGCGAGAAAGGTCGTCGGGGAGCTTGCGCTTAGGAGGAAGTTCCTGACCGTTAAGGGACCCCAAGGTTTGCATGGCGCGCTGATAAACACGGGCGTTAACGTCCATCTTGGGTAGGGCAGCAAAAGGAAGATAACGCACGGAAGTGCTCTAAAGGGGAATCCCAATCAGAACCAAGTAAAGGCAAAAAGACCAAGAGTAGTAAACGACTCACCGCTTCCGCCTCTTTGAAAAGGTTGTTGGACAAGGACGTCTGTTGGAAGAAATCAGCCAGCTGAAGGCGAAGGGCTATAGAGGAATTGAGCATACGTTCTCACCAACGACAATCACGGACTCCTCACCGTCGGTGTCGGCTTCTGCAACATTGTCAGCCCAATCAAAATACTCGCGCTTGAAGAATCGCGCACGGCCATCGGCATCCATGTCGATGTCTTCTTCCGCCTGTTTCTCCATAGCGTCGGTAATAACTTCAGGGGATTTCTTGCTTTTTCCCTGTGAAGAGGTAAGGCGTTAAGAAAGACCTAACGAACAAGTATGAAAGACAAACCTTGCCCTTGGGGTCCGGTTTAACGAAGACGTTGGTCGGATGCATGGGATGATCAGCAGGCAACTGTTACGACCTGACCCCGCCGTGACAAGGACCCGCTCATGAGAGACTACCCCTGTAGTCAACCCATAGCTTTCCTGCGAGCGTACCACGTACATCCTCGTATTGTGCTTGACTGGTCGTACTGTACCAGTCATAGGGGCCCTCGATGGTCGCACATCCATCTCGCCAGAGACTGTGATACCGTAGGAACCTAATCCCAAGGCACGAGGCTCGCCGCCGGACCTAGTCCCAGGTGTGGCGTCGGGGAGCCTTCTCTCGTCGGAGTCAACGACGTTGGCGGAGGTATCGAAGGGAGACATGTGGGTGAGTCCTACCACGGAGAGCTCAGAGTGCCCAACGGGGTTGTATGGGGAAAACTGGTTAAGGACGAAGTCTGAGTAGCTAGTACAACGCTGTCTCTGTATTTATACTAATCCCATGCTTGCTCGTCGTTCCTCTTCTCGAAGCTTCTACCACATACTCCCGATGCGTCGGGAGTGGTCCGACGCTGCGGATGACGGAGATCCCGACATCCCGATGACCGCCCGACAGATCGATGACCGCCCATTGGTCGGGAAGGCGGGTTTGGTCGGGTACCGACTCCCGCCTGACTCACGCGGCCTAAGTATATTCCCGGGGTGTCTTACACCATGTGCGCTCGCTCCAAAGTGTATCCGGGAGGGCGGGAAGCCCGACAAGGGCGGGACTTCAGGATCCCGGTTCTGTCGCCATAAGGGATCGAACTCTCAACCCCTTGATATATCTCTCGGCATCTTCCGGTGTGGCGCTGGTTTATGTAGCCGTAGCATCAGGACGCCAAAGTGTGACCAAAGTGGAGGGCCTTGAGTTGCGGTGAGGCCACATCATGACAATATCCCCTTTTTAAGTTTCTCGTCCCGAGAAACGAAAGAGTGATCTTCTTTATGGGCTCCTACGGTCGCGTCGATGCTTTCTACTAGGCTCCCCGAGCCTTGTTAGAGCAAAAGTGTAGTCGCGGCGGAGGGCGCGATGGCTCGGAACCTGCTACGGGAGGGCCGAGACGCGTTTTCCTCGATGAAGACGCGTTCGGAGGAAATTCTGAGTGTTTGTATCGTAAAGACGATGTTTTGTTGTCCGGGTCACGTGATCGATTTTGTGTGGCGTATATTTTCGATACTCGTCCTGAGATGTCCTCGGGAATGCGCCTTTGATCGTACAGAAATCGATTTTTTCATTGCCGCCGGCATCGGTCATGATTTCGTCGTTCGAGCTCCCCGAGCTCAGAACAGTACCCGCGCCACGCGCTCGGTACCGTAGTTGTGTCCTCTCCGGGCAATCAGGACTCCCTGCGAGTCAAAACCCCCATCTGAGTGCTCAAGACCCCATATCTGTACCCTCAGATATCCATCTGAGGTACAGATCCCAGGGTCTCGCGGAATGATCTGCAGAATCATTCAAGTGAGTCTATTCTCTGGACCCAGGTGCGCTTCTTGAAAGCCTATTGCTGATATCCCAGAAGTCCCAGAGATTGGGTGCGGGAACGAGCGCTTGTGCGCGCAGTTATAATGGCGCCACCCTGGAGAAGGTCCCCAGAACCACTCTCCTACGCCCCTCGACGATGCCCACCTCCTTGCTTGCTCTGATCTCGCGTCGTTCGACAGCCGCGCCGTCTGACGCCCTTCTGGCCGTCAATCATCGCGGCTTTCGCATCCACGCGCGCCCTGCGCAAATTCCGAGCATCGTCCTGGAAGAATGGATCCGGTGCATTGCCGCCGTCGATGATAGTCTGTCGAATGATAATTCGTTCGAGTCTGGTCCTCTGTCGTCGTTGGAGTGGTTGGCCCTGGTAAGTTGGTGAATTGGTTCCTGGTAGTTCCCATTGACCAGGCGCCTTCGATTGGGTGGGTGGACGTATTCTAGTTCACGTTATTGCGCGCCGCGCTCGTCTTCGCTAACGATGTCGAATTTTGTCCCCCGGCAACTTGGAGTCGTCTTTCACTCGTGCCTCCTCAAGGCAGCGAGACTGTTTCTGCATTGGCCGTGAGTGCCTGGGTGCTGTTGTCGCCATGGGGTGAGTTTTTGTTTTTCCTTTTTGATTCGTAGTTCTTTGTCTGACGTCGATGGGGCCCAGTGGCTGTAGCGTTGCCTCCCGTCATCATCATCCGCGGGAATATCGACTTCCACCTCCCGCTTCGATACCTCTGGCGGTGTTCGTCCCGTAGGGACATAGTGACGGCGTTCTGGGCGTCGACGGACGGGGAGGAGAGGGATCGATGGGAGGAGAGGGTGAAGACGGAGGGTCTATCCGAGATGGGGATGGCGAACGAGTGGGAGGAGGTGACCGAGGAGTGGTGGCTTGGGGCGATGGATTTCGTTCGGTAGGGTGTCGATGAGCTCCTTTCAGGGAATTTTTTGTTTTTTCTGTAGTTCGCATACCGGCTTATACCATTTCTTGTTTGTGATACCCCCACTCTGGGATTTTGATCGCGTCGTTCGTTGTGATCGGCGCGTCGCGTATGTTTAACGAACACGTACTAGTGGTGACGGCTAATGTTCCTGATTTGCGTGATGGTCGATCACGCCCGGGGATATTCTGTTGTCTAACTTATCCTTTAGGATCAGGTGTCCGAATGATGCGAGTGCTCGTTTCGGAGGTGTTCCTGCGGGTATGCCGATGGGTGATGGATGCTCGCTTTTGCCGGGAGGTGGCGTAGCGTTTCGTAGTGTGGGGATTGCTTGTTGGCGAAGGTGGTTGTCTTTCGACCGGTGGATCTGGATTTTTATTACGACAGTCCTCGACTGTATTTCTCTTCCGAAGAGAATGAGCTACGCTGCTTGGCTCGAAACCTGTTCTTCGGTCTTCCCACCGCTAGTTTCCATTTCACGTCAGGACCCTCCTCCACGAGGAGATCCACTGTATCGTCTGGGTGGTTTATTCCTGGTTCGCGCGGAAAGGTTTTCCGTTGTCGGAATACAGTACGGGGTGTGGAAAGAGAATGAGTCCTCGATCCAAGGGTTGGACGGGGTTCGTGGATTTCTCGAATTCCACTCCGTATAGGAGACGTAGGTGGTGCGGGGTGTTGCAAGTTTGTTTTGCGCTGTATAGATGCACGGCCCAGGGGTCCAGGATGAGGGAAGGGGGGTGGTAGAACACCGTGAGATCTAGGCGTGGCTCGGTATAGAATGTCGGGGTTCGTATACGTCGTAGTGGCCCCCGTAGATATCTTGCCTGAAGAAGGCATAATCCTTCTTTCGTGTGTCGAGATAGATGTTGGGGGGTTCTCCACAGAACTTCCATACATCGTGCCATGATGGGGATATGTCCGTTCACCAGAGACCGAAGAAGAACCCAGTCTTCCTCTAGTCCCAGCAACCTATAGACCACGTCTATGACCCATGCAGCTCTGCCCAGAAGGCTCCGGTATTGAGTAGGACCTGATCGTACTGTTGGTTTGAATTCCGCGATGTGGATGGTCAACTCCCTAAGGAGGGAGAGTACTCGATGTTCGGTTCTGCGAGCTCGTACAAGGGGGGGGATAGTGTCGGAGGTTGTGGTGATTGGAGGCGTTACCCCAACGCCGGGGGAGGGGGGAGGTTCCGATGTAGTGGTACGTGGGCAGTATGGAGACTTCGTCCTATTGTTACGACCTGACCCCGCCGTGACAAGGACCCGCTCATGAGAGACTACCCCTGTAGTCAACCCATAGCTTTCCTGCGAGCGTACCACGTACATCCTCGTATTGTGCTTGACTGGTCGTACTGTACCAGTCATAGGGGCCCTCGATGGTCGCACATCCATCTCGCCAGAGACTGTGATACCGTAGGAACCTAATCCCAAGGCACGAGGCTCGCCGCCGGACCTAGTCCCAGGTGTGGCGTCGGGGAGCCTTCTCTCGTCGGAGTCAACGACGTTGGCGGAGGTATCGAAGGGAGACATGTGGGTGAGTCCTACCACGGAGAGCTCAGAGTGCCCAACGGGGTTGTATGGGGAAAACTGGTTAAGGACGAAGTCTGAGTAGCTAGTACAACGCTGTCTCTGTATTTATACTAATCCCATGCTTGCTCGTCGTTCCTCTTCTCGAAGCTTCTACCACATACTCCCGATGCGTCGGGAGTGGTCCGACGCTGCGGATGACGGAGATCCCGACATCCCGATGACCGCCCGACAGATCGATGACCGCCCATTGGTCGGGAAGGCGGGTTTGGTCGGGTACCGACTCCCGCCTGACTCACGCGGCCTAAGTATATTCCCGGGGTGTCTTACACCATGTGCGCTCGCTCCAAAGTGTATCCGGGAGGGCGGGAAGCCCGACAAGGGCGGGACTTCAGGATCCCGGTTCTGTCGCCATAAGGGATCGAACTCTCAACCCCTTGATATATCTCTCGGCATCTTCCGGTGTGGCGCTGGTTTATGTAGCCGTAGCATCAGGACGCCAAAGTGTGACCAAAGTGGAGGGCCTTGAGTTGCGGTGAGGCCACATCATGACAGCAACGGCTGGAACTGCGCGTTCGACATCTTCTTGGCGGTGTTCACCAAAGGTTGGAAGATGTGCGCGATGTGGTGCGAAGGCGTTTGAGGATGAATACCAAGGAGATGGAGCGTCAATCCGAGATAGTTCTTGACGTTGTGGAAGAACAAGACAAGGTCGGATGGGACCTTCGAGTCGGAAGGAACGGACTTGATGTCGGTGTTGGCCATCTAGGAGGAATTAAGGAAACAACGACATGAGCGAAGAATAAAAAGGGACACACCAAGACCGCCTCCATGATTTTATCGACCTGCTCGGTGATCTGCTTGGAAAGTTCCATGTTGAGGCAGGCCTTTTTGATGTCGAGACGGTTGAGGCGAGGGAGAGCCATCGACATGCGAAGCCCGAGGACCGTAAAGGTGTCCGGGGTGGTCGCAGGAGGATCGTATTCCACGGAGTAGGCGAGGACGGCCACGGAAGCGTCCTTGTGAGTGGCGATCTCCTTCGCGGAAGGAAGGTAAAGAACCGAAGGCAAAAGACGAGCGCAAGAAGTCCAGGATTTGGGAGCCATGTCGAAGGAAAGTAAGGATGAAAACGCCCAGGAGATAAAACAGGCGTTTTTATAGGCGAGCAAGGTGAAAATTGCCAAGGACCTTGATAAAGATAGAGCGGCAGAAGGTCTGGAGCTTTGCACCAAGGCAGAAGGAATAAGCGTTTTCGCGATACTACTAGGATGTCGGGGACAACCTTTCAAAAGTCAAGAGGAGATGATACGCATTGTAGAATCCTAGTGCCAGAACCAAGGAATTTTGCGATTCCTGTAGGAGTCTATGCCAGGACTTCCCGTCACAGCACAACGACCAGAGAGACACACGGAGAAACTACCTTAACGCAGGCCAGTCTCCAGGACTAAGGAAAACACCCTACGCGCCTTTAGGACGCGGTATGATCGACCGATCGTACTCCTTAACTCCGAATATCCTTATCCAAGCGTTGTACTCTTAAAACCAGGAGTTCATTCAACCGTGTCGGTCACGCAACGACAAGTGCCTACCAGAAATAGCACTACGGGAAGTACCCAGGCAGGAGATACTCTACCAAGAAGGCTCAAGGAGTTTACTCGTGCTAAGTCAGAACTCGCGCGACCGAGAATAGATCACGGAGAAGATCTCTCTTCCGGGCCATGGCGCCTTCGGAATAGTGATCTCCGCTCCGACGCCCCGCACCAAAGAAGAAAACGGACTTCGATCCGCCGCCGCCGATCACTAAAGATAGACCTGGCTAAAAGGCCCGATCATGGACCTTGTACCTCCCTGGAACTCGCGTATTGATGTGGCGTCACTGAGTTGTCGAAAACGAATCACCTTCCAAGCGCTAAGGACAAACCCAACCAACGCCTAAAGACACGAAAGAGCTCATTAAGGAGTTTTGCCAAGACAAGCGGGACCTCGGGAGACAGAAATAGACTTAAGGAAGAGCCAGATCGGTGGTGTGGCGCACTTGGCGCTGACCAAGTGTTCAGTCTTCTCCCGGGTCGGCTGTTTCGAACAGGGATGGCCAATCAGGACGCTAGTACAGAATGACTCGACCCCCGAGAGGCCCGACATGTAGTAAACCCGCTTACAGTACAGAATAGTAGGAATAGTATAAAAGGCCAGAAAGCGCCAGTAGATAGGCAGCTTAGTGCCCCCACAGTATCCGCTAGTAATACGCAGTCGCTGTAGTGAATCTAACTCGAGTTTCGGCTCAACTTACTCTGAATTTGAGAGAACCCAAAAGACCTTGAAAGCCCCAAAAAAGACCTTAGAACCATTTAGGCGATATCAGGTGTTAGCAAACTCCTTGAAGAATTCATCGGTTCCTATCCTCCAAGTCACTAAGACAATACTAAACGACACCACTTGGCGTTAGACCCTTGTGTTCGTTAGAAGGCCGGGTTGCAAGTAGTTCTGCCTTGCAATCACGCTCTGTTGTGAAGTATTCGCCTTTGAGGAGTTTAGTTGAGTTTGAACGAGTGTTGTTATCGTCTGAAACACCTTACGGAATCTTTGGTCCCAGTCCAAGACACTAGAAGTTTGGTTTAAGGACAAGGAAATCACCTTACTTGGTAGCAGTCCAGTAGCATAAACACCTACGGTAGCGGCCTGCCATAAGACAATCGCCTTGTACAAAAGAACGATCAATAAGAAGGAGCTACATTGCCTCGCGCTGTTTAAGGTCTCCGTACGTTGTGACTTCGGCCTACGACTTTCAGATTATCTTGTTCGACTTTGTGAATCAATCTCCCTACACCCCCTAAAACTACTCGAACACAAGTTCGGAATACATCTCTATTGTTCCAATACCAAAAGTACTTGTTCCTTTGAACGACTACACCAGCCTCGCTCCCACAAGGAGTATTAGTGAGATATAAGGATAGATAGGATAGATTTCATAGTCCCTTTTTAGAGGTCTATTTCGAACGTGCATATCATATTTTGGAGCCCACCGCGAGGGGGTGATATATTTTGATTTCAACGAAACCTACCAAGGCATCTGCGAAGTCTTAAATTCCAAACAACGACCTGGCTGCTAGGAACTCTGAACGTTATACCAACAGTCAGAACCAAGCAAACCCGCCACCACCAAAAGCAAAACCAGTCATTGCAGGATCATCAAGTCCTACAAACTCTGGGATAGCAAGTCGGCTTCGAACAAAACGACCTACAGCCGGATCTCTCTTCAACGGAACTCCCCAAGAAGTTGCTGCAGCTCAAAGGCGTTTAGCGAACCCGTCAACACCAAAGTCCAAAAAGTCGAAACGTGGAACAAAAGTACCACCGACGCCCCAAGCATCTACTAGGAGAAGAGCTACTTCAGATCCTGAAACACCTTCGCGAGCTACTACCAGCCAAAGGCGATCTTCAGCCTCCAAAATCTCGCCTAGTTCTATGAACTCCACACCTTTTGGAAGTCCTCTAACTAGCTTAGAAGACGACGACAGTTTACCACCGATTCCTACGTTTATTAACTTTGGAAACTCCAACCCACGAACCAACACTATGCCCGCAATGGCTGCTGTTAGAAAGTTAATCCCTTCTGACAAACTCAGCGATGAGGCAAAAGCAGAAATCAAGGACAAAAAGGTTCCCATACCTTTCTCCAACAACGCCCCCAAATGCAAAGGCAAAACTGGAGAAGATATTAGGGAATTCTTCGCGACTTGTGACTGGATCTTCGATGTCTCGAACGTCAAGGAACAAGGAACCAAAATGGAGATGGCTGCCTTCTACGCAGGCCATGAACAGAGGAAACGCTGGCACCGACATGCAGACTATGCAAAAGGTGTTTGGGCAGACTTCAAGGAATCAATCTTAGCCTCCTACTCGAAGGGTAAGAACGATCCTGAGTATGTCCCTAGCAACCTCAAGGACGCTTTGGAACCTTACATCTCCCGGCCTGTTAATAACAAACAGTATTGGGAAGCGTTCTCGCGCGAAGTCCTCCATATTCTGGAAGCTTTGATTCAGAGTGGAGAGGTAACCAACAAAGGTGCTATTGAGTATATAAAGTCCTCCCTTACGGAAGGAATCTGGCACAATGTCCTAGGAGATCTAAGGCAGGAAGTGTTGAAGACAGCAGTCGCTGGGACTACTCCAACGTATGATTTTACCTTGGATCAAGTAGCCAAGGCGGTCTCCAATTACTTCCTCACGGACAAATGGGTATCTGGTCCCCCAACCACGAACGCATTTTCCAGGGACTTAGTTCCTATGCCCACTTCGCGTGTCAAAACCGAAGAGCTGGACGAATACCTGAACCGTATAGCCTCGCTCCAGGACGTTATCCAGAAAGGAGAAAAAGATAGAGAGGAATCTAGAAAGAATGATCAGAAACTCTTGACAGCAGTCTTGGAGAGCCTGCAAAGAATCAACATTCAAGGTCTGCGTTCGCAAGGCTATGTACAAGAAACACCTAGTGTGTATCTACAAACTCCAACAAATGGCGTCTCGTTTCCGACCAATCTGCCTAACGGTGTCTATAAGGCCCCGCAAGGTGCAATTCCTCCAGGCAACAAGTTTGTAGTAAATGATGGAAGATGTTACTTCTGCCGGGACATGGGACATATAATCGCTAATTGTCCGGTAAAAGAAATGTGTGAAACCCAAGGTCACATATTTAAACCAGGGGGGACAAACATCTACCACTTACAAAATGGACAGCCCATTCAAAGGACCAATGCGAAGCAACCGCTAAGTCCTTGGGAACAGGTACAAAAATACCAACAAGAAAATGCAACCAAGGTATCAGCGTTCCAATCCCAAGAGGATGAATTTGCACCGGATCCCTCGGTATATATGCAAATGACTCCCCAGGAAAGCGAGTTCAGTAGTGAACCATTTTCGGGTTTCGGCAAGGCTTGATGAAGGAAGGAGTGCCTAGTGCACAGACTCCTCCGGAGAGCCAATTGACTGTTCAAACTCGACAAAGTAATAAAGATAATCATTCCAAACCGGTTTCAACACCGGAAAAGACGAAAATACCTTGGCCTCGGGACCGGGTCTCCGTGGTAATACCTCCTAAAGCCCCGGTATCGCCAAAGGTAACCTTCACCAAACCCGAAGTCACCCAAGAAATACCTCCTGTGGATCAGGAAATTCTTGAGGAGATTCTGGCTATGGAAGAACCCGCGCCTGCAGCGCAGCCTAAGGTAGATTCAACTCTACCTTCGAGTACACCAACGAACCAGAAGACCTTACACCCTCAGCAGAAGGTCAAAAGTTTCCAACGCCGCAGCTTAGCGGAAGAATTGCTACACAAGAATCCGAGCTGGAGAGAAGCATGGAAGTTCTTACTTCCGGAAGCTCTCTTAGCAACGAATCCCCCGTGGCAGCAAAGCATATCGGACTTCATTAGAAAACGAAATGCGCCGGTTTTGGTACTCCAACAGGAGGAATTACCCGAGACGGTACAAGACGACTACCAACCGGAGTTATACTCAGTTAACTTACAAGCACGGGACAACTTGCCGATTGGAGGAATTGTAGTTCACGATGCGGTGGAACAGTTCATAAACCTCACTGGAGGGCAATATACTGGACCATTCCACATGACTACGGGAAACATTGCACCAGAGAACGCTGATCTAAGGACTTTCTGGCCTATGATAAACCGCAACGGAAAGAAGGAAAGTCTCATAGACGGGGGTTCTCAAATCGCCTCAATCTCGCTGAAAGCTGCGTTAGAACTAGGGGTTTCTTATGATCCCAACTTCAAAATAACCATGGAAAGCGCAGATAAAGGACGGACTAGTACACTTGGGTTAGCCCGCAATGTACCCTTCGACTTCGAAGGGATTGTGTACTACCTCCAGTTACATGTTCTGGAGGACCCTGCCTATGAAGTCCTATTAGGTAGACCATTCGAGATTGTATCCAACCTGGTAATTACGAACTTGTCCAATGGAAATGCCTTGGGAACTCTGACCGATAATACCAACAGCAAGAAGTTAACCATACCGTCGTACCGACGAGGACAAATACCTAGACATATGTTACCACCGGGGCAACAGGGTTTTCACCTGGACTCAAGGAAGTAGGAAACGCCTACGGAGAGGCGGTGTTGATCCTGGAAAGATCACCTAATGGTAATGTAGAAGTCAAGCAAACATGGGTACCAGGAGAAAGAAGCACACTTCCGAGAAGGGGCCTTAACCTCCCTCTACCTGAAGAAATCTCCTGCGTACATAGACAAGGCGGCAAAAAGCCTTAGGAAACAACATGCCTTTATGAAAGCCTCTACGGTGCCGGGAACTGTCCCAGCTAGCCTGGTAACGCCTCGGGGTTTATTGAAAGAAATCAACACGACCAAGGTACAAGGATTTCGAAAGGTGTTTAACCTAAAGGGAATTGCCGAAGATCAAGAACGAACTAAGTCACACGCCACAGTGACCATGAATCTCTTCTATGGGGTACCACAGGAGTTGCACAAATCATTCTCAGGACTTTCAGTGACGCTACCTAAAGATTATGTGACGGAAGCACAGGACAAGTTCCTGGAGCTGGAAAGTCAACGTCCAGTACGAGGCGTGTTCGCCGGGAAAAAGTATAAACCGATGGCGCTGAAAACCAAAGCCCATCTGGGGACTCTACCCGAAGAATTCAGGATCAAACGACATATCAAAGGCGATCCTCTAGCAGGAATGCCGGAACTCAGTCCAGATCCCCCGCCCTTTGTGCCAACGGGAAGGTATACTGCGGAAAGACGTGAACAACTACAAGCGGACCACCCTGGAGATTTTCTGACTTCGGTGGAAAGACGAATCGTAGACCAACTTATGTGTGGACAGAATGCGGGATTCGCCTGGGAAGAAATGGAAAAATGACATTTTGGCCCAGAGTACTTTCCACCTGTCGATATACCCGTTATTCCACATACTCCGTGGGTGTTAAGGAACATACCTATACCCCCGGGAATCTACGATGAAGTCTGTAAGATAATCAAGCACAAACTAGACTCAGGCGTATATGAACCTTCGAACTCTTCATATCGCTCAAGGTGGTTCTGTGTAGTGAAAAAGGATGGAAAGAAACTCCGCTTGGTGCATAGCTTGGAACCCCTTAACGCGGTAACTATCGCACATTCGGGGTTACCTCCTGCTACAGAGGAGTTGGCTGAAGTGTTCGCAGGCAGAGCCTGTGGAGGTACACTGGACTTGTATGTCGGATATGATGAACGGCTACTGGCCACTGCCTCTCGCGATATGACTACCTTCTCAACACCTTATGGTGCTTTACGATTAAAGACTTTACCTATGGGATGGACCAATTCGGTTCCGATCTTTCACGACGATGTTACAACCATTCTAATAGATGAGATACCGGCGTTCACAAAACCTTACATTGATGATGTACCTGTCCGTGGCCCAGCCACTAGATATGTACAGCCGGATGGAAGTTATGAAACGCTTCCGGGGCATCCAGAAGTTAGGCGCTTTGTCTGGGAACACCTTCTAAATATGAATCGTATTATACAACGAATGAAATATGCCGGAGGTACCTTTTCTGGACATAAAGCCATCATATGTGCGGAAGAAATAGTCGTCGTAGGACATGTCTGCACTTATGAAGGAAGGAAACCGGCAGAAGAAAGAGTTAAGGTGATTTCTGATTGGCCACCTTGTAAAGCACTGACCGAAGTTAGAGCTTTCCTAGGGACCGCGGGAATCTTCAGGGCCTTCGTGAAAGACTACTCGAAGAAAGCCCTACCTCTTACCCGGTTGACTAAGGACATAACGAAGTTTCAATGGACGGATATTGAACAAGCTAGTATGGACCTCCTCAAGGAAGCAGTTAGGACTTGTCCGATGCTAAAACCCTTGAATTACGAATGGTCAACTCCGATCACCTTGTCGGTAGATACTTCTTACCAGGCGGTAGGATATTACCTATCCCAAGTAGATCCGGATGACCCAAAGAAAAGATACTATGCCAAGTTCATGTCCTCAACGCTCAACGACCGAGAAGCCAGGTACTCCCAAGCGAAGAGGGAATTGTTTGGTCTGTTCCGGGCATTGTCCGCGTGTAAGTACTATCTCCTAGGTTGTAGAAAACTAGAGATTGAAACAGATGCTAAGTACATCAAAGGGATGCTGTCGAATATTGACTCCCTAGCCAATGCCAACCTACAAAGATGGGCAGAGGAGATTTTGATGTACCATTTCAAGCTTATACACGTACCAGGAAAAGTCCATGGTCCAGACGGTCTTAGCCGCCGTCCTGCTTCGGAGAACGACGAAGTAATACCCAGACCCGCTCAAGGGGATGAGGACGATCGAATCAATAGCTTTGAATATCAAGAACCTGAGGACCTTCCGACCGAAGACAAACCTCTGGAGTTTGAGACATTCAGATATGATATCGATACTAGGGGAGGCTACAGCCAGGAAATAGCTAGAAGTCCCTTGCCAAAGCATATGAAAGTATCTAAGGCAATTAGGACCTCCGCGCTAACTGGTATCAAGGACATTGAGGAGTGGATGGAGATCGAGGAGTTCCCTAGCTTAGTAAAGAGCAAGCGAGAACGCCTTTGGGAAAGTAGGTTGCCGGATCTCCAGCCACACTTGGTCGGGAGTAAAGCCCAGAAGGATGAAGACTTCGAAAGATGGAGTCAGGACTTTTCAATCAGACACGAGAAACTATATAGGTCTCACTTAGATGGGAATCTCCGCCGTGTACTCCTCCCGAAGGAACGGATTCCGATTTGTAAAGCTATGCATGACAGAGCTGGTCATAAAGGTCAGTACTCGGTGCTTCAGCTACTTACCAAACGGTTCTGGTGGCCAGGGATGGAGGTAGACATACGGTGGTATGTGCGATCTTGCCTTATATGCCAAAAGAGACAGAAACGAAACATAAAGATAGCGCCAACCATCACCTCTACACCTGGAATATTCGAAAGGGCCTACATAGACACCTTCCGAATGCCCAAGGCCGGAGAGCATTCAGCCAAGAAGAAACAACCATCCAAGTGGGCTGGGTTCAACGCTGTTACTGTGGCAAGGTGTGGTCTGACAGGTTGGCCAGAAGCTAAAGCTCTCCGAGATGAAACAGCGGAAACACTAGGAGAATGGATCTTTGAGGACATTCTCTGCCGCTGGGGCTGCATCAAGGAGATTGTAACAGACAATGGTCCGGCTATCAAGAAAGCCCTTAGACACATAGAGGAGAAATATGGTATCACGGGTATCCTAATTACCGCCTAT
The DNA here is from genome assembly GCA_019915135.1 of Strobilurus pachycystidiatus. Lineage (NCBI taxonomy): Eukaryota > Fungi > Basidiomycota > Agaricomycetes > Agaricales > Physalacriaceae > Strobilurus > Strobilurus pachycystidiatus. The sequence continues at coordinate 434,295 of JAHLMK010000015.1, forward strand.
AACAAACAGGCAAATGGTAAAGTCGAAAGAGGACATTGGGATATTCGCCAGTCACTCTTTAAGGTGTGTAAAGGAAATCCGGAACATTGGCCGGAGTATCTACACGAAGTCCTATGGGCAGAACGAATCACTATCAAAAGGAGTATAGGAACTTCTCCCTTCCATGCTGTAACGGGCTGTGAACCTATAATGCCTATGGACCTAGTGGAGATTACTTGGCTGGTGGATATGCCAGATCACCTTGTATCGCACTCGGATTTGGTTGCACTCCGAGCAAGGCAGTTAATAAAACACAAAGGTGATACGGCAAGGTTAAAGTCTAAAGTCCTTCTGAACAAACAGAAGGCAGCGGAGAAGTTCATGGAAGAATTCAACAACAGCATTCCGCGTTATGTATTCAAAACAGGTGAATTAGTGTTAGTACGGAACACCCGGATTGAAGCTGAAATGAACGCCAAGTTTAAAGAACGCTTTATGGGACCTTTTGCGGTGATTTCCAGGACATCCGCAGGGAATTATGTGGTATGCGAACTGGATGGCACCATCTGGAGGGATAAGATTGCTCAATTTCGAGTAATACCCTTCGTGGCCAGAAGGGATCCTATTGCTTTAGGAGAGACATTCTTCTCTAGGCTTAGGCGTATCAGTCGCGGAGTCGGAAAAGCACTGGATAGAATTGCAAAAACTACTTAAAAAGGATCAAAAACGATAACAATGAAAAAGTAGTTGTGCGAAAAAGATTTGGATGCAATTGACAGTTAAGGATGCAAGACTGGCAGCAGAGGGACTCGAACCGGCGCTCGGGTTTGAAACCAAGTCCAAGACGAGACGCTCAACCGTTGAGCCAGTAGTGTCCGAAATAATCCAAGTGCTCTGGCAGGATGACGGGGACGTCATCAGAAAAAGTAAAAAGGGAATAGAGGGACAATGGTCCCATTTATTCTAAAGACTATAATTTTGAAATAAAAATGAAATTTTGGGCTCTAAATACGGTACAAGAGAGCTTCGTAACAAGGGAATGGAAAGAAAAAGGGTCGTAGCCCCTTGAGAAGATGACGCACGACTCGGGCAGGGCTGTGCCCGGCTACGAACAAGAAAGCTTAAAGGTGATAAGCAACGAAGGTGATGCACTAAGCGAAGAAAAGAAGCCTGGGCAAGTCCACGCACCTTCAACCGCACCCACCATGTCGTCGCCAACACCAGAGGTCGTTCCGGAAAACAAAGTACGGCTCCACCAAAAACGAACATCAGGGAAGCGAACTAACTTACCTAAAGGAGAAGTCGCCTGCCCCTGCAAACGAAAAGGAGACCTCGCCAGAGGCAGAACGCGTTGAAAATCCTGTCAAGGTAAGCCAGGAGCAGTAATGAAAAACGGAAAAGACGACTAACGCGTCAAAAAGAAGGAACCAGCTGGAGACGCGCGCCCCGAAGAACTCCCAGAAGCACGACCGCCATTTGACTATAGCGGATTCCTCTTGAACAACCGCGTACCGATGGGCCTACGAGCCGCAGGACTAGACGTGTCCTTAACGCACAAGTTGGCGTCGGCACCCGACCGTACCAGGAAGCTCCTGGAAGAGCACGGATACAAAACGTATCGCGCGGACGCGGTCTTCTGGACAGAATTCCAGGACGTACTCGAGGCGCTCGACGCAGCCAACAACACCCCCTTGGAACGCGTCGAGACCGCCCTCACTAGGGCCCTCGAACAGGTCGAACTAGACCCAAAGAAAAACGACCCGCCAGTGCCGCGTTTTCTAGGCAACCCCCACGCTCGCCCAGACATTGCCCTACAGCTCGAGGAAGACAATGCCCAAGTCGCTTTCCTCGCGCCAGAGCAGCTCTGGACCTTTGTGCCGCAGACGGAAGTTGCTGAAGAGTTCTGGGGCCGCCTGATCCCGGTTCTCAAGAAAGCACGCACCTCCCAGCCCATATACTTTTCCTTCAGCCACGTCTTGGACCTCCTAATCGAAGAAGCGGCGTCGCAGTGCCACCTCCAGCTCTTTGTGCCGGAGGAACCCGCCCCCAAGACCTCCGAACGCGACGAGAAGGACGACGACCAGGGCGAGGCAGGCGATAGAGAAGAGACGCCGCGGCGAAGAATGCAGGATGTGGAAGAGGAGGCGGGCAGCGAGCCGGAGGAAGACGAGCTCGCGACGGACAAGTCCCCCACGCCGGTGGCCCCGCGACCCCGACCACAGCCGAAACCCCACTCGCCAGCCAAGTCCATGAAGGCGGTGGAAGTTCCGGCAAGGCGACACATGGTAAAAGGGAAGGGAATCGGCCCCAAGACAGCGAACCAGTACGTTGTCCGGTGATTTATAGCTCCCTTGCTTCCAGCTAAACGACGCCCCAGACCTAAGACCATCGCCAAGGTCGAACCGCGAGACAAGGAACCTTCGGAGGTCGAGGAGGACGCCGAAGGAGAAACCGAGGCCGAAGAAGGAGCGACGGAAGCCTCCAGCAAAATGACAAGGCATGTTCCCCTATACGACAACGACGCGCACTGTCTCGCCTGTGAGCAGCGTAGCGTCGTATGCACGTTCAACCGGATGCGGTCGAGCGACCGCGGCAACAAGACCAGTTGCGACCAGTGCTCCCTGAGTCGAGGGATCTACGGTCCATGCCTGCTCGTCTGGGACCGGGAGCCAAAGGCGCCAACTTGGATGAGTCTCGATGGGCGTCTTCGAGCCAAGTTGCAGAAACTGGCGCAGCCGCTGGTCAGCGACAAGAAGATCTCGAGCGCGCGTTATGTCTACCCTGCGCGTCGAGGAGCGGCCGTCAAGTCGGAGGTTCAGGAGAAGAAAGAGGCGACGGCGCAGTCTAAGAAGCGCCGAAGAGAAGTCGAAGAGGATAGCGAGGTTGAGGTGGTCGAGCCCCCGAAGAAGAAGGAGAAGGGGAAGGCCAAGGCGAAATGAGCCCCGACCCCGGTACCGGACGACGACGACGACGAACTCGAGGAGATCGAAGCCCCGCGCGCACGCCAAGAATCGACGCGTCGCGTCTCGCTGATGTCGCCACTCCGTCTCGTCACGGAGAAAGAGAAAGCCGAGCAGGACAAGAAGCGAAGGGCCGCCAACGCAGGCGATGGATCTTCGCGTCAAACCATCGCGCCCACCTCCTCCGCACGCGACTTCCTCCCCTCGATGGACCAACAAGAAGTCACCGACCGGGTCAACCTGATCCTATCGTGGTACTTCACGTTGCCGCCCACCGCGCAGAAGAAAGTCAGGGAGATCATCGGCAAGAAGTAAGACTTCGTCGCGGACAGTTTCCCCTTCGCCGCCGCCGTTTTTGTTAGGACAATTTACGAACAATATATTTTACATGTACCTCTACCGCACGCACCCGCCCGCCAAAAATAAAAATCCGCTTTTCATTAAAAACAAGTGTGATTTTCTAAGAAGAAAGAAAAAGACCTCGAGACCTAAGGTGTTAAGGCAAAAACGCCTTAAAGGCCAAGCCCAGGCAGAGCAAACTTCTCAAAAGTCAAGAGGAGTTTTGTATAAGGTCTAAGGAGAAATACAAGCGTGTATAAAAACGAACTAAGGAAAAATTCTATAGGACCTGGCTAAGTAGACTAAACGACTAAGGTCTTTTGTAGGCTAAGGTGGTTAATCTTAGACCGGTAAAGGAGTTTCGATGAGGAAAGAAGACTAAAAACGATTCCAATCTGGACCCACTGGGAGACGCGCTAAGCGCTCGTAGAAGAAACCCGAAGACCTAACATCAAGGATCATGATATAGTTTTCCAGGAGTTCGTAGTCCAGTGTGGAGGCGTTTGACCAGTCTATTTCCCAGAAGGATGGAGTGACAAAAGACAAATGCTCATCGGCTCGCTACAAGCGCAGAAGTTACAAGGTGTGCGAAGCGCGGGAAGGAGTTGACGAACGGTGTTCGAAGGAACTTCAACGTGGGGAGCCAAACGCCTAAGACGAGTAGGTCGCATCAAGGCTCCCAACTTAGGAAAACCATACAAGGCAGAATTCGCTCGCTGGAACTCCGGCCACCACTTCATAACAGTTACGATGGACGGAGGCGTTTGATCGTATTGAACAGGGAGGATCCGCAAGGCGTTTGGATCGATAATCAACTCGCGAAGAGTGGTATCGAATCCCATGTAACCGCCGAAAGTGGATTCCACCTGGAAGAAATAATCAGAAAAGGCGGTTCTGGAGAAGGTGTTTGCGCACCATGAACCGAGGAATAATGTCCTTCATCAAGTCGGGATGCACGCCTGGTATGTCCAGCAAACCATACCCAAGGAAGTTATCAAGGGCGAAACCGTCGAGGGTCCTCCCATTGACGGCTCGGAACCAAGACTTACAAAGCTCCACGGCTCCGTAGTACAAGGGGAAGAAGTACCGGCGAAAGCCAAGGTAAATGACGGGGTTTTCGTAGAAGGCGGGATCCCACATATACGCCAGGCGACGCTGGAGTGGAAATAAGCAGGCATAAAGGACCGCAGGCGTTGTTACGCACCAAGGTATACAACAAATACCGCAAGGACGGGACATCCAAGGGCTTCCCTTCACCAAAATGAAGTACGGGCTCTTCTAAGGCAGCTACCGCCGCGGTATCGTCAACCGTGGAGAGAGTGCCGTCGTCATAGCGGATAACGATGCTGAATTGCCGAGCGAAGGTATACAATTCCAAGGCGCTGGTCAAGGCCAATTCGCCAAGTAGGGCTTCGAGCTCCTCCGGAGCAGGTTGGTTGTGCAAGGGGATACCACAAAGGCGAGTGTCAGAGAACGAAGGGAGAATTGGAATAGGCATGGCGGTTATGGCAAAACCTGAAGCAACTCTGGCGTTTTTATAGAGCGCCTGGGCCGCCGTGACGATCCAAGGCAAAGGAAGAAGCAGCTTAAGCGAGTCTAGGAATAAAGCTTAAGCTACTCCGAAGACCACTGAAAGACCTAGGCACTGTAAAAACCTAGGATGAACGATTCGACGAAGGTGATCGGGAATTCCCGATCAAACTTACTTAGTTTGATGAAGGCGATCACTGGACTTAAGAAGGATCGCCGGAATTGTAACGAATCGCGTCAAAGGAGTAAAAACAAGGTTAGTCGTGTTGAGACGGCTGTGTACTAAAGTAGCTACGGGAAACAAAGTGCTACCGGACCTACAAGGGATAAAACGAAATCCGAAGCCAGTGTAAATATGAAAGGGAAAGGGACTAGGCAACTGGCTAAGACTTGGAGGAGGTTGAGACCACCTTTAGGAAACTACTGGACTTGGTCAACTCCGTCTAAGGCGGAAATGTACAAATCCCGAGTCGACAAAACGAACTGAATCCGACCCCGGATCTCATTGTAAGAAGAAATAATGTCATGGCGGTATTGACGCTCCAACTGGAGAAGTCCCGGCGAAATATTGGGATCATCCACGCCGGCCAAGCGGGTCATGCGCTTATGGACTTGCGCCAAGGCGGCCTGCAAACCGTTGATGTACTGGGGTGCTAATAACCAAGGAGTCAGAAAGGAGAAAGACAAATCAAGTAACAGGGCGTACCAGCGTCCAACTGCTTGAGCAAGACCGGCTCGATCATAAAGGTCGACGGACGAGCAGCTTTAGCGGCGCGGCGAGAAAGGTCGTCGGGGAGCTTGCGCTTAGGAGGAAGTTCCTGACCGTTAAGGGACCCCAAGGTTTGCATGGCGCGCTGATAAACACGGGCGTTAACGTCCATCTTGGGTAGGGCAGCAAAAGGAAGATAACGCACGGAAGTGCTCTAAAGGGGAATCCCAATCAGAACCAAGTAAAGGCAAAAAGACCAAGAGTAGTAAACGACTCACCGCTTCCGCCTCTTTGAAAAGGTTGTTGGACAAGGACGTCTGTTGGAAGAAATCAGCCAGCTGAAGGCGAAGGGCTATAGAGGAATTGAGCATACGTTCTCACCAACGACAATCACGGACTCCTCACCGTCGGTGTCGGCTTCTGCAACATCGTCAGCCCAATCAAAATACTCGCGCTTGAAGAATCGCGCACGGCCATCGGCATCCATGTCGATGTCTTCTTCCGCCTGTTTCTCCATAGCGTCGGTAATAACTTCAGGGGATTTCTTGCTTTTTCCCTGTGAAGAGGTAAGGCGTTAAGAAAGACCTAACGAACAAGTATGAAAGACAAACCTTGCCCTTGGGGTCCGGTTTAACGAAGACGTTGGTCGGATGCATGGGATGATCAGCAGGCAACGGCTGGAACTGCGCGTTCGACATCTTCTTGGCGGTGTTCACCAAAGGTTGGAAGATGTGCGCGATGTGGTGCGAAGGCGTTTGAGGATGAATACCAAGGAGATGGAGCGTCAATCCGAGATAGTTCTTGACGTTGTGGAAGAACAAGACAAGGTCGGATGGGACCTTCGAGTCGGAAGGAACGGACTTGATGTCGGTGTTGGCCATCTAGGAGGAATTAAGGAAACAACGACATGAGCGAAGAATAAAAAGGGACACACCAAGACCGCCTCCATGATTTTATCGACCTGCTCGGTGATCTGCTTGGAAAGTTCCATGTTGAGGCAGGCCTTTTTGATGTCGAGACGGTTGAGGCGAGGGAGAGCCATCGACATGCGAAGCCCGAGGACCGTAAAGGTGTCCGGGGTGGTCGCAGGAGGATCGTATTCCACGGAGTAGGCGAGGACGGCCACGGAAGCGTCCTTGTGAGTGGCGATCTCCTTCGCGGAAGGAAGGTAAGGAACCGAAGGCAAAAGACGAGCGCAAGAAGTCCAGGATTTGGGAGCCATGTCGAAGGAAAGTAAGGATGAAAACGCCCAGGAGATAAAACAGGCGTTTTTATAGGCGAGCAAGGTGAAAATTGCCAAGGACCTTGATAAAGATAGAGCGGCAGAAGGTCTGGAGCTTTGCACCAAGGCAGAAGGAATAAGCGTTTTCGCGATACTACTAGGATGTCGGGGACGACCTTTCAAAAGTCAAGAGGAGATGATACGCATTGTAGAATCCTAGTGCCAGAACCAAGGAATTTTGCGATTCCTGTAGGAGTCTATGCCAGGACTTCCCGTCACAGCACAACGACCAGAGAGACACACGGAGAAACTACCTTAACGCAGGCCAGTCTCCAGGACTAAGGAAAACACCCTACGCGCCTTTAGGACGCGGTATGATCGACCGATCGTACTCCTTAACTCCGAATATCCTTATCCAAGCGTTGTACTCTTAAAACCAGGAGTTCATTCAACCGTGTCGGTCACGCAACGACAAGTGCCTACCAGAAATAGCACTACGGGAAGTACCCAGGCAGGAGATACTCTACCAAGAAGGCTCAAGGAGTTTACTCGTGCTAAGTCAGAACTCGCGCGACCGAGAATAGATCACGGAGAAGATCTCTCTTCCGGGCCATGGCGCCTTCGGAATAGTGATCTCCGCTCCGACGCCCCGCACCAAAGAAGAAAACGGACTTCGATCCGCCGCCGGCGATCACTAAAGATAGACCTGGCTAAAAGGCCCGATCATGGACCTTGTACCTCCCTGGAACTCGCGTATTGATGTGGCGTCACTGAGTTGTCGAAAACGAATCACCTTCCAAGCGCTAAGGACAAACCCAACCAACGCCTAAAGACACGAAAGAGCTCATTAAGGAGTTTTGCCAAGACAAGCGGGACCTCGGGAGACAGAAATAGACTTAAGGAAGAGCCAGATCGGTGGTGTGGCGCACTTGGCGCTGACCAAGTGTTCAGTCTTCTCCCGGGTCGGCTGTTTCGAACAGGGATGGCCAATCAGGACGCTAGTACAGAATGACTCGACCCCCGAGAGGCCCGACATGTAGTAAACCCGCTTACAGTACAGAATAGTAGGAATAGTATAAAAGGCCAGAAAGCGCCAGTAGATAGGCAGCTTAGTGCCCCCACAGTATCCGCTAGTAATACGCAGTCGCTGTAGTGAATCTAACTCGAGTTTCGGCTCAACTTACTCTGAATTTGAGAGAACCCAAAAGACCTTGAAAGCCCCAAAAAAGACCTTAGAACCATTTAGGCGATATCAGGTGTTAGCAAACTCCTTGAAGAATTCATCGGTTCCTATCCTCCAAGTCACTAAGACAATACTAAACGACACCACTTGGCGTTAGACCCTTGTGTTCGTTAGAAGGCCGGGTTGCAAGTAGTTCTGCCTTGCAATCACGCTCTGTTGTGAAGTATTCGCCTTTGAGGAGTTTAGTTGAGTTTGAACGAGTGTTGTTATCGTCTGAAACACCTTACGGAATCTTTGGTCCCAGTCCAAGACACTAGAAGTTTGGTTTAAGGACAAGGAAATCACCTTACTTGGTAGCAGTCCAGTAGCATAAACACCTACGGTAGCGGCCTGCCATAAGACAATCGCCTTGTACAAAAGAACGATCAATAAGAAGGAGCTACATTGCCTCGCGCTGTTTAAGGTCTCCGTACGTTGTGACTTCGGCCTACGACTTTCAGATTATCTTGTTTGACTTTGTGAATCAATCTCCCTACACCCCCTAAAACTACTCAAACGCAAGTTCGGAATACATCTCTATTGTTCCAATACCAAAAGTACTTGTTCCTTTGAACGACTACACCAGCCTCGCTCCCACAAGGAGTATTAGTGAGATATAAGGATAGATAGGATAGATTTCATAGTCCCTTTTTAGAGGTCTATTTCAAACGTGCATATCACCGTTCCAACTCCCAACCGCCCAATCCGTCTCGGTCATCGCCAGTTCAAAGCAACCCCGGCATTCACTCAGCCAAACCAGAAAGTGCAGCACCCTGGCAATAGCCTCCTAGTCGAGCGGGACGCTAGCCCGCATCAGACTAGGTATTCCAACCCCACAGACCCCTTGTTGACGTCCATCAGGCGAGCGTAGCGCGAGCCAGCATCAGACTGGGGACCTTGCCTACAAGATCTTAGGAATGTGTAGAAAGACGCCCCCTCATTTGACGACTGGCATCCCACCGGTCGAGCGTGGCGCTGGCCAGCATCTGACGGGCTTCGCCAATAATCTCGGGATTTGCTGTGCTTCGATCTCTGACACCCATCTCTTGAGCAAGGCACTGGCCCGCATCGTATGAGAGAGCTCCTGTCGGAGATCCTGCAGTGTCCTACTGAGCTGAAGTGTGAGTGCTTGGTGAGCGCTAGTTATATATGCCCCTCTGGAGCCACTGTGTTGACTTATTTTGTCAGTTGGTATCGTTCCCCAGTCTGCCCATTGTTCTCAGTGCAGCCACTGGGTAGCCCAATTGATACCCTATTTGGGATTCTGCGCGTGTGGTCGAGGCCATTGTTTCATTGTTTGCCTCATTGCATGTGGGTATCCTATCTGAGCGAGAGTGCCGTGCCAGCAGTTGAGACGCAGCCGTCCATTGTTTCCCATGTGTGAGTCAACGCATGCCATTGATGGGCCACACAAGCCATTGTTTTCCCATCTGAGCTTCGTCTCTCATAGTCTCCATTGTTTGATCGCTGACATTTTTTTGTTCCAAAAGCAGAATTCAGTGGACTGCAATGACTTATAAGAAGCCACCTCCCGCTTTCCTCGACCGTATTCACACCAGGATCCACAGCCATGACTCAAACCACCTCCCCCTCTCTCAAAAACAAGAAGACTCGGCGTGGCAAGCGAAGCGCCGCAGGAGAACAGGCGCGTCAACAGAAACATTACGCACGCGTACAGAACTCTCTGAAGCAACATACCGGTACGTTCCACCACTGGAATCTAACTATGCCTTGAGACTCACAACTTGCATAGTCACTTTGACGGCCGAGAAACCACTTGACGAGTTTGTCTCATTCCGCAAGCACCAAGACAGTGTCCGCGAGAAGGTGGCAAAGGACTTCCCTACCCTCCCTGCTGAGCTTCCCGATGCCACCGACAACGACGATGCAATTTTTGTGTACCAACTTACGACCGCCATGATGCTGGCCGATGTCGCCCGTGGCTACACTCACGCGGACACCGTACTTGCCAAACGTTACAATCGCGTCCTTTCCCCTCTCCAATGTCTTCGCCTCATTGTCCTTTTTGATGCCTTTGTGGCTACGCGACCCCGATTCTCCGCCAAGCACGTTGATGTCCGCTCCTCCGTCCCGGCATGGCACCTTGGTGTCTGGGAGTTCTCCTCTGATCACGGCCCATCATCACTGCAGAGAGTAAATCTCAAAAGCAGACTACAATCAAGGCTATGGATACAATGCTCACCTTTTTCAAAGAGACGGTCCTCTCTCGCGTCGCCGCCTTCATGAAGACAGATTTCCCGGCGCTCTACCAACTCGGTCAAGAGTGAGTCCTCCCCCCTGTGTTAGAACTCGAGACTCACATATTGTAGGGCGCACCGAAGAATTAAGGAGCACCCCGACATCCAGGCTGCCTTTGCGCAACGTCCGGCGCTAGACTTGGGGCCATGCATCTTCTCTGTGGCTGTCAAGGAAGGTTCCAGCGAGAATATCCATCTCGACTTCTCGGATTGTGCGGACTTCTTCTGCTGGGTGGTCTGTATTGGCGATTGGAAGGGCGGCGAGCTCTGTGTCCCGCAAACTGGCAAGCGAATTCCCATTTGTCCCGGGCAGGTCCTCGCGGTCCGGGCTCGTTATCTTGCCCACTGCAGCGCTCCAGTTACCGAAGGCCGCCGAATCGTCTTCACAGGTTTTGCGGAGGCGACTCTGCTCACTCGCGTTGAGAAGGAGATGTTGGAGCAGGACGGTGCAACGCACCTGGCTTGCCGACCAACTTTGGCTAGCGTTCGGAAAGCGAAGGCAGCCAAAAAGGCTGCTGAAGCCGCATCTTCACGTAGGGCGACCACATCTCGTCGGGCGTAGCCAACATGGTCCCGTATCTAGTCGGCGCAGTGGGCGGGCTTACAAGGCACATTTTAAGGGGTGCCGAGGATTATAATCAGGGTGTAGTAATATATCGTGCCTGGAGGATTATGACATCTTATAATATACGTTATAATGCCGGTTCCGGCAGCGCACATTATAAGAAAGGCGTCGTTTTTCCGACACAGTGAAACACGCGAATTATAGAGCAACATGACGCACGGACGCCAAGCCGTAAGACCACACAGGAGCCGAGGCCCGGGATTGGACTGTGATTTGGAGGCAAGGACATACATGGACCCATATCATAATTCCTCGCTGCCCCAACGGTATTTCTTGTGCGTAATCTATCCTCACCTACTTCTCCACTCACCAAGCCGCCACGAATGGAAATGGAACATCTCGATTCATTCTTCTTCCCTCCCTCGGATTGTCAACGGCGGAGGGTTCCTCGATCCTAGTGACTCTGCCTGTCTCAAGAAAAAAAAGACCCTGCTTTCTCTTCAACCACACTGTCCCGTAGTGGCATCCCAAATCCAATTTTCTCTGCTCCCTCCATTCCCTTCGCGCCTACCTACCTCCCATAATCCTCCCCAGGGATCAAGTTCCGCGGCCCCGCCCCACATCTTCCCGTCTTTGGGCTTGATTATCCCCCAGCCTGGCACGTCAAGGAACCATGTTTGGTGGGTTCCACATACAATTCACAGCCGCAACCATTGCACTCCGGATTCCCGGCGCATAACCACGACCCGGAGCGATTGATTCTCTACCACAGTCGACGGGGGAGCTTGCAGACAAACACGGACTACCGAGTTAGTTGGAGGTGGGCATCCATGTAACCGTTTCCAACTTGTTGTCAGCACTCTGCGTACATCCACTTTGGTGGACGCTGGCATAGCACATGAGTCGTGATCTTGACTCATTATCATAGACAAATGGGCATTGGGAGCACGAGTCGTGTGTTGCTGTTCAGATTGGGAGTGGCTTGGCTCTCGTTTACTCTAGAATAAGGTCACCCACACGCTTTCATCAGATGAACACTACATCATTCCACTGGTAAAAGTGCCTGGCAAAAGACAGAAGTCCAATTTAGATACGATGGATGTACGCAGTACTCCATATAAATATCTGCCAAATAAATACTCCAAAGTAAAGGGATATAACGAGTGAGCTGAATGTATTTACACAATATGATAGATGTACGCAGTACTCTATATAAATATCCTGCCAAATAAATATTCTGAAGTAAAGGAATGTAATGAGTGAGCTGAATGCATTTACACAATATTGGTAGTGTCCTTTTGTTGGCCGGCAAGATCACTGTATAGTACATCCAAATTGGACTCAGAGGCGAGACCTGCATGGCTCGACCGTGTGCCGGTCACGGTCTCTCGATTCAGATTATCACCAAACCGGATGGTTGAGACAACAGTGCTAGCCACTGGGCGTCCACCATCTGATATCTGAACCAATGCCTCGACGCTGTTATTCATCCGCACAAGAATTATAGTCAGAGTTGGTAAGATTGCCTAAATATAGTCAGTAAAGTTTAGTGTGTGTCAAATTTGAGATACACACTGCAAGATATATAGAAAAAGTACTGATGATGCGTATTGGCCCAGCGAAATGGCTGGACAAAACTGGATTTTGATTAAATAACTCCGATATTATGGCAAGTAGAAGCTAAGCAATGGGATTAATGTACAGAGTCACAAAGTCAGGATTTGAGTGGTACCTGAGTCCCAGCTAATATGCCTCCAGTTTCAACAAGGAGAATTAAAATTCTGGTAACTTGGGAGTGTCGTTTTGAGAGAAGCCCATAATGACGCCTGAATATTAGATACCGGCAGAATTAGCAACTTTGAAATACACCAGGATATAGATTGCCAAAATGTTTTACATACCATGTCTTCACCGCAATACAACCTGTTGCAAAAAGATTTGTTCCAAGTGATATGCCAGAGATTGCCTGAGCAAATTTGTTTCCAAGTATTATGATGCTGTTATTCTGACTGCTAACACCAGCAGTTGCAAGTGCTGAAGCTACTATCCACATCACTGACAACAGATCAGCATATACCACAGAAATACAGAATATTACCAGACCTGTATTGATGATTGTCAAACCTCCAAGAATAACATGGAGTAGAACACTGTGAGGATACAGGATCCATGCTCGCCATATGACAATGCTGTCAGAAATCATCCACTGGAATTGATGCTAAGAATGTGATTTCAAGCAGATATAAATGCAACATACATTAATTGCAATGGGCCACTGCCCTAGTGCATCAAAAATCTCAAGATAAGGCAAGGAGTGGACAAAACGCTCTTCAAGATCCAGAGTTGCATTGTTAACAAAATAACTCCTGATCTGTGCAAGGAGAAAAACAATGTCGATGATAAATCGTGCTGAGGTGGAGATGGCAAGGAGGAGAATTGCTGCAAGGAGAACCTTTGACGCGCGTGAAGTGAGAGGACGTGTTCTGATTTACATGCAAGGATCAGCTGCAAGTATCAAAAGACAAATACCAGAGGACACACAAAGTCATGCAAAGGCAAATGACAAATAACACAAGATAGATACCTGTGACATCAATATCAATGAGCATTCAGATGCAAGAGACCATGCCAGCTCACCATAGAGGACAAAGCCAGCACCAGCAAAACTTGCAATATTGTCGTAAATAGCTGAAGCTCTCTCCGAGATGAATTCAGCCTGTGCCGGCGTGAGAGGGTCAATGAGACTCGAGTCCGATGAGTTAGAAGACATTCTTGGGTAGCTATCGACTGACCTGTCCTCTCTCATCTTATAAGGGCTGTTGGACTGTGATCCCCGGATCAACCACGCAGCTATGAATGCAACGGTCATTGGATCACAATCTGTAGCATTACTACACCATCTGCCCGTCCATACGGCCTCCGTGATGCTTCCTGCACCATATCACCCACGTGTGCGTGAACAGAGATAGTACGTCCTCTCCTCGTCACTGGCCTGTCTGCCGAGACCTGAGCATGAGGCAAGACCGGAAAACACAGTATCCCGTCAATCACATCGAACATTGACTGGTTCGTCAACAACAAGATGATTCCGAGTCCTCGAAATTGCGAGGGCCGAACGGACCTGAGTCTTCGCACACCCTCGCGGTATTAACCATCACTACTGGCATCTCCTTGGTCAACTCTTGGCCACGGCAAGCTCGCCCGAACACCACCGATGCGCGTAGCATATCACGAAGCAAAGGTTGTGTAAATCAGACGGATGTTGAGGTATTGTATGCTACTCGGACGCACATCGTTGGTTTGTCTCCACCGGGCAAGACAGATGAATCGCGTAGTCGAGGGTACATCGCTGCGATTAAGATGGGGAGAAAAGACGCCGGGTATCGCTGCAGAAGCACGCCCGGAACAACCTGATCATGAGAGTGATATTTGCACGTCTCCACAAGTCGGTGCTGTTTCGTTCCGCCGCAGCGCCAGCTACGTGACTTCCTTCGAGAATCATCTGCTACTTGACGTACTACGACAGTCCGTGTCATTTTACGCTCGGGCTGAGGACGGTGTAGTTAAGGTAAATTGGGATGTGATCACGAAGACCAATGGACGCGGGGATAGCAGACCAGAAACGATCGTCAAAGTGCCTCTCAATCCTGTTGATATTTAGTTCATCCGTCGTGTCGTCAGATACGTGAATCACGAACATTCTTTCAATCATCGCCGTATAGCAGTACGTATGCAGCTAATGTGTCTGTTTCCAAGAAGCGCGATAGATGATGCGCGTCGTTGAGGAAAATTTGGCGCGTTGATATCCGAAGAGCTGAACGGGGACGCTTATGCTGATCAACAGAGTCGTTTCCAGAGATTGGTGATACTCAGATCATCTGCCACATTGTTCGTTACGCGCATCGCAGCCCATCGTTCCTTCATCATATGCTACATAAGGCCACGGTTCATCATCAGACTCAAGGCCACGGTTTATCATCAGACTCGACCAGCAGAAGACGATAGAACGACGACACACCGCCCTCCATCATTCGACCAGTCGTGACGAGATGAGACAGTAACCGATCGGAAGAATGTCAACAAGTGATATAACGAAGTGATATATAGAAATTCATTCCGAAATTGGTCGATGTGTTGTAAAGCCGTTACGTCGTCACATCTTCGAGGCAGCTTGAGTCTTCCTGCCCCAGTGGAGAGGCAGTGGCTCAGACGAACTCGAGTCTGTCTCGTAGCCCGAAATATACCACGGGAGGTCCATCCGTAATTCAGCGTCAGGGAAGTGAGATTCATCGAGCGAAGACCCATGGTACACTACTCGAGGTATCGTCAGATGTAAGCCTATCGGATACGAAGCAAACACTTGCCGGAGCGCAGTCCGATCCTGTGTCGTTGTCTTTGAAGGAAACGGTGACCTGTTAGTCCTCGGCGGAGGCAAGGATCATCTCTTCTCCCAGGCAGCGGCCGATCTCGTGTTTGCGGCGACGAAGGCCGCGGCGGTAACCAATGTCTTGTAGCGGATCCCTTCCCTCTCCCTCCTTGCTATATGATTATCGCTGACGTCCCCGCCCCTGCCCCACCCCGCATGCCCAAAATCAACATGCGGCTCCGAACTCAGACTGGGGCTGAACGCCGCGCGCAGCTCCACCAGGTCCGCAAGAGTGCTTGTAGCGCAGAGGTAGATGGTATTCTGGACGTCGATGCCGATGTCGGTGTTTTGGACGTAAATGTAGATGGTACGGAAATAGCGAGCCTTTGTCCTGGAATGACGACTTGGACGGCGACGGGCATGACTGTGATGCTATTCCCAGCGACGCCTTGTGCGCATTCAAAGGCGGCGATGGCGATGGTGGAAGTGGAGGTGGCGGCGGTTAATACGCATATTGCTTTCGAGCGATTGTGCGGAATGGTATGGGCGACGACGCGTCCTACAGAAAGTAACCGGGTAAGCGCGTCGTTTCGAGAACCTCGTGTCAAACATCGAGCACCTTTCGGAAGAAGCATAGATTATCGTCGGATGGGGGGCGGAGAGGTTCCAGGCGAAAGGCACCTTTCGATGCCGATACTGCAAAGCGGGCGTTTCAGTCCAGGACGAATGGTCGCGTGACGACTCGACTGACCTGAGACTCAGAGAGCCCTTGGGCACCCAGAGGGTTTGTCGTCAATGCTGCCAGTCATAGCGAGCGATGTTCGTAAGCAGTCCCTTGTCTTTTTGTAAGATCGTTGTCAGAGACGTGACCAACGAGATGGAGGGAGAAGACGCGGGCCATCGTGCAGCGCGTTGTCGAACCAGGAGGTCTATCAGAGTTAGGGTGATGGTAGGAGGAGAGGTGCATCGGCAAACGCCGGAATCCTACCTTTGCCACATTCCATCACGACAAATCGTCTACGCACTCTATCTTCATGCGCGCGTCCCGCTATTCGTTTGATTCGAGCGTACCAAGGTGCGTTTCTAGCTCCCTGCTCGCCAAATTTACTGACCACTAGCCACCAGTTACCACTTGGGAACATCACTTCGCGCGAAATACACATTGACTTCCAGCGCTCGTCATCCCATCGCATCGTCTCCTACCCGGCTCTGGCGAAGAGGACGCGAGGTGACCATGAACGACCATGCGAACGAAGACGACGTCCGACGTCGAGGGTTCATTTGCGCATCTCCGTTTACTCCGTCAGCCGTCATCTTCTTGGAGGCACATGGCTTAGACCAAATGTTCCATCTGCGAACATCTATCGTCGCCTTTCTCCCTCACGACTTGATGCCTGTTGAATACGCTCCGCACTCGCCATCGTGTGCGCCTGTCCCGGGCCTCACTGGCAGGCTCGACGCTTCAATCGAGGACCGTACTTCCTCCGGGAATGAGAGCTGGCACCACTGGGCTCATGACTGAGGGACCCTAGTCATTTCCCAAGTGCGGCGGCTTGGAAACGATATGAGATTTCGAGTCGGCTAGGTTTGTTTCTTTCGCTGCAACTCGTCTTCGTTGAGTAATTCATATCTTACACAAGGATTTATTCTACGCACGCCACAACACGCCTACCAAATGTCGCGATGTGCCGGTATATTGACTCTCCCGTTCTCCGGATCGCTTTCCTTCTTGGCTCAAATGTACATTTCTATGTCTGAATCGTATCACGCCTGCCACCTGGCTACCGGGATCGGGATCGGGATCGTTCACCTCTGGCTACTGGGAGCCAGCGTACCATCGACATCCGCGCGGAGACTCGTACCGTCCACGGGATTACTTCCCACCACGAACGCATTATTCGCCGCCGGTCTCCGTACAAGGACCAGAACCAAGTACAACCACGTTCTCCGTACAAGGACCCATATTCCACTACCACGTGACCGCTCTTCATACAAGAACCAGGATCAACCATCGACGTCCCAAATCCCCCGTTCCCTCCCAGCATGGCCGCGCGCCGTGAGCTGCTACCCCAAGGGTGTGCGGAGTCATGAGATCCTGTGGGACCCGGGTCTCAACAGGCTGGCGGAGGGATTGGGTGTAGGGGTTGGAGGATGTGGTTGGGTGGGATTCTGGTGAGTGGTTTTCTTTGGTTTTCTTTTTCGCCGACGTTTCATTTTGATTTTTGAGTTTCATCTTCCATTTTCGCTGTTTCATATTGCTTTGTTTTGTTTTCCTTCTTCGCCACTTTCCTTGTTCGCTCATGCTTTGCGAATTTCGTTTTCGCTGTTCTCTGTTCCTTTCAACTTTTGGTCTTTCATCTTTCGTGTTCGATAACACATCCTCCTTTTTGTAGGCGACGGAGGAGAGGAGAAGGTGACGCCAGGGATGCGGGACGCGGCGCCGGCGTCGACGCCTGCGCACTATTCGTGTCTGGTTCGTCTAATGCGGGAGCGAGAACAACATGAAGAATAACGCGGACGGAGGGTACGGGGAAAGGGCGAAGGACGAAGAAAGGGAGGTGCTGTGGAGGGTGGAAGGGAGGGGTTGGGGGTTGGGGATAAGGTAAGTGCGCGTTTGGGTTTCGGTTCTGATGAGCTTACGATTGTTGAGCAGGATAAAGACTAGCAACACGACAAGCACAGCAAGAGCACCTGTGGATCCGGGAACTCCCCATTTCTGAGTGGTCGTCCCAAGCTCCGCCATTCCCCGGCTCCTATTCACCAACCTCTCCCCTTTTACGATCACCGCTGCGCTGTTGTGTTGGTGAGGGCGAACGAAGGTGGAGGGCGCCGCCGGCAAGTGGAGGGAGACCACCGCCGTCGTCAGGTGGAAGCGGCTGACTCTCGCCGTCGTTAGCGGGGGGACGTGTACGTCGCATTCAAAGGCGCCGTCGGGCGCATGGTCGGGTACCGCGAAATCAAAGTCTCCGTCGGCGAAGCCGGCGTCTTCTCCTCCAGTTCCACCTCGAGAAGGGTGTGGACGCGAAGGAGATGGTAGAGCGCGCGTGCGAGACCATCTTGGACGAGTTAAGAAGGGTTATTGAGAGGGTTGGGGGGGGGGGGGGGGGGGGGGGGGGCGGGGAGGTTAAAAGGGTGGGAAGGATGGCGGGGACGGTACTCCAGGAGAGGGAGAGGGAGGAGCAGACAAGGTGTGGGGGGGGGGGGGCGTTGAAGACGTTGAGTTTTAGAACCAAGGTGAAGGGGATGAGGAGGGGGTGAGGAAGAAGCGAAAACTCGATGTGGAAGTTGAGGAGGAGCGGAGTTGAGAGGGAAGAGGAAGAAACTCCAACACGTGGAGAGCAGCAGCAGTAGTAGTGGGAGAGCGAGGAAGAGGAAGTACGGAGGAAGCCCGCAGCCGAAGAAACGGAGGCTCCAAGTGGAAGTCGAGTCGGAAGACGAGGAAGAGGAGGTCGTCATGCGCGTGGTCTCCCCGGCGAGCACGCTCTCACCCTTACCTTTCCCCGAAGAAGAACTCGAGGAGGAGGAGGAGGAAGACCTGTCGAGCGTATGGGCAGACGACGAGGATCGGTGGTTTGCGCGTATGGCGCTCGAGCAGGGGAGTGGGGGGGGGGGGGTTCCTAGTCTTGCGGGGCCGGGTGTTCCTCGCACGCATCCGCATCCGCACGCGCACGACCACCTCCTACATGACCACGACGAGGATGATGGGTGGGGAGAGGGACAGGGACAGCACAAGAGCGGCGCGGCGCGCACGGAGGGCTTCTACGAGATCACACTGGCGGAGAAGCTCGCGTATGTCAGCCAGTACCAGGCGCGGCACGACGCCAGTTCTCAGCCTCACGACCCCAACGACCATTTGGAGATCACGAAGGACGCCCGAGGTCGGAACAGGGTCGTGGAAGAGGAACAAAAGACGACCACGGCGAAGGTGCAGAGCTCGCGGAGCAACCGCGCGACGAACCGCGTGAAGAACAAGGCGCTGGAGGATATCAATAACCTCAACAAGGCCATTAGCGCTTCGCTTGTTCCTTCCTCACACTCGCCTTCCCCCACCTCGACCTCTACTGCCCATTCCGACCCTACCTCCACTAACACGAAACACGTAACCCAAGCGCCCACCCTACAAGGCTCCTCCGACCTCACGCTCAAGTTCTCGCAGCTCCAGACGCGGAAGAAGCACCTGCGCTTCGCGCGGAGCCCGATACATAGTTGGGGCCTCTATAGAGGATTGGGCGGGGGGAGATGGTCATTGAGTATGTGGGGGAGGTTGTAAGGGCGCAGGTGAGTGATCAGCGAGCGGGTTCCTCACTGCTTCGCTGCGATTGCTGACGCGTTGCTTTGTTTTGCAGGTGGCGGAGCGCCGGGAGCGGCACTACGAGCGGCAGGGGATCGGGTCGAGTTATCTGTTTAGGATCGACGAGGATATGGTTGTGGATGCGACGAAGAAGGGTGCGTCTTCCGCTCTCTTCCTTCCCACCCTTCCTATCCCCTCCCTAATACCTTCTGCTCGCTCACTGACACTGCGTTTCCCCTAGGCAACCTCGGCCGCCTCATCAACCACTCCTGCGAGCCCAACTGCACCGCGAAGATCATCCCCGTCAACGGCGAGAAGAAGATCGTGATCTACGCGAAGGAGGGGATCGAGTTGGGGGATGAGATCACGTATGGTGAGTGTCGGGTCTCTTTCTTCCTTTGTTTGGTTTGGTTCTGGGTTTTTGGAGAGTGGTGTGGGTGGGTTGGACGGAGTGCGTGAATGGGTGGGTGGTTTGCGTGTGGACGGGGTGCGTGCGGATGGTTGGTGCTGTGAAGAGCGTGGTGGGTTGTGGATGTAGACGGGAGCTAACATTTCCGCAGACTACCACTTCCCGATCGAGCAGGATAACAAGATCCCGTGTCTGTGTGGGAGCGCGCGGTGTAGGGGGTATCTTAATTAGCGAGCGGCAGGGGGTTGGGAGTGGTGTGTGGAGAGGGTGTGGTGTTTCTTGTGCATTGCATTCTTATACTTACCTATAACATATCATAAGTACTTACTTACTTACTAACTTATTCATCTCTCTTTCTCCTTTTTTTTTGTCTACAATTCTTACACTCACACCTGTTCAGTTCTGTCACCAAGAGCACAAGCATGGGTTTGGTTATCTCCCCCACGTCTCCAAGTGAGCCTTGCTCGGATTCCGTCAGCTGCAAGTCGCGCATGGCTGGGTACGAATGAAATCAGATTGGAAGGTAGGATGAGAAACCAGCATTACATGATACACTAGGAGGAAAGATAAGAGTCGCACTCGTAAGATGTGAAAGCTGGTTCCAAGGAAAAGATTGGAAGTCGAAAGTATCCACCATCAAGAGATAGACGGTGCCGCCACCGCCAGGTGCGAACTAGAGGATGAAGCTTCGTTTGTCGTGCTACCAGTCCCAGAGACTGTTTTCGATGCAGCAGAGGGAAAGTCGCTTCCGGACCTAGAGAAGAGAGGTGTTCAGAGTTGTGTCCGTGCCGCAATAGTAGTGATCAACATATCTGTGTCAGCTTTGGCAGTGACGAAGTTGAACATGCCGTTGAGGTACAGTAGATGTAGTGCCGGACGGCTGGAGGCTGGGATTGAGGTTGGGAAGGTTTGATATGCTACGGTGCAGTTGACACACCAATTGTCCCATCTAAAAACATTGATCAGGAATTGAGTCCCTGCAAATCCTGGGTCAACAGAGCTGCCTTTGATACACAGCACAAACATTCAGGACAGAGTAGTACACAGAGTTTGTGATGAAGGGTGCATTGAAACCATTGTAGATGTATCCCACTGTTAGGTACTGGCTGTTGAAGCCTAAGATGAGAAGTGATCAGATTTGGGATGGACAGAGGCAGCCTCGAGACACTTGCTTCCAAGACGTTCCCAAGGGCTTCTCCAATTGCGCAAGGACTCAAGCCAACGGTCATCAAGCTTGTCAAATCAACATTTGCCGCAAGAGTTAACAACTTCCGTGCAAGTAGCAAAAAGCCTGTCCAAGTTGTGTGAGAGTCACAAACATAGATGGAGCAAATGATAATAAGACACTTGTGTTGTGGTGGAACAGTCCAAAAATTGAACTGCTGCTCTTAAGATTGTCAACTCATGATTTTGATGGCTCAAACAAGCTCGCCGAAGGCCGCCATTTGCTTGCATGTTTTTGCTGTTGATGCAAGAATCTGTCCTGGCTAATTGGAGCAACTGAATGCGCCATGGTTGGAGAGCTGTCCGCTACTGGTGCTGTTGCTGTTCCCTGTTATTGCGCTACATCCCTGTTTGCCTCAACTCAACGCATCCGCACGCTCTGGTTGTGCATGGTGTGGCTCAGTGATGTTATATTGAGTCCTGCAGGCGCAAGGTAACTCTAAGAATGAGTTGGCAAAGCACAGGGTGTGATGAGATGGTGCAACGCACTCTGAAAGGACACTGCAATCCGGTTTTTGGTGGTGCAGCACGGTCGCCCTGCTCTGTCACCTCCCTTCCGTCTCCAGACTCTAATGGTCTCCTCGCAGCTACGAACCTGTGTGTTACGACCTGATCCCGCCGTGACAAGGACTCGCTCACGATGGCGCGTCTCTACGCTCCGACCGTGGCTTTCCTGCGGGCACAACACACATATCTCCGGGACGCGTCCGTCCGGTCGCTTGGGAGGGATCACGGAGGACCTCGACGGATGCTCCTCCGTATCGCCCAGAGAGTGAACACCCAGGAGACCCCGTCTCCTGGTGTCGCGCGATTCATCGGACCCGGTCCGAGATGTGGCGCATTGGGATCCTTCGTTCGAGGAGTGGGGGGCGATACCGGAGTTACCGAGGGAGGGCATGGGGGGAGCCCTTGCTCAGAGGGAGTCAGAGTATCCGGCAAGAGAATGCAGAAGGAAACTTGATAAGGACGAAGTCTGGCTATCTACTACAAAGAGCGTCTGTATTTATACGTCGACCTCTTTGATGAGTAACTCTTATTCTCGAAGGTTCCGTCGGGAGCGCTCCCGACACGTCGGGAGCGATGTGCTGCGGTAGCGCATGGTACCTTTGATCGAGCAAGGAAGGCGCGCTAGATCGAGCACCGCTGATTGGACGATGGGCGGGATAAGGCGGGATGAAGCGGGATAGGGCGGGATGAAGCGGGATAGGGTGGGCCGCCACCCATGCCATGCGGGACTGATCAGAAGATAGCGATCATTGAGTCATTCCTCGACCCAATGGGGCGTTGCTCGTACGGAGTGGCGGGAATCGAGGGGAGGCGGCCGACGGATGTGACGTTGGTCCGGCTAGCGAGGCGCGGCGAGGCGCGTAGGGATCTGATCGCGTTCCATCGGCAACTCCCGTGATGGCGCGACCTATTCTTCGGGATAAGTTCTCTCCTATGTGGCGCACCCAATCTATAGTTCGTGCGCGATCTTGTGACAGGTCCACGACCGAGTCATGACAATATCCCCTCTTTAAGTTTCTCGTCCCGAGAAACGTAAGAGGAGCTTCCGTAGGCAGCGCCTTTTCGACTTTGGGAAAGAACCAAGTCCGAGTCGGACATTCAGTCGAGTCATCTCCAACGTGACGGGCCTCATACTCCTGGGGATTCTCTGGGGAATCCCTCACCCAGTGCTGATTTTGGTAGAGACCGAAAGTTTAATGGACAAGGACCCGCACGTTCGTTGTTTTCTTGATACGAGCCCAAGGCTGTGCGCTTCTTTAGCTGTGACTTCTTTCGGGTACAATGCGGGTCCCTGGATTTGAGTGGGTTACAGGCGCGTTTGTCACATGGCCGTGCATGCCTCTTCACGCCGGTAGGTCTCTCCGCTTGGTATAGGGCAGTCCGAATAGAGTTGTGGCGTAGGCATCCCGTCGTCCTCCAGCGATTTCCCGACGCCTGATCTCGTCAAGGCGCCTTATCAATGATCGCCGTTCCCTAGAGATCTGTTTGGAACGCCGCGCGCTCAGACCCCGATGTCGTTAACTTCTGCCAATGGCATTTCCTCATACTGGATCGTCCTTTTCGAGGACGGTAATTTCCTAATCCAGTGGAAGTTCTTAGCGCGCCTCCGTCGAATATATGTCGAGAATCCGGTTCGTCCCAACTGTCCAAAGCTTAAAGTTTTCTGACTCGGGAATCGTCCTGATTCCGGGGGATGGGAAAATAATTCCCAGCAGGGCCTCCAGGAAGGGATTGGAGTACAAAAACTCTTTCTGCGTCCAATTCCTTCCTCATCCCTTTTCTGCCATGTCGTCCGTGTCTTCGTCGTTGCGTACGTCCGCTCGCTCGCCCACACCTCCGCGGGTGCCTACCCCTCGTCGTCTGAGCACTCTCTTCGTGTCGGCCCCGCTGGTAGTTAACAGAATTCGTTTGCTGTCCCGGGACGGTTTCCTGGTTTGGGTGCGAGGTGACATTGCTTGTCCTTCACCCGCGATTGTGGAGGCCTGGTCGCGCTGCGTCGGTTGCATAACCGAGGCCCTCCGAATGGCCTCGACATCGTCGAAGGAGATTACTGATCCCTTGGTATGGGCTTCACTAGTAAGCCTCCTTTCCTTTTGGCCCCGAGGTTGATTTTAACGGAGTCGTTTTCCTAGTTCGTCCTGTTTCGCTCATCGATCGCACATTTGGGGAGGGTGTTTTTTTGTCCGCCCTTGTCGTGGTGGGCTTTGACGCGCCCGTCTCCTTTGGCTACCCTACGGGCGTTCTCGACCTGTGCTTGGCTCCTGTTCGCCCCTCACGGTATGGTCTTCGTCTATCGCCTCGCAATACTTTACTAACCGGGACGTTTTCCTTGGATTCAGTCAATGCTTTTCCTGGGTCGGCGCCGGACACGACGATGTACTGTGTCAACGCCTTCGACCTCATCCTCCGCTATCTTTGGGATCACCTCTCCATCTGTCGCCTCATCGCCATCCTCTGGGCGTCGGAGCGGGATCCGGCCATTGCCGCCTGTTTTCGTGAGTTCATGGCTGCGGAGGAGACCCCAGGATCGGCGACCCGTTGGAACATGACTTTTGAGGAGTGGTCCCGGTCGATGGACTCGGCGCGGGATTGGTGAGGGATTTGGTCACCTCGAGGGGATGTCGTGGGGGTGTTTCTTGAATGCATAGGTACGGGCATGGACCCAATACGTCTCCGATAGTAGTTCTCGATCCGCGCCTCTTGTACTTTTTATAAATCTATGCACCTGTCTTGATGTCGTCTGGTGTTGGTCGAGCGAGGAGACAATTCTCCTAGGTCGAGGACCTTTTGGTGATGCGTCTGAACTTGTCGCGTTCGCGCGTCGCGATCGACTGATTGCAGCGTGGTTCGTGGGATCGGGCCCTCGGCCCTGATCGCCGAGTGGTTGGGTTACCGCTTCCGCTGAGTGGGACCCCTCTATTTCTCTTCGCGTTTCCAGTTCGACCTCCCCGAGGTTCTGAGGACCGTCTTTCGTTACGCGGGGCCCTGTCGAATTGCCTAATTATCTGAGTCCTGGGTTGTCCATGCCGAATGAATGTTATTTCCGAAACCGGGGGAGGGGTGCGTTGCGCGAGACCCATCAGTCCTCCCTTTTGTCAAGGAAGAATACGACGTCGTCGACGTAGTGAATTTTGCGCCAGACGCCGTTGGAAGGGTTTTGAGCATTGCGTCTTTGTAGACGGGAACGACGTTGGAGTTCTTTTGAGAGAAGGTTATAACGAACCACTCCATCACTAGTCAATGGTGATTCAATTGAGTATATCGGTTCGATGTGAGGTTCTCTGATAAACCCAGGGGACCGTATTCGTCGAAGGGGTTTCTCCAGGTAGTACTGGGAGAAATGGTGCAGGTGTCGTCGAGTTCGTCGTTGCGAGGCGGGGAGGTGTTCCCCGGATATCTGTGAGAATGTTGCCAGGGCGAGTGTATATCCTTTTACAAAGGAACGGAGGAGGGGCCAGTCCTCCACTGTTCGAGATATTTGGTGGACCACGTCCATTATCCGTAGTACCCTTCGTGTTACTTCTAGGTGGGGTGGTGTCCCCTCCTCTTCGTCTCGTAAGATCGTCACCTGAGAGGAGACATATCGGAGTTGGGAGAATAACTGTATGTCGGTTTGGTCGAGTGGATCGAGGGATGGGGTTACGTGCGAGGTGGTGCTGGGTACCAGAGTAGTTGTCGTGAACGGGCCTTGAGTTATTGATATGGTGTTGTACGGGCAGTAGGGAGACTTCGTCCTATTGTTACGACCTGATCCCGCCGTGACAAAGACTCGCTCACGATGGCGCGTCTCTACGCTCCGACCGTGGCTTTCCTGCGGGCACAACACACATATCTCCGGGACGCGTCCGTCCGGTCGCTTGGGAGGGATCACGGAGGACCTCGACGGATGCCCCTCCGTATCGCCCAGAGAGTGAACACCCAGGAGACCCCGTCTCCTGGTGTCGCGCGATTCATCGGACCCGGTCCGAGATGTGGCGCATTGGGATCCTTCGTTCGAGGAGTGGGGGGCGATACCGGAGTTACCGAGGGAGGGCATGGGGGGAGCCCTTGCTCAGAGGGAGTCAGAGTATCCGGCAAGAGAATGCAGAAGGAAACTTGATAAGGACGAAGTCTGGCTATCTACTACAAAGAGCGTCTGTATTTATACGTCGACCTCTTTGATGAGTAACTCTTATTCTCGAAGGTTCCGTCGGGAGCGCTCCCGACACGTCGGGAGCGATGTGCTGCGGTAGCGCATGGTACCTTTGATCGAGCAAGGAAGGCGCGCTAGATCGAGCACCGCTGATTGGACGATGGGCGGGATAAGGCGGGATGAAGCGGGATAGGGCGGGATGGGGCGGGCCGTTGCCCATGCCATACGGGACTGATCAGAAGATAGCGATCATTGAGTCATTCCTCGACCCAATGGGGCGTCGTTCGTACGGAGTGGCGGGAATCGGGGGGACGGCCGACGGATGTGACGTTGGTCCGGCTAGCGAGGCGCGGCGAGGCGCGTAGGGATCTGATCGCATCCCATCGGCAACTCCCGTGATGGCGCGACATGTTCTTCGGGATAAGCTCTTCTCCTATGTGGCGCACCCAATCTATAGTTCGTGCGCGATCTCGTGACAGGTCCACGACCGAGTCATGACACTGTGGTGGGTGCGGCGTCCGCAATGCGAGGCGCTACCAAGGCAGCACTGTGCTGCAGGAAGAGTGTTGCCGGAGAGCTGGCATTTTGCACGAACATGTTGACTGAGTCAACGGCTTTTTGTGAGAGTTTGTCAATGGAAATCTGTATAAGATGGAATGGATGTGAAGGCTATTGAGTGCAAACCTGGGATGATCATGGTAGACGGAAGGCAAGCTCGGTCGAGGGCTTACCCAGAATGACCCAAAGATGAGAATCTGTGAAAAGCTGTTTCATGACAATACAAGGAGATAAACTTGTTGGTCAAGTGATAATACACCTGTTTGAGGACGTTAGAGAGTAGTACCAGCTTAACATAAAGAGTTTGTTACTGGCATGGACTTCACAAAATCCATGTTGGATAATTGGTCTGAACACCGTATATTCAACTACACAACGAAGAACACTGCACACTTAGGGATAGAAAGTGGTCTCTAATAATACTGAATATACACTATACTAAGAAGTATCAGGACCGTACCAGAGGAAATAATGGAATGAGAATCATTTTGAGTGGTCGGAGGATCAGGGTCCATCTTCCTAATGGAGATCAACGAAGTTTTGCTTCGCAGAAGTTGCATACACAAAACGAATTATCAAAATCTGATATTTCTTCTATTTGTAATATTTGTTGTCAGCACTTTAGAATGGAGGCTGGGAGTCTTGCAGTAAGGTCTGAAATTGTTGTTTTCTCTTCTCAGAGCATCAGTGGTGTAAGTTGAGCTCGAGAACCCCACACACACACTGCATCATCCCACTGGTAAGGGTATCCGGCATCAAGAGAGTCAAAATAGATCACAGCCTTTCAAATCTCAAATATAAATAATAGACGTACACAGTACTCTATTTAAATATTATGCCATATAAATATCCTGAAGTAAAGGAATACAACAAGTGAGCCACAATGCACATGCATTTACACAATATGGGTAGTGTCCTTTTGTTGGCCAGTGTACTGTACATCCGACTCAAGCTCAGAGTTGGGAACTGCGTGGCTTGACCGTGTGCCAGTTACGGTCCCTTGATTCGGATTATCACCAAACTGAATAGTTGAGACAACAGTGCTAGCCACTGGGCATCTGCCATTTGATATCTGGATTGATGCCTCAACGCTGTTATTCATCCGCACAAGAATTATGGTCAGAGTTGGTAAGATTGCCTAAAAATAGTCAATATAGCTTATTGTGTGTCAAATTGAAAATACACACTGCAAGATATGTAGAAATAACTTCAAGGATTGCCTGTGACAAATTGAAAGGACTGGACACAGCTGGATTTTGATTGTATAAAACTGTGAAAGTAACAAATAGAAGCTGAATAATAGGATTAATGTGCAGAGTCACAAAATCAGAATATGGGTGGTACCTGAGTTCCAGCCAATATGCCTCCAGTTTCGACTAGAAGAATCAAAATTCTGGTAACTTGGGAGTGTTGTTTTGAGAGAAGCTCATAGTGCTGCCTATATCAGATACCAACACAGAGTTAGCAACTTTGGAATGCACAAGAATTTGAATTTGACAAGATGTTTTACATACCATGTCTTCACCGCAATACAACCTGTTGCAAATATATTTGTTCCAAGTGATATAACAGTATTTGCCAGATTGAGATTGTTTGCAAACATTGTAATGCTGGGATTTAGGATAGAAGCAGTTGAAAGTGCTGCAGTTACTATCCAGAACACTAATAACAGATTAGCCAGACATATATACCACAAGAACACAGAATATTATCAGACCTGTATTGATAGCTGTCAAACCTCCAAAAATGAAGTGGAGCGGGACACTGTGAGGATACAGGATCCATGCTCGCCATATGACAATGCTGTCAGAAATTATCCACTGGAATTAAGACTAAGAATGTGATTTCAAGTCAATATAGATGCAACATACATTAATTGCAGTGGGCCATAGCTCCAGTATATCAACAATCTCAAGATAAGGCAAGGAGTGGACAAAACGCTCTTCAAGATCCAGAGTTGCATTGTTAACAAAATAACTCCTGATCTGTGCAAGCAGAAAAATAATGCTGGTGATAAAGCGTGCTGAGGTGGAGATGGCAAGGAGGAGGATTGCTGCAAGGAGAATCTTTGACGCGCGTGAAGTGAGAGAATGTGTTCTAAAATACATAAAAGGATCAGCTGCAAGTAACAGAAGAAACAGACTTGGAAGACCAACAAAGTCATCCGAAGGCAGATGATAAACAACACAAGATATACACCTGTGACATTGTAATCAATCAGTAGTTAGAAGCAAGAGAACATGCCAACTCACCATAGAGAACAAAGCCAGCACCAGCAGACCTGGCCACATTGGTGTAAATAGCCAGAGCTCTCTCTGAGATGAATTCAGCCTGTGCCGGTGTGAGAGGAGCAATGAGACTCGAGTCCGATGAGTTAGAAGACATTGTTGGGTATCTATCAAGTATCAACTGGGGACTCGGGAGTGCGCTCTCACTTTATAAGTGCTCTCATCCTGTGATCCTATTATTCCTTGGATCACCCCATGATGCAGCTGCAACGATCATTTGATCATCACAATTTGTGGCGTACTCTACCGTTACGCACTCTGTCTACTCAGCTGATTCGGTTCCGAACTTCCTTCGATGCTGTCCGCACTAAATCACCCACTGAATTGCTATGCACGCAAATAAGTTTGTCACGTTCTCTCATCGCTATGGCTTGTCACTGACCTGTCCGCCAAGACCTTGGTGTGGGCCATCATCGAATCCACAGCAGCCCATGTCATCCACTTGAAGTCGCGTCGATCACTGACCGGTTCATCGACACCCAGAAGGTTCCGAGTCCTGCCGACTTTCGTATCACGGCACTGGTCTGTTCTTGGTCAACTGTTTGCCACCACTTGAAGTCACCCGGACACAACTGATGTGCGTCAGTGCATCAGGACGTGTTGATCGATGCAAAGTTCACTATATGCCTTGATGAACATCCAGAGAAAAACATACCGCGTACGGCTGCAGACGCACTCCCGGAAGCAACATCACGATTCTGATGTTGATCATCGCACTGATAGATGTCAGCGCGCGATAGATGAGCAAACAACACGGAAATCTATATGTTGATCTTCGGACGGTCTCCCAAAATTGCTGTGATTTCGTCTTACCATATCGCCACCTACACGACTTCTGTGGATCATGATCTGCCACTCGAACACGTACTAATGCAGTGTGTGTCATGCTTTTTCAGGCGGAAGATGTTTTCGTTGAGTTGACCTGGGCTTGGGATCACGAAGACGAAGGACAACCGAGGATGGCAGACCGAAAAAACAAACGTCGAGGCGCCTTCTTGTTGATAACGTCAATCACAAACTTCTTTCATGATCAATCACCGCCTTCAGTCGAACGCGTACGCCGTACAGCAGCAGTTCATGTCGAATCTTTTGTGCCTGTCTGTGGCAAGCGTGATAGATGGCGCGCGTCGTTGAGAAACTTGGGGCGTTGATATTGAACGTATGCTGATCATCATAGTATGCATAGCAGTCCTCATGAACTGTTGCTACTCAAATCATCCGCCACATCGTCCGCCACGCGCATCGCAGACCTTCGTTCATGGATCATCTGCTACATAGTGCCAACCATCAGGCTCGATCAACAGCAGACGATAGAGCGACGACACAACGCCCTCCATGGTTCCACTAGAGATAGGAAACACGAACAAGTCAACAAGTGATATAACGCAGTCATATATAGCGAAAGTGATCGCGATGTTGTGAAGGCGTACACGAAGTGTCCTCACACCGTCGAGTCTTCGACCTGCCTTGGTGGGTAGGCGGTGGCTCAGGTGAAGCTGAAGCCGAGTCTATTTCGTGGCTCGGTTGATGTACCACGGGAGGTCCAAGGCAGGGTCATTCTGCGAAGAACGATGTGTACGCTATACGAGGTATGGTCAGATAGAAGCCATTGCGTTCAAAGCAAACACTCACCAAGCAATCTCGTGTTGTTGTTCTTGGTAGAGGCGGTGACCAATCTCATCGATATCTGCAAATGAAAACGACGCCCGATCTTGTGTTCAGCGACGAAGGCCACGACGGCAGCCTGTGTCTTGAAGGAGATGCCTTCTCCCTGTCTTCTAAATATTGAACCATCGTTGACGTCCCCGCCCCAGCCCCGCATGCCCAAAATCAACATGCGGCTCCGGACTCAGACTGGGGCTGAACGCCGCGCGCAACTCCACCACGTCCGCACGAGCTCTTGTAGCGCAGAGGTAGATGTTATTGAGACGTCGATGCCGATGTAGGTGAGTTGGACGTCAATGTAGATGGTAAGGACATAGCGAGCCTTTGTGTTGGAATGACGACGTGGACGACGACGGGCGTGACTAAGATGGTATCACCAGCGACGCCTTGTGCGCATTCACCACCATCTTGATCGATACGAGTGGGCGGTGGGGGCGGCTCTGGCAGTAATGGAGACGGTGGCGCGCTAGTCATCGGCAGTGGGGGAGGCGGCGGCGAATGGTACGCTACTCGCTTTCCAGCAATTGGGTATGGGCGAATACGCAGTCCTACAAGAACTAACTGGGTAAGCGCGTCGTTTCGAGAGCACCGTGTCAAACACCGAGCACCTTTCGGAAGAAGCAGAAGAGAGGATAGAGATGATCGTCGGGCGGGGAGCGGAGAGGTTCCAGGCGAAAGGCACCTTTCGATGCCGATACTGCAAAACGTGCATTTAGAATCCAAAACAGACAGCCATCCATCCTTGCGTGACGACCCAACTAACCTAGAAGAGCCCTTGGGCACCCAAGCAGCCACCAGCCTGAGGGCGACGCCAGTTGTTGTTGTTGTTGTTTACGCGGCACAGCCCACTGGACCCGCCGGTTGTGGAAGGTGCGCACACGGCGATGTCATCGCCTCTTGTCAGCAACAACTTCGTCTGTACGTCTTGCCACGCTCTCTACCACCCCAATAAGCCGAGCTCACCAGGTAGCCGTTTTGGCAGGGCCTGGGGTAGAAGTTAGAACTTAGAGGAGGGGCAGGAGCATCCGACCCAAAAGAGAGAGAAGATAAAAGGAATGCCGAGGCGGCCGCGAAACAATCCGTGCATGCCGATCATTGCCATCAAACCTTAAAAACAAGAATCAACAGTAATGATGGCGCACGGCGGGAAGGCGGGCGACGTGTTGCATCTATAAAACAAGGGCATCTTCCAAAATGACCTCAGTTAGGCTAGATGTTATGGCTGGCATCGCAATTTAACATATGGACTTGTCAATGATAGCCCGGTCAGGTATCACCGTTTGCATTCGGCAGGGGCAGGCGGCAAGGCAGACAACACGTCGGTAGGCAGCGACGTGCTTGGGCAAGGAGGACAACGCATCGGTAGGCAGCGACGGTCAAGCGGCGGGGGAAGAGAATATAAAAAACTATGCTAGGGTGCTACGGCAAAAACACGGCGGCAAGGCAGACAGACAGACGGCGGGTGGAGTCGGGGTGGGCGGAGAACACGCCTATCGAGCTCGGGTCGTGTCTGGGTCGTGTTTCTGTGGCCGGAGGAAACAATTTTGCCGCCTTTGGAACGGCCTAGATACACTGAGATACATAATACTGAGACTTGCTGTGCATGGCGAGGTGGTTGACGATGGCGAGGTGGTTGTCGTCGTCGTACAGAAGAGAGTTGGCGGATGTCCCGATCGGTAGCGTGTGATGTTTGAAAGTCCCTTGTCTTCATGAATATTTGTCGTAGAGGACGTCCACAGTGGTATGGAGGAGGATGACGCGGGTCATAGTCGCCGGGAGAGAAGACGAACAAGCGAGGCAGTAGGTCTACCGAAATCAAGGTGAAGGTAGGTACTAGGAGGAGAGGTGCATCGGCAAATGCCGGACTATCTTTGCTTCTCACCACCAGAGCACGACCTTCCTTGTTCCAAATACTCTACGCACTCTTGCGCGTCAGTCTCGAAATCGACTTAGGCAAAGTCCTCCGGTCTTCGTTTTATTTGAGCGCGTGTATAGCTTCATACTCGCCAAGCTTTCCGTTCACTAGCCACCGGTCACCACTTGGCACTTGGGTTCATCACTTCACGCGAAGTAGGCCAACAAGACATCTACCTGGAAATCCCATATCAGCGTCTCCTACTGTAAGTCTGTATCGGCTCTGGTGTAGAGGACGCGAGGTGATCATGGAAGGTCATGCGAACGAAGACAACGTCCGACGTCGAGGATTCAATTGCGCCTCTCCTTTCACTCCCTCAGCCATTATCTTCTCGGATGCATTTGCTCTAGAGCAAATTGTCTATTTGCGAGCCATCAGCTCGCCTCCTCCCCTCGCATCTTGCTGCCGGCTGTACGGATGACATATGCTTCGCATCCGCCATCGTGCATCTGTTCCGGGACTAACTGAAGTCGAAGGCTCGACTCTTCATTCATTCGATGACTCCGCCACCTACGGGGCTCATGACTGTGGGATTGAGCCATGGTCGTCAAGTGTGGCGGCGGCTTGAACTGAATATAAGACATTTGGGTCGACTAGGTCTGTTTCGCTCGTTTTTCATATGTCGTCGTTCACTCATTCATATTTTTATCCTAAGATTTCTTCTAAGTTACGTCTACCGTAACGCCACAACACGCCTGACCGATGTCGTGATGCACCAGTGCACAGTATTGACTCTTCCGTTCTCGGAATCGCATCGTTCTTCGTTCAAGTGTACGCGTCTGCGTCTTGTCTCCGTACCTTCTACAGGCAGATATCTTCTAAATCACTACGCACATTGACTGTTGACAATTCCGAAACGATGTCGACCGTAATCACAACCCCAGACCCAACCCACATCCAGCTGTGCACCACTTTGATAGTAATACTCAGCGGCATCATCATGCTTGGTGCGTTCTAGTGCGTTCTGCGAGCGGATGTGCACGTCACGATTGAACCTACTTGCTCATAGTAAGCATCACCACTTCATCATCCTCCTCATTATGTCTCCATGATGCTCATGATCATTGAGCGAAGGCGCCGCGAGTCCAATTGCTTCTTTTTTATGGGTCGTAAGAAGTTTCGCCGCTTTCTTGACAGATTGCGAACCTCATTCGCTCTACTGAAAATATGTCTGTGTGAAATATTGCTAGCGATTGATCGTACATTACAGTCCATTCCATCTAACGTGTATGGGCTACGAAATATGGTATATTCAAAATCGACTGCTTCTCTTCGTCCTACGTCCTGAACCCGCCAACGAAGTTTCCCTGGTTGCCGGCGAGGTGCGCCGGAGGGGGAGTACCGGGTGGCGGCGCGTACTGTGTCTGCTGAGGGGGTACGCCGGAGGGCTGTGGTGGATTAGATGAGGGGCCAAGTAGACACGAAGAGTGAGACGTACGGGTGGGTATTGTGTCTGCCCCTGTCCCTCATAAGGCGGGGGAACAGAGTCCTGGGTGCCGGCGCGCGGGGGGATGTACGAGGTGGTCGGTGCACCGCCATGTGCGTTCCCGCCAGGCGCGGCATTCATGTTCCCGGCAGGTGCACCGTAGACTGCGCCATTGTTGTTATTGTACGGTCCACTGTTCGCGTTCCCGAACTGCGCGCCGTTGTTGTTGTGCTTCGCGTTTCCACCACCAAACATTGGCTTTCCGAAGAAGCCTTGGTTCTGTTGTGGGACGACACCAATGCGTGCGCGTCTTCTCCTGCGCATACATAGCATGAACATCAAGATAAGGAATGTTGCTGCGGCGACTGGGGGAGGAGGAATCAGTTTCAAGATCGACTGCAACAAAAAAGGAGCATACTGGCAATGACAGTCCCGACGATTCTGCCCGTTGTCCAACGGCGGTTAGAGTTGTTGTAATAGTATCTTGACTCTAGACTGGTGGATGGAGCCATTGTGATTGCGGCGATGATGGGATGTAGCCGAGTCGGATGTTGAGCAGGTCGAGACAATTAGACTCGATGGGGCGTCAAAAAATAGAGGTCGTTGTATGTGGTCGTAACAGAGTGGGGAGTACGGAGGGGCTAAAGAACGCGTAAAAATTTGGCTCTTTAAACCCAAGCCCAGCCAGACACCACAATGACGTCACGCATGAGCCGGATCATCATCGCCCAGCCTTTTGCCACTCCTTTTGCCTGTGCACAGCCTCCACGTCGGGTTACTTCCGCTTTGTCACTGATCACCGCCTTCAGCGCCCTTGCTTCTTTACCACCAACTTCACTTTCTCTTCATCCTTTATTTGCTTGCTCTTTCTTGCTTGAAGCTTGACACATCATAACCATGACCCCGTTCTTGACGCTTCTTGTCCCACTGATGGCTGTGGGACAGGCGCGGGCACAGTTCTTCGACGACGACCGCCACCGGTCGAACACGAGCAGGATTATTGGAGCTATCGTTGCTGGTGAGTTGGATCTCTTCAACACTTCTCGCAGTATCAAAGCCGTGGATCCTATCGATCTAAGCTACGAAGATCTTTTCCCTCTATCCCTCCCCTCCATACCTGCTTTACGCTTCATACCGCTCGGATATGCATTTGCCTGCTCCTTCCCGCCGCACGCCTCCCCCCTTTCCCTATATTCACCCATTTCTGCGTCTAATTTCTCTCTAAGACCACTGCTGCGCTTTGATCCCAATCGCATTACTAACCACCCACTATCCCAGTGATCCTCTCCCTCCTCGCATTCTCCTTCTTCGCCATGGCCCTCCGCCGTCGCCGCCAGCGCCGCTACCTCGTCACCATTCCACATCCCAACCAGACCCCCAACCAACCGCCTTACAATGGTCCTTTCGGTAACGCAGGGGCGCCAGGTGGATATAACCCGACGTACCTGGAACAGGCGAAGCCGTACTACGGCCCCGGAGCGGGCTCGTATCCGCCCCCGCCGCCCTATATGGGCAACGAAGGGAAGATGGACGGGCAAGGACAGCAATACGGTTCGGTAAGTGTCATTCCGATTGGGTTCTATCTTTAATTTACTCACGTTTCCTGGCATAGCCTTCCGGCCCCCCACCGAATCACTCCCCCTACGCTTCCCCTTACGCCGAATCGCAATATCTACCACCGGCTGGACCGCCCCAGGGACAGTACACGCCTCCCTCGGGCCCTCCGCCGGCACACGTAGCTGAGCACCAGGGCGGGTGGAGGACCTAGCTGGGTGTGAGTTTGTGTAATGAAACCTGTTTGTAATGGACATCTGTCGATCTAACTGCTGTATTGGTATCTTACTTGTTTGTACAACTTGCCTACGTTCGTATACTATCCTTCTGAGAAACTGCCATGCCAGTGCATCGATGTTCAGGCTTTTAGTCCAAATCAGGTACCACGTTCACAAGTAGAACTCTTCGTTTCTGAAGCGTGTCTGCGTCTTTGATGTTTTACTTTGAGGGAAACCCGTTGCCACTAGAGTATGGTTTCGACCTGGTTTCGACTCGCAACTCTTGTCCGTGACACATGCATCGAGTTTGTTCCTTTCTGCTAAGTCACGACCATCATCGATACGCCACTCTTCTTCTCCTATCTCATCGATACATTCTTTCTTTTGATAACTCAGCTGTCAGTGTACGGGCTTCTACAGTTTCGGGCTCAAGATGGGATACAAGGTGGATTGAATGTCACAATGCTATCTGGTCCTTTGTTGGGAGTACATGCGATTAGGAGATTCTGGAATAAGTACAGGAGTGAGTTTTAGTGAGTTTTTGAGTAAGACATGGAATGCCCAATACTATTGATCAATCGGAAGTGTCAATCCATTGGCACCGGCTTGACACTTCTGTCCTATTCACTCATTTCTGCATGTACAGCCGTGAAAATCTGCAGAACTCTTAATCTCAACTCAATGCATGGACTGAATCAAAAAACTGATTTTTAAGTGCTTGTGCGAGCAATGCCAGACGATGCCGATGAGGACCTCAATTCTGGCAGGAAGTGTCAATTGTGACGCGCTGTGACTCTGCCAGCCTTTCGCTGACTTTCGCTGACAGATCAGAGTTTCAATAATTGGCTGTCACGGCTCGACAGTGAACGCTCTCTCGCTCTCTTCACTCATGCTACAAAACGTTGCTTAGTAGTTCAGATGTACCAAATAGATGCCAAAACTAATGTGTGAGCTTTTTATAGCAAACGGACCACTGAGTCTGACGTGCCAGGTTGGTTGATAGTAGTGTCAATCTGAAATTGACACTTCGCACCATCAACAAAATTCCTCAATATCTTCGGCGGTGTGTAAACTCCATATAAGCTGACGGCCTCATGGGTAACGTACTACTAATGCATTGTAGTGCAAATTCTCAGAGTGTCACGAATTGCCTCTATTCTTCTCCCTCCATCACGTGCTTCCCACTCTCGACACCGTCATATTCTCCCGTCTCTGCATCCACCTCGGCCTGGGCCTAGCTCACCTCTCTCTTTCATCCATCGTCTTGGCATTGCCTAGACAGATCACAGGTTCCATCATGGGATGGGTGTCCAAATGCGGACCGTAGATTCCGGCCCGCTGAAGACTGCAAGTCAATGATCTCATTGCCATACGAGGCGAGGGCAGCCTTTCTCTGGACATCCATGACATCATTTACCCGGGTCCCTCTGCCAAATCTTCGCAAGTACTTCGGTTATGCTACCTTAGTCCGTACTCTGGATTCTCTGTATATATTCATGGACTCTCTAGTTAGTTCCGCAGTCTGTTCTCTTCGTCTACTCACTGCTTGGTCGCTCCTAGTACTGGTGTAGCTTAACACACTCCTCCTTCATATCTATCTCTATCTCTATTCCTTTCTCCTTGTCTCGTTCGTGTGACTTGGGTGGTTGCCTTAGTATTCGGGCACCAGTCTTGACACTAGAACAGACTCTTCTACACCCACCTCACACCCTCGCTTGGCGCATGCTCGCCGACCGCACAACCTCAGACCCCACACCTGCCTCTCAACCTCGTCCCACACGCCTTGTATTCAAGAAGACTGCAGCTGCCACTCCCCGTACGTTAACCCACCGCGAAGTCCTTTTTCACACTCTACCGGCTGCTATTAGGGCTCGTCATCGCGGAGATCACCGCAGTTTCTGGCGTGACACCGATACCGGTCCACGCACTCCTATCCTCCCATCATCGCCCGCTTCTCTGCAGAAGAAGCGCCTCCCACACCACCTCCCGGCGCCTACCTTCATCAGGGCAAGTACTTCCAACTCGACGAAGAGTATCACCCCCAGGAGATCTTCTACGAGCCAGAAGATGAAGACTACCCCGAATCTTGGCATTACCTTGAACCAAACGGAGACAAGTACTACCTTGAATCAGAAGAGCATCAGGAGGCTAAAAGGCGTTTAGAAGAGCGCACTCGAGCTGAGTTACAATCATCCACACAGACCCCAGGCTCACCTGCACCTCGTACCCCAGTCCCCTCTGCTCCACCGTCTCCTGTCCGATTGGAACCAACCTTTAACTCCGCTCCTACCTCCCCAGTTCCATCCCCAGTCCAGGACAATTCACCACCTGAATCCCAACCTCTTGCTTTAGACCCCGAACCCTCTGAACCATCGACTCCCCCGTCTTCATCGTCATCTTCTTCTTCCTCCTCCAATCCCTCTCGGTCATCGTCTCCATCTTTTCCAGTTCACCCAGTCCCTCCTATCATGACTACTATTCCCAGCGAGCGTGGAGCTAAGCTTGACGACTTCGTCGGCGACCGCGCCACATCTACTACATGGCTGGCCCAATACCGCAACCACATGCGGCTGAACACCGCCCGCTATTCTACTGAGATCGAGAAGGTCTCGGTCTTCCTTTCATATTTCAAGGGACCTCTCGCCGGTAAATGGGCAGAACGCCGCATGAAAGAGTACGATGCCGATCAGGACGATAATACCATCCCAGCTGCCAGCAAACGCTGGACCACACAGGCGTCTATCATCGAAAAGTTCAAAGCCGACTATGCGGCCATCGACCCAATCACCGCTGCGCGTACCGCCATCGAGACCATCCGCCAGGAAAAGGACTTATCTTCAATTGATAAGTTCATCACTGCCTTTGATGGCTACGCTGATGACTCCCAGTTTGACGAAAGCTCGTTACTCTACTTCTTCAAACGCGGCTTGAACCCCAGTCTCTTGGACCGAATCTGCATGTCCTACCCCATTCCCGATACCCTTGACAAGTTCAAGACCCGCGCTGTTGAGATGCAGCATGCCTATGAAGTGTTACGACCTGATCCCGCCGTGACAAGGACTCGCTCACGATGGCGCGTCTCTACGCCCCGACCGTGGCTTTCCTGCGGGCACAACACACATATCTCCGGGACGCGTCCGTCCGGTCGCTTGGGAGGGATCACGGAGGACTTCGACGGATGCCCCTCCGTATCGCCCAGAGAGTTAACACCCAGGAGACCCCGTCTCCTGGTGTCGCGCGATTCATCGGACCCGGTCCGAGATGTGGCGCATTGAGATCCTTCGTTCAAGGAGTGGGGGGCAATACCGGAGTCACCGAGGGAGGGCATGGGGGGAGCCCTTGCTCAGAGGGAGTCAGAGTATCCGGCAAGAGAATGCGGAAGGAAACTTGATAAGGACGAAGTCTCCCTATCTACTACAAAGAGCGTCTGTATTTATACGTCGACCTCTTGATGAATAACTCCTCTTCTCGAAGGTTCCGTCGGGAGCGCTCCCGACGCGTCGGGAGCGATGTGCTGCGGTAGCGCATGGTACTTTTGATCGAGCAAGGAAGGCGCGCTAGATCGAGCACCGCTGATTGGACGATGGGCGGGATAAGGCGGGATGAAGCGGGATAGGGCGGGATGAAGCGGGATAGGGTGGGCCGCCACCCATGCCATGCGGGACTGATCAGAAGATAGCGATCATTGAGTCATTCCTCGACCCAATGGGGCGTCGCTCGTACGGAGTGGCGGGAATCGAGGGGAGGCGGCCGACGGATGTGACGTTGGTCCGGCTAGCGAGGCGCGGCGAGGCGCGTAGGGATCTGATCGCGTTCCATCGGCAACTCCCGTGATGGCGCGACCTATTCTTCGGGATAAGTTCTCTCCTATGTGGCGCACCCAATCTATAGTTCGTGCGCGATCTTGTGACAGGTCCACGACCGAGTCATGACAATATCCCCTCTTTAAGTTTCTCGTCCCGAGAAACGTAAGAGGAGCTTCCGTAGGCAGCGCCTTTTCGATTTTGGGAAAGGACCAAGTCCGAGTCGGACA
The DNA here is from genome assembly GCA_019915135.1 of Strobilurus pachycystidiatus. Lineage (NCBI taxonomy): Eukaryota > Fungi > Basidiomycota > Agaricomycetes > Agaricales > Physalacriaceae > Strobilurus > Strobilurus pachycystidiatus. The sequence goes on from JAHLMK010000015.1 coordinate 473,665, forward strand.
TTCCGTCGAGTCATCTCCAACGTGACGGGCGTCATACTCCTGGGGATTCTCTGGGGAATCCCTCGTCCAGTGCTGATTTTGGTAGAGACCGAAAGTTTAATGGACAAGGGCCCGCACGTTCGTTGGTTTCTTGATACGAGCCCAAGGCTGTGCGCTTCTTTAGCTGTGACTTCTTTTGGGTACAATGCGGGTCCCTGGATTTGAGTGGGTTACAGGCGCGTTCGTCACATGGCCGTGCACGCCTCTTCACGCCGGGAGGCCTCTCCGCTTGGTATAGGACAGTCCGAATAGAGTGGTGGCGTAGGCATCCCGTCGTACTCCAGCGATTTCCCGACGCCTGATTTCGTCAAGGCGCCTTATCAATGATTGCCGTTCCCTAGAGATCTGTTTGGAACGCCGCGCGCTCAGACCCCGATGTCGTTAACTTCTGCCGATGGCATTTTCTCATACTGGATTGTCCTTTTCGAGGACGGTAATTTCCTAATCCAGTGGAAGTTCTTAGCGCGCCTCCGTCAAATATATGTCGAGAATCCGGTTCGTCCCAACTGTCCAAAGCTTAAAGTTTTCTGATTCGGGAATCGTCCTGATTCTGGGGGATGGGAAGATAATTCCCGGCAGGGCCTCCAGGAAGGGATTGGAGTACAAAAACTCTTTCTGCGTCCAATTCCTTCCTCATTCCTCTCCTGCCATGTCGTCCGTGTCTTCGTTGTTGCGCTCGCCCACTCGCTCGCCCACTCCTCCGCGGGTGTCTACCCCTCGTCGTTTGAGCACTCTCTTCGTGTCGGCCCCGCTGGTGGTCAACGGAATTCGTTTGCTGTCCCGGGACGGTTTCCTGGTTTGGGTGCGAGGTGATATTGCTCGCCCTTCACCCGCGATTGTGGAGGCCTGGTCGCGCTGCGTCGGTTGCATAACCGAGGCCCTCCGAATGGCCTCGACATCGTCGAAAGAGATTACTGATCCCTTGGTATGGGCTTCACTAGTAAGCCTCTTTTCCTTTTGGCCCCGAGGTTGGTTTTAACGGAGTCGTTTTCCTAGTTCGTCCTGTTTCGCTCATCGATCGCACATTTGGGGAGGGTGTTCTTTCGTCCGCCCTTGTCGTGGTGGGCTTTGACGCGCCCGTCTCCTTCGGCTACCCTGCGGGCGTTCTCGACCTGTGCTTGGCTCCTGTTTGCCCCTCACGGTGTGGTTTTCGTTTATCGCCTCGCGATACTTTACTAACCGGGATGTTTTCCTTGGATTTTAGTCAATGCCTTTCCTGGGTCGGCGCCGGACACGACGATGTACTGTGTCGACGCCTTCGACCTCATCCTTCGCTATCTTTGGGATCACCTCTCCATCCGTCGCCTCATCGCCATCCTTTGGGCGTCGGAGCGGGATCCGGCCATTGCCGCCTGTTTTCATGAGTTCATGACTGCGGAGGAGACCCCAGGATCGGCGACCCGTTGGAACATGACTTTTGAGGAGTGGTCCCGGTCGATGGACTCGGCACAGGGTTGGTGAGGGATGTGGTCGCTTCGAGGGGATGTCGTGGGGATTTTTTTTGAATGCATAGGTACGGGCATGGACCCAATACGTCTTCGATAGTAGTTCTCGATCCGCGCCTCTTGTACTTTTTTATAAATCTATGCACCTGTCTTGATGTCGTCTGGTGTTGGTCGAGCGAGGAGACAATTCTCCTAGGTCGAGGACCTTTGGTGAGGCGTCGGAACTTGTCGCGTTCGCGCGTCGCGATCGACTGATTGCAACGCGGTTCGTGGGATCGGGCCCTCGGCCCTGATCGCCGAGTGGTTGGGTTACCGCTTCCGCTGAGTGGGAGCCCTCTATTTCTCTTCGCGTTTTCCAGTTCGACCTCCCCGAGGTTCTGAGGACCGTCTTTCGTTACGCGGGGCCCTGTCAAATTGCCTAATTATCTGAGTCCTGGGTTGTCCGTGCCGAATAAATGTTGTTTCCGAAAATGGGGGGGCGCGTTGCGCGAAACCCATCAGTCCTCTTTTTCGTCGAGGAAGAATACAACGTCGTCGACGTAGTGAATTTCGCGCCAGACGCTGTTGGAAGAGTTTCGAGCATTGCGTCTTTGTAAACGGGAACAACGTTGGAGTTCCTTTGAGAGAGGATTATAACGAACCACTCCATTACTAGTCAATGGTGATTCGATTGAGTATATCGGTTCGATGTGAAGTTCTCTGATGAACCCAGGGGACCGTATTCGTCGAAGGGGTTTCTCCAGGTAGTACTGGGAGAAATGGTGCAGGTGTCGTCGGGTTTGTCGTTGCGAGGCGGGGAGGTGTCCCCCGGATATCTGTGAGAATGTTGCCAGGGCGAGTGTATACCCTTTTACAAAGGAACGGAGGAGGGGCCAGTCCTCCACTGTTCGAGATATTTGGTGGACCACGTCCATTATCCGTAGTACCCTTTGTGTTACTTCTAGGTGGGGTGGTGTCCCCTCCTCTTCGTCGCGTAAGATCGTCACCTGAGAGGAGACATATCGGAGTTGGGAGAATAACCGTATGTCGGTTTGGTCGAGTGGATCGAGGGATGGAGCTTCGTGCGAGGTGGTGCTGAGTACCAGAGTAGTTGTTGTGAACGGGCCTTGAGTTATTGATATGGTGTTGTACGGGCAGTAGGGGGACTTCGTCCTATTGTTACGACCTGATCCCGCCGTGACAAGGACTCGCTCACGATGGCGCGTCTCTACGCCCCGACCGTGGCTTTCCTGCGGGCACAACACACATATCTCCGGGACGCGTCCGTCCGGTCGCTTGGGAGGGATCACGGAGGACTTCGACGGATGCCCCTCCGTATCGCCCAGAGAGTGAACACCCAGGAGACCCCGTCTCCTGGTGTCGCGCGATTCATCGGACCCGGTCCGAGATGTGGCGCATTGAGATCCTTCGTTCAAGGAGTGGGGGGCGATACCGGAGTCACCGAGGGAGGGCATGGGGGGAGCCCTTGCTCAGAGGGAGTCAGAGTATCCGGCAAGAGAATGCGGAAGGAAACTTGATAAGGACGAAGTCTCCCTATCTACTACAAAGAGCGTCTGTATTTATACGTCGACCTCTTGATGAATAACTCCTCTTCTCGAAGGTTCCGTCGGGAGCGCTCCCGACGCGTCGGGAGCGATGTGCTGCGGTAGCGCATGGTACTTTTGATCGAGCAAGGAAGGCGCGCTAGATCGAGCACCGCTGATTGGACAATGGGCGGGATAAGGCGGGATGAAGCGGGATAGGGCGGGATGAAGCGGGATAGGGCGGGCCGCCACCCATGCCATGCGGGACTGATCAGAAGATAGCGATCATTGAGTCATTCCTCGACCCAATGGGGCGTTGCTCGTACGGAGTGGCGGGAATCGAGGGGAGGCGGCCGACGGATGTGACGTTGGTCCGGCTAGCGAGGCGCGGCGAGGCGCGTAGGGATCTGATCGTGTTCCATCGGCAACTCCCGTGATGGCGCGACCTATTCTTCGGGATAAGTTCTCTCCTATGTGGCGCACCCAATCTATAGTTCGTGCGCGATCTCGTGACAGGTCCACGACCGAGTCATGACATGAAGCCTGCAAGGCTGAAAAGGCTAACTGGACACAGCGCTCCCATTCCTCTCCGGGCATTTACGCTCCTCGCGCCCCGCCTCAGCGCGCCCCGGCTCCCGCTCAAGATATGGGAGTACCTATGGATGTAGATGCATCCCGTAACACAGGTGCTACCTCGTCCTCTCCTTTGACTAGGCTGACCCCCGAGGAGCGCGAAATCCTTCGCAGGAAGGGCGCTTGCTTTAGGTGCCGCGGCCCCAACCACATGTCCAAGGACTGTCCTACTCGCTTTGGTACCAGCGCCTCTGCTCCGGCCGCAAACCGCACCATTCGCGCCGCTGACACGTCCGCCGCTGTCACGGCTGTTCCCACTTCCTCCGACACTGCTCCCGCATCGTCTGCCGATGCAATTCAACAGATTAGCAACGCGGCCAACTTGCTCCGTGGCCTACAGGGAGATGAGAAGGCGCAGGCCTTGGCTTTCTTGAAGGATGTCGCTGGCCTGGATTTTTGGAGCGCTCCCCTACCCCGACGTTAGGAGGAGCTGTACGCAATTCTGTCACAAATTTTACCAATCGATTCTCTGTGTTATCAACCCTTTGTGAGCGTACCCATCCCAAAGAACTTCGAATGTCAGCAGTCACCCAGAACCGACAGACACCCTCGATCACACTGGAACTTGAATTCATTGGCAAAATCACTGGCAGAAGAATCGTCGCACAAGCTCTAATTGATAGCGGCGCTGAAGGTATTATTATCAACGCCCGCTATGCAAACCAGCATCATTTCACCCTCATGCCCCTTTCCTCCCCTTTCCCTGTTCGCAATGTTGACGGCACCGAAAACGTTATGGGCTGGGTCCGGCACTATACTACCCAGCGCATCCGGATCTATAGCCGAGACGGTCATTCCTATCACGAAGAGCTAATCGAGCTCTACGTCACTGACATTGGTGATCACGATGTTATCCTTGGCACTGACTGGCTCGACGAACACAACCCAGAAATAGACTGGGCTGGTGTCCAGATAGATTTCACTCGCTGTCCCAACTCTTGTACCCTCAACAACCCCCCGGTGACTGACGTACGTGCTCACGCCAAACGCATTCCCATCCCCACTAAACGCTCTCCTCACGACCCTCGTCTTCACCATTGAGACTACCAAGTTCAATGGAAGGATTGCGAAGGCAACCTCCGGCCTGTCCCAGTCCAGCGTACAGCCGGACAACGTCGAAGCATCCGACCCCGCGTTTACAATCGGGTTCAAATTCCCGTCGTCTTGTTCACCGAGGACGATGAAGAAGAAGTGGAGGTCCCAAGAGAATGGGAAGAGCAGATGTACACTCAAGTGTTTCGGGATGACTATCCCCGCCCGGTGCGAGATCCACAAACTCCTGATGGTCCCTCTATTCAAATACGTGCTGGATTTAGCAAGGCGCAGGAACTTGCCGAAGCTAGCCAAATGCCCAAGGATACCCGTCCTCTCGCTGAGTGTATCCCTTCTCAATATCATGCCTATCTCACTGTCTTTGACACCTGTGGGCGGCACCTTACCGCTCCCTACTCCGCCCTCTGCTCACTGTGCGCTCGCTCCTCGACCGCCCGCCGCACCCGCCACTTTTCCGCTCCCTTCCCAAAACGGAATTTTTGCAAATTCCTCTTCGGACAGTTCCGCAATGTCTGACACAGATGATTTCAGCCGCTCGACGGCGCTCACGATGGGCGCACACTTCCTTATATGGAAAAATCACAAAACAACTAGAATTCTTCCATTAAAATGTAGAAATACCCCACCCAGCAGCTCAGAGCTCCCCATTCTCGGCGTCATTCTCATCGCCGCCTTCATCACTCTCCTCCCCTTCCTCGTCGTCCTCCTCATCCTCTGCGCCCTGCTGTGGCGCACTTTCCGCCGCTTCCGCCGCTTGCATTTCCGATAGCGTCTTGGACCACAGGCTGGTAAAATGATCGTGCAACCGCCGTTGGAAGGCCACCTGCTCTTTAGCATAAGCACGGAGACCCTCACCCAATGCTGAATCTTCCACACTTCGTTTCGTCACACGGTCCTCCCACCACTGCGCCTTCCACTTCAGGTACGCCAAGCAGCGCCGCATCTCCTCCTTCAAGAGCATCACTTCCTCCCGCATCCGCTTTACCCGTGCACGGCTCTTGCACCATTCCGACCTCAGGAGCTTATTCTCCAGATCCGTGCCATCGTTCACGTTCAGGCGAGTCGTTCCCCAGATCCATGAGAGCTCCTTCCTGGTCTCCCCCGTACCATCCTTCTTCGTCCTCCTCTCGTCAGCCAAATCCACCCCGCCTTCATTCTCTTCCACTCCCAATGCATCTAGGGATGCAATGCGCCCCTCATCCTCCTCCTGACCACTCTGCACCCTTCCACCGACCTCTCTGCTGCCTCCTTCCTCTTCCTCCCCCTCCCCCTCCTCATTGGTCCCCTTTTGTCCCACCCATGGCTTGAGACGGGTAGCGTCGGTGTATGCTCGGATGTCCGAATTGCTCAAGGGACGCAGAACCGTCTGCCACTCCCCCTCTCCATCCAACAGTAGCTTTGCCTCCCTTCCTCGCCTATACTTCTTCGCCGCGTAGAGCGCCCGGTCGTGGACTCGATCGATTATCTCCCGTGATCGAACGTTGGCGCTTTGTCCCCGAACGTTCGCCTTCTTGAATTGAATCATGCGCGTTTTCAAGCGGAGGGTGTGGCGGATAGTGTCAAGGGCGTCCAAGCACTGGGCGGAGCGAAGGCGGGACTCCATACCGGCCAAATCGCCTGTACAAACGGCGGACCTTTTCTCAGCAGGCAGACTGGAAGGGAGCCAGAGCTTGGCCTCCTCTGGCTGTATGTTTGAGGACTCCCCCTCATACTGTTCCTCCTCAACAACCTCCTCTATCTCTGTGAGGTATTGCAGGAGGCCGGGCATATAGACCGCACGCACCCGGCGCCAATCGCGCAGTTTACGGTCAAGAACGTTCCTCTGCTCCGCGAGAGTAGAGCTCTGCCGAACAGTGGGCGAGGTATGCTGTGCCGCAAAGTCTCGGACTTTTATCCTGAATAACGGTCAGCTCTGCACCCAGCCCAGCAGCATGAGAAGGACTTACTGCTCTTCTTCCAGCTGCAGGCCCATCATTACAAACGTATGCGGGCTTGTGGCGTGGAGTATGGCGCCTCCTCTCCTCCGGCGTTCCAGCTCAAAATCCTCCAGCTCCTTCACAACCTTCGCTTCACTCATCCCGGCCTCGTCCACCTCAAACGGATTCTCCGCTCTCTTCGGATAGCCCTCCTTCTCCCATTCCTCGCATAACGCGTCCCACTCCACGATGAGCTCTTCCGGAATACTCTCCGTGAACCCTCTATGCCCCTCCTCCTGCTTGTTGCGATCCGCAATCGCTGCGATGTATCTGCGCCGCAAAGTAGAGCCCATGCTCACGTACTTCTCGAAGTTCCACCATTGGAAGTGATCTTCCAGCAGTAGATGGCGCGCTCCGGGACCGTTGGTTTTCGTCGCATTGCCTAGGACGTTATGGGGCCCCCAAAGTCGCTCTGGGGTTTCGAGATCGCTGTTCCCCACTCCACGGATGAAGTTGAGCGAGAACTGCTTATGGCCCTTGCCCTTGTGCGCCGGTTCGTGGAATTTCGGGATGGCTGGAATGAACGTGATGCCGGGCATGCGGTATTGCTCTGGCCAGTCTTGATTCATGCGGCGGTAAAAGTTGACGAACCACTGGCATGCGATGTCATAGCTGAGGAGTATGAATAAGAGCGCGTGAAATGGTGCCAACCCGAGCATAACTCCATAGTCCATTGGCGCGTATCTATTAGCAAGAACGTCAGCTTTATGTCAGAATACATGGAATGAAATCACCTACGCCTCGCCCTTTGTCAGGTTGACAAGAGACAGCAGCATCTCCCCCCGCCCACAGGAGACCGCGCCGACTCCTGAATACCGAAGGTTCTTTCCACGACTCTCTGCGCGCCTGATTGCGTCGAAGCCCGCACAAGTGCTGATCTCCTGCCCACTGGCCTTAGACTGCATCAGCCTCATCTGCTGCTCGTACTCCGCCCGCGGCCCAAAATACGTCCACCCGATCCCATAACCCGGATCTCTCGACCAAGAAGAGACCATCTGCGACTTCAACCGGAAATTGGCGTCAATGCAGACAATCAGCGTATACAAGAACCTGAGATACAAATAAATCAACACCAATATGAATGCGCCACAGTCAAAAGATGACTCACACTAGCTCCGGGGGCGCGTTCTTCCAATCCTCAGGCAGATTGATCCCCGGATGAGGACACGTAGGACATTGTATCGCCAACTCTCCTCGCTGTGTACCTGCCACGCCCGTAGGATCATGTGCGCGCCCGCCCCGCTTCAGAAGTTTCAAAAAGCGCCACTGTAGCGCCATCCGCGCGAAAACCTTCCTGCGGGCAACGGGTACCTTCACCTTGGAGTTGTTACCCAGCTTCTCCAGCGTCGTTGTGAAATCGGTGACGGGGAGTTTGGAGCATAGCGAGAGTTGATGGTGGAATTCCAAAACCTGGAAGGTGGCGCCGCTTCTGGGGATGGATTGTGATCCTGGGTACAGCCGGCGACGAAGGAGTTGAATGTGCTCTGGCTGCTTGCGTTCGCATCCACAGTAGTCAATCGCGACGGGGATATCACCCGTAATATGGAAAACGCGGAAGTCTTGGTGCGCGGGAGCAGGGGAGGGGCAAAACAGGCTGGTATGTCCAAGTTGAATGCGCAACCCGAGATCTTTGAGCGAGGCCTCCTCAAAAGCGTCGTTCTTCCACTCCTGTCCAAAGATGAGCGCGTCAACCTTACTCAAAAAGTGACACTGACCTCAATGCGATGAAGTGGATTCAATCGATGTCTGCGCTTGATGCAGACGCTGCAGAGCATGTCGTCCATGAAGCAATTCCGACATCGATATTGAGGAGCACCCTTGACGGGTTCGCGGCGGGTATCACAGTCAACGCAGTGGGTTAGTTTCCGACAGTCGCCTCGTCCCTCGGGGCGCACAATCTCGTCCAGGTACTCCGAGGCCCATTGGCGGATCCAGAAGATATTGGGGCGCAAAGCCTGCTGCGTCCGCTTTCTCTTCTTCTTCGTGGACCCCTTCTTTCCCTTCTCTGCCCGTTGGAAGACGCGACTGTCCTCCATCGACGCGTCCACCTCAACATCATACCATCCGCCATCTTCGGGGTCCAGTTGGTAGTCGTCACAATCGTCGACTGCCCAGGACCCGTCTGTTGTCCAGTCGCCACGCCCAGGCTCACGTCCGCCGACATTCTGCCTGCCTCGTGACCGCGTGGAGTAGTCCCGAGACGCCGCCACAGCACTCCAAGCATTCTGAACGACAGCTCGCTCACGCCCATTCCCTGATGGTCGGGAGCGCTTGGAAGGACCCACTGTTGGGAGGTTGTGATCCCGAGCTAGCCTGCGACCCCCGGCACTGAGAGCCGTCCAGGTTCCGTCTGGGTTACGTTCCATGGGTGAGAGCTTGGGGGAGCGGCTGGGACAATGAGTGTGGACAAGGCAGCAGATGGCACAAGGGGGGAAAAGAGGTGGGTGGAGCGTAGCACGTGAGCTGACTATAGAAAATATCAACCAGCCTGGGAGGACTTAGGCCATAGGCAGGAGGGAGGTTGTCATGTGAAATTTTTCCTATGTACGGCTCTTCTAACCAATGACCTACTGCAAATAAAGAGTCGAGAGTAAAGTACAAGAATGTTAGAATAAGGAATAAAGTAAAGCATCTGTCAGAAGAGTGAGGGAGTGTAATGTAAAAAGTCCATATGATGCAAGTTTTAGGCGTTAGGCCAGACGGGAAAATAGTCAACATTGGAATCCGCAAGTCCATCAGCAAAACGTTCCCACTCTGCCAGCTCCGACGCGGTGGCGTTGTCACGGAAAGATGCGTCTGACTGGAATCCGTTATGCACCCAGCGGAAGAGGCCGGCAGCTGAGTACATGACAAAGGAGCAGCGGACACCGTCTTGCTCGACACTAATGTTCCCATGCTTGACCAAGGCTGAGGGAAGCAGGATCAAGTTGCCTGGCGGGAACTCGATGATACGCTTCAAGTCCCACAGAATCAAGTGCCCGCCCTTCTTGGGATCAAAGGCTCCCATCACCCAAACGGCGCAAAGCCCACGAACGAGGTTGAGGTGGTCGGTGTGAAGACGGGTGAAAGCGTTCGGTGGTAAGTTGACGTGGCAGGCGGCGAATGCGCAGTTATGGAACAAGCGCTTGAGCTCGTCGTCGTCCTCGAGCACGTTGACCAACGTGTCTTCGTAATCTTGCCAGGTCCGTGGAAAGTACTTGCGTAATTGTTCTGTCATCCGTTCAGCCCAACCGCCTTTGAATAAAGAAGGATGCATTTACCATCTGCGAATCCTGCCATCCGAACGAAGGGCTCACTTCTCAAAAGCTCCGTGAGCAAAACTTCGTCGTCGGGATGATTGACGAGTTTCCCGGGGATGATGCGGCCACCACCAAAGGAAATACCCATCCCCTTGGCAGGATAGTATCCGCGTCGATGGTAAAATGCATTCCGAGCCCAGTGAAGCTTGTGGCGTAGTTCGCTGAGCCTGCGGACAGCCTCGCGCATCAGCGCCTCCCAGCGAGGGTCGTTAGGATGACCGGCGAGGACCACGATGAGGCGACCTTCGGCGTCCAGAATGAGCTGCGGTTTGCTGCCAGCAATGTCAACATGAGGGCGTTCTACTGACAAAAAAAGACTCACCCTCCTTCCCAAGCAACGACCATCCACCCCTCCTCGACCATGCGCGGTATGTCTTCGACTGTGAACACCCGACTTTCCTCCGGGTATTGGGGACCGGACCACTTCAAAGGGTTGACTTTGAAAGACGTCTGGTGCACGGACGCGCCAGTCGTGTAGCGAAAGCTTGCAGCCTTGACCTTCCTCCGGAAACCCTCCTGCGCCGATGAGCTGGGGGTTTGGCTGCGAGACTTGGACCTCCGGCGGTTGCGAGCTTGATTCCGCTCATGGCGCTCCTCGGGAGACTTGGTGCGCCGTTTCTTGACAAAGGGCTCACCGGCAGAGGGACCTTCGGTCCAAACTGCCTTGCGCTTGGGGCGAGGCAGGGCGTTGGTCTCCGGCAGCCACGTGTAGTCGATGACGGGCCGAAAGTTAGCGCGTTTTGGCTCCAAAGACGGCGACGGAGAGGATGGAGTAGAGGACAGCGGGCTACAGTCGTCGTCTGACCCAAGAGTTGACGAACGAGCGGACGGTTGGGGCGAAGGATTAGGCGTAAACAGCGGGGATAGAGGAGGAGTAAAGAGAGATGGCCCGACTGGCGCTGCGATGGGAGAAGCGAGGGGAGAGCCCAACGGGGAGTCCAACGGGGTGAAGAGGGGAGAGGGCGGAGGCGTGAAAAGAGACTCGTCTCCTTCCTGAGCGTAACAGACCCCGCTGTCGCTCTCCTCGTCGCTGCTGGAGCCAGACTCGTCGTCAGACGGCGGATACTGGTGCAGCTCCACCGAGGAGGGTGCTGCTACAGCCGGTGTGGGCGTAGATGATTGAGGCGTGGACTTCCGTGAGTCCGAGAGATATGGTGGAGCCGGGGAGAGGCCAAGCTGACGCAAGCTGCGCCGAAGAGCACCCCAAGGACGACGCTTGGGATTCCCGACGACCTCGACATCATGCTCCTCCTCGCCAGACGGCCGCGGCTCTTTCGCGCGGCGTACAAAAAGCTCGCGAAGCAAGGCCTTGGTCTTGACCACGGGCACCACGAACGGGGACCAGACGCGTCCGCTCCGAGTCGCTCTAGGCTCCAGAAAGTCTATGCACAAAGTCAGCAAGCACTCAAACAGCGGGGCAGTTGAGAAGGAGATGAGAACTAGCCAATGCATGCAGCTCTCAATGCGGCCTCCGCTGGTCCAAACGGCGGACCGACGCGTACTACCGCCCCCAGGAGCGACATCCAGAAGCCAATCACGAGAAAAGAAAAGCGTGAAAACAATCCAGACCACTCACCAGACATAGCGCCCAATATTTCTCCTACCGTCTCCCTGTCGCGAACGCCAGGCGGTGCGGTCGACTTGCGGTCAATGTGGTAAGAGCAGAGGACAAAAATAAATTGTGACGTTACATAAAGGGTGACTTGTTCTCGATCCGCTGCAAGAAGTGACGAGCTTGAACTCCCGGCCTCAGGCTATGGAACAGCAATATAAAGACATGACAAGATTGGGATGGAAATATCACTATGACTTGTGTGCAACGCCAAAAAAAACTATGGAGGGAAAGAGGAGTTAAACTATGTCTTACCAAATCGGTGCTTGTGAAGGCCTACATCTAGGAAATGATCGTAAATGCATGCTCTTGCCTTCCTCCATAATTGACCTCGTCTACACCCCTCCCGAATTTTCTCGTTCTTTCTCTCTCAGTGAGGTGTCACTCAGCTGCTTGAAATACTGATATTAAATTATCTATAGCATGCCTTTTGCTCGCAAAAAGCCTGGACCGAAACCCATCTACACCACCAAGCTAGAGAAGAAGGAAGCGCGACAAGAGCGCAACCAACGCTACTGGCGTGCCCATGGGAGGTTGCAGAATGATGTACGGCGCGTCAGACGCGAGCTCAGAGCGCTGCTCATCGAGTAAGTGTTCTAAATTCTGCGATGACTTTGATACTGATACATGACACTTCTACAAGGGAGAACGATCATCACATTGAGATCCCTCATCCCGTCACGGTCGAAGACTCTGGACGTCAACCAGGAAAACCCGACGTCTCTGAGCCTGTGAGGAGGGCCGTCCGAGATATCCGACAGCAGCGCGCCAACTATCGTGCGCTCACCAACAACAATCCGCGCTCCTACCTCAAACAAATTTGTGCGGGAATTCTTGCGGAGGACGACGATCTTTTTTGTGATCTATTCGAGAATGAATACCATTTATCAGAGTGGCTGAAGTTGGCTGAGGCGTCTTGGGAAAGGTTGGAGAGGTCGGAGGAGCTAGACGTAGGTGTGCGAGAGGATCTCTCGTCCATGCTGGGGGACATGAAGGACATCCTCCATATGTTCAGAAGAGTCAGCGAGTCGGTTGAAGAGAAGCGCTTGCCCGACGATCTTTGAGCGCATATTCTGCCTCACCAGTTGCACACTTAAGTAGATATAACATGTCATCATGATCTTACAAATCCACGGCGTTCAAAAGAGGATGAATGTCTGATTATACTACAATGAATCTGGCCAAACGTACTCCGTACGTAGATCTTGCGCTGTATAAGAACGCTCATCCCACTCCAGTGGGCGGAGGTGCGCGAATTCCGGACGAATGCATTTGAAATGCTCAAAGATGTCCTGCTGGACACGCGCGCATCGATTTTGCCGCTTACGGACCTCATAGCCCCAGGCTTGTATGTGAGGAAGTCTATGAGGGAAAGTAAGATTAGATCACAACAATACAGACCAACCAGGAGATGCTCACTGTCCGACAGGCGTCGTGAAATCGACGGCTGCATAAAGTGCGTCGACGGCAACAGACGCATTCATACAGGCGGCGGCCCGCCAGTGTCGATCCGAACTTGCCGTGTAATCGAATATCTCCGCACGTGGGAATATCTCCACAGGCGGTGATACTGGCGTTTTGCTACCCCATGCAAACATGTTGTGATGTACGCGAAACATCATAGCCTAGGTCAATTCAATACATTTAGTATGATAAGATAATCTTGTCAGAGAAAACGGAGCTTACAGCGGCCAGATTATCATTACATGGGCGGATGCTTTGCATGCGCTTGCGCCAGAACTCCCGAAGCAGATGCTCGAACAAGGACACGAGGTTGAGACTTAACGCCTCCCGATACCATGGGCGAGTCAGGCGTAGCACATCCATATTTTTGTGCGTGAAACCGAACCGCGTATAGGCGTAGGCCTTCCTGTCGACTCCTGGCAACCAGGGTGCGGGAGAAGATTCCAGTAGGGAATCCCAACGAAGGCGGAGACGATGATGAGATGGCTGGAGACCGCCGTAACGCGCCCTGTTGTGATCGCCATGTTGCTCGCCTATGGCGTTGATGTGGTCCAGGTCGGGATGAAGATAAAGGTCCATTGACGGAGGGAGACGAAGGGCGCAAGGAGCGGGGCACGCGGATGCCGATGAGCAATTTGACAGCAATTCAGGGTAGGACAACCGCCGACGCATGTGCACGATCTTGTCTTAGGGTTGGGGGCTAGCTTTGTGGGCAGCAAAAAATCATGGTATTGGGGGGCGGCTACGATAAAGCAAGTACAAGACGGTTAGGTGGGGCGCGGTGGTAGACCAACAACATAGGCAATCAAAGGGGAGTTGGGGGCAAAAACAACAGCAACGTTACCGGCGAAGTACTCGTCGCTGTAGCGCTCCTTTGCCCGCTCAAAGGTGGGGTAGCCTTGTTGGACGCTGCCGCGTACGCGAAGCACGAGGGGACCGGCCTCAGTCCTGCGTCAGATGTTAGCAGTTTTCCGCGTATTGGAGGCAGCACGCACCAGCTTCCAAAAACCCCGACACGTTGACCCACTACGACAGCATACCAGGTCGGTACAGAACTGGCATGAGGTGGTGCGATAAGGTCGTTGGGGTGAGGAATCCGATATGTGGGAACGGCTGGGGCGGAGGCAGGTAAGTGCACTGGCGCCGGAGCGGGTTTGGCGGATGTGGGACCAGTGTCTGGCGTGGGGATGGAAGACGGCGGCGGTGCTGGGCGGCGGCGACGTGGTGATGTAACGGTTGTCGTCGATGAGGACGATGTCGTTGTCGTCGTCATCGTGGTCGTGATGGTGGAAGAGGTGCTGTAGATGGTGACCTCGATGTCTGCCAGATTTGAGATCACGCTGGCTTGGAGCGACGACAGGGCTTACCAGAGTTAGACATGACCACAAATAAGGAGTAAAGGAGAATATTCATGAATATATTCCTAATCTTATTCATGAATATGAATATGATGAATATATTATATTCATGAATAAGAATAAGTTGACGAATATAGAATATGAACCTTCAAGTTCACATAATCCTCAACTCATTCATGAGTGTCTGACAATACTGAATTCTCAGTACTGAAGACAAGTTTATGATAAATTTAGATGCTGTTTGAATGATTTATAGTTCATTCAATAACTTTAACTGTGATTTTGAGTGACATTGAGATGATTATACTTGTATATTCGTGAATATTCATGAATAAAAGCGAAATATTCGCAGTGAAGATTAAGTTGACGAATAAGATTAAGAGTATATTCATGAATAACAATTATGACCCTTGGAGGGGGGATTATTTGTGTGCATGAATAAGAATATACTCGAATATATATTCGTGGACATCTCTAACCAGAGTCATCGCCGTCCGAGGCAAGGGAGATGAATGTTGATGGGAGGGGAGACGATGGAAGCTGCATGACGGCACAGTATCAAAAGGTGTACCAGGGCAGAGTCGCGTGGCATGCATTGAATGGAAGGGCCCGGGTACCCAAAGCAAACCGTCAACGTAACGACGTCCAGGCCCAGCATTCTTACTGAATTGGTGAGTACTTAGATCTTGCAAGGTCCCTACGCGTGATTGAGGACTTAATGCCATCTAGACGTTTGGACTTCTCAATAGAAAATGGCCCCTACAGGTTTATGGAAGGGAGAACGACGCACTTTCATGTTCAAGGAACTTGAGGGATTTCTGAAGGCCGATGCCGCCAACCAGGGCAAGACGTTCATTGTTCAATCCATCCAGCGATATTTCAAGAGGTTTCCGCTGTCACTGGAGGGTAAGGAGCCATCAGCCGAGGACCTGGCTAGCGTGCGAGACAACGAGCCCGAACCGGACCGCATGCCACCCCGAGAAGAAGACATGGGTCCCGAAGAGTATAAGAGCGCTAAAGCACAATTTGATGCGGAGACAGCGGAGACTCAGAAGCTGATTGACGTGAGTGTTTACTTTATCAGACGAGTAACGTTGACGCTCAACTCCTACTATCACCTAGCAAATCACTCGTTGGTTCCCGTATCACCGCGACCGTGTTACTGGCGCCAGAGCCGAAATGGGCAAGAAGAAAATTGATGAAATGGCGGGCCTCAAGGCGCGCAAGGAGCCCGCATACGTTGTCTGGGCCAAGTCTGCGGAAAGCCAAGGCGCCATTGACGCGCGTCTAGCCTTCTTAATGGACGCGAAGCGGGCCGAGCTGGGGTTGGATGAGGACGACAAGCTAGATGGACGCGTGCTGGGGGCTTTGCGCACGAAAGCAAAAAGCGAGGCGTTTGCCAACCTCCCGGACAATGTACGCGCTCATTGGCAGGCAGAGTCGATCACGCAGCAGAAAGGGCAGGCGGAAGAGAAGGACAAGGCGTTGAAATCACCAGAGCAGGTACAGATGTGAGTGATAATCCTCCAAGTTGATGCTTGACTCTGATGGTACTTCCCAGCGCTATCGATGGTCTTTATAAGAAAGTGAAACCGGTTCTGGACGCCATGGCCGCCGCGTCGGGCTGGCAGTTCACGCTCATCGGTGGTGGGCCCGAACCGGGGGATTCGGGATATCTCAACATCATGTCGTGAGTTGCTCATTTGACTATTTCCTGACATTGGCGTGATGCGTTCTATAGAGCCCATTCTGGAACTTACACGCGCAAGTCCAAATTGACTTTCAAGGAGGCGGCGGGCGAGAACGGCGAGTGGTGGGCTGACGAGTTAATTACGGAGTATTCAAATTATCTGCAGAGGTGCTATTGTGAGTGCAATCCTTTTTTGACAGTATTGTATTGACAGTCTATTAGCGGAGGAGGAGTGCCGCGCGTTGGCGCTTCCAAAGGTCAGCGAGGAAGGAAAAGGGAAGAAGAAGAAGTCTAGGAAGTCGAAGAAAGACGGGGAGCAGACGTCTGAACAGCCGGATATGGGAGCGAGCCGCGTACGGGTCCAAGGGCAACAGGATGACGATAGGCCTGAAGCCGACCAGCCCGCCTCATCAACTCCCGCACCCAAACCCACAAATGCACCAGCAACGGCGCCAGCGCAGTTGGAACCCTCTCCAAATCCGCATCCACCACCACGCTCCGCGATTGCTACCTCAACTGCGCCAGCGGAGGTAGATTCGTCTTCACGTCCGCGCCCGCGCCCTAAACCCTCCCGAAAAGCCGGGAAAGACAATGCCGACAGCCAATCTCAGCAAGGCAAGGACAATCCTGGTGACAACATTGAGGAGACTCTCCAGTGGTATCCGGCCCTGCAGACCGGGGTAGCGGCGATTTCAAGTGATTGGGAGAGGTGGCTAGCGTTAGGTCGGCTGAAGGATATGACGGCTGCGGCTTTGGAGAGGGAGGAGAGCTGGGCAAATCAGAACCTGACAGCGCGGGCGCAGGGTCTTGCAGAGCCTGCGCAGCAGTCGGCCTTATTCGGGTTCAAGCGCAAGGACCAGGAGGAGGAGGAAGAGAGCACCAGTACTGGACTAGCCGCCCAATCAGCGCCGGACGGGGAATCTCCACGCCCTCCAGCCCATTCTTCTAGCCCAGCGCCCTCCCCCCCGCCCATATCTCTTCCTCCCTCACCCCTCCCGGGCTCTGTTTCATCACCGCGCCGATACTCTCCTCCACCCTCCCCACCGCGGCGAAACTCGCCTCCACCCTCCCCACCGCGGCGAAACTCGCCTCCACCCTCCTCACCGCGGCGAAACTCGCCTCCACCCTCCTCACCGCGGCGAAACTCGCCTCCACCCTCCTCACCACGTCGAAACTCGCCTCCACCCTCCTCACCGCGGCGAACCTCGTCTTCACCACCGCCACCTCGTCGAACCTCGTCTTCACCACCGCCACCGAACCAAAACTCACCTCCACCACCCCCACCTCGCCGGAACTCCGCTCCACCCACCCCCCAGCGCACACCCCCGGCCGTCCGACAAAACTCGGCCCCGCCAACATCCCCTCAACGCGGTCTTCGATCAGCTCCGAGTTCCTCTTTCCCGACGGACGCCGAGAAAGGAAGCAGTCTGAAGAGGCCGAGAGAGGATCTGCCGGAGGATGAGTCAGAGCAAAACAGTGTGCGTCAAAAGACTGGAGAGAGTGTCAGCGTCGGAGGGAAGAGAAAAGGGCGTGGCGAAGACGTGGATGGGGATGGTGCTGCCAAGAAGAAAAGGATCTCCCGCACACAGTCGCAATCTTCTGCTGAGGCGTTCCCGAGCGTTGAGGGCTCTCCAGAGAAGGGGAAGAGCGCTGTCGAGTTGGGCTCGATCGTGTTTGTGAAGCGGGCGATCGGCACAGATCCTGTGCGCACCCTGAAGAACCTGGAGAAGGGCTTGGCGTTCCTGAAGCTGAAGCCATACGGGCCCGAGTTTGCAAGGCTGGTGTTGCGGTGGAAAGAGTTCGAGGAGCGGGAGGGGTTTGATAAAGCCGGTGGAGATTTGGACAAGTCTCACCGTCCAATTTGTGTTGGCGAGTGGATTGCTCGGGCGCGCAGGCAGAACTATGAATCGAAGAGCTTGCCACCCACCCTCGAATCAGCAAGGACGATTGAATCGGGCTTCTGGGCGTGGTGGTCATCACTCCAACCCAACTTCCGCCAGGTTGATGACGACGGGCTGCTGTTGCGGGACGAGAACGGGCGCGCATTGCGCCCTACGAACGCTGGAAGCTGGGATGCTGTTCGCTCCTCCGGAACCAATGGGATGATGAGCGTCATCGCCTGTCTGCGCTTTTGGCGGGATGCCATCGCCGCTGTTCCTGAGACACCGCTGTTCAGAGACGTTCAACAATTAGAGTGGGCTTTGGAAGACTGGATCAAGGCCGTTGAAGATGTAACCTATGTGCTACAACAGCTTTTACTATAATGTACATAAAGTAGCCAAGTCCAACATTGTGTCACTATGATGACGTGAGCGGAGACGCCGCCTCAACGACATCCGACTGGATGAGGACACATCCAGCGCAATCCCGCCCAAATGTTTACATGTACTTTACTATTCTCTTTCTATTGCACGTCTGGGTGTGTGAGCAAGAGCGTCATACAGGATTGAGGGATAATGGAATATATTGATTTAATGTATTTAATTTAAATTCAATAGGGATTACCGAGTCCTATTGACGCCACATCCGGGCCTCAATTGTGGCGATGAGTCAATGCTCAACACGGACATAATTGGAGGCGCATGATATTGTTGTGCGCCACATTTCATGTGCGACCCAACCCGACCAAATGTGGGAGCGCTCTCATTGCCTGATTTGGATAGGCTGGGAGAATCCCAAAATGGCTGGAGATATCGGAGTGATCGGGAAGGCGCAATGATGATGATTAGCTAAGTGAAAAGGCGCCCCCTATGATCAAATGTGGGGGGGGGGCGTCGAGCAAGGGGCGGGCAACAGAGAGCTGCCCCAATGCCGCCGTTTTGCCCCAGCAGTCACACCCCGTCACATCTGGCCTGCCCCGCCATTTGGTACTCAGCCTATTTGGGGTGAATGATGCATGACTCGATCAGCCCAAATGGCTGGATTGATACATTAAACTGACAGCCAAGGCTGTCTTTGACAAGCACACATCGGACCGGCTTCCCCAACACAGCCCCTGGGATCATGCTATTGATCTCAAACCCGGTTTCGAGCCAAAACCATGCAAAACCTACCCATTGTCCCCAACCGAACAAGCTGAACTTGACGCATTTCTTGACGAAAACCTGGCAAAAGGATACATACGTCCTTCCAAGTCCCCCATGGCGAGTCCCTTCTTCTTTGTTAAAAAGAAAGACGGAAAACTACGCCCCGTCCAGGATTATCGCGAACTTAACAAAGGCACCATCAAGAACGAGTACCCACTCCCGCTCATTGGAGAATTGATCGATAAACTCAAGGGTGCTCGTTACTTTTCAAAGGTAGACCTTCGTCAAGGCTACAACAACTGCCGAATCAAGGCAGGAGACGAGTGGAAAGGCGCATTCAAGACAAACCGCGGTCTGTTTGAACCCTTGGTGATGTTCTTTGGTCTTATGAATTCTCCTGCCACGTTTCAAGCAATGATGAATATCATTCTCAAGGACCTGATCGACTCCGGCAAAGTTGTCGTATACATGGACGACATCTTGATCTTCACCAAGACCTTAGAAGAACACCGCAAGGTCGTCTTGCAGGTTCTCCAGCGCCTGAAGGAGCACGATCTCTATGCTAAGCCCGAGAAGTGCACCTTTGAAGCTGAGTCTATTGAATTCCTCGGACTCATCATCTCTCACAATGAACTTTGCATGGACCCAGTCAAGGTAGACGGTGTCGCCAAGTGGCCGTTACCTCGGAATGTCAAGGACGTCCAATCATTCCTTGGCTTTGGGAATTTCTACCGTCGTTTCATTGAAGGTTTCTCTCGGATTGCGCGCCCCCTGTTTGATCTCACCAAGAAAGACGAACCATGGGTCTGGAAACCGGAGTGTCAAGAGGCCTTCGAGGCACTTAAAGATGCGTTCACATCATCACCCGTCCTTATCATGCCTAACCCCGACAAGCCCTATCGTGTGGAAGTAGATGCTTCAGACTATGCCACAGGCGGAATTCTATCCCAGACAGGCGACGACGACCAATGGCATCCTGTCGCCTACATCTCTAAGTCCCTTTCTGAACCTCAACGCAATTATGACATTCATGACAAGGAACTTCTCGCTATTATCCGTGCTCTGGAAGCCTGGCGCCAGTACCTCGAAGGTTCAGCACACCGAGTTGATATTCTCACCGACCACAAGAACCTTGAATATTTTGCCAACTCGCAGAAACTCAGCCGGCGACAGGCTCGCTGGGCACTATTCCTCACTCGCTTTGATTTCACTCTCACTCATAAACCTGGTACTCAGAACCGTAGTGACCCACTCTCCCGCCGTGCGGATCACAAAGAGGGGGTCGATGACGACAACACCGACAGGATCCTCCTTGATCCAAAGTTTTTCCGAATTCGCGCTACCAGACCCGGAGAAGTTGTAGCCGTTGGAGACGCTGAGCTGCAACGACGTATTCGGGAATGTCCAAATAAGGACGCTGAGGTCCGTGGTGCGTTAGAAGTCATTCTTCGCAATGGTCCTCGTTCGCTGGTCAAAAATCTACAGGAATGGAACTACGAAGACGGACTAATTCTCTTCCGTGGCAAGGTCTATGTTCCCGATGACCTGCAACTACGCCGAGACATTGTCAAGATGCACCACGACTCTCTTGGTCCTGGACACCCTGGACGCTTCAAGACCTACGAACTTCTCAGTCGAGAATTCTGGTGGCCAGGCATGTCTGTCTTTATTCGCGACTATGTTGATGGTTGTGCTACCTGTCAGATGACAAAACCTAGGAATCATCCGGCACATGTTCCCCTTATACCCAACGAGATCCCCAAGCGCCCTTTTGGGACTATCACCACCGACTTCATTACAGATCTACCCGAGTGCGAAGGGTATAACGCTATCCATTGTGTTGTTGACCGCTTCACCAAGACGGTAATTGTATCTCCATGCCGCAAGACCATTGATGCGGATGGTACGGTTGATATCTTGGTGGATGGTGTTTATCGACGCTATGGTCTCTGGGACAAGATGATCTCTGATCGTGGTCCTCAGTTTGCAAGCAAGGTCATGCAAGCCGTTCACGCTAAGCTAGGAATTACCTCTGCGCTTAGTACGGCTTACCATCCTCAAACAGATGGCGAAACCGAGCGTTATAATCAAGAACTTGAACAATACCTCCGCAACGCTTCTGTAACTACCGACAAGACGACTGGGTCAAATACCTTCCCTTTGCGGAATTCTCTCACAACAGTCGCATTCACTCCGCCACGGGCAAGTCCCCCTTTGAACTTCTTCACGGTTTCAAACCCCGCTTATACCCCTCTTTGAACCCCACGTCCAACATTCCCACTGTCGAAGAACGCTTGACCAACCTGGAACGGCTTCGCGAGGAAGTCAAGGCTAGCCTTACCACCGCCGCAGAGATCATGAAGCGGAACAACGGAGATGTCACCAAGAAGGGCATTACGTTCAAAGTTGGTGACAAGGTGTTGCTTGACGGAAAGAATCTCAAGACAACGCGACCCAAAGCTAAGCTCTCAGACAAGCATCATGGGCCTTTTGAAGTCACTGACGTACTTGGACCAGTCAACTATCGTCTCAAACTTCCTCCCACATGGCGTATACACCCTGTCTTCCACGCCGCCCTCCTCCTTCCTTTTGTGGAGACCGAGGCTCATGGGCCTAATTTCCCATCTAATCCGCCCGACCTCATCGACGACAAGGAAGAGTTTGATGTTGAAGCCATACTCAACTCTCGCCCAACTCGTAACAAGCGCGGCATTCAGTACCTGGTGAAGTGGTTGGACTACCCGTCATCAGAGAACACCTGGGAACCCAGTTCCAACCTCACAAAGGCACTCCCTTTGATCAAGGAATTCCATCATACACATTCCACGGCTTATTCCAAACCTCTTCCCCACCTTCGCACTCTCGGTGTCACCGTTAACGACATCTGGACGGGGACTACTGCGCTCCAGGCGCAAGCGCATCCTAAAGAGGGGGTATTGTCACGAATTGCCTCTATTCTTCTCCCTCCATCACGTGCTTCCCACTCTCGACACCGTCATATTCTCCCGTCTCTGCATCCACCTCGGCCTGGGCCTAGCTCACCTCTCTCTTTCATCCATCGTCTTGGCATTGCCTAGACAGATCACAGGTTCCATCATGGGATGGGTGTCCAAATGCGGACCGTAGATT
The DNA here is from genome assembly GCA_019915135.1 of Strobilurus pachycystidiatus. NCBI lineage: Eukaryota > Fungi > Basidiomycota > Agaricomycetes > Agaricales > Physalacriaceae > Strobilurus > Strobilurus pachycystidiatus. The sequence continues at coordinate 495,912 of JAHLMK010000015.1, forward strand.
CCGGCCCGCTGAAGACTGCAAGTCAATGATGTCATTGCCATACGAGGCGAGGGCAGCCTTTCTCTGGACATCCATGACATCATTTACCCGGGTCCCTCTGCCAAATCTTCGCAAGTACTTCGGTTATGCTACCTTAGTCCGTACTCTGGATTCTCTGTATATATTCATGGACTCTCTAGTTAGTTCCGCAGTCTGTTCTCTTCGTCTACTCACTGCTCGGTCGCTCCTAGTACTGGTGTAGCTTAACACACTCCTCCTTCATATCTATCTCTATCTCTATTCCTTTCTCCTTGTCTCGTTCGTGTGACTTGGGTGGTTGCCTTAGTATTCGGGCACCAGTCTTGACACAGAGGGAATGGGCACAAAATAAGGGCTACAGAAATTATTTTATAGGGGGATTGATATACATACAGTACTTACTCGTTCGTCACTGTATCGTACGTCTGGCTCTGGGAGACTAGGATGGCCCCGGATTGACACTTCTGTCCGGATTGACACTTCCGATTGATCGATAGTAGGTACACGAGTGAGTCAGTGAGAAAGATGGTGCAATGGAGACGGAGATGGTTTTATTATTCTAGGTGTGAGGTGCGGGGATAGGGTAGGAGGTGTATTTCAGACAATGTAACCAGAGTTCCTAACAACAGAGAGGGCATCTCTTCTGCCGTACGGGGTATGTGGTCGTACATGTGGAAAAATACATAAGTTGTAATTTGGAGTTTGAAAAAAATGGCATAGAAAAAATACCATAAAAAAGACTGAGAGATTAAGTAAAACCAGATTGGACCGCCGCCACAAGAGCATCTTGGGCAGTCCCATCAGCGGGATGAGAGTGGCAGGTTCAGTCATGCCACGTTCACCTCTGTGAGTGAGCCGTGATCATGAATGTAAGACGCAAGGTATATCGCGTGCGAAAGATGCCTTCACATTGCCACATGCCCCAATGTCTCACCCAAACGAGCCTCGGTCACTGGTAAAAAAACAATCCCAGTAAAGATAGTAACGGTCTTCTTCAAGTCGTGAATCTCTTCTCGGAGGACTTCACGAGTCAATATGACCTGGTCAAGCTGCGGATGCCAATAAGACAGTGGCAGTAAGATAGGTGAATGAAGCTTACATTGTGCTTCGACAGACTGACGCTCTGGGAAGAAAGGCTGACAGTCTGCAAAGAAAGATTGACGTTCGTGACCGCAAGGCCACGATCGATGTTGGTCTGGGCGTCACTTAACGCTTGGGCTTCTGAACTCGCAAGAGCGAGCCGTTGCAAGGGATGACGCGATTCGCTATCCTTGCATGCTTGCCGGGCCTGAGCAATAGCACTAACAAAACAGTCAATCCTCGGGCAAAATGTCAGTCCACAAGCTCACTTACTCTTCGACGTGTGGAAGATCTCCTAGACGTTCGATTGTCGCGACTCGTTGCTCGAGGTCGTTTCCAGCCTCCGCATTTTGAGACCGTCTCTGCTATGTTATCAGTGACCCTTTAGGAGTAGATTGAGTCCAAATGACGAACTTGTACAGCGTTGAGGGCTGTGTCGACAGTCTTAGGTATGATTGCGAAAGAAGAAGCCAACGGGATGGCCTGAAGAACAGCGGCTGCGCCTTGAGAGGCAAGGCGAACAGGCTCAATCCATTTCGGAGGTGAACGCGGGCGTTCAGAAACCATAGCTTGGGAAGCATGATCCTCGGTGGTATGGGAGGGTTCTTCAAACGGGCACAGTGATTCCATTGCTTGAATGAGACGATCAATTTGCTTGAGCTGCAGTCCGCAAGAATGAGGGGCTTTGCGTTGTAGATGCCCCAAGACCACTGAACGGCGGCATGCAGCCTGGTCCTTCTCCATAAGTAGTTGAGTGACGCTACAGAATCTATAAGTGTTTTGACAAGCATCGCGCTGAATGACACCTACTCTTCGATAAGCGCCAGGCGGAATTGCAGGTCTTCATCCACCGAACAAGCCTGAGCGCCCGAGGTCGGCAGCACCTGGAGAAGAGCGCCGATAGCCCGATCAACGACGGTCGTACATGGAGAACAATGGTATATCTGCAGCGAGAGGCGTCAGTCGTAGGGTACAGTTCGTGATGAAGTAGGACCGACCGATTTCGAAGAGCACAGCTGGATGAGAGGGTGTATGAGTGCTTCGGATATCTCTGATGGACATGACGTGTCTGCCTGAAGGAGCCTCTCGGCAGCAAGACGCAGGCGGTCCTTCCTCGCGCGCCGCTGGGAGCGCATGGCTGAGGAGGAGGGAGGAAGGAAGGACCACGAGGACCTGGGGCCATCGATATAGGCAGCTTTTATCTCGTCGTCGAGGCTGTACGTGACTTCGGGGCTGTCCATCTGTCTGTCAGCACAAGTTGTCCAGCAGCGCCATTAGCTGTAGAGTAACGGCAGTTTGTATCACCACAGCTGACACGGGGCCAATGATGTATACTGGCCGTGGGAGCGATGAAGAAGATGGTTCGACCGGTTCATAACCAGTGTCCATTGTCCGGGTATCCGACGACCATCGTCGGGGAACATCACTTGGCAGAAGAAAGCATCAACTCTGGGTTCCTCGAGCGCGCATGGCTGGGGAGGAGGGAAGGACCACGAGGACCTGAGGCTACTGATAGCCAGATTCTCCTCTGCACAGGCGGCGGTCCATCAACAGCGCTTACTAGCCGAGAGTCACAGCAGTTGTATTGAACTACAGCCGACACGGAGCCAACAATGTATACTCGTGTATTAGTAGGTGTTATAGATCAGACTGTTTTTGCTGATCAGCAAGAACTTTCTAAATCGCTGTAAAAATAATGATGATAATAATAATAGTAATGATAGTAATAATGATAATAATACATAGCACTGTGCGTAAGTACAGGAGTGAGTTTTTGAATCAGGAATGGAATGCCCAATAGATACATGAGTGAGTCAGTGAGAAAGATGATGCAATGCAGACGGAGATGGTTTCATTATTTTGGGTGTGAGGTGCGGGGGGTAGGGTAGGAGGGTGTAATTTGGTGTCACACGTAACCAATAAGATAGAGGCGATTCGCGAGGTTCCAGGCGGTAAAAGCCGTTCCTCAGAGCACAGAGGGCATCTCTTCTGCGGCCGGAAGAGGGGTATAAATGGTTGAAAAAGCACTGAAAAAGAAAAAAAAAAAGACTGAGAGATTAACTAAAACCAGATTGGACCGCCGCCACAAAAACATCTTGCGCGGTCCCATCAGCGGGATGAGAGCGGCAAGTTCGACCATGCCACGTTCACCTCTGTGAGTGAGCCGTGAGCATGAATGTAAGACGCTAGGTATGTTGCGTGCGAAAGATGCCTTCACATTGCTCCATGCCCCAACGTTTTACCCAAACGAGCCTCGGTCACTGGAAAGAAAATGACCCCAGTCACAATAAGGACAGTCACGGTCTTCTTCAAGTCGTGAATCTCTTCTCGGATGACTTCACGCGACGATACGACCTGAATGAGCTGCGGATGCCAATGAGCCAATGGCAGTAAGATAGGTAGATGAAGCTTACACTGTGCTTCAATAGACTGACGCTCTGGGAAGAAAGGCCGACAGTCTGCAAAGAAAGATCGATGTTCGTGACCGCAAGGCCCCGATCGATGTTGATCTCGGCGTCGCTCAATGCTTGGGCTTCTGAACTCGCAAGAACGAGCCGTTGCAAGGGATGACGCGATTCGCTGTCCTTGCATGCTTGCCGGGCCTGAAGGATGGCACTAACAAAACAGTCAAGCCTCGGGTGAAGTGACAGTCCACAACTTGCCCACTTACCCTTTGACGTGTGGAAGATCTCCTAGACGTTCGATTGTCGCGACTCGTTGCTCGAGGTCGTTTCCAGCCTCCGCATTTTGAGACCGTTTCTGCTATGCTATCAGTGACCCTTTATGAGTAGATTGAGTCCAAATGACGAACTTGAACAGCGTCGAGGGCTGAGACGACAGTCTTAGGTATGATTGCGAAAGAAGAAGCCAACGGGATGGCCTGAAGAACAGCGGCTGCGCCCTGAGAGGCGAGGCGAACAGGCTCGATCCATTTTGGGGGTGAAGGCGGGCGGTCACTGGCAGCAACCGTAACATGGGAAGCATGCGATTGACGATCCTCGGTGGCAAAGGAGGGTTCTTCAAATGGAGACAATGGTTCCGTCGCTTGGATGAGACGACAGTTGATTTGCTCGAGCTCCAGTCCACAAGATTGAGCAGCTTTGCGTCGTAGATACCCCAAGACCGCTGCTGAACGGCGGCATGCAGCCTGCTCCTGCTCCATAATTTGTCGAATGACGCTACAGAAACTGTAAATGTTCTGACAAGCATCACGCCATGAAAGACACCTACTCTTCAATGAGCGCCAGGCGGACCTGCAGTGCTTCATCCACCAAGCAAGCGCCAAACGACGATAGCACCTGGAGAAGAGCATCAATGGCCCGATCAATAATGTCCGTACATGTAGAGCAACGGTATATCTGCAGCGACAGGCGTCAGTTGTAGGGTACAATTCGTGATGAAGCAGGACCGACCGATTTCGAAGAGCACAGCTTGATGAGAGGTTGTATGAGTGCTTCGGATATCTCTGATGGACAGGATGTGTCGGCCTTACGGAGCCTCTCGGCAGCAAGACGCAGGCGGTCCTTCCTCGCGCGCCGCTGAGAGCGCATGGCTGGGGAGGAGGGAAGAACCACGAGGACCTGGGCTATCGATAGCCAGCCGGCGCCTTTTATCTCGTCCTCAAGCAGTACTGTACGTGATTCCAGGGCTGTCCATCTGTCGGTCAGCACGAGTTGTCCAGCAGCGCCATTAGCTGTAGAGTGACGGCAGTTTGTATTACCACAGCTGACACGGGGCCACTGATGCCCTCGTAGTCGGGACGAAGAGGATGGCTCACTCGCCTCAGTTTCAGTGTCCGTTGTTCGAACGGTATCCGACATCCTTCGTCGGGGAACACCACTTGGCAGAGGAAGGCATCAGCTTTGTGTTCCTCGAGCGCCGCTGGGGGAGGACCACGAGGACCGATTTCATCAGCACAGACTGTCCATCAGCAGCGCTTATGAGCTGTAGAGTGAGCCAATAATGTATACTCGTGTGAGGGAAGAAACCGTTTCGGATCCAGTACGATAAGGTCAGAGGACACCACTTGGCAAGACAATGTATAGCCTTTGAGAAAGACGTAAATTACTGAGGTACGACTTTGAATTGAACTGAAACATACACAGTCCCGCAATACCTTCCACCTTTATGAACACGCACTTCTCCGCGCCATTTCAATTGGTCCAAGGAAATTCTATACGTATGGATGGAGAAGGAAGTAGAGTGGCTGGGTGAGTATTTGGATGGACCATCCGAGTCACGGTGTCGAGCCAGAGGCCAAAGACCTCTCTTAGGAAGCAAGAAAAGAGGGTGTTGGCGCGCGGTCGAGCGTCCAGCTTTATTGAATGGAGACATGTCGAAATCACGTTATTGCTGTAGCAGACGGTCACCAACAAGGTCAACGGGCAGGGGAAGAGAGAACCAACGCACTCTTAAGCCGGGTTCAGCACGTCTGCAGATTGTTGATCGCTTCGGCTAGCGGCTGGATCGAAGGCAGAATCATGTCGTGGACACTGAGCAAGCGGTAGTGGACGCAGCCAACCTTCCGCGTCGAAGGGGTGACAGAGTAGAAACCATCCTTGGGCAACAAAAAGAAGAAAAGGCATGACACGTCCGCAAAACCTGCGTAGATTTTTCCAAAAAGAACCTGAAGACTGAGATGAGCGTAGTATCGGGTGGCATAGCGCTTGTCGATCCACAGTAAGTCAAGTGGTGGTAAAAGGACAACATCTTAAGGCGGATATCCCATGATGCAGTGGGCAGTCTGATCGCGGTTCATGGCACGAGTACAGTAGTCGACTGTTGTGGCGACGAGCCAAATCGGTGGTGACAATTGGGGGAGGGAAGGGAGCCTTCTTGGTCCTAGCCTGATTGAGTAGGCAATCCGATCTGCGTGGCGCGTGGTTCCCGCTGCAGTCAATGGTAAGAAGCGGGGCGCGGCGCGAATTGGCAGGATTATGGAATCTGGATACTCAATTCGAAAACGGACTTTGCCGACCGACCCTTTCTCCGCCCCCATCACGTACATAGATACATGGCGGCCCGACACTGCCCCGCCCAGTTCCATCACTGGCGGCGCGCTTCACATCGTTTGGCCCAGAACGAGCCATAAGCGACAGCACCGACTAGAAAAAGGGCCAGTCATTTTTGAACAACCGAAGTTCATGTTGGCTCTCTGTTGACACCATCACCCATGGTCGCTATTGCGCCTCTTTACCATCCGCCCTGAAGCGTATTTGCACGATGGACCGAGATAAACAGCGCTCGAGGGCTCGTGACGGCGGTGGCGACAACGTGATTACGGCTCGGCATCAAAGGTCACCGCAACGGCCTTCCCTCTTGCCATGACGTGAATGCTTTGTAGGAGTCCGGCCATATATGCTTGTGGTACGCCGAACCTCGAGTACCCACTTTCGTCCAGGCTCATTTTGACCCCAGCGAAAAAGATGGCACCGGCACGACGACTTGCCCAGCTCGTGAACGGCTTGGCACCGACAGCGAAGCCCATCGGCACGCTAAAACTTGGAGACATCACCTACGAGGTGGCGCCAGCATCAACACCTTCGCGACTTTCGCGAACCAGGGATCTGCTCGACATACGGGATCCGGTCAACGTCGACAACCTACACTTCATGTTGCAGAAGTACCTGCTCGGGCAAGACGTGTTCCTGGTGTCACAGCCTGGGCCGTACGCAAGGAGATTGGCGTTGACGTTCGCAAAGTACGTGTCGTATACGAACCGTAAAGCCCTGCTTACGCGTCTGCAGCATCATCAACTCCGAGTACGAATACATCGCATTGCATAGAGATGTCGGTGAGACAGAGTTGAAGCAGGTGCGTATCATTCTCCAACTAATTGTCGCCGTATTTACATCTATCATAGGGACGAGAAATTCGGGATGGTGGCAACCTAGTCTACGTCGACAGTCCAGCCGTCAATGCCGCCAAATACGGTAGAATCCTGATCCTCGAGGGCATCGAGAAGGCCGAACGAGGTATCATGCCCGTTCTAAACAACCTCCTAGAGAACCGCGAAATGTATGGCCACATTTCTTCCGAGTCGTAAGAGCGATCCCTTACCTCGATATTTTGCAGGAACCTAGACGATGGAACACATATCATACATCCTCATCGATATGCCCTAATAGACGGCGCAAGAGACCACCTCATACCGGCGCACAAGAACTTCCGCGTTATTGCTATCGCCGCGCCCGTCCCTCCCTACCCTGGCTATCCACTTGACCCTCCTTTTCGGAGTCGGTTCCAAGCTCGGTTCGTCGACCCCGTTGGGTCCATGCTCAGCCTCAGCCGATCCATCTTCGCGGAGCCGTCCTCTGATCTCTACGCCAAACTGCGGGAACTAATTCTTTCCACACAATATTCCAACGAGACGCGTCATGCCCTCGAAGCGATCTCCAAGACGGCACTCCCATCGTTCCCGCAGACGGCGCTGGTGAAGCTGAAGGCGTTGCTGGCAATGTTTCCTCCAACTGACGCGTTGACTTCTGGCCAATTATCGCGACTGCTGATGACCATACATCCAGCGCTCATCCACGCACCGTTCCAGGCATGGGTGACTCTCAGCAGACATACAGAGGAAATCGGTCTGGGTCCTATACACAATTCATTGGACTCCTCCGAGCCTGGTCTATTGGGATACTCGCTGGCGTCTGTTGCGCGTTTGGACGCCACAAGCGCTGAGGTCACCTTCAGCGGACCAGCATCAACACTGGTCAAGTGCACCGTACCTGCAGGACCGAAGGAACTGCTCCCTTATCCGCTCGTCCCCGGGCCAGATTTCCATGTTACGCCTCGGTTCATTGGACTCCTGACATCGTTCGTTCAGGCTCATGCTTTGGGCTGGGATATCTCATTCGTTCCTCCTGTTCAGCCCTCGACTGCATCCTCCTCTACGTCGACCCTCGTGCGAGTATTTGGGAAGATTTTGGGATATGAGACGGAGGTGGTCCATATGTACAAGGAGTTAGGCGGTAGAGAGCTGGTCATGCGCAGACGTATCTTAAATGGAGGTGCCACGACTTGGGAACCGAGGTATGGAAATTCTACTCTCTTGATTCTGTAACGTTGACACTTACCCAAATTGCGACAGCCCGTTGATTGAAGCGGCTTGGAAAGGTAGACTGGCGCACCTGTCTGGTTTGGATGTTTTAGGATCGACTGGAGGCGCGTTGTCAAGAATCATACAGGATAGGGAGATTGAGTTGTGGGAGGGTCGGAGGATCGTGGCCGAGGCGTCTCCTGAAGAGGTCAGTTCTTCGTCTTGGACTGGAATTTCGCTCAACCCTAATACAGATAATCGCTGGTGAACTCTCAGTTGCGCACAAGGCCTTCCGCATCATCAGCACGGCATCCAAGTCGATGCCTCTCAAGGACTGGCTCTCAGACGAACACAGCAACATGTTCTTCCCCATCCCCAGTCAGCCCATGAGCGACGTCGAAGAAGAGTCCGTTCTCCTCGCCACCGGATGCTCATCCTCTACCGTCAAACTGGTCCTTGCGTTCGCTCGCAAGTACCGCGAGACCATTTCCGTGGACAACGTCCAGAAGAACAGGAAGCTGGGCACGCGGACGCTCCTGCGGATTTCGAAGCGTCTGGCGGTGTATCCGGATGATAGTGATTTGCATGCGATTGTGTCCCGTTCCTTGTTGGCAGACTTTTTGCCGACGACTGAGAGGATGAGTCTGGAAGCGTTGTTGAATGCGGCGGATATAATAAGGACGACAGACAAGGTGATTATCCTGTTTCGCATCTCGACCCAGGTCTGACAGTTTTGTCCCAAGTTCTATCCCGATGTAATCGTGCGAGAAGACAGCTTGTACTTCCCACCGCCGAGCTCAACCGGCCATGAAACACTGCCTGTTTCGATCCCACTGTTCGACGCTGCTCAGGACCCGACAGGCGTTCAGTCTTTGATACCTCACATGGATCATTATTACGACAACAGCTTGCAAACTGGCCTCATGCGAGATCTTGCGGTGGATATGGAGCTGATGGGCGAACACCTGGTGTTGTTGGGCAACCAGGTTAGTTCGTGTTAGCATTCTGCGTCAGAGATGGATGTTGAAACCAAATTTCAATAGGGTGTAGGAAAGAACAAGATCGTGGACCGGTGAGCTACCATTCTCAAAATGTCAAGTACAACCGTCTAAGATCGGTAGACTCTGTCAGCTGCTCCGTCGACCGAGAGAATACATCCAGCTCCATCGCGATACGACTGTCAACCAGCTCATGTTCACGACGACGCTCGAAGGTGGAGTTCTCAAGTATACGGACTCGCCTCTTCTCCGCGCAATTATGTATGGGCGGGTTATCATCATCGACGAAGCAGATAAGGCGCCTGAACACGTAGTGGCCATCTTCCGAAGCTTGGCAGGTCAGAATGAGATGACGCTCTCCGATGGACGACGTGTCTGCTCTGTTCGTGAGCGCGAGAACGACATATTAGTGCATCCCAAATTCCGCTTGGTTCTCCTTGCCAACAGACCTGGATATCGTATGTCCTTCCCTCTTTTGATTTGTACCGTGCATCTGATGTCAGTCAAAGCATTCTTGGGGAACCACTTCTTGCAAGTCTTGGGGGAGAACTTCAGCGCACATTCGGTGCCGAATCCTGATCAGGCATCTGAGCGCAAACTCTTGCAGCAGCTCGCGCCGGACATGGACCCGGACTTGATCCTGCGTCTTGTCGGGGCTTTCCATGATCTACGGGTCGGCTACGAGAACGGCTCTCTCGGATATCCTTACTCTCTGAGAGGTGAGAGTCTCTTCTTGTGATTCGACGGCGACAAGGTTGACGATCTTACAGAGCTCATCAATCTCGTGAAACATCTGCAGGCATATCCGTCTGATACAGTGGGAGACGCCTTACGCAACGTTTTCGATTTTGATATATACAAGCCGGAAACCATCGACAAGCTCGGGGAGATTCTCGAATTTCACGGGTTCGTGAGATCTTTCATCTTTCCTTCGCATTTGGATCTCATGTTTTGACAACCAGACTTCGTGTACCCCATCTGGGGTTAGACGCCGCTCGCGAAGCTACTAAGAAGATACCAGACATACAATTCGAGCCGAAGGAGACTACTCTCAGCGAACCGAAGGAAGGCGTCCTTGATGATAAAGAGCACTCTGGTGGCAATACGTTTGCTGGTGGGGTGCGCTTCGTTTACATCGGCTTGCTGCGCCTTTGCTGATAGGCGTGTAGACGGGTGGTCGGGACACAGCTGGTATCGGCGGTCGAGGCGGTTATAAGCGTTTGTGGAAAGGTGGTGACATCAAACAAGTAAGCGCGTCGAATCAATGGCCATTGAATGCACTATTTGACACTGCTTGTCAAGGTACCTGACGCTCTCAAGGATGATGTCCCCGAGCACATCAAAGAGCGCGCAAGACAAATGGCCAAGGAAGAGCTTCAGCGCCGCTTGAAAGAACTCGACATGACTGCTAGTGATGCCAAAGGCTACAGTGATATTCTCAAGACCACCCAGGCGCATATGATGTCTCTTCATGATCTTCTCGAACGTATGTCCCCAATGTTCCGTAGTTCTTCTCCGATTCTCACTAGCGCAAATTCCAGACCTGTCGGCAAAGGAAGAGGGACGTGTCTGGGTCAAGCGACAGACTGACGGGGAGTTGGATGATTCTCGTTTAACGGAAGGTCTAACTGGCGAAGCGACGGTGTATAAACGTCGAGGTATGGAAAAGCCCGAACTTGGACGTCCGCAGATCAAGTGAGTGTTTCGAGCCGTCGATGTCATTGTTGACTGATGGTTCCCTAGGCCAAAGCGGATACGCTTCATCTTCGACCTCAGTGCTTCCATGTGCGTATCGCTGTTCGATCGCCGCTCCATCTTACTGAATGCAACAACCGAACTAGGTTTCGTTTTCAGTACGATGGTCGTCTGAAGAGAAGCAAGGAGACCGGTATTGCACTCGTACTGTGTGATGTTCGGAATGTACTGACAAGCACATAGCTGTCATGCTCATGGAGACCTTTGATCGGTTATCAAGGAAGGACAAATACGTTTGGGATGTAAGTCGACCTTCGATACCATGTTCCTCCATTGGCTGACTCGCCTCGTAGATGTATGGTCATGTGCGTCAACACAGCGCAGTCACTAGTGCGAGCTGACTGTCTCTGTAGTCAGGCGATGGTCCTGAGATTCCTTTGGTTGAAGCGGAACAGTATCCAAACACGATCAAGGATAGATGGAAAGTCGTCGAGAAGATGGAAATGATACCGCAGTACGCGTTCGCTGGCGATTCCACAGGTTTGAAGGTCGAGGATCGACACATGAACCGAGCTGAATGATTGATACAGTCGAAGCCATCCAGAAAGGCGTTCAGCACGTTGCCAAATTTGACGCAGGTATAGTTAGTCTGAAATTCCAACCTGTATGGTCTCTCATTCTATTGCAGACGACTGGTTTGTTATCGCCATAACCGACGCCAATTTCGGTCGCTACCAGATCACTCCCGATGACATTACCCGCGCCATGAAGAAGGACACCAAGGTCAACACCGCGTTAGTGTGCATTGGGGAAGGTGCGGAGGCACCATGGTAGCTGATTCAAATTCGCATTGATTCCTCTGCTAATTGTTACCTTCCAGGATAACCGAAAGACTACCTGGACAGGGGTTCAGAGTCACGAACACTGCAGATATCCCTGCTGTATTACGCAGTATTCTATCGACCATGGTGGACCGGCTACCCCGCTAGATTGGACTCATGGCCTTCGAGTTGACATCTTGTTGACCTCGCGATAGCACAGACTTACCGACCCCAAGTACGTAGGTCCCCGGTGAATTGACGATAATAGATTAAAAAATATCGGTATATATTTATGGGAGGACTCGGGAGGAGTCGAGGAGTGTGCCGCCGAATGTTGGTCGGTGGTTGAAAGGCGATGATCGGTCACACTTGCATTGCTTACCCGAGTGTCTGTCTCTAGTTCTCCTTTCTCATCCCTCGTGAATTATTGGATTTTGAAAGAAGAAATACACACAAGTAATTATATGTACAGACACAGAGAATCCGCGAGACCGAGGCACACTTAGAGCAGCTTCTTCTCACTATTGAAAGTATCAATGAGATTCTCTTATTCAGAGAGTTGATCGAAACGCACGCAAATAGCCAGAGATTCTGAGGGTCGTTGTACGTATCGAACGTGTACGGAAATCGGACTGTGGCGGAAATGAGTATGGATCCAATCCATCAAAAGAATATGGCTAACATTTTGGTAATTCAGATCGGTACGCAATTGGAGTTTCTTCGTCGAGCCAACTCCATGCGGTTCTCCAGTTGACGCTGAAGATACAATGAGCACCATGCCTGTGGTTGCTGGAATCGCTTGTGCTCACCGGAAGTCTCCTGATACCAGTCTTGGAGCAATAATTCAGTAAAGATAGATATCGGAGACCGCAGAACATACAGATCTGGCGGTGCCAACGGATCCTGTGAGAATAATGGTGAGCCAGATAACGGAGTATAACAATAGCTGGGCGTACGTTCTCCAGATCAGCCGTCTTGATCTCGGAATCCAAATCGAACCATTCAAGGACTTGGTTCCCAGCCATACCTAATCCTTGCCATCAGCTCTCCCACTCAAAGCACGCCAATAATGGTACCTTTGAACTCGACGTTCTCTCCAGGCTTGCCGCCAAATATAGCAATCTTCGTATTCAGGCGTTCGTTCATCAAGGTGCTGAACATTGCGCAAGTGGAAGCACAATTTCCGTTTGAGACTAGAATGTTTTAACGCTGGTAGATCTCAGCAGGGTTGCTCTCGCACCAATAGCAATATTACTAAAGTGAGAACCTCAGCAAGCAAGTTGTAAACCAAGTCTGTGATACGCACTCTAAGGCGAAAGGAGGCTGATCCGGTACAGGTACAGAGAAGAATTGCTCGCATGTGTCCTACATTTGATAGAGTAACCGAGAAAATGGTCTATCGGACGACATACATGGAAGCGCTGGGACGTAGGGTCATGAACACCGTTGACGACGAAGTCCTCAACGGGATCCATGTAGTTGTACGACGCGTCCATCGGAGTGCCATTCAGGAATGCATCTGCGAAACGATCACAACACAGGGAGCCAGAGTGCGAAAGTTATACACACAGTTGTCCGCAGTGTAGAAGGTGAACTCAGCATTCAATCCCAGCGCGATGTCCGAAGCAACAATTTTTTGGGCAAGTTCATTACCACGTGCAGTGGACACAAAACCCCTGCGCTCGTGAGTACAAAGGCTCGAGAGAAAGATTGATACTCGCACGAGTAAGGGAAGTTTTCGGCACCGCCAAGGTATTGGAACAAGAAGAAGCCCAGGCATACGAATCCACCTATAATCTCGACCTCAGCGACTCATCGAGAATAAGCACAGTGCCCATACCGCCATTGTCAGTCAAATCAATGAGCAGCTTCGTGACACCGGCATCTTGGAAGCTCGTGATAGCAGCGGCAGCATCGCTCTGGAACTGGTCAAAGTCGTCGGGTTCGAAAGAGCCAACAAACATCTGGAATTGAAGATTGTCTCAGAACACTGTCATGAGAAGCATTGGAGAACGCACAACGCCAGTTTCGTTGCCTGGAAGGATGTATGACTTGATGACACCTTCGCTACCGTCGACCGTCGGCAAGGTCGGTTGGAATTGGTCGGGCAGTCCAACGGCGCTCGAGTGCGAGAGATCTCTGATGACGCCTTTTGCCAACATGCGACGCGACGGAGTCTTGAGAGATTGTTTGACAGCCGTCAAATCGCCCTTGAAGTCGATACCATTGGTGTCGTTGTTCGCAGCGCAATTGTTCAACCAGCTTTAATGAGTTCGTCAATTCACAATGAAGCACGATCGATGAAGATGAACTGACTATGATGCAGAATCGGTGAAAGGCACCCCAACAAAACTAGCCAAGAAAGGGACCGTCACAGTTTCTTCCCGACTGGAACCCTTTACCTGAACAACCATCTTGAAGTTATCGTTCACCACACCAGTCGGGCCGGCAAAGTCTCCGAACCTCTGCGAAAAGTCCGTCCCCGAAATGCGATAGCTACTGAACACCGAGTTGACCCTGACGCCATGGTCAAGATAGTTACCCGAAATTGTGTGCGCGACTTGGTCTACGAAATCATACGGATCCTGACCCTCGATGGAGAATACGCGTGCACCAGCGAGGCGGGAATAGTTGAACCCAATCTCAGCGAAGTATCCGGTATAGTCGCTCCCTAGGAGGGCCAAGAACTCGACAAGGTCGGGCACAATGTAGACACCTTGGGTGCCATTGACCGAGACAGTAATGATCGGGGCTGGGAGAAGGTTTTGGTAGCTTGTGTAACAATCCGGGAACCAACCTGGGATGAAGAGTCAGTGAGCTGGGGCGGGTAGAAGAGGGAGAATGGGAATTTAGGGGTACGTACGCGTATGGCCATCGTTCAGTTGGGTGGTGAAGAGGTAAAGGTCCCAGTTGAAGTCATAGTCAGTCTGGTTCACTCAACTGAGCGAAGGACTGGAGAAAGAAATGGGAGGGTGAGATACGTACTGCATACTTGGTAGCGTTCAGACGTGCCAGTTGTGCTCTGATGTTGGTCGTGGACTCTTGAAATGGAGCGGGAGAATTCAAGTAGTAATCCTCGAAAGTGTAGAAATCGAGGACACCAGCGGAGGTGGCAAGTACGTTCTGGCGCAGGGTTTCGTTGAAGGGGAAGGATTTGAGACACGCTCTTGCAGCTGCGGGTGTGACAAACGCCTTGCCACCAACGTCAGCGCAAGGATCAGCTGCAGCGAATCCAACGGCTGCAAGGAGACCGAGTACGGCGAGGGCCAACATCGTCGTGGTACTCGAGAAGAAGACGCTGGTACGTCGGGCATCGCAGAGAGCTTTTTAAGTATGTATGAGGCATGAGAACCCTGGTGTATGCTTCTACACGGTAGCCATGCGGATATCATTGAAAGGGCGTGGCGACAATGGACGGCATTCTGATGGGCTAAGGAACAGACAAAGAGTGTATAGATAAGCGTCAGATGGAAGCGGGGATAGAAGCGATAAGCATAAGGTATCGCGGAAAATTCGGGATGGGATAAATTGGGTTCAATCTGAACCGTCTTGCGTGGGTGTGATTCAGTGGAACCGTGAGGCGCATACCGGCAAAGCCTAAAAATATCTCCAGAAAGGTGCAGGCAATCTCCAAGCACTCGGTAGCATTGCTCATCCCGAAGAGATATGGGGTACAGAATCGCAACGTCGAGAGGACCGGCTCGAAGAGTAAAGCTAGCCGAGCAGTCCTGGCGCCTATGCAGAAAATGAAAGGAATAGATTGCCACTGTTGACTCGCTTACCGGGTTGAGATGATTGGGAGTTCATGACTACGAGCTGGACGCGGTGAAGCTCTCCGAGTCGTCCTGGATGGGGCACTTCTACGTCAAGGTGGTACCAGTTTATCTGTCGGGACCTGTTCTAAAAAAAGAAGTCGTCTAGACGTCCCCTTGAATCGTGACCGCAAGATTATCGCCTCGAGGGTGCTGGTCGGATGAGTGAAAGTCTTCCACGCTGTATGTAGTATTGTCTGGCTTACATGGATGGAGAGAGGACGTCGACGATTGTTGACACCGGCGGGTCAATGACAATTCAAACCATTCTTCATACGTGCGTCGCAATGTAACAGTAGGAACGATTATCTTCCTACAACAAAGTCTGAAACGAGACTACATCGCAATAACTGCTTCGACATGAAGGTCATGTCAGATTCAGTCAGCACTGAACACGAAATAAGTTATCGACGCACCAGTTTGTCACGGTGTTTATCTCCTTCCTTAGAAGTGATGTCCCAACTACATCTGACGCGCTCCATTCTGCCGGTCAGAGCCAGTCAGGCATTCAGAAGTTTGATGTCACTGATTGAGGATGGTCGTCGCCGTACAACACGTAACCCCGGTCCTCTCTGACTTCTCTTCGCGCACCATCGCCGCGAACCTCGATCGCTCGTTCTGCACCTCAAAGCGAAAATTCGCTGGTCACAATCCACACCCACCACAAAGGCTTGCATTCCCAGACCGCAGGGCCGTGCCGTCTCGTGCCGTATATGGGTGTCCTTGTGTCGAAAGAAGAACAATAAACATCTCCCAGAGAACGGTGAGCAGCCGCCCTTTCGTGACCGTTTCATGTTCGTGGTAAACATCTCCTGAGCCTTGTTCTCTTTTCGCCTCCAGTTTGAGTCCAATCATCGCGTTGCTATAGCCCACTACACGGCTCCCATGTTTGTGCTTCTTCATTGTAGTTTGTGTTAATGCTCATCATTCTGATCCAGCGCTTCGCTGAATGGCCAATCAATGGAAGAACGGGCTTCTTGAAACGCTTCAAGACCTACACATTTCCTTACGCGCCACATCCAATGGCCTTAGGTTATAGGTATTACGCTGATTCTTAGATCTAGGTACTCATCCAGGTTGATCGAGATTCAGGCTCTCTGACCATGAAGCAGCTGTTGGACTTATGACCTGGAGGTTGGACGGTCAATGACCGTGGCGTGTTTGCGCCTCCCGAAGATATCCCTCCCATTAGGTGTTCGACCAACGACGGTCACTTCACGTCTCGGCGGCATTGGTTCAAATTCATTTATCGCATCGGTCGCAATCCTAATCCAAAGTAGTGGGGTTGTGCACTCTTCTCCTGGCCTCAGTCTGAGCCGGAAGTTGAGCATTCGAGTTTCCACAAAGCCTTCTCATTTCCGCCTTCTGCGCCTTTCCCCCCGCTTTTCCCTGAGACGATCAAACACCCAAAAATCCAAACGCACGACTCGGAATTGGGCCGACGTTGAGGCTATGTTAGCGGCCGCTGGCGGACGTTCCAGTGGACAGACGCTCTCTGGAACAATTACGAAACGTCTACATTTACTCTGCACATTCCGTTGACAATAGCTTCGTTGTTGTGTCGCATCATCAGTATGTTCACCGATCGACAGCACATAATCGAGGACAAAGGTAAGTTGTATATACTCTCGCTTCTATCACCTCATGTTGATTCAAGCGGGAGTTCGTCAGTGCGCGTCAAACACTAGCGTCGTCTTTGTGCCCACTCTCATCCACACGGATTCCCGGTTTCATGACAGACGCATGATTGGTATGGAAAATGCGCGGTGTGACGGAGAGAGGATCCCAAACACTGCCCGAATTCGAGAGCTATGCGCCTCGCTTGTAACCGTTGTTACACTGATATCCTCCATGTGGGACATGCATTTCCACTTCCGATGGTGTTCCCCACTGGACCGCTTACTGTGAGAGCCACATTTCAATCATTTTTGCCGCAGATGAGCCACCACCTGTCCTCGCCCTTCCTTGGTTCTCCAAATCTTTATGTCCCTCGTCTGAAGCGCAATCGAGGATCTGGCGGATGAGGCGGGTGCGCCGGTCTCGGAGCCTGTATAGCGTAGTGTCATACGCCACTGGTTCCTGCCGAACCTAACTTGGTCATCGGGATCGTGGCAGTATCGTGGCGACAAATCTCGCGTAACGCGTATGTCACAGGATTTGAGCATGCCGTGACCCTGTGTCGGTCCTTGGCCTTGTGCCCTTTAAGGGCGAGTATCTGTGGCCGACGTACATCCTTTCTTTTCCCTCTCGCCACTGTACACATATCCGCCCTCCCTCCTCTCCCCTTCGCCTTCGTGTTCTTTCCGCTTCTTTTCTAGTGTCTGGTTTATTTCATATGTCGACCACTGCGCAGACTGTGTCGCGTAGTAGTGGCGGACCATCTATTGGTGTGTGTATTGCTTTGGAGGTGAGCGCTAGTGTCTTTCATTCGTATATTCAATCTCATACTTCAGGGGTCTACATCGCCTTCAAATCAACCACTAGCCGCAGAGACAGACATAATGCGGCGTTCAAACAGTACTCGAACGAAACGGCCTTTGCCAGCTGCTCCATCCGGCGGACGACCATTATCCAGCAGCCCTTCCTTCAGTACTTGTGTCCGCCGCCTCCCTGTCCGCCCTCTGCCGTCACCTCCACCTACCCCTTCACTACCCGCTATATCCGTTAAATTCTCCACTCCTCCGCCACCCATAATTGCCGTTTCCTCAAGTACACCCAATGACCACTTGGAAACCGCCGGGCCTACCAAATCCACATCGCATTCGCCCAAACCCCAAGTCATGCTCCTCACATCCCCAGAGGCACTAGCAACTTCTCGGCCGGAATCTATGTTAATCACGCCCCTTCCCTCATCTATCCCTGAAGCGCCCACACCCACGACCGCGCGACGGAAACGCATTTCGAAAGTGCAACGCACTCTGGGTGAAACCGTCCCCGCCGATCTTATCACTGCATCGAAAATTCCACCTTTTCCACCCCGTGCATTGCCGCGGTCCGCCCTAGTGAGACTCTCAGTAGGAGAGGATGACTCTGACAAATTGGAGATATGCTTCTGGCGGCCAGACAGCCTGACGCATTCGGATTCGAGCTCGGATTCCCTTTCCAGTGGCACAACGGAGGAGAGTGACGACGACCAATTTGAGATCCTCGAGCCACGCGCGCAGCAGCAGGGTCCGGAGGCTCAGGTTGAGGTGCAGGAGGAGTTTGTCTCCTTCGACCGAGAGATGTCATATCAAGTACTTCCGGGCAAACGATATAGCGCCCGTTGGGTAGTCGAGAAAGGTGGGCAGCGATGGGAGAATACCGATTATGCAGATATTCTCAGCCAGTTGCGGTCCTTATGATTTCCTCACTTGCACGTAGTATCCTCGTCTTCTTCTTCATTGGATCGGAGTTGTTCAATACTTTTACTTCCCAGTCACTTATTATCTTCAGCGCATGTTGTACATGACCATTCACTTGTTTGAATACCCATGAATCTCCATTCCTATCGCACAAAACAAGCATCTTGCCACGCGCCTGAGCAAAGCCGGCGGACACTGACCGCCAACCCTGTAACATGAATATTGCATGACTATTGTATCCAGCAAGTATACAGGCGTTTCACGGGTGCAGAGTAATGGAGGAGATTTATTGAATGACCGACAGTCTCCCTCGGTGGCACATAGGTTGGCCTCAGCGCGCAGGGAAGAACCTGAAACAGGTTAGACTTGGTTTTAACACCATTGAGCGGGCCGACGCAGTGTTGAAGCATCTCATTACTGTAGATGCAGAGTCAGGCTTCACAGAACGATACGAGTAATCCACCCCCATAATGCATAGTATCACCCCGACACCGGCGAATGTGATCCTCTTCCGATTGGCGTGTCTGTTTCATCAACAAAGCACCAGTGCGGGGGAGTGACTCCGAGAGTCTCCAAGCCATTCATGCTTTCGTCGATAATCATATCTCACGTCGGGTCACTGCACGATTTGTACACAATCACACTTGCGAATATAGAGGTCTCGGAGCCTGGGGTGTACTGCATAACCTGATGGTGGCGCCGATACTTAAACGACACCCGAGTTTGAACGCGGGGTGATTCCGATTAGCAGCTATGGGTATTGATGACCTGGATGAAGACCATGGACTCGATGGATAACGTCTACTGCAGTACACCATCCCTGTAATTATTATAAACCATCATTCCGGATTTGCTTTCTCCAGACAGCCCGCATTCTCAGAGAGATAGTTGCAATGTCGACGCAGCAAATATAATTTGGGTGCAGATAAGACTGCCTGTGTGGACATATGGCCAGTGAGGTCGGAAGACCGAGATTTGCTAGTCAAGAGAGCGTCGAGCGTCAGAAGGCCCAAGTTAACTTGAGAAGCATCTGGCGAGCATCTGATTCCGTCATCGTCAGGCCATAGTACGCCGGCCTCCAAAGCATGATAAGTGGGCAAAGTAGGGAAGCACAGCAATGAGGAGAAGATAGCAATACAAGACATTGAAATAGCAGTCAGTGAAGTGGTGAGACGTGCCGTATCCGAAGCACAGCAATCATGACGAGAGTCGCGGCTCTAAATATATATCCCCAGCTTCCTTCTGCCTCTCATCTTCATCAAGCCCAGCCTCGTACACGCCATTCTACCCACGAAATCTTCTTGAATAAATAACCAAGCGATGAACGCCGGTGAAGAGGCTAGCTCAGCGTGCTGTGGAATATGCTGTACGCCTTCTGCTTTTCCATAGGAGAGAGTCATCTCACAAACGCCGCGATCAGGCCTTTGCGCTGGGTCCGCCCTAGAAAATTGGTGCAATACCAGTAAATACGAATCGGGGTAATATTCGCTGCAATTGACGACAAATTCTGCAGTGGCTCTTGGGGGAGGCGATAGGAATAGACAGCGTGGCTGCTGCACAAAGTGCTGTTCCAGTTCCTTCGACGAGGATGGTTTCGATGCGGCCGTGAAGAAGGATATGGAAAAGACCAGAGACCCCAACGCACCCATGAAACCCACTTCAGAAATGTCTGCCAAGCCCGCTTCCTAAACCAAGCCCGCTATCTGAAAGATGACACCCTCCATTTTGCAGTATGTTTCGTCTGTCCCGCAAGATCCAACTGATTCCCTGGCAGGCATGAGAGTTTTTGTCTCCCTGTTTTCGTATGCACTCGTCGCCCAATGTATTGTATCACTAGTAAAGACACTTGTATTTCGTGGTCATCGCCGATGATCTGTGCTCTCGCCTTCGACTGATGTCAAAGTAGGATGAATGCAATTACAGGAACTGGCGAGGATACAACATGTGAGCATCTTCAACATTGCTTGAGATGGGTAAGACTACGTATACAGGAAGCGAGTAGCAAGTGCAAGTCTACGACGGTGGCATCCTAGGGTCGCTCAGAATATCATAATTATTCATAAAATACAGCCATCTGTCGTCCAGCATCTGACCGCCCATCGACGGTGTCACATTTGACGGCGACGACCCCGTGTTGTACTGAGCCTGCACATGAGGAGCGGGCGTCTCGTGAAACATGCCGTCCCAGCCATGGGAAAGATCGGCAAACGTCGTAAATTGGCCAGTTGGATTTTGGAGGGACGGCATCGAAGGTGGCGGTGGCGGAGGTACTCGGAGTGTCGACTGTGTGGAGGGAGGCGGAACGTAATTGTGAAATCGATGGCGGTTGGGCGGAGCTGCGAAGCGTTCTGCCGGTGCCGCTGGCATGACATCTGTGTTCGCAGCATGGAGTAAAGGCGGAGGAGACGCTTTTCGAGAAACCATGATCTCAGCGGGGTTGAATATCGGCATGGTAGCATCCACAGCTGGTCCGACTGGTGGTATCTGCATCTCGCGCATCGTGGCGCGAGCTTTCTGCAGCATCGGTTCAAGAACGGGCTTCAGGCTGCGTTAGTGCGGAGTACATCAACAGGCACCGAAGAACCTACCAAAGCTCTTGCAGCCCTACCGCTGATTTGGGCAGCACTTTTGAAGACGGAACATGCCGCCTCGAACTCTTCTAACGGAGAAGGTTGCAGGCCTAGATGAGCACCCCTTATGGCAACTGTGCCAACAACGACCTATATCGCGATGAGCGCTAGTGAGACTAAGAACCTCATGGTACGTACCGCAGCGGAGAAAGCCAGGGACCAGATCCGCCAGATCCTTACGCACAGTGCTGGCTTTTTGGCGTATTGCGCCCTGGTGTCGTCAAGCACACTGCATGCGCTCTGATACGCCACTGCGACCGACTTGGCATATGGGCTAGACAAGGGGTTTGCGGGGTATTCGGTCATTGCCTGGCTGAAGAAGGCTCGATGAAGGAACAGGAGGACTGCGAAATCAGCGAATGCACCGGGCAAACGTTTTGGAATGGACACTCACTAAGATCCCTGTAATGCGAGCGCACAAAGTTACGCATGGACTGCGCCGTAGTCTCCTCGACCGCTGGATTCAACGGGTTGGCTACGCCGAACTCTCTAACCTTCCTATCCAGCTCCATGACAACTTGATACGATGGCGGTTTTGCACTCAAAGTAGCGCGCACGACCTGCGACAGCAATTCGGAGGCACGAAATCCCCATATGCCAACTATTGATTGTAAACATTCATTATTTCACTGAATGAATGATGAGACATACAACCCAAGGGGACCTCGCCTTGCTGGAACGCATTTTCCTCTTCTGGCGTCGGGATTTTGCAATCAATGAACGTCGATAAGATCACAGGCGGTCTGCCAGTGACGAGGCTCTACGAATTCGAATGCCGACGTGTAAGACGACAGGCTTTCAGGACGGGAGGCCGACGTACCTGCCATAGACAAGCTGCAAACAGATTCCAGAAGTACACCCTTCGATCATAGGCCTCCTTGCCTTGGAAGCCCCACATTGTGGGATCTACGTCTGTTGGAAAGACGTCAGCGAGTACATCTTTCTTCGAGGAAGGATCACGAACGACAGCCAATCTGCACGTCAATTTTCAGAAAAAAGTCTACCCGGAGGAAGGAAGAAGACCTACTCTCAATGCAACCTGTGAAGCAAGGCTAAGGAGGGCGTAAGACGTCTCGAGATTGGCTTCCTTGCCACTCAAGCCGTTGTATATGCTCATGAGATGCAGAACCTGCTCGGCTGTAAGCCACCGCAACAGACGTAATGTTGCATGATGCATACCTTGACAGAAACGAATGACTCTTCCAGTAGAATTGGTTGAAGAGCCAATGCAGCCTGAGCAAGCTTATAGTAGTGCTGCGCCTCCGTGTTGTATGGTTGTAGGTTGAGGTCAACCATTGCGCCGACGCTCATGACTATGAGCATCAGAGCGAGATCGTGAGGCCCATAGTCCACGTCCTGGTGCTTGTAGACGATGGCTATCAGCTCCCTCATCTGCTGTCGCGATACGATATGAAACATCCAAGACAAGTGCTCCAGCATGGTATCCACCAATACAAATGCACGCTCGATGGCAGGTAAGAAAGTCTCGATAGAGGCCAGCACGCTGTGGACAGGGATGTTTTGTAGGGGTAGAGGAAAGGACCGACAACACATGATAATTTCTGCAGGAAGGTAGGACGTGTCGAGGTCTGTTATCGGACATGTCTGGGCGGGGAGACGCTGCGCACGACTTTGGATGAGGGACGAATTGAGCGTAAATGAGGGTGTACTCACGTTGAGTAAAACCTGAATATACGTTGTGAGTGGGGGGCGACAAGAGATGCTGCGGGCTTACCTCTGCTCCGCCTGACGGCCCAAAAAAGTGCGATCCGCCATCTTCATCGATATGCAGAATCCCAAGCGATTCGGTCAGAGTGCCGCCAGAGGTTTGTTCTGGTTGTTCCGCTCCGGCATCCAATGGCTGTGGTGGTGGTATATTCGGCGAGTCCTCGTCCGTCTCCCTTTCTACCTTGTCCAGGAGGGGATGAGTGTCATCTGAATGAACTGCATACGTGATTGCCAAGGCGTCTTCCAACGAGTGCATGCGAGCTTCGAGCTTCTGTAGTTGTGTTTCCAAATGTTCCGTCGCGGCGAGGACGAAGCTAAACACTTGACAATGTCACGTTTTCCCGTAGTCGACCGGCATTGGATGGGCGTACCGGCTACCTTCGCCAGGTGGAACAGTCCCTGCGCAGGCATTCGTTAGTGAAGACGCGCGCGCCTGAGACTATGTTCGTACCGTTTGGACACAGCGAGCTGCAGCCGCGTTTGATGCACGTCGAGCAGGGCACCATTTTGTCGCAGCGAATTTTGAGTCGCCGACATTCTGCACAGGCAATTTCACCCCTTGGTGTCATGTCAGCGCGCCGACCGACATGGACTCTGGCGCGCTACGCACCGTATGCGCTTGCTCGCCTTTACGTGTGTCCTGCTTACGGCTATCGTCTGGCCAGTGGCATCCTCGGGAGGAGGGGATGTACTTCCCGATGTCGACGATTCGCCTTGCTTGTATGGATGGTAGGCCGACATGGGGAGTGGCCAAGTTGTGCGGTGGGGAGAAGAAGGTAGTCGCGGTGGCGACAACAAAGAAACCTGCTGAACGGCACCGATCAACTAGAGAGAGTCGTGGTAAAAGGATGAGTGTATCTAGGCGATCCCTGCCTACTGCGCAGTGCGCGCTTCGATGACGTGATCTAATATCCACTTGCTTTCCCATCTCAATTTGAGCACCGGCACCGAATCATCAGTTATAACCGGAAGTTGGCCTACTAACATGAACACTCTACAACGCTCCAAAAAGTACGCCCACAGCAAAAGTACATCTCGTCATTGGGGACCGCGCGTTTACTGCTTAAAACCGTTTAGACATTCTACACAATCACATGTGCGAATCGAGCAACCAACAATCTTTGTTTGAGTTCTAGGTTCGTTGCTAAGGCTGGGAAGGAAGAAATGATTTAAACGGCACGGTCCTGATATAGAACCCCGGTCAAAGACTTCTACTGCAAATGTATTCTTGGCTCTCAATTTCTCTCTTGATTCAATAGCACAGTCAATCTTCACGGAACAAATCTTTGATTCAGAGCAGCCATCACTGGCATGCTATCAGGACGCCACACGAGATTGTCATCCACTTCATTGGGGACTGGGATTCTGCAGGCAAGACAGGTCAAGTCGAAGGAGATGAAAGGAAGCTTCCAGGTAGGTCTTCCAGGAAACCGGTGATTTGCTAGTCTGCTGATGACGAGGATTTGAACAGTACATAGCAAAAGCAGCCGCGCTCATCTATTTCCTCGCATGAAATTGGCTAGTCCATTAACAGAAGTCATGAGTTTCATTGAGATACGTGAGACGAATAGAGGAGGAATTCGAGAGAGCGTCACCTTGTTGAAAGCTCAACACAGTTGCAGAGGCAGAACGGGACAGTCAGCGGCTAGAGCGAGCGGAGAGTGAGGGGGAAGTAGTCCTCAGGACGGTCATTGAGGGCCGAGGCAGTGATCACAGAGATGGAAGCAAGCCTTGTACAACTGACACAGCTACAGTGTGTCCAGAGTGACAGGTCTTCAGAAACCAGAGGATGTCGAGATTGAACGGTTCTGACAATGAACGAATTCGGATGATGACACCTAAACACGTCACGCGGTCTCCGGACCTGTAGGTCCGCCTGGTCCGGTCAACCATGCCTCTTTTATGTAATTGATCATTCCTCTCAAAAACTCCCACAAGCGCCCACAATCGAGCACCGATTGCAAGGGCTGTGCCTGCACCTTTGCTGAGAAAGACCCTCTCAAGAACCAACAGCATTTTTTTCTTCCTCACGCCATCACGCAGTACGAAAAATGGCCAGTGTGCCCATGGGTGCGCAGGTTTTCGACCTGACTTTTCATCCATCAAACTGCACCGCGTATGCCTGTCTCATGTCTGGCCAAGTGAAGGCGATATCGTATGACTATGAGGGGCGCCACAAGGAATCTTTCTCTGTCAGTGTGTCCCAGCGCTCTTGTCGTGGGATCACCATCAACGAAGACGGCACCAACCTATTCGTTGTCGGAAAGGGAAAAGCTATACAGTGCGTCAATTAACACAGCAGAAGTTCTCTGCTTGACCTCTGCGCAGCACAATCGATACATTGACCGGAAAAGTCACTCAATCACGAACCAAAGCCCACGAGTGTGTGGCCTCTATTGCCTCTTTCCCTTCCTGACCACGGTTTCTTCAAGATCCCCCATAAATCGCGTAAAGCACCTGACACCCTGGCTCTTTTCTACCGGTGACGATGACGGCGTAATCAAGGTCAGGACATCCCGCATGACCCCACTCTCGTCCCCGTTGTATCGGTATGCTTACCCATGAGCGCAGCTCTGGGACCCCAGGAAAAAGGAGGTCGTCCGCAAGTACACTCAGCATTTTGATTATATTACGGACTTTCTCTGGCTCGAAGATAAGAAACAATTGGTCGCTACTAGGTCAGTAGACCCATGCTCGGGACTGAATATAGTCATTTACGGTCGTTTACTCAGCGGCGACGGTACCCTGTCTGTAATGGACGTGCGCTCCAAAAAGACGGAGCCGTTCGCTCAATCAGAAGACCAAGAAGATGAATTACTCGCTATCGCGCCCATTAAAGGGTACGTACGTTGTCTACAGCGCTGGTGTGTTATTCCGTGGTAAACTGAGTAAATTACATAGGTCAACTAAGGTCATGGTCGGGATGCAGACTGGCGTTCTCTCAATCTTCAATAGAAGTAGTGGGTGGGGTGATTGTGTCGATCGCATCCCGGGGTAAGTCTTTCCACATATGCCCTAGTCAGTGGTGACTTACGTTTTTCAAGGCATCCTCAATCGGTGGATTCATTGTGCAGTCTACCGGAGTCCTTACCAGACGTCGATGTGACAAGCACAATACTGACGGGGTCCTCGGACGGTATCGTTCGCGCCGTTCAGGTTTTTCCCACGAAACTGTTGGGTGTCGTGGCTGACCATGGAGAGTGGCCGGTGGAAAAGGTCGCTGTGGGCGAAGGCGTGCATCATCTGTCGCTGGAGGATGGCGACGATGATGATGATGAAGGCAGCCGAACCAAGGTTGAGAGACCCTCGGTGAAGAAGCGTCAGGAAGACGATTCAGAGGACGAGGACGATGAGCAGCCGACGGCGTCGAGTCGTTGGTGGGCCGGCAGCGTGGGACACGACGAAACCCTGAAGCTCACAAACCTGCACCACTTCTTTAGACCGGGACGGATAGATGTCGAGGAGGCAGATCCTGAACCTGAAGGCGCGGTTCCCCAGGCCGGGGACGAACATGGGGACGAAGTCGGCTTCGGCTCCGACGACTCTGGGTCCGACGGCGGGGAGGGCGAACCTGATGCTGCTGGCGCAGGAGGGAACGAGGACGGGGATAGCAGCGACTCGGACGAGTCGGAGCCCGAGCCTCAACAAAAAAAGAGGAGGAAAAAACCGGAGAAAGATCCGCTGGCGGTTAAGCGTAAGAAGGCTAAGAATGCGGTGGATATTGAAGGGCAGTTCTTTGATGAGCTTTGATGCGTTGCAGGTTGGGGGTGACGTTGGTTACGAATTTTTTTCTGTTGGCGTCTGGTGTCTGGGTCCGTTTTGCCATACCATTCATGTTGATTCACATCAGACTCTCGTCAATAGTGGACACGAGACAGGTGGCGGATTTTGACATAAATACATAGGACATTCATTCACTCTTGTTATCGGTGTCAGGTTTGATCTAAACGCGATCTAGTGCTTGTCTAGGACGAACTATAGGAGGCTGATTTCAGGAGTTTCGAGCGACGCTGTCTTATTGAACCGCCATCAGCTGGTAACTTACTTCAACTTCACGAGTGGCGCATAGGATTATGTAGAGGCTTTCGTTTCGACAATTAATTGATATTACATCGTGTCCTATGTCATATCCTTAAGCACGAGTGTCGGCGCCTTGTGAACTGGAACTGAAACGACATTCGACTAAATTGATACTGTGCAGTACATAGTATGACACTAAACTAGGGTGATGAGGTAGTAAGAAATCTTCTGATCCACTGTCTGTCTTCTTTTCCGCCGAACATGCCAAATGGCGCTGTGAAACCCCCGGGGTGCGGAATAAATGGAGAAAGACGAGGTTCCAATCTAGACGACTAGATTCCAGTGATGCGCCTCCGTCACGGACACAGAAATTCACACCAATAAAGATGGGTGCCTGTCTACTATCCGATGGGGAGTGAGAACCTGGCCATCGATTGCCTTTTTGTCTTCTTAACTTCTTAAGTAGAACGATGGTGATGCGCCCCTCGTAATGCGTATGCGGGCGGGAGACTCCATACGTTCATGCCATGCAGAGGCGGTGATCAATTCGGGCCCCGATCAGGTCATCTGCTGTGTGGCAGGTTGGCCTCTTCCCCCCATCCCCTCAACCGACTCTTTGCAGTTCAAACTCGTTTCTATCTTGTTGATCACGACGACGCAGCATGAGCGCAGCGTCGAGAAAGCTGCTGCTCGGAGGCGTTCGTCTATACCGCCCACTGCGAAGAGGCGACTACTGACCTATTCCACTGTTAGATCCGCCCGGCTAAATTTGTGGTCCATTTGCGGCCAACGTCGTTTCGCGCGTTGTCGACGCGTGCGTCGAGCATCCTTGAGGCCTTGGACATCACTGGCGGCGCTGAGATTGCCGGTGTCTACGACGGAGAGTGGAAAGGAACAGGCGAACTCACGTCGTCCGTCTGTCCCACAACTGGCGAGGTCCTTGCGCGTATCAGAACAGTGAGCACCTGCTCGCCGCATCATTGACCGCCTATCAACTCCGCAATGTGCTACAGGCGTCACCTGAGGACGTTCAAACAGTCATTTCCAAAAGCCGCGACGCCTACAAATTTTTTCGAAGCACGTTCTTCCATTTCGCAGTCTCAGTGCCAGTTTCTCATATGAGCTTTGCTATCAAGATGTTCCTGCTCCGCGTCGCGGAGAGATTGTTCGGCAAATCCGTGAAGCCTTGGCGGACAAGGTGGGGACATACTCACACGGTGTTTGATGCCTGTTGACTGTGTCTCAGCGTGAAGCTCTCGGCGCCTTGGTGTCCCTAGAGATGGGAAAGATCAAGACGGAAGGCGTAGGAGAGGTCCAAGAATTCATTGATATCGTAAGAGACCTGCATCCACCGTGTTTCATTCTTAGAAACAAATCTACAGTGTGATTACGCAGTCGGTCTGTCGAGGATGATGAACGGCCGTGTCGTTGCTTCGGAGCGCGTTGGGCATCAAATTTTGGAAAGTACGTGTACCTCCTTCTGAGGTGATTCGCACCTCAAGCTCTTCCAGTACCAAATCCTTTGGGTGTTGTCGGTGTCCTGAGTGCATTCAATTTTCCTGTCGCGGTCTATGGCTGGTTAGTACCTACGGTCTACCCCAAAGTCCTGACGTGATTTAATGGTCGACATAGGAATTTGTCGCTATCGCTCGCAGCGGGCAATGCTACGATCTGGAAGCCTTCGCCGACGACACCTTTGTGTGCCATTGCTGTTACTAGAATCATTAGCAAGGTCCTGGAGAAGAACGGGATTGATGGCGCTGTCGCTGCGTTAACAACCGGAGGTAAAGACGTCGGTGTCTCTATCGTGGAGAGTCCGTCTGTCGAACTCAGTGGGTATATGATCCCTGCTTTGATTACACATTGCTCATTGGAGATCAGTTTCCTTCACCGGTAGTGAACAGGTTGGTCGTATCGTAGGACAAAGTGTCAGCTCTCGGTTCGGCAAATCTATCCTAGAACTAGGCGGCAACAACGGTACGCATCAAGTTTGATTGAGGTTTGAGCGACACGATCTAATTCAATTCAAGCCTCCATTGTGATGGCTGATGCTGACCTCGCCATGGCGGTCCCATCGGTTTTCTTTGGGGCAGTTGGCACTGCAGGCCAAAGGTGCACCTCCACGCGTAGACTTTATCTACAGCGTGGCATTGCAGACGAATTCCTGGAGCGGCTGATAAAGCTGTACAAGGCCGTCAGCCCCGGTGACCCACTAGTTGAGAGTACCCTGATCGGACCTCTGCACACAGCGACTGCTGTCCAGAACTACACCAACACCATCGAGCACCTTCGATCTATCAGTGCGGATATCCTCATCGGCGGAGAAGTGTGTAGGCAGGCGTCCTTGGAATCCGGCAACTTCGTACAACCAACGATCGCCATCCCAAAATCCGTGGACACGCGGGATAAGATATGGTCTACGGAAACGTTTGCACCGATCCTAAACATCGCCATTTTTGATGAATTGGACCAGGCAATCGAATGGAATAATGCGGTGCCTCAAGTAAGATTTATGAGACTTGGAGATGTGCCGAACTCAACATATTTGAAGGGTCTCTCTAGCAGTCTCTGGACGCGCGATCTTCGTAATGCTGGACGTTGGATTGGGCCAAGCGGCTCAGATGCAGGCATTGTCAACGTTCGTTGCAACCGCCTCCCTCGAGTCTCTGTTGATTTCCTTTTAGGTGAATGTCGGCACTAGTGGCGCAGAGATAGGCGCTGCTTTCGGAGGTAACAAGGCAAGTCTATTCTAAAACATTACCGAGACCGATCCATTCAAGACGTTTGCTTTCCAGAGCACGGGCTGGTACGTTCTATGTTGTTCAATCCTATCAATGTCCATTGTGCTCATGCATACGTCTTTCCAGGGGCCGCGAGTCGGGTGGTGATGCTTGGAAGCAGTATGTACGCTGGAGCGCATGCACGAGTACGCATCACACCCTTCATGAAACGCTAACCGTCCTCTGATTTCTCCATCGACAGTCAATTTCTCGGACGAGGCACCACTGGCGCAAGGTGTTAATTTTGCTACATGATGTTCAAATTCGTCTGAAGTCGTCCTCTCTCTTCCTCTCTCCTTTTCTCGCGTGGCCCTCGTACTTTGTCAACTTGCTGACGAGTCGTCGGACGTTAGCGCATCGAGTCTCCTTCGAGTGTGATGCCCCGATCCGATATCTCCATAATCGTATTTCGTGTTGACTGTTTACTCCGTGCTAGACAAATGTAAGAGATTTATAACGTCAGGTTGTAAAAACTGTTGATCAAAAGTGTACATAAAAGGACGGCGTTGAGGCGTGGAAATGTTTTGTTCAATCAAGCCAACCCTTTTTTAGATTTTCCTCCGGGGTGGTCTTGACCCGTCGTATCCAAGGCTTCTGCTATTAAGTGACGAATGGTCGAGTCGCATCAATCCGTTTGGCAGTGCCGTCCTTGTGTGCCATCAACCTACACCATCACTACACATTGATCCCGGCCTTATAAGTTGGCGAGTTGTCCCTCTATTGTCTTCGAATCCTGCCCGGTCCACTTGCATCTTGGCATCGTCACTGTCCTGATACCCTTTCTTCTCCGCGTCAATCCTTCATCTCACTGTTCGCTACAGACCCTTCATTATGACCACTAGTGCCGACGACCTTCCTTGGCCAGAGCTGGGGAACGTTTCTCGAGGCGCCACGAGAGGAAATCAAGGACAGAAGGGCGTCCTCGGCCCTCCTGATCGCGACGGCCGCTGCATTCTCCAACTTCGCGTCCAGCCCAATGTCTTAGCGGTTCGCATTCGTTCGAAAAAAGCGGACTGTTTCATGTTAATATTTCACCCAGGTACGCTTAAACCGTCAAGCGAGCGATTGGTATAGAACTCTGGATAACGAGGTGAAC
Source organism: Strobilurus pachycystidiatus (assembly GCA_019915135.1). Taxonomy (NCBI): domain Eukaryota; kingdom Fungi; phylum Basidiomycota; class Agaricomycetes; order Agaricales; family Physalacriaceae; genus Strobilurus; species Strobilurus pachycystidiatus. The sequence continues at coordinate 526,973 of JAHLMK010000015.1, forward strand.
CGTGCTCTGAAAATGACGAAAACCTATTGGCGCAAGGCCAGGCGGCGGCAGGACTACGATGCTCGTGCAGACCAGGACCACATGGAACTACACGAATGGCTTCAGCAGCTGAAGGACAAGACTATGTCGCACCTCGAGCTACTAATGCAAAAGGGCGATATCCAAGGACCCCCTTACACCATGCCTGACGATATTGAGCTCACTTTCATGCGAAAATTCATCGAAAGGCAAGCCGCCGGGATCCCTCACAATCCGCGACTTCGCAACTCTGTGGGAGAGTCAGGCTACACTATGCGCGATGACCACTCCGTCGATTCAGGGTCGCCCGATATGTCTGACCAAGGTTACGGCGACCATAAAATGCGGACGGCAGGTGTCGGTACGCCTATTCCTCCTTTCTCCGGTCTCATGTCCCTTACCGCTACCATAGATGTTTCCGATGCTTCCAGTAATTTCATGCAATCCTCGCGGAACTCCCACTCGCCTACTCTTCGTGACCCCGCTTCACTAGCCCAAGAAGCTACAACATCGAGTGCGTTCACTTCTGCCGACCTTGACCGTGATCTAATTGATGACATCCAGAACAAGCCCTGCAAGTGTCTCGATCCGCCCTGGCAAGAGCACAAAAAGATACCCAAGACGCCTTCCTGCGCTACACCGCCTGTTTGGACGCTGAACGACAGGCTCGACAATCTGTCTTGTCGGCTGAAAAGCGACGGGACGATATCAGTGAGAATCCATCATGCGTTTGGGGTCTTCGTCTCTCATGACGACGGTCTAGTGTCCGCTCTTCTGTCCGTCAACCAGGGCGTTTTGGCAGGTGGTGCGTTAACGCCCGGAGCCTTGCCTTACATTTTGATGTTGAAAGCATTCCTAGTTGACCAGCGCTCCAGACACTCGTCTTTGTCATTAGAAGACCAAAGATATCACGCGGAGGTATGCACGCCATACTGCGCACGATGTTTGGCGGTAGCTGACCATGAAGCAGGCCGTATCACGGGCCAATGCGAAAACTTTGGATTGGACTGACGCAGGCGACGGACAGTCGGTCTACACAAGTGAGGGGATGGCTCAGTTAGAGGTCGGCAGTCTCGATTCTTCTAGCTGTTCCTGAACATGACTTTCTGGCGTCTATAGGATCCCACAGGGCGCTCCATCAACCGCAAACATTCCAGGTCCTGGGAGAGCTCTACACCGTTACAACAAGGTGGGATACTGTCCTCCTCTATGTCGGCCGTCAGATTCAGTCTGAACGACTTCTAGTAGATGGCCAGTACGAAGTACATGTGCATGACCTCTTGAAATCCTACAATGGTTCTAACCATCCTTTCTTTCAGGATATTACGGGCCTACCTCCTCCCAGGAAAAGAATACATCATATGATGTCGGGTTTCGAGGTCCTGAACAGCGCAGCTATGCAAGTTCCTCCTCAGAACACGTACCACCCTTAAACGATACCCTCGCCTTGTACTACGGGTCTGGTAGCACTCATGACCTCCGATGACTATCTATTTGCTATCACTTGCATTATCGCTTTCACTCACACCCTATCCTACATGTATCACTAGTATCAGGACGAGAACGCTCGCTTACTTTAGATTGGCCATCAAAATTCGCATTTTCATTCGTGATGCCCATTGACACGGCTAGAGACTAGAGTAGGTCAGATGAGTAAATGGGTACGTTCTCGGTCTTCGTTTTTCACATCGCCGAATCGGATGCCGACTGGATCTGGAAAGGCGCTGATGGGAGTTGTGCGATGATGATCAAACGTGATCGAGGCGCACAGTTCAATACAATCCGGTCGATGGATAGCTTCGAATCTAGTTTCCTGGACAGCGATGAAGATCCAAGTCGATAGATGGGCAACATCATTGCGTTGACCGCGGACCACCGATAATCAAGGGTACCCATTGATGGCGCCACAGTCAAGGAGCGGCGCATCCAAGGAACTTTTGAATCGGAGATAACTTCGGAGTCTCATGGTCTTTTGTGGTGCACGTGGACTCATCATTCTCTCCTACCCTCGAAGCCACGGTCTTTTCGTCTACATCTCAATACTCTACATATGAGCTGCCTATCTCGGCGTTCCGGACTTTCAAGGAATTTGGCCACCCTCCCAAAATGCCGCGTCGACTTCAGTCTCCGCTGCAATCGTCCTCAATCGGTGGTGCTTGCATCTGCCGACGGAGTATCAGTCAGGGTAAGAAGGACCGCGTTATGCTGGCGAGCAAATGGGCAATTCATGGTGTATCTGATCTCACAGGCTTCAGAGCCGCGCGTGCGCTGAAGGGCCAATCTGCCATGGGATCAGCGAAGGCTAAACAAAGGGGATTGCCGTGATGACCTACTTGGGACGAGCCGCCGGTCAAAGGAACTTGAGGCTGGGTGAACTCTCGAGTCACGGTTACAGCACTCTTCTAGAACAAATTTACAAGTAAGTCCTTCCCTACACATCACATACAAATCGGAATTGACTGGAAGGAGACTCCGGCAGTGGGCATCCCGTCCCAGTTTCACTCCTCAATCCCAAGAGTATTCGAACGGTTAATCTCTCAAATTACATATCCGCATACCAGAAACTCAAAGTAAATAGGGACCGACCGTGTACTCTAAGTCTCCAGCCTATCCACGCTACTATGCTGCCGTGTTGTCGATTTCCGTTCTAATACGCTTCCTGGCAGCTGAAGGACTACTCTGGTATCTCAGCTGCAGTCTCCTAGTAAAACAAAAAACATATACTCTGCGACAGTGTGCATGTCGTCGCTGATCTTATTATTTGTCCTTGACAGCCTGATGGTCACGAATAGCCGCACGTCAAGCCTTCGTTCTGAGTCCAGTACGTCTCTCATCGTGTCTCTTCAGTACGATGCAGATACACGAGATGGTTTCTCATCACCATCATATTCGTCAAATCGGTCTCTCATGTCAGTGGCTAGCTATCAATACTCGCTTGGTGTAAATCCGCTGCATATAAGTGTCTTTCCTTCTGTTTTCTGTACTTGGTAAGGGTTGCCTGCTTATCATCCCATCCACGGCAGATTTCGGTGCCATTTTGAAAAGGCAGCGCCCTCAGACGCAAGTACCGCATCTGCCCATCGACGACGCTCTGTAAGCGTTGCTCAATGGGCAAACGATTCGTACGTATATCTCATCCCCGTCTAGAACATGACACGATTTGCGATTAGTCCACAGTTCCCCTCGTTCGGCCATATCGACATGCTCGTTCTTGTTGCCATTCATGATACTTACCTGACGGAGTCTTCTGGTATCCACGATTGTGTCATCAGTCCTCAGCCACACTGTCGGGCTTACGTGCAAGGTAGATGTCGTACTGAACCATGCAATCATCATCATCCCATGAATATTGAACCTTGTGCGTCTCTTGTCCCCGGGTTAGCCTTTGAATGCTGATCATGTCACAGACACAATGTATGGCGCGGTCGACGTGCATAGGCGTTCCATTTTGTGACTGCAAACACCCCGTTGACGTCGCTTCTTCAAGACATAGGAAACAATGCGGCCAGGTCTGCTTTGACACAGAAATCAGCCGCGGCATCGAACACGAGGGACTCTGGTACGCTGGCTGCTGGTATGTTCGTTCGTAGCACGGAACCTCATTTTCAGCGATAGCTTGCCGGGATTGAGTCCGCAAAGGCACTGGGCGCAGCAGATTAACGTCGCCAATCTACTACCCGGTGACGGCGATCTCGAATCATCTCAGGGCTATCCTCTTCGCATCCACACCGCGCGAAAAGGTGGTAGAGATAAAAGGAGCTCATCGTCTGTCGAGATCGGCTCGAGATCAATGGCACAAGTTGCTTTCCTCACTCAAGTTCACACCTGATCCCATCGTTCGGCGGCCTAAGTACTACCAGTACAACGGAACGGCGTGTCTCCGAAACTTGTACAGGGTATCAGCATTTTGCAAACAGGATTTTATCGTACTTTGATTAGTTGTGGTTGCTTGGGCTCGTTCCTGGGTACTACGGTGTCGAAACAACGTCGAACTGACCACGCAAAGCTCCCGCTCTATATCCCACTCGTACCACTTGTGTAGCTTACTCGGTGCAATGCAAGTCATCAAAAACAGGACCAATCGTTCAAGCTCAAGTTCCACCCTGACCATTCGTCGTGCCAGCTTTAATGAAAGGGCAGCACCTACTTCCTCACGCCAAGGGCACTTCAAGGGCATTCGACTCCGATTTTATCCTGGTATGAAGGTACGGGGAAGTCAATTCAAAGCTAGGATGCGGCCCACGAGCCTCATATGACAGTAGATCTTGAAAAACAATGCTATAAGATGGTTACCCCTCGTACGGAATCTTCTAGGAATCATCATCGTCAATGATCAAAGACTGGGAGTTCGAGGGGTCTGAATTCTGGACATGGGCCTGCTTTTAGTGAAAAGTGTCATGTTCGTTCACAAGGGCTCTCGCTCTAAATCCTCCAGTGATGCTGAAGTAACCTTATCAACCCTCAGGACAAAGCCGCCACTGTGCTTGATTTCGTGATCGGGAAAGAGGTACTTGATCGACTGTCACCGACGTACCTATGTAGGGTGGCATAATTTAACAGTCAAGCTGACTATCCTATGTCCGGAGCCAATATCCACCAACTGCCCTTGGTATCACCCGAGAATAGGCGATACCTGAGAACCTTATGCTCGTTCGGTCGCCCGTGGGAGGTCGGTCCAGGTGGGACGATACTACTTGCGGTTTGACCTGCGGGCTTGCGAACGCGTAATTGGGCCACGCGTGACGTGAAATACCTATTTGTTCATCCACAACCTCCGGTTTGAACATCCCCCCCCTCCTCCTGACCGTGCTTGTGGTGCTGAAGAAGAACATGACCATGAAACATCTCTCTTCCACTTTAAGCCATTCCACCACGATTGGTCAGACAAAGACAACCGTGAAGGTTTCACAATACGAAAAAGTGTCCAGTATGTATCCGTGCAGGGACTGCGGATTGCGCGTTGAGGCAACTCCCTCGTAAAGAACCTTTACTTAAGGCGTTGTTGGAACCTCGGAGTGTGGACCTTCGACCTTGTACACGAGCCACAGACGCGATCATCGACAAGATGACATCAAACATCGTTGGCGACGCGGGGAACGCCCGGCCATGATCAGATGATTCGACGGGGAATAAGGAAAGCGCAGTATCAAGCAGTATGTCCCTCAGGACAGCAGTAGCTGAAGTAGATTCAATCTGGGAAAGAATATAGGCACCCTTGTACACAGCAGGTAAAAGAAGCGACAATCGTCATTGTGGGATGAGGGCAAGTGAGGGTGTTCAGAGGTGTTCAGAAGAGGGCAAACGGCTCGCGTGAGCGCGGCAGTGAGGTGACGGAGATGAGCGAAGTTCTATAGAGCTGAGACGCATAAGTAGATACGGACGCATCACAGAGAGTCAATGACAAGTCCGAGAAACCCATTCGTCAGGATAGCCTTGAAGTTGATGGCGTGGGAGGAAATTATGTTAGGGGCCCTTGTGGCTGTGCCTGTCACTGTTTACTCCTTCGGGAGGATCAATCATCTCCGCCCAGAAAGCAAGCATGCTGGTCCTGCCTCTCTGGTCCTTGATTCTCAAATAGACGACAATGAATGTATTCCATTGACAAGCTCTTGGTGCGCCGTCGATAACTGTAGCTCTAGCTCTCACGTCCTTCGCTATATCTCTTCCTGGTCGGGAAAAGGCGGCTCATAGGCGTTGATTTCTGCATCGTTAGCTGCGCCTCATGCATCTCTCGTGTCATTTCTAGTTCCTTGCACAGACTTTGGGCTCACTTATTCCATTTCAATATCTGAACGACATGAATCAGTATGACGTTTTTGGCAAAAGACAAGAAAAAGAAAAGAACAATCAAAGCGCACAAAGAGAAATTCGCTGTCCAGGAGAATAAAGAGAAACTCACGAATAGAAAGGACCCACCCAAGCCTCTCCCAGATTCCGGAACTCCTCAGTCGACCATTACAATGGCTACCAATACGCCTGAGCTGCAGAGCGCCACCGCTACTATCCGTATGTGTTCACTATCGGATCGCCTCTACTAGCTCATGATTCTATCCGGTAGCATGCTGGGATCATATCTATCGCCGCTGTACTCACGGGGCCACATGCCGCTACTTTCACCCACTTGTTGTTTCCGAGGTTCAAGGAGACTTTGGCGGCGACTGGGGACAGGAGCCCATAGTCTGGTTTACGACGCCTTGTAACCACTTCAGGAAGAACAACGGCTGGTGTGCCATGGGTGATAGCTGCCGTTTGTACGCCACATCGTATCATAGCACGATCACACGCTGACAGCTGTGCAGCATACATGACAGGGACCTTCTTCACCACAACGAGCTCAACCCGCTTGCACCTCCCGGCGCGCACCACTGCTGGGCCTACATTCAGGACATGTGTGACAAAGTGCCATGTAGATTCTCTCATCCGGCCAACATAGAGCCTTGTACGTCGGTTGCGTTCATGCAGTCCTATCAAGGCGCTCAATCGATCTTCTTTATCAGTCATCCGTTACACCCCCTGCCTTTGCTGGCCCCGTTGCGGAATCACCGAATGTCCATTCAAGCACCTCAAACAAATCACGGTCCAACCTAAGCCGTCGACATCTCCCCATCTTTTCCCTGGCTCCCTTCCACGAGTATCTATGACGCGACCTTACTTGTCGTTGAGCGCCCCTTACCCCCATCTTCCGTCTCCATCGTGCTCAGTTGTGCCATTCCAGCACAATGGGACCGTATACTATCACCCTCCGCCTCACCATTCTTGAAATTGAAACGGTTATATACAATGTGGGCTGGGTAGAGCTGAAAATTAAATTTATGTATGGCCGCGTGGCGTAATGGCAACGCGTCACTTTCCGGTGGTGTTGGTCGGTGAAGATTGCAGTTTCGAATACTGCCGTGGTCGTTTTTGCTTTTACATGTTGGGGACTCGTCTAAGTCGAGACTCGAGACTCGAGGAACGTCCAGACTCCAGAGACTTGGTCCTCTCTCGGTCGAGACTCGAGACTCGACATCGCGACGACGACGACGGTCACTCGGGAGTCGAAATTCAGATTGGGTCCTGGTCCCTCGAACTTTGGATGTCGTGAGACTTGAGTAGCCTGAGTCCTGCTTGAGTACTTGAGTCCCGAGTCCTACTCCTGACTCCTCTATCAGAGTTCAGAGTCAGTTTGTCATTTCAGAACACCCAAAAGGCTGCTGCTAGGATCAGCATTGGCAACTTTTGGACTTTGACTTATCTGAACTTCACTAAACGAGCTTCTAGTGGAAGTGTCCATTGACTTGGACGCTCAGTAGGCTCACAGCCCAGCTAATTGAAGTACGCAGATTCAGTTGCAGAGGTGCAGTGAAGATGTGAAAGCAAAGTTACTCAAAAGACAGGAAGACAAAAGAAAGAATAATAAAATACATCTTATCGGAGATGTTCCTGATCATGTTATATATCCTTCGGCTCCGCCGTATACGCGCCCCCATGCAACCAAGGAGTCGGCTGCCCGAACGTCCAATCCTGCCGTGAGTGGCGCGCGTCTTCGTGGTCGTGATCGTGATCGTTCAGACTACCTTCCGAAGAGCTGGCCGAATCATCATTCGATCTGGTAGAGTTCCGCCTCGATGAAATCAAAGATTGCGCTCTGGAGCGTATGCTTGCCTGTATACGCGATCGCAGAGAGGATGTATGCGAATGGGCGCGATGATGTGAGGCAGGTGAGCCGCTAAGACTTCGTTGGAAGAAAGCCGACTGGGGGCGAGAGGAGTGCGGGCTGACGCCTGAGAGAAGATGACTTGAAGGCAAGTCTTCCTCGTCAGCCGTGTGCCCGCTGCCGTGGCTGTCCACAGAGCTGGGGAATCCTAGCTCGATGACTGTTTGTAGGGTTGCGCTGTCAAGTCTGGTTCGGGCCCGAGGGCGCGAGGTACTCACAGGCGTAGGCGTAGATGAGACAGTTGATAAGGAAGGTACAGTTCCAGCACGATTGCGTGTCCTGGATGCGATGATGTGAACAGGAACAACGTTGCTCATAATGCTTCCAGCGCTATCCGCCTGCGAGCTCACAGGCGAGCGGGTAGCGACGGAAGAGCTGGCTGGATAATCACTGGACGACATTGATTGTCTTCCGAGCCGATGTTGCCCTATAGAAAGCGGCTTCCCTAAGCTCGACATCGATGCCGAGGTGGCACTTGATGTTGTCGCGCGACCGCTAGGGAGACCCCGTTCCTCCACACTTGCATCATCTCCGGCCACCATCTCCTCTTCTTCTGCATTAAGTCGCGGTAGTGGGAACGGGACCGCATCAACTTGGGGATGAGGAGACACAGGTGTGGTAACAGTGTATCGAGGATGAGGTGATACCGGCGAATTCAGCGGTGACTTCTCTGTATAGCGCTCTGGCGTTATGATAGCGGGTGGAACGGGCTTGTATTCACGTAAAGGTTTCCGGCTCGGTCTACGCGACGATGTCGAGACTTGACAGAGATCGAAGACTTCTTGTATGCGATCGCGCGTGCAATCTCGCCAGTTCCAAGGGATTGTAGTGTCATCGCTGTTCTGGCTGTTATCGCTGAATGTGGATCCACGACGTTCGTATTCGGCCTCCTGCCAGCGAAAGCGAGGACCACATAGGCCGGCACAGGCTTCCTCGCTCAGGATCCATAAACCAAGCCTGTACAACTTACATCAGCAGTTATTCGACAAGGTGTTGATGTACCATTACCAACTGCTGATAAGGAGAAGTGCTCTCCAAGCCGTCCATGAGGCGTTTACAAGCAATATACCCCGGGAGTAACCTGTCAGAGTGCCATCTGCTGAGAAGAATGTGCCATCTCTGGACTTGGCAACCGGCGTCACTGACGTGTGCGCCGAGAAGTTTAGAAGAAGAACCACAGAGATTGCAGCTCGAGGCAAAAGGAAGGAGACGGTCGGCAGATTCTGGGAGTAAAACCAGCACGTCTCCGCAATTGCATCGCGTATGTTTCCGAAAGTGAAAGCGCCGAGCCGTATGGCGTACATGAAGCAGAAGTGGTTGTACGAGCGAATGGCGACAAAGTTGAACGAAGAGGAGGAGAGGTATAGAGGGGAGATGGGTGGGCGCTTGATGCGCCATCGGCGAATGAAGGAGTAAACGAGTTCATACATCATGAACACGGCGAAGATCTGGAGAAACCAGCATGTGATGTACGCAGCTGCAGCCAGAGACCAGGATCTACCAGATTGCGATTGCGGTTCGGGGACTCTCGAAATCCTGGAAGGAAGGGATGCATTAGAAGGCCGAAGATCTACTCAAGCCAAGGAGAGCGTACTGGATAATGATGTAGGCGACGTTGAAGTCGAAGAAGGTCTGTACGAGCAGGTGTGCAAATATGAAGGTGCGGAATGCGAAAAAGTACAGGCGGAAGAAGGGACTGGGGCTTCGTAGAAATTCGAGGTGGAGGGACGGCGCGTTAAAACGCGGTCTAGAGGGTCTGTCCTGCACATGTGAGTGCGCCCGTCGAGTGGAATAGTCCGCAGCAGAGAGTCCTACGTCCGGAACACTCAGGACGCGCACTAAGCGTGGTGTCGCCTTTCGGCCAATGGTGCTGGCGGGAGGCCCTTCTAGGGTGTCGATGTTCGAGGAGGGTATGTTTTTGCCGCGTGCGAGCCAAGGGACATATCCTTCCGATTCCATGCAAAGATAATTTCGTGGTGTGCCCAGCCAAAGGGGGAAGATCCAAATCAATGACAATCTAACACGCAGAAAGAGCAGTCAGTCAGAAGGAAGGTAAGACAAGGAAGAACAGGAGACTGGCCACGATGGGCAATTGATAAAGCAACAGTCTAAACTAGGATCGAGCCGCGTTCAATAGCAATCCCTTCCAGATCGACGTGTCATGAAGAAAGAGAAAGCGCCCAAAGAGACGAGACATGACGAAGGAAAATCGCCCCTTCTGAACAAGATTACTCATAAATACTCACATTAAATTCGTTATTTGATAAGTCAGAGGCCGCCAGCGTGAATACCCCAATGAATTTTCAAGAAGCGGTGAAGAAAGGTGGACGGAGGCAGGAAGGAGCGTATGGGCAGCTGGGGCTGCTGATGGTCCAAGACCAGGCGCAAGGAGGCATATTCCGATGCGCGTTGCCATGGTGTCCTGAACGTCCTTACGGACCTTACTCTGGCCCTCGAGAGGTAACCTCGGATACATCATACCTTCTTTTCGGCATGAGATGCTTGTGGGTCCAGGTTCTCTCTCACACTTTCGCCAATGGAAAAAATGTAGAGACAGGATGACTTCACGAACAGCCATTGCTATGTGTAATTTCGCTGCTCTCTCGCAACCCGAGATGTGTATGAAATTGCCGAAGCTTCGACCGACTATCAAATAAACATTCGTAGTGTCCGATTAGACTGCTTCGGCCTTCAAATAAATAGCAATCCTTTCCCCCTCATACCTTGGCCTACTATATCGTATACAACAAGACGCGCTCCTGCTCACGATTGATTCCTGTCGATGCCGTCCAAAACGCAGCGAGATACAACAAGCCAACGAGGAGGGCAATCCTCAACCGAAGCAGCATGTCATAGTCACATTCACCCTCCGAAGATCTACAATTCGGAGAACGACAGCCTTTCAGAGGGATATCGTCCCGTTGCGAAGCCTTTGATCTTCCCAAAAGTGGAACGGATCCTAAACAGAAGCATTCACTTATCAACGATGAAATCGACTTGTGCGAATGGAAAGACGCGACGTACTTGGTGCGGACGGTGCCCTTTTTGGAGCTTGTCTGGCTACGAGAGGGGCCAGAAATCAAGATAGAAGAAGTAGGTTTGAGGAGGGGTGGCGTGGATGATGAGCCCGATGGACTCTTCCTCGGTGGGACACGCTTCACAGGACGGGGAATCACAATCGAGTACTGGCGCTGCGAAAGCGGGGGCTCTGAGCCGTTACGTGACCTCGAGGATGGCAAGGGTAAGAGCTTGTACCCAGGAGGAAGGGGCATCGCCTGCGCGCGGTTTGTCAAACTCATATTGAGTTCGGTACAAAACTCGTCCCAATCATTCAGACAGTGCGACTCCTTCGTGGGGCGGTTGACAGCGGAGTCTGCTATGATTCCGGGGGCGGTCTCCAAGGGTCCTAGAGGCTGGGAAACAGTTCGCTCATCAACGGCGACGAACTGGTATGTGTAGGGGCCAAAGACAGATATGGAGCTATCGATTGGTTGGGGGTATTTGACGTAGGGTTGATGTGTGGGTGATTGGGCGGCGAGCTGGCTTCGGGAGAAGTCGTCGCCGTATTGCATGGTTGGATTGAAAGGATGAGCTTGGGGGGATATTTAGTGCGGGAAGGGGGCCAAAGGGACACGGAAACAAGTCCTTTTCAACGCGTTTAGGAGCTTATACGAGATGCGCGTCATAGGAGGCATTCCTTTCAAGGCGGTGCGAAGTGCTCAAGGCAGCAAACGCTCCCAGACATGCAGTGCCAATGATCCAAGCGTTCCGCCCAGTGACCAGAGGTCGATAGTCAGAATAGCATTGTGTTTGTCCAGCTTGAGTATTGATTAGGCAGCTCGAGTTGAGCCAGGTTTCGCAACAGTGGACGAGTCGCACAGCGTACATGATGCATCTGGTCAAGGTGTGTGAAGCAAGGTTGCCCCCTCTTGATTGACCGATGACACTGACAAACACAGTACACAGCCACTTCCGCCTAGTTTCGCACTCCCTCACCAATTCCTAAGAGCTCCTGGGTGGGGTTCTACCAGTTCTCAGAGCAGTGAACCTTGTACTTGAATTGAACATTTTCTGGCAACATTCTATAGTTTTTGTCGTCACTAGGAGATGCATCTACGTGCCAACATGGAGATTCTTCGACATGATACTCGAACTACTTTCTGTAGACCGCTCGTCGATGGTAGCCGGGACAAGAAAAATAAAACCGCTTGGTGATCATGATTCGAGACAGGCCTGACTACACAATACGGGCACTGTCCTTGTGGTCTTCCGGGTGATCAACACAAATAGCAACACCGTCCTCCGAGTCGTCGACCTGTGATTCCGTCGCATCGAATGTATAGCCCATCCTAGGAGAAGGCGTTCTTCGATTCAGATGAGCACCGAATCGAATGGCCGAGAGGACCGTGCTGGCCGTTGGACGCAATATTGGCACCCTATCTGACCTCATGACTGTCGCCTCAAGAGAGTGATTCATCCGCACAAGAATTACTGTCAGAGTTGGTAGAATTGCCTGTGTGATACTGTCAACACGGATACAAGGCAAAGTTCACTATACTTACCGCGAGATGTAGAGCGGCACTGTTGAAGACCAACAAAGGTATCCGGAGAGGGTTGGACACGTTTGGATTATGGATGCCCAGGGTCGTTAGGACGGCTACTAGCAGCTAGCAAGCAAGGAGGTCATTTCAGAGTGCGACGAAACCTAGCCTCAAGTACTACCTGAGTTACAGCAAGCATGCGGCATGCCTCCTGTTTCAACAAGAAGGACCATGATTTTCATCGCCTCGGAAGGTTTTGAGAGAACTCCGCTGAATACTACATGGTGCCGCCTGACATAGCTTCAGTAAGTGAACCGAGATCTAATTTAGCCACGCACCATGCCTTTGCTGCAATGCAGCCCGTCGCAATGATGTTCGTTACAAGTGATATGATGGAGCTGGCTATGATAAGAGTCTCCGTCGTCTTCACTGACGTGTTGTTGATGTTAGCGTTGACGCTGACGAGCGCGGTGGATAGCCAGAAGCCTGACCGCAGATCAGCCAGACACGCCACACTTTATTGCGGGATGATACTGGACCTGTATTGTTGACTGCCACAACTCCGAGGATGATTCGCATCAGGAGGTTGTTTGGATACAAAACCCATGCGCGCCATAGAACAATGGAATCGGAGACTACCCACTGTGACTGGCATTAGGAAGGTGGATACTGGTAGAGATCTTCCACGTACGTTAATCGCTGGAGGCCATAGACCTATCGCGGCCAAAGTCACGTACAAAGGCAGAAAACGCTGAAAACGCTCAGGGAGATCTAGAGTTGCATTGTCGATAAAGAACAGTCTGATCTCGCTAATCATGAGAACGACATGGTTCACAAATGCGCCCGAGGTAGAGATAGCAAGGAGGATGATTGCCGCCAGGAGAACTGTTGAGGCACGCGATTTGAGGGGACACGCTCTAGTACACATGGGTAAGGCGTCTATCAACTCGAAGGGACGCGGAGGACACACAGACACATGCGGAGGCAGATGACAAAGAGAACGAGATATACGCCTGCAATATACATCAAGAGCCAGACATCGGAACGCAGAGAAAGACTCACCGTAGAGGACAAAGCCAACACTGGCCAAGGAAATCAGATTGATGTAGACCCTGTCGGCCAGTGCTCCAAGGAATTCTGCCTGCTCTGGCGTAAGAGCATCAACAGGATGGGAGTCCGCCGAATCGGAAGACATTGACGAGTATTACCGAGTGACTCCATTGAACTTCTCTGGTTTTATAATTGGTCTCGTACTGTACATCACGAATAATCGCTTCGATGCAATCTATCACCTTCTGCACTATACGCTGATCTTTCTAGATGTCTAGCATCTTGTGGTTCCATTGGGTTCAGTGTGTGCAGCTACCCATGGTCGTAAGTATGGTATTCTCGCGCAGCCTCGCCACGATCATTCAAAGAGCAGCGCTTACTCTTGCTTAGCCGTTGACGGTCGAATATACCCTCTGCCAGTATCCACGGAGTGCTTGCAGCTCTCTCAAACACGACCTGTGAGTGTCATTTGATCGAGAACGAACGAAAGTTACGGGACTAGCGTATGCCTTGCCAGCGGCTCTCGGTGAAAAAGTTGGTAGTAACAAAGCGGCGATCACCTGTCCGTAGACGGTAGTGATGTTTGCTCGGCAAAAAGCGTATACAGAGCTGAGCCGCGAGCGGCGTAGTATCATCGAGAATGCACAGCAGCTCCGCGTCGTTGCTTTGGCAAAGGAAGATCACAGAGACGTGTATCAAAGATGTCGAACATGGTGTACAGCTCTTCCAGATTGTAGAGCACTACACGACGCATTGGCCAGCCAAGGAGGATGTTGAAGTTGTGAAGGTTATCATATACTCAGTGTACCAGTATCGAGTCCCAAAATTATATCTTGAGTGTTTAACTTGTCGAGCCGTACGAGTCCCATATGTTTGGATTCCGATACTTGAGAGATGACACGGTACAATTCATGGATAGGCGTATTGACATAGAAGGCGATCAATTATTTTCGACCACTACACCAAACGTTAGCATATTTGGAGGAACAGAAGAAGAGTGAAACCCTACCATAATCGTAGACATGAGAGACAGAAGGCGGCGAGCGACCGTCATGCTTCTTAGCACCGATATTCGAGGTCTAGGATTCCGGATCAGCATTGAAAAAACTCCAAACCCACCCCAACACACCTAATAATGACCTGATCAGTCTTGATCTTCGCTTGTATTGCTTACACTGCACCATCCTTCGTCCACCACTTCGTCAAAGAGTGAAATTTCTCCCTGGCCGCTAGCCTTAACGCGGTTTGGCGGTGCCGAGAAGATCGCCTTCCCATATAGAACGCGACTATCGGCAGTGGGCAGTGGGCATAGCTCCGTCTCGGCGCGCGATGTGCTTGAGACATCAGCATTCAACGTGCTGTGGGTATGACGCTGATGAGCTTGATCTGGCTCGTTGAAGGAGGAGTCGCCGAGGGTTTTCTCTGGATAGGATGTGCCGTTAGGAAGTCAGACGGGGATAGAGGAGATGACATAGGGGATAAACGTTCCGCTGAGGTTGGCAATGACGGGAACATGGGGACTGTGTAGTACAGTACTGATAAATGAATGTCGCGGTCGTTGATGATGTCTGTCGCGCAGAGGACATGCCGCTATTGACGTAGATTGCAAAACTTACCAGCCAAGGAGTGGCGAACGGAAGTGCGGCGGACTAGACTGTACAGAGGCTCGCCGACGTGCTCGGCAAAAGATAGATACATCCATCATTGGGCGCTCGTCCCAGTAAGCAAACAAAAGGAAACGCAATGCTGGGACCGCCGGCAGACGAAGCACCGGACAGGATGTCAATCACTAGAGCAGGCTATCAGTCAGGAATCGACAAAGTGGACTAGGACCGTACTTGGGGCGACTAGCCACGACCTCCCTTGCCCTTAACGTCCCAAGCTCAACACCTGCAAACCGTTCATCACGCATCCAATCGCCGCTGGTAACTCTATGTTATGAGAGCTCGAGGAGCGTGTGGTCATATCGTCAGACCAATGCCGTTGCAATTGTCGACGAGGTACATTTCGACGCTACAGGCGGTCCCGCCAAAGCGTTCAAGGACTCAAGAGAATAGTGGTTTTCGGGTTGACGGTAAGAAGAAAAGCTGTATCGGCAAATGCCGACCTCATTCTGGCTTGACTTCTGACCACCAGGTCAACTCGGCGGGCGTCGCTTCATCGTGCCACATACATAGGAACTTGGGGACTTTGTCGAACGGACCGTCCTACACCCATAACGGCCCCTTCTCCGCTGTTATTGCGTACGTGATCATCCTCTTCCGTCTGAACTCATGCGGCGCGTAATGGACGCGTATTCCTTCCTTCGTACTATGTATCCTGCCTCTTGGAGACGGGATGACCGAAGAGCGAGCCTGCCCTGCGTCTGGGAGTTTTTGCTAGACCGGTCACCACTTCCCTGGGTTCGAGAACGGTGCTTGCTTCCTCATGGTATGCTTGTACGTTGAGCGCATCAACGCGGCATCTCTCATCTTCCACTCTCCAGGGTTTCGTCTCAAATCTGACTACGGATACTTGGCAAAAGGAAGAACTTTTGAAGTCATCCCACGCGTACTTGCTGCTCTCAGGAATCTACTCTTGACCCTTGACTTGCTCTCACAGACCCTACTGTTGTGGACGGAATCAGAATGCTGCCGCCTCTTGGTACAAACGACCTTTTGATTGCTGGTGAGGCGTGTGTTTTGCCGCGTAGAGTGCTCAGCCTACTCAACTCCCACATATTGGAGTTAACTTATGGCGTGTGTTGCATCTCGCTATTAGGCCTCTTCTGCTTAGCTCTTCGAACTACTAAATATACTCTACATTCTAAGTGTACACGAACTTGCCGGTTCCGCAGCACCATAACGATCTTCTTTCATCTTCCTTGAATATTTTCGGGACCAGCGGTCGCATCAACGAGTTCGTTCGCTTTTACTGGCTACTGGACATCAATTCAAGTGATGCGAAGATCACCATAGAGATGTCGAACGCTGGTTGGAAAGACGTGTCTTGTCTTGTTTCCAAACGAGTTTCACGCCCCCATCTATCAAGTTGGTGTTCTCCACGGAGTGATCTGTACGGATTGATAGAGATCTCGATGTTACACTGTCCAAGGAATCATACTCATGTCAATGAAATCTGTGGGAAACAGGCACGCTAAGCTTAGAATCCTCTGATGATTGAAGGATAGACGCGAGCCCAGACCCGTAAGTATGCGACCACACGGCCCGGCCCCTATTGGCTGCCAGTTTCCATAGTGCCATCACCAGCTGTTTCTTTCTCTGCTCCTCCCATCCATCCCTCTCCCTTTCATTCTCTTTCGTCCAGCACGTCTTTTCAGACCCAGGCCGGTCTCCTGTTCGACTTTTATTCCTTCCTTTAATTCTCTTCGTCGCGCCACTATGGCCAACCGCTCATCGGGATTCGACTTTGCTGACCGAGGCACTGTTGGCAACATGGAGAATCACCCCGACCTGGACTTTAACCGAGGAAACACCCCAACGCACTTGCAGCGCAACAAGACTGAGCGGCGTAGGTTGCAGGGCTTGCAGCGCACTCTGACCTCTGCGTCGCTCAAGGTGCCCTTCGAGGCCAAGAACTTCCGCGAGCGCTGGAACGTGTGGATGATCAACGACGGTGGCCGCCAGATGTTCTTCATTGTCTTCATCCTCCTTCATCTCCTCGTTGCCGTCTTTGGCTTCTTCCACTATCAGCTCAAAGACAACTCCAATACGGCCCGTGCAACCTTTGGCATCACTTTCCGTGCGTGTCCCACGGCTGCCTATCTGTGCCATACTCACCGACTCTTTAGCTATCGCCCGTACTGCTGCGCTTGTCCTTCACGTCGACGTTATCTTCATTCTTTTGCCCGTCTGCCGCAACTTCGTCTCCTTCCTCCGCCGCACGCCACTTAACGACGTTATCCCCTTCGACAAGAATCTCTTGTTGCACAAGGCCACGGCATGGTCCATTGTCATTGGCAGTGTCGTCCACATCCTTGCCCACATTGTCAACCTTACCCGTCTGGTTCTGGAGATCCCCAATATCTCCGCCGGCGAGAGGGTGAAAGAGTTCATTCTCGCCAACTTCGTCACCGGCCCCCTCGTCACTGGATGGATCATGACCGCTGCTCTCGGCGTCATGGTCTGGTACGCGATGGAGAAGCGCCGCCGCGCCAACTTTGAGAAGTTCTGGTACTCCCACCATCTTTTCATCGTGTTCTTCATCAACTGGCAACTCCACGGAATGTTCTGCATGATCAAGCCCGACAGGCCGCCGTACTGCTCCTTCAACACCATCGGTGTCTTCTGGGCGAGTTGTCTGCTTTATTCTCTCGAATCGTCATCTTACACTCCGGAATCACCAGCGCTACTGGCTCATTGGCGGTGTCATCTGGATTGGAGAGCGTATTCTCCGCGAAGTCCGCTCACGCCATGTCACCTACATCTCCAAGGTTATCCAGCACCCGTCGAATGTCATGGAACTCCAAATCAAGAAGGAAAAGACCACGACTCGCGCTGGTCAATACATCTTTATCTCCTGCCCCGAGATCTCATATTTCCAATGGCATCCTTTCACTCTCACGAGCGCCCCCGAAGAGGACTACATCTCCGTCCACATCCGTGTCGCTGGTGACTTCACCACCGCTCTTTCCAAGGCCGTCGGATGCGACTTTAGCAAGGAGAAGGACAAGAGCACCCCCGCTGGAGGCATGGTCATCGGCACCAACACCAACCCGCCTATCAACCGCACGCTCCCCCGTGTCATGGTGGACGGTCCCTTCGGTAGCGCATCCGAAGATTTCCTGAATTTCGAGACGATCCTTCTTGTCGGTGCTGGTATCGGTGTCACTCCCTTCGCCTCGTAAGTCTATCTTTAGTGCGTTTATCTTCGTCTTGCTAACAATCAGTCAGGATCTTGAAGTCCATCTGGTACAGGATGAATAACTTTGGTAACGCCAAACCCACCCGGTTGTCCAAGGTGTGCTGCGATTCTCTATGGTGACCGTCGTCCGTCCATCATACTCACACGACGGATCTGTTCTAGGTCTACTTCACCTGGGTCATTCGTGACTACGGCACCGCCGAGTGGTTCCACTCGCTGCTCCAGGCTATCGAAGAGCAGGACACCCAGAACCGCATCGAGATCAACATCTACCTCACTGCCAAGATCAAGGAGGACGACATGAACAACATCATTGTGAGTCTTAACAGGTACACGGTGTACACCACATCTGACGCCCGTCGTAGGTCCACGACGTCGGCTCTGAGAAGGATGCGATCACAGCCCTGCGTGCCCCGACCCACTTTGGACGGCCGAACTGGGACCGGGTGTTCCCCTCCATCGCGGAGAAACACCCCGAGACGGACGTCGGTGTTTTCTTCTGTGGCCCCCCGGTCTTGTCGAAGCAGCTGCACACGATGTGCAACAAGTACTCTGACCCCAAGGGTGCTCGATTCTTCTTTGGTAAAGGTACGTGGCTCTATTTTCGCTTTGTTTCTGCGTGAAAAAGGCTCATCTTGTTGCGCAGAGAATTTCTAATGACGTTGGTTTCGGTTGGAGAGATATGCGGTCTGCTCGATCTACGTTTCCCTGTACACAGTCTATTGAATGGATTATGCTGTCTTGGAATATTACACTAAACGTTATGTCACTTATTGTATAGATGGGTTAAATGGACAGGCTAGATTTTGCGTTCCAGATGGCGGACATGGATGGTGGATACCATCAGTAAGGATTGGGGATGGATACGAACCACCGAGTATCGTGCCAAGATAAGGCCATTTCGGTGGCGCATTTCGAGGAGAAAGCTACATAGATGTCATACCAGAGGTGTCTTCTTTGAAGTCTTATGGGAGAATCTAAGAATATCTTTGTACTTGACGAAGTGCAGAGCGCGCAGCAGACCAGAGCCTTTATATAGCACCGGGCCGGCCGTTCCGAGGCGTGCGAATGGATTATCTAACGGCTGTACAGCTGTTGGCTATCTGGGCCGACCCCACGACGATCAACTCCAACTCTCTACCACCAGTTCAATCAAGTAAGTCCTGGCCGCTGCCTCCGCTGCCATTGCCCTTGCTGACCACCGCCTAGAATGAGAGAAAAGTGGAAGAAAAAGAGGTCCCGCAGACTTAGGCGCAAGCGCAGAAAGATGAGAGCCCGTTCCAGTGCGTGTCCCTGCTGCCTCTGTCTTCCTGCTCATCCATGGCTGACACTCGCCTCGCAGAGTAATCAACGAACCAGCATGTGCTGCCGTGCAATAGGACCACGGGCTCGCTCGCGCGTCCGACCACTGTCGGTACAGTCGCGCCTCGCCAAACCGTTCATCGTTCGGGAGGGGTGCCTCGCAGATTTTAGCGTTCGGGCAATATTCCAGCTGAGACTGCTGTATGGGTCGCTTGAAATGTATTCTTGCAGAAAAAACAATTTTCGACCAGCATCGTCCGTGTCGTGTGATTTACCAATATTCCACCTCCCACCAGTGCCTTCAAAAGCTTCAACCTTTGCCTTCCCAAGCCATCTGTCCCTGCAAGCTATGCATCATCTCTTCCCCTCTCTTCGCCGTCGTGAGATCCGATGGTCGTGGTCGCAGTTCCGCTCCGCTTTGAAGCTGTGCCCGACGGAGCACCTTGTTCCAATGTACATATGCACCCATAATCTCCTGATTCCGTCGCCGCAGATCAAGCACAGCAGAGCATAGATTACCGGCTTTCTTACACTACCCATTTTCATGTGCGCGTCTTTGTTGAACCACCACGCTCTCTCGCGCTCTAAGCGCGGTTGGCAAGCGTATTGGTAAGTAAGCTTTACTTACTGCTGGCTTGATAATGTGTCGGTCCCGCATACCCGACTGACGAGCGCCCATCCATCTGTCAGAAATGTTCATTCCATATGCTGAGCTGACATCGATTGAATACAGACCTTGTGGTAGCCGAGTCAGCGCACTCCTGTTCCTATATTGACACGCGGGCCCACGATGCTCGCTGTACTGCTTTAGGTATAGATTCGTCTGGCTCCGAGCTTTTGACCAACTACCCCGCAAAACAGACATTCCTCTCGCTGGCTACGCATCGCCACACAGAGGCTGTGCTTCACAATAGCCTATCTGGGTAAGTCCTGACGTCATCCGTTACGCTGACGAAGTGTTACAAGCGAGCATGAGTCAGTTTCTTTTCCGAACCGTCAGCTCATCTGAGCAATGGGTCCGATCCCGTTCGGCTCAGTCTGTGCGACGCGCGTCAACTTGAACCACTGCTGATCCAAAGGGCTTTCCACAGCACAGGATCTCCGGGTTCTGTATTGCCGTCTTGGGGATCGCCAAAGCCACCGCAGTCAGCTCTGACTGTACAGCACCGCTTGTTCAGGTGGAAGAACGCCTATTCTCGGGGGAAGCAACAGGCGGAAGCAACAGGAGTGGCGTCATCTGGCTATGGCGAGGCATACCTAGCATGCAGTGATTTTGCTATGACTCGGGTCTGCGAAAGTTCGGGGTGACTCCAGCTCTTTCGGCAATCACCGGTCTGATCACCTATAAATTCGAGACGCTCCGCGTCGGCTCTGTAAGTATCATCCCCCGCCCACTCCTCTCGCTCTCATTCAAATTACTCGTTCTAACATCAATGGCCCCCGCTCCCAAGTCATCACGCAAGGCGCCTTCGTCGGTCAACCCGCGCGCCGCATTGCCTGAGAACATTCAGGGACTTGTCGACCGCCTCGCGCAGAACAGAATCAGAGAGCTCGTCCATCGGGGTGTCTTGTCTGTGAACGCAGACTACACCAAAGCAATCAGAGTGGTATCCGCTGCTCCTCCTCAACAACAAACCTTCATACCTCGGTAAGTGTATCCACGCGTCCTTTGGCGATAATCCTGACATCCAACTTCACAGCATGGACGTCTACGACAATCCTGCGTCTGACAGAGTTATTGCGACCTTTGAAATTCCGGGCGTCCGGAGTAACGATGTAGGGCTCTCCATTCAAGAGGGCAGTCTCATCATCGAAGGCCGCCGTCGCTGCCCAATGGAACATTGCGGCGCCACAGCGATCACCGCCACTCGTCCCGCCATCAAGGCAGAGCCATCAGACCCAGACGACTCTATGCCCGTCGACCGTGACGACCAGCCCAAGATCAGAGCGTCCGTCAAGGAGCTCAGGTTTGGCAATTTCCACCGTGCGGTCCCGCTCCCTATCGGCGTCAAAGTGAGTACATCTTTTTCAAATCCCGTCCGCCTGTCCTGTCCTATAATGGCAGGTGGACGGGTTGTGTTTCCGAGTTAGTGGACACGAAAGCTCATTGTTCGCCCTTTTTAGCAATCCGACATCCAAGCGTCGATGTACGAGGGTATGCTCACTGTCAGCTGGCCCCGCGTGGTGCTTGCCAGCGCCGAGGCTGGCGAGGTCATCGCCCCAGAGAAGGCCATCGAGTCCGGAGACGTTCCGCCCTTCGCCACCCTCGAGGCGACGGCTTAGAGCATATCAATCGATTATTAACGCCTCTCACCGTTCCTCTTTCTTTACGACTACGTCTTTGTACGATTATGCCGAGATTGGCCCCTTTGACACGATACATGCTTGTGTCCATGTTCATGTCCCTCTCATTCCATTTCATTCATTTGGGTTTTATGCCTTCTTTGGGGGACCGTACATTTCCATCACCTATAGCTTTCGTTATCCCATCACATAATTGTACTGTACTAGACGCCCTTCTCACTTGCATAACTTCTGTAGCCATAATTGTATACATCTGGAATCATGCGTATGCGTATTATCATTATCACTATTCTTACTACAGTCCAGATACACAGAAATGGATGATATAGACTTTCAAGCGCTAGTCGTGGTCACGTCTTCTCGGAGTGAATCATGTCTTGAGCCCACTTCCCGTCCGACGAGGACTGACCAAGCCGAGCAGTTACGAATGCGGCTCCGGCGCCTACAAGGCTCTCGCGTCAGCGATACACGTATGTAACACGGCCGCTCGATGACCAGCCGCTTTGGCGCGGATCGGGAAGCGGTACTGACTCCCAGCCGGGGGCGGTGGGATCGACACAGACCGAATTGCCCGCGCGAAGTCACAGAGGGGCATGTACCGCTGAAGGATGTAGCGATCCCAAAAAGAGGCTCAACAATCTAAGTAGTAGTCAGAGTGAGTGCCAGATGACTGTTGACTGGTTGAAATGGAACGGACCGCGGCGATGTAGACGGAGTTGATCGTCTGCTTCCACATAATCAGCGAGGTGGGGTGAGTTGCTGCGAAGAGAATTGTGGCTCGCAGGGAGAAGGAGCCCGAGTGGGCTCATGGCGGCGCTTAGCTTGAATGATGGCAGGTAGCTTGAAGTTGACTGATGTTAGGTGAGAACGATGGGAAGGTGATGTAAAGGAGGACAAAGGCGAATAGAGGAGATTGCTCGTCCAAAGCCAGAAGTGCGTCCGTGAGCCCACTGCCCTGGTTACTGCATGAGTTGTGAAGAGTGCAATCGGAGTCAGTAATAAGGCTGCCCCTTCAGACAACACAGTTGGAGAGACAGGTTCAGATAGCCGTGCAACGCCTCCGCCGCGTGTCGTGACTCGGTGACTCATGCATCAGTTCCCGAGCGAAGATACTACGTTAGACGTGTCATTATTAGAGACGACGGAGCTTGCGCAGCGCACTGCTAGCGAAGCCCTTGACCCCGAAGTCCGAGACAGTGTCTTGTTCTCCTTGAACTGTGTACTTTCTGCGTCGTGTCGGAGCCGGATGCGAACAATAGGGCCAGCAGAGACATAGTCCTGAGTCCTGTATCATCTGATGCAAATTGGAACTCCGTAGAGCACACGATGAGATAGGAAAGGAGAATTTCCTATTGATCCTTACGATCCGTACGAGTCAAATGCTCGGTTCCGTACAGCAAGTACGAACATGAGATGAGGTATATCCAGGAAAAGGTCAATGTCGCATGAGTGTCTTCGTCCCTATCGCCAATCGCTGTTCATCATGAAAGAGGATCAAGGAAGTTGGAACCAAGGCTGAGGAGCCTGCAGCTACCATGTCGAGTCATGCTTCGTAATGAATGAACGTGGGATTGTTCCTGTGCAAGAGATTGCTAGCACTGAGTGAAAGTCAATTGGAACGAAGTATCTTCGGTACGTTAATGCTGAAGCTGTATCTTACAGTAGTTGAAATTTGGAAGCTGTGCACTCGCAGGATCGACCGAATCATGGAATCGATGAAAAGGGCCTCAAGCTGGTTCATTTCAAATTGCGGGAACGTTTGATTCTTCAGATTCGCGTGGTTTCCGCCAGATTTGGGGTGGTTTGGCCTGCTGTCTGTCACGCTATGGAACAGGTAGAAGTTGAGATGAGAAGAGTTTCTATATGAGACGATAGTCACCACGAGACCTTCCTGATTTGGCTAAGTATGGAATGACATTTGGCCTTGCTTTGCAGGAGCTTTGTATTTTCTCTATCTCTCTTTGACGCTCATCAAGCTAGCCAGCAAGTTCGAGAACTCGCCTAAAATACTCTCTTTCTTCTCTACTACGACCTCGTGCCTATGGCTAATTTCCATTCATTTTGTCTTTTGCCTTGATTGTTTGACGAACAGGCAGACGTTGCCAGTTCAAACAGCGCGGTGACTTTCAATATCGAGAACGTAAATCGGGTATCAAATAAAGAGTGGTGCTACATTTCCTTCTATAAGACTCATTATCCTCCGACGTACAACCCCTCCGTGCCTGCTTCTCTGCACTTTTTCACCGGCGATACACTGTCGGAAATCCCCAGCCTTAGACGGCTGACGCACAGCATGGGAAGGTTTTGGCCCACCAGCCCTGCTCGACTGCTCAACAAGTGCGTCAAGCGGATGAAGCCAAATGCCCGTGCGTACCTTCATCTTGTCCATCTCCTCCTGCGCTCGTGCTTCGGCGTTGTCGATGTTGTCTTCCTGCGAGATGTATTTCACCGTGTCTTCGCCCGCCTCTCCGGCTGCCTTCTCTCCGTAGGCATCGACCATTTTCTTGCCAATGCCTGGCTCGTTTGCGTGCGGGGCTGGGATTCGGAAGTCATATGAGATTAGGAGCACGATGATTCCGAATGCTATTCACCAGCGTGCATGTCGTTGTGTTTTCCTGGCTGATTGATGGTGGACATTATGCAGCAAGGTTGTTGTGTGAAGGAGTGGATGTGAAGGAGTGGATGAGGAGAGCGATGACTCGAGCAGAGGTAAACGCTTCGAATGAGGGTAGGAGGTGGTAAATTGTCTGTACTCCCCAAACGCTCTGACTTTTAAATGAGTACGTGCTCCTGCTTCCACACGACCTCTTCCCTTGGTGATCTGCCAGCTGTCTGACGTACTTACCGAAGACAGTTGGACATGTCGTAGTCTGCGAATCAGATCATGTATCAGAATCATCCTTGCTCGACTTCAAGTACGCCTTTCGTCCGATATCGCGTGTCGTGGCGCCAATAAATGATTTACGAGCGATTGATCTCCGGCTATGATCTGTGTCGATAGTGCGCGAATGTGTAGATACGAATTCAATTCTCATAGAGAATATTTCGTGATTGCCATCGCGGTGGACTGATAATAATCTGACGTGAATGCTTTTAGCGGCTTCCGTTACTGAAAAATTTCACTTGTCCCTGTATCAACTGTTGACTTGGACATCTGGCCGATGTTTCAATGGGACAACGTCCGTAACCAGGCGCCCGAACATCTCGATGCCTCACATTCTGCACGTCAGGTCACGGAGGTTGCAAGTGATCTGATGCATATGCATGTCTTCGCCCGGAATACATCTAGCTATAAGGGGGTCTGATCTACAATGGATAATTTGACACGTCCGCCTGCAATGGTACTGAGATGCGTATGGAAGAAATTGATGAGGTCTGCTCGATTCTGTGAGTCCTTCAAGACATTCAGTGGAGGTGACAAGATCAGTTTCAGCTCCACCAGCTCGTCCAACCCCTCTAGCACCTTCCCAAACGCCTTCCATTCCTCGAAGCGGATGTCGTAGAAAGCGTGGTTTCGTAGATGCATGAGGATATCGATAGTGATCGATTGTACGCGACTGGCTGCCATATCACTGGCGAGAATCGAGTCGGTATACCAGGCGAGAACTTCGCGGGGACGTTTGAAGCTCATTGCAGCAAGTGAGAAGACCAGCGATTCTATGCTGCTCATTGGAATGGCACCCCAAGGTTCCACGTGAAGACCTAAATGTGCATTCGTAAGCCGTGGACGCGGATACACAGAAACATGGCTGGCTCACATCGATGCACTTCACGCAGTGTAAGTCTCTTGATTGTCTTCAAGGCCGCGAACAAAGCCAGTGGCTCCTGCCCCCCGGTCATCCCGCCCATTGGTACGAGTTCCAAAGAATGCAGATGCTCTACGGCAAAGAAGTGACCGGAAGCTACTTCGTCGATGAATTCATCCCCTGAAAATGGCGGCAGAGGGATGGTGAGGTGTGACAGGCGAATCAGGGTTTTTTCGTGCTTTCGCGGGCACCATGCAGAATTGCCGCCGTTCAAATGGTCATAGCGGAAGAGAGTGGAGCGTATGTAAAGATGTTTGAGCTCGGGAAAGTTGGCAAAGAAGCTGCAGGCCATGGACGTGATGGGTTGAGGAAGGAAAGAAATCGTGAGCGACACAAGACGCCAGCTGTGTATGATTGGTAGAAAGTCGACATAGGGCCTGGTGTCGTAAAGGCAGCTCGCCTCCTTGAAAAGGGAGAGGTGGACTCCCTTCACGTTGATCAAGTTTGTAGAGGCCAGCGTTTGGTTGATTTCGTCCCAACGAGCAGCCTCGCTGTCCGACTTGTTACTATACTCGGAGCAGTCGAGACTTTTGACCAGGGACGGTATGGTTTCGTCCTGCCAGATTGTCTTGAATCTACCCTTCCCGAACAGCTCTGGTTCTAGTTGGAGATCGTGCCACAGACAAGCACGAGCGACATGCAGGAAGTCCCTTGACACTGTCAAACAATGGAACAGGGCCTTTTTGTTCCCCTCAGCGCGTAGTTCATCCAGAATGAGGTGGACAACCTCGGGAGGCAGCGGTGCGTTCTGCGATGGCACGGAAGGGCTGGTCATGGACGTTTAGGTTCATGCCCAAATTGACGACGTAGGTCCCGATCGGGAAAGCCGGTCCGGTAGCCGGCGGGGAAATCTGGTCTACATCAACGCACCAGAATCTGTTCGTCGCTAGTCCCAGAACCACATAGCGATACTGAGACACTTTCATCCCTGAGAAACGCCCCAGAGGCAAGATGGACACGGTATCGTAGCCTTCGAGGGAGGGCTTACGACAAATAATCGTAATACCTCAGTATGTAGACCTCAGGCCTACTCAGCTACGAATATTGACGGTCGATAATCATGCGGTTGAACCAGTGGCAACCACCTTACATCTGTCTTACTCAGAACTTAACAAAGCTTTGAATTGTTAACAGAACAACGCTAACAGAATGTCGCAAATGGAAATGCGCGCAACCACCCAACGGCGTAACCGCAGAATAATTGGATTTATATCCATAGGCCACGGCATGACCAATACAGTTATTGGATTGATTATAAATATTCTCGGTGAGCGTGATATATATTGAAGCGCGGTATATGTGATGGTACGGACATCCACTCATTCAGAAGGATTTTAGGCGAACATGGCAAACAGACCTGCTAGAGGCAACAGCAGCGACAACGACACTACACCACTGCGAGCCACGCCGTTTTCCTCAGTGGTCGTCGTCGAGGTGTTCGACGAAGAGTTGCTGCTCGAAGAGATGTTGTCGATAGATTCCTGGAACTGCAACACCACAGGTCCAGCGACCGTAGTTTTGTCCGAAACCGCCGTGGCATTGGCATCCGCAACAACCATGTAAACCGTGCCATTCAACCCCTTCGGGATGGTGACCTTGCCTCCTGAGATCGTCGAGTTCATGGGTTCAAGACCCGTGAGGAAAAACACGAGCTGTCCGTCAGACGTGCCGTTGAAGGAGAGGTCGATAGAATCTCCGGGGCCGACCCCGCTGGTAGGCGAGTAGGTGAGAGCCGGGAAGGCTTTGACGGGGAGGGAAGGGTTACTGTCAGGGCAGGAGGTAATGAAGGACGCTGCAAGAGAGTACACTTCGTCGAGGGACAGTGGGACCTGAGTTCATGATGTTAGGTCCGAAATACGAGACAGTTGGCGAAAATACTCACATCGAGGGCACCGCTCCATGGCTGGACTCCGTTGACAGCCGAGGCAACCCACGAAGCGTGACGAGCTTCAGTAGAAAGAACAACGGCGGCGGCAGTGAGGTAGGCAGGGTTGGTAATGTATTGAGCAGCCCCAGCATACGCAGATACACCTGATCGGAATAAGTTACACATACGAGGGGAGAATGGATAATCACGAACCAACACCTTCGAGGATCTGACTCACAGCCGCGAATTCCTTGGCATCGGTGTATGGGCTGCAGACCAGATGAGTACGACGGCAGGAACGAGAAAAATAAGAATAAACAAACAAGGAATATTTGCAAGGCTTAGTGGCATTGGAGCCCAACGCTGCCGACAGGAAATCGACATGGGCCTGCTCGTGAGCAGCCACCTGCGTGAAAAGCGCGCGAGCCGTCGACGGCAGCCCAGCAGTCGTGAATGCTTTCTCGTCGAACTTGGATAAAGCCTCGCTGTAGAAAGCGTTTTCCAGGTGCTCCAACGTAAGGGCATAGTTGAGGACGGTAGTATCTGTAGAAGTCGACGAGGGGCCTTGTGAGCACCAAAGATCTAAGGAGGCGGAATGACACGAACCGTCAATTTCTTGGTCGCCGCGCTTCAAAGGGGAGCTGGAGGCAGTGGCCACAGCGCCAAGGAGAGTGATGGCAATGGAAGTCTTCATGTCGGAGTAGAGGGATATTGAGGGTGATGAGGGAAGTGTCCTGAGAGTAGGATGAAGACCTCAACAAAAACAATTCGAGGCTTTATACGAAATTGGGCTTGTAGCCTGAAGTTTAGTGCTCGGACATGTCGGACGAGTTTAGAAGGCGATCTGATCGATGGTGTCATGGCGTAGTGGAGACTGGAGTACAGGAAAAATCATAAGCAAGCAGATTTCCCGGGGAGAGCCCTCCACGAAGGATGAAATGATGCCCAGCGAAAGAAGGCCAACAGGTGAGAAGAAAGCCTCTGCTAGTCTGGGGAAATGCGACCAAACTCTCCCACCAGTCCACGAGTATGAGGAATCATGGACAAGACATACGAATATCCCTCACGAACCGGGGATGTCTCGTACGACTCTGAGAACTCCAATATTCAATTGAGCTGACTCGGCGTTCTCGGGAGGCCCGACCAGCACGCGACACACTGTACACGGTGACGCGTATCGAAATAGGGGGGAACTTACGAACACCTCCAGTCTCCGTCTCAGGAAGCACGATCGAGGACGAGTTGATCTCTCTCCCTGCAAACTCCAATCCTGATCTGATCCCAACATGACGATGGCGCCGAAATCGACTATACGTTGGGGAAAGTTAGGGGGGTGAATGCCGCTCAGAACGGTAAAACTAAAAGTCGCACCGGGCGAAGAAAGACATGTGGCTCGTGACCTTGAGCTGAAGTTTGCAACGTTTGAACGTCCACTCGTCGATGAGAGAAAAATCCGCGCGTCATATCCTGCTCTAGAGTGTATGCACCAAACATTTTCTAGATTATCATCATCGAAGCGAAGCCAACATAAATTTACCCATCGAGTTCCAAGGAGCGATAAAGATAGGGACTTGAGTGATTTGATCAGCATCAATACCGTGGCGTACGAACAGTCCTGGAACAGTCTAACCTACCTTTCATCAGTTTGATTGTTAAACGCCTGATATCTTTCGGCAAATTGCAGCTGTGACAGGAAACATGATTGTGTTGAGAATCAGAGTCTGGCTGCCATAGAATCATTCGCCAGGTCAAAGCAGTTCGTCGGAAGAGAATATAACGCACTTGAAGCTTGAGAATTGAAGATGAAAGGGAGAAAAAACCTCCTCAGAGCGAGCCAACAATTCTACATGCCGGTCGAACATCGCATACGGCAGTTCGCCATATCCACACTTTCGGTTTGCCTAACGCGCAGATTGTCGAAGGCAGCGCGCAAAAGACGTACTCTAACGTGAGATGGCGCAAAACGGGACGTCAATGTCAGTCGCGAAGGAAGAGGCAGGGAGGAGACTGTGAACTGTGTGACCGACCCAGATCCCCAGATCCATACTGTCAGCGCGCAGGTCCCTGGTCAACTGGAGGTAGGCTCCCATGAATTGAAAGAGTAGTCAGTGAGTAGATGAACATGAGCCTTGCGCTGTATATATGGACGATGTAGGGATGGTGGCACCGTCCCGTGCCGTGCGGGGACTGCAAGAGGAAGCGGGCATCTTGAAAGGTGATGAACAGACATATAGCGAGGTCTTTTAGGGCGATCTAGCGGAGTCGAAGGGAACGATACGACCACATTATGGACAATTTTCGTTGGGATTTGGGGCCAAAAAAATGCTGTTTTGTGTCGTATGTGGGCGGGATATAAACTTGAATGAGAGGAGCGATCCGGTTGGCGAGCACGGGGGCGATGAAGGCATTGACACACGCATATGGCGGGAGGAGGGCAAGGCGGCGACAGACGGCAACATGAATGTTGATCAACCCTGATCCAGGGGATTGCCAGGTCCAAACACGGACATCTTCTGTTCATCTCTCGTTCCGGCCGCCATCATCTGCAGCCGACTGCAGCGCGCGTCGCGCGCTGCTCGTCCCTCGTTCCGGATCACAGTCTTGTCCACGCCCGAGTCCCCCACATCGTCCTCGTCTCGTATATCCTCGTCCTCGTCCTTATCATTTGTTTCTTCTTCTTTTTTCTTCTTCGTCCGGTCCGGTGCTCCCGATGCCACCAGCGCGTCCTTTCTCACGTCCTGCTCACCACGGAACCTGGTCTCCGCCCACCGATGGACGCATCCTTCTCCCAGCTGGCACCCCCATTCGCTCGCAAGTTTGCTGGGGCCACAACCGCCAAGGTGGTTGTTGGGACGGCCGTCGCCACTGCAAGCGGCGCCATGCCTGCTCGCGCTGCGAGGACCCGACCCATACAGCCCCGTACTGTCCATCAACGTCTCCCCCGGATGTAGCCCAAGTGCAGCCACTGGAAAGGCCCACCAGATGGTTCAGCAAGCTGGGCGAGCGAGGGGGAGAGGTAGCCCAGGCTTCCTCTCCCGTCTCGCCATCTAGGCGGGAAGTACCACTGCCACCTTCTTTATCACAGAGCTCTGACCCTTTTCCGGTCATTCGTGCAGTGCCAACTACTCCTCCTCTACACCCCTTGCGCCCAAACACTGAACTTGTGTTCCCGTTGACGGCCCCTCACTCGACCCCAATGCCCAACGTCAAGCTGATACCTCGTGCATGGGAAGCAGCACTCGAGACGTACCCTGACCGTGTCTTTGCCAACACCCTGGTGGATTCTATCCGCTATGGTGTCCTGCTAGGCATTGACCCCGAGCTCGCACCACCCTCGTCAACCTCTTTCCCGCCAAATCTCCCATCCGCACTCCAGTTCCCTGAGACTGTAGATGCTGACTTGGCTGTGGAGGTCTCGCTAGGCCGCGTCATGGCCCTCAGCGACGACCCGAGATCACATTCTGTCGTCCTCTCGCCTCTGGGATCTGTGCCAAAAAAGTACAGTACAAAGCGGCGCCGAATCCACCATCTGTCATCACCCCTCAATCACTCCGTCAACGACGCCATTCCCGTTGAGTATGGTCACCTTGTGTACGAGGCTATCTTGGCTGCCATTGATCGCATTCGTCAAGCTGGTCCTGATTGCTTCCTGTACAAGGCTGATCTCACTGCGGCTTTTCGTCATATTGCAGTACATCCCTCGCAGTGGCGTTATCTTGGGTTTGTGTGGCGTGGTCGCATCTACCTGGACATTTTCCTTCCTTTTGGCCTGCGTACATCTCCCCGCATCTACAACTACTTTGCAGAGGCCCATCATTGGATCCTTCTCAATCGCAGCGAGGTGTTTGCACTTTTGCAGCACTACCTGGATGACTGGCTTAACGTGACCTCTGCGGCACGAGGTCGGGAGTTTGCTGAGCATGGTCGATCTCTTTTCCGGGACGTGGCGGCGGAGCTTGGCTTCACTCTCTCGGAGGATAAAGAGGTGGGGCCTGTGCACAAGCTTGAGTTCTTGGGGATTGAGCTGGATTCGGTGGCTATGGAGGCGCGTCTGCCCCTTGAGAAGGTTGATCGGCTTTCAAAGCTGATTTTGGCTTGCTTGGAGCGGGGCTCAGCACATCATGGTGACCTGGAGGAGCTATGTGGCCATATGGTGTTTGCGCAATCTGTGGTCCCTATTGGTCGCTTCTTCACCCGGCGCCTTCTTGACTTCAAACGCTCCCTATTTCCCCAGCCTCACTGGCTTCGCCGCCGCATTCCTCTCTCTGCTCGGGAGGAACTGCAGTGGTGGTCAGATTTCCTTCCCACGTTTAACGGCACATTTGTGATTGGTCCATCTCCGCCCTGCTTCGAGGTGTGGACAGACGCCAGTGGTGTTCGTGGCCTGGGTGGTTACTACGATGATGCCTTCTTTGCAGAGCCGCTTCCTGCCCGCTTCATGGCACTCCCAATCCATTGGAAGGAGATGCAAGCCATTCTTCGGGCTGCACAGCTGTGGGGACATTTGTGGTGCGGGCTTCAGGTGGTGTTTCGTGTTGACAACGAAGCTATTGCAACTTGTCTCACATCTGGTCACATTGACCACCCTCCCACACAGTCTCTTTTCCGAAAGTTTGCCCTTCTTGCTGCTTGTCGTGGATTCTCTTTTACCACGTTGTGGATTCCAACAAAAGAGAATTCTATTGCGGACGCTTTGTCGCGCTTTGAATGGCGTACTTTATCGACACTTTGCCCACACTGGAATCTTCCTCATTCATCCGGTACTCGTTCCTCAACCGTTTCTGTTATCCCAACTTCTCCCCCAATCGTGGTTTCTGGGGAGCCTGCGCTGTCCTCACAATACCTTCCCCCACCTTTGGCTGGTCAATTGTGAGGTTTGGGTTGGGCTGCTTTGGCTCTTCCCCCGTCGTTCATGTAGGCGGAGTATAGCGGGCTTCTCAGAAGCCTTATCCCAAATATCACGCTCTTTCCCATTCACTGATATCATCACGCAATGGCGACCAAGGCAATCCATGTTGATCAACCCTGATCCAGGGGATTGCCAGGTCCAAACACGGACATCTTCTGTTCATCTCTCGTTCCGGCCGCCATCATCTGCAGCCGACTGCAGCGCGCGTCGCGCGCTGCTCGTCCCTCGTTCCGGATCACAGTCTTGTCCACGCCCGAGTCCCCCACATCGTCCTCGTCTCGTATATCCTCGTCCTCGTCCTTATCATTTGTTTCCCCACCCACCATCCCTTTTCTATTGTCTCTTTGTTGTGTAGATTGTTTGTTGCATACTTACGTACATACGTAGGGTTGGGCTGCTTTGGCTCTTCCCCCGTCGTTCATGTAGGCGGAGTATAGCGGGCTTCTCAGAAGCCTTAACACGCATATGGCGGGAGGAGGGCAAGGCGGCGACAGACGGCAACATGATCGACAAGCTTAGCCGGCTACCATCATGACCGACAACAGCCGAAGCTGCCCGCCAATGCCATATCTCTGTGTTACTCCTCTCACAGAGCGTCACGAGCTTCGAAGAACTGGTGCCAGTCAGACAGAACCGAAGGATCATTCCTCGCAAGGGACATGGGAAATGGCGCGTTCTCACGAATACAGGCATCTATCTTCGAGCAGCGCTTGGTTGCCACCGGCCACTATCATGTGCATTGGTATTCCACCTCCTGCCCAAGTATACCAACGAGCCCCCTTCTACCCTCCGAGCGTCAGAGCATGACTGCGCGACCCCACTGACGGCAGACCTCGAATAGCAATTGAATCACAAAATTCCATTTTAAGCGAACAATGAACGGTCCTCAGTGCTAGCCATAGGATGAGCACCTTTTGTGGGTGTCGTCATGATTTGTGTGAGCAATTCTGCCCCTCGGGTACGATTCAAATGAACTCAAAGCTTTGCAGCGAATTGTCCTTGCCCATCACCCCGACAATGCTGTCTATCCCCAGAGATGCTGGCCCAGGTCTTCAATTCCACTATCACTCCTCCCAGATCCCTCCTTCGTCCCTCCTCCTGCTACGCGACATCTGGATCGAGTTCGGCGGGTCTCAAAGCTTCCGAGATTTCCGGGACTTCTTCACAGGTTTCCGAGATCGACATCCATCTACCCTTGCTTCCGTAGATGAATGGTTTCGGTGTCCACAGGAGTCCAACAGCCTTTCGAGTCTCCCGTACATTCCATCGTTCCTCATGCGCTCGGCTACTTCTCTCACACTGGACGAATGGCGCAATGTGTATTCTGTCGCGTACTCGTCTTATGTCAGTGACACCTCCGACCGTGGCAATCTTCACTCCATCTTCGACACCCACTATCCTCTTGACACATGCGTTAAATGTTGGATCGCGGCTCTCTGTATTGCCGTCATAGAATGGGGACCAGCCGGTCAACCGTTTTCCTGTTTGGCCTTCGAGCGGTGTGTACGCTACATCACAGATCGCTGGGGAGCCATCGACTTCACGCAGGCGGATGCGAGATTTTACAGGCGCGTACGGAGGTTCTGCGGGGCGACGACGGTCTCGAAGCACACATGCGACGAGTGGAATTGGAACAGGCTGGGAATGAACGAGCGATGGTGGTACGCGACAGCGTATTGCTTCGTTTATCCAAGGTCTACGACTGTGCCCATTGCGCAAGCGACGTGGAGCTATTCGTATGACTGCGATGGATGCATATCACTCGCTCGCGGGGACGAGTTAGTTACGGTAGAGACGAACTGGGAGGACGAGTTGGGAGATGGGCCTCAAGACTCAGGATCACATCGTCCGATTCGCGAAGATTTCGACGTATCTCCAGCTCTAGTAAGCTTCTCAATTTACATCTACCATGCACCGGCATTAATCTCATGATTTTCAGACGCGACTTTGGCCGGTGTCAAGACCTTCTGGCAATCTGGACGTGAGCACTTCGATGAAGATTGTAAGTTCAATCTCTCTGGTCGTCCATTGTCTGACATGTCTCATAGAGAGCCGACACAAACGTGGCAAGGACGGAGTCTTCGAGTCGCGTCGAAGAGACCGATATCACCCAACTTGTACGTGCGTCTTCTTTCTTTTGAGGGTCTTGTCTGGAAACAAACCGCAGACTCTGTCTGATCTCGGTCTGGAGTCTCTCCTCGATGATCTCGATGAACTAGATGCATCAATTTTATCGGGAACGACCACTTTCTCAAGGGAAGAAACGCAGCCTCCAGCAGAGAAAATTGTGGGTTTATTTCGTCTGATGCGGGCCCATTGTGTTAACCTTCTCCTACAGCAAGCTCGAACTTCCAGCTCACGTGTGAAGGTGAGGCTTTGAGCTTCCCAAATTCAAGCCCTCTTCGCGAACCTGACCTGCCATCCGAAGGCCAAACCGAACCCAAAGAAGAAGGTAGCCACAAAAGCCGAGATGGTAACAGTACTAAAGACCCATTTTATTAATCTGCTTCGTGAGTCGCATCATCCCCAAGCTCAAACCATCCTTTCTGACGCATGGTCGCGCCTTTCAACAGGATCGCATCGCGTCCGTTTAGAATACACCACCTTCAACGAGCCGCAACTCCCATGGTCGACGCTCGAAGGCGTTTTACAGCAGAACGACCTGGAGCTCGTTGGGTGGCCTGACAGCGTTCCAGTCGGCGGGAACAAGAACAGAAATAAGGGAATCCACGGACTGAGCGCGCAGGAAGTGAGGGCTGTGTATGAGGTGATGAGTGGGATTTTGCTCAGGAGGGTGGATCAGGGCTCAAGGCGGGCTGATCCAGATTTGCGAACTCCCACCGAGATCAAAAAGAACGGAATGGGCAAGCGGAATGGCTTGGAGAAGGGCAAGGAGATCCAGCAGAGGATACCGTTGCATAAGATCCAAAGTGTCGCCTCGTTCAGGGTCTTAGCTGCTCCGAGCACTGGTCCGTCTTTCGTATATTGACTCAATGCATGTCTGTGGCGCTGTTCGATTTCTCTTGATATCTACAGTTTCTGCACGGTCGCATTATATTGCTATTCTACCACGATCTTCTGTATCTCCGTGTTCCGACAGTTCCTCGAAACTGCTTGTTGTTTCTATCCGGTTTCTCTCTATACAATCGTGTATCTAGCGTTCTACGAGAACTATCTTCACATCATGACTCCCCGTATCAACGAGCATTTGTGCTCGCAGTGAGGACCTCTGCTCCTCTTTCTCGTCCGCTGATGCCACGGCACCATGAT
Source organism: Strobilurus pachycystidiatus (assembly GCA_019915135.1). Taxonomy (NCBI): domain Eukaryota; kingdom Fungi; phylum Basidiomycota; class Agaricomycetes; order Agaricales; family Physalacriaceae; genus Strobilurus; species Strobilurus pachycystidiatus. Next base: position 562,599 of record JAHLMK010000015.1, read on the forward strand.
GTTGCAGAAGTACTATCTTCACCTCCGCTGAATGGGCCATGCAAGATATTGCGCTCCAAAACTCTGTCCACAGCTCTGAATGCAACAGCCCGTAGCCCTCCCGAGTGATTGGCTCGGAAAACCCTGGCCTCTTCCATGGCTCAATTTCGATTGCCACTTCTTCTACGTTGCTGATTGCCGCGTTGCTTTGCAACGTCGTCGTCCACCACGTCAAGATGACTGACAGCTTGCCGATAATCAACTCCCTAAGAGAGAGATGGAACACAAGGGAACGAGCCTTTCCGAACGGGAACCGCGACCAGCGGACGGCTTCATGAAAATCTACGTAGTATCCTGAGAGTCGGACGTTAACGTGAGGGAACGTACCTGAGCCACTGTTATGCAGGACGAGCTCCCTGATGCTATCCGCAACCCTATCCACCAGCCCATCAGGCTGGACAGAAGACCCATGGACCTCCAAGACGCGCAGATGCTTTACGGAGAACATATGCCCTGCCATAATCGCGCTGTAGGTGTCCTTCGAGCATTCGGCTACCGTCAGCATATCGAGCCGAGGCAACTTGTGATGCCCGTCACCCGTACAAGCTGGGCGGAACAGCATTTCGGTGCAATGATACGCCACCCCATAGAATGTCACCCTCTTCAGACTCGTAAAGTGGCGGAAGAAACCACATGCCTCCACGGTGCACTGCCGTTCCCGATTGGTGAGGGGGTAATTGTTGAGTGTGAGGGACGAGAGTTTCGTCCATCGCTGGATTACAGGCAGGCTAAGATGTCGTATGTTGTTCCGACGATAGAAGTCGAACTTGGCCTCTATGATGGGGGATGTCAAGGATGCCAGGATTTCGTTGCAGGTCTTCCATTCCGATGTGTCATCTCCCAAATCATCCAGCCAGTGACGCGGGAAGTGGATGGACTGGATAAGAGATCGTAGGGCAGGGGAGTCGTCGAGTCTCTTCCGGAGAGCTGGGTTATGCACGCAAGGCAGCACCGGTCGATTCCACCATATTCCAGCGCGCGCTGCAGGATAGAATGCTTTGCACACCGTCAGGCATACTTTCAACGAGGCTGTATCGCCCGCAAGGAAGACCTGCTGGATTATGAGATCAATGATTTCTTGAGGGAGTGAGGTATGAATCGACATGATGATGGTTATTGGAAGACCTTTGTATGCAGGATCATCAATCAGCGTTTGGCAGGTAACTTTACTATCTTGGTAGACAGTCAAGCTCTAAGATTTCATCATCTGGTCGAGGCTTGAGGATGTCTTTACAGTATACGACCGTGGCACTACGCATCAGACAAAAAGACATCTAGGCATCGTCCTCAATGAGATCACTTCTCATACCCTCCGCCAGACTCCTGGGGTCCACGATCCAAATCGCCGCCCTCTCTTCCAGATCCTCACTCGCACCATCTAAGCTCCCAACCAAACCGCCTAGACTACTCCTGCCAACCTCCCTTACCACTGCTCGCACACTGGTTCGATTCGCCGTGAGCGTCGTCCATCCCCGCTTCGCTCCCCATAGAAGTGTGCGCACAGTATGCCCAGTGAGCCGCGGATTGAACTTGGTGGGTACCGCGCGACCAGAGATCAGAGGGACCTGCCCCGCATCCGCGCTGTTGTAGATAGGATGTGGGTCCGCTCCGCCAGTCCCATCCTCACCAAGAATATTAACGCAAGTGCGCTCTAGGGAGTGGAAGAATGGTGCCCGGTCCTCATCCCCATCAACCTGAACGATGTTGATGCTATCGTCGTAGTAATGAAGCGGAATTATGGGGATGTAGTCCGCTGCGTCTCCTGCGTATCGCGAACCTGCCCAATAGGCATTGACGTCTCCGTCGAAAAGCGCCTTCACTCTCTTTTTCTCGTGCTCTCCGGCGATCTTACCAACGATCCTCAAGCATCGGTCCCTTGCCTAACGATGTAACGAGTCAGTGGAAAGGTTTACTCCTTCGTTCGCTGTAGACTCACCTCGGTCGTAGTCCAAAACTCTACTTCCCCAAGGGTAGAGACGGTGGAGAGGAGGCCATCTTTGATCTCGTTGATCATGCTCTTGCCCATCTCCTGCAACACTTGGTTCGTCAAAGCCCTGGAGTACTGCAGTAGGTCATCCTCGCGCTGCCTCCGCCTCTTCTCCTTCAACTCCTTGTCTACTCCATCGTCATCGTCGTCATCATCCTGGTCGAGCTCTGCCGGCTTCTTTTTCCAGTCTCGTTCGACCGGTGGGGGTACATATCGGACTTTCGCCTCGGCTACGCTTGGTGGAAGGGGCGCATGCGTAAGGTCGCTGATGAGAGCGATGAGTACTGAAAGGTCCAAGTTGATGCAACGTGTAGGCTTGAGGGAGGACGCTGAAGTGGACGAAGACGAGGCCGTCGTTGTAGCTAGGGGATTGAAGTCGTCGCCGAGGATGGCTGAATCTCGCTCTCCTACTTCTACTGTTATTCCCATCTCTTTCAAAAGGTCCACTGTTTGGGCGAGTCGGCCATCTACTCCAGGCTCACCGGGGTCTAGTCTTGTCAGTCGAAGCGTTATTCGGGGAACGACTCTTTGGTCTGCCTACGGTAGAGAGTCAGAATGGTAGCAGATAAGTGCAGATGAAAGGGCCACCTTTCCAACTCGGACAGTGTTATTCTTGGCGGTCTGGACTAACATACGCCCCATTCTCAAGATCGAGTTATCAAACTCTTTTTGCGCGAGGCTTGGGCGATTGCCGTAAACCCCATCTTCGTCATCCGAGTCAGAGTCGGTGAGATAAGAGTCAATCTCGCGCAGCTCCGAGAGAAGGCGATTGTTTTTGATACTGACGATAGCGGTGAGGTTGATGGGAAGGTAATGCAAGAAAACAAAACATACGTGTTGACTCGTATCCAGCTCGTACCACCGTCTGCGACGACATCAATTTTTGTCTTCTTCTTGTCCTGCTCCTTGTTTCCTTTTTGTTTGCCGTTAGACTTTTTGCCCTTTCCTCGCTTGCCATCCTTCGGTGTCTGCTCGATTTCGGCGTCGCTGTCACGATCCGGGTCCTGGGGAGTCTCAGTGGCGCGTCGTGAGCAAAAACTATGAGGGCACCTCTTCGTCAGCTGGGCGCTCATCACCATCCAACAAGAAACTTTTGAATACAGCTTTGACGCCTCCATTATGCTGTGCGGCAAGGACTTCGTTCCAAACAGCGATGAGATAAGGTGCGTTGGTTGAGAGAGGCGGCAGAGTCGAAGAGGTGGGGGATTGGAGAAACTACTGCCAAGGAAATGAAATTAAATCACTGAAATATGTAGAACAAATGGAACGCACCTTATCCAGCACATCCAAGTCAATTCTGATGGTATCCTTCAACTTTTTCAGGCCAGATATATTTCCTTGTACGATCCATTCGTCCCGCATGATGCCATTGTCTTTGCCTTCCTTTTTGTCGCCGCCTCTGACGCGGTCCTGTTTGGAGGATGGCTCTGCAGCGCTGGCACGAGACGAGCTGGCAAGCTCCATCTGGATGTTCAACGAGGAGTCCAAGACAGGAATACGACGCGCAGGCGGTTGGAACTGTGCGATAGCATCGTGGATGGCCTGCAACTGCGTCTTCAGAACGACGAGTTGGGGGTGGGGATGTTCTGCTGCTGGGGCGTCCATTGATGCGAGGAAGGTAAATGTTTAGGGTCCTAGAGTCGCGGACAGGCAGCGTATTTGTTTGAGAGTGTGTGAAGGTAGCAACCGGTCCAGACTAGGTGACTAGTCCTGGTCAACGTCAAAGTGAAAGGTAAGAGGCGCTCGGTGATTCGGACCGGATATCCAGCACAGAAAGAGCGACAGGAAATGCAATGAAATTTCAAGACGACTCTTGAAGGGAGGTTCAGTACGTAGGTACTTTGTAAGTCAAACACGATATCCATGTTCATTCCAGGACGTTCCCTGACTGGGCGAGGCCTGACCTCTGTTCTTCCTTCGTCCCAAGCTTTCAAGTTGTTGCAACTTGCATGCGGCCTATCGAGTTCCACTTACTTCCACTCAAGCTTCCCTCCTTCGCATATTTCCTGTACAAGACACAAACGGCGAAAGCTCGATCTCGACATGCCGTGCCTCACTTCGCTCGTCTTCAATTCAAAATAGTAGTAAATTTGTCGAGACCTATATGCCATCGAAGTCGGGCACGGTTGAGCTCATGATTCAAACTTCATTCAAGTATTATTCCCAGATCACCAGTCATGGGGTCAAAACAGACTGGATCTCAAAAGCGAGCATGGGTCAAACCAGATGGCTCATGGCGGAGGCAAAGGTAGAGAGAGCGAAGCATGTGTTTGAAGCACCGGAAAACGGGCCGACGGTTCCAACGCAACTCTCTCTCAACTCTCGTCGTACTTTCGCCTGCCAAGTTGGATGCTTCGATAGAGCTATTCTCCAGTAATGGAAGCAGACTCGCAACGACTCGCCAAGCTTATTGTCTCCAAGCTGCAGAAGTGAAGCCCGATGCCAGTCTTTATTGAAAAAGCTCATTACGAGTACAGAACGTCTCCATCTACGCGCCTTCTTGTTGGGATCTGCGGAATACCTGCTTCTGGAAAATCCTCATTTGCTGATCTAATAGCAAAGCACACCAACGATCTCCTCGCTTCCGCGCAGACCGAAGATAGGGCTGCTCTCGTTGGTCTTGACGGCTGGCATCTCACACGCGCTCAGCTCGATGCTTTCCCTGACCCAAAGCTCGCGCACGACAGACGCGGGAGTCATTGGACCTTTGACGGTCCCTCATACCTCTCCTTCATCCAGAGACTCCGTCGTCCTATAACTATAGGCGAAATCACTACAGCGCCGTCATTCGATCATGCTCTGAAAGATCCCACAACGGAAGGAGTACAGATCCATGCGCATCACCGTATTGTTCTCATTGAGGGGCTGTACACCTGCTTGAGTGTGGACGAATGGGGCGAGGCCGCCAAGCTGTTGGACGAGCGATGGTACATCCGTGTCGACGTGCCCGAGGCAAAGAGGCGCCTTGTAAAGCGGCATGTCGCGACAGGTGTGACGAACGATCTGGAGGAGGCGCATTGGCGCGCGGAGCAGAATGATATGCCAAGTGAGCTCACTACCATCTTGGTCGCTTGACTATCAAGTAACATGCTTTCAGACGGTGTCTTCGTCATAGAGCACATGCTTGAGCCTACACAGATCATTGAGAGTGTAGACGATCCTGTCTTCACTGTAGGAAACGAGTAGCAACAAGAAAGGCGGTATGGGATCTCACGCCGGTTCAGAGGCAAGAGCCGACTGGCATCCACGAAACCTTTCGACGGTGCTTACTGTATAGAAACATTCGCGTATTTGGCATTCAGAGGACTCTGGGACACCAAATTTGTAAACCCGAATAGCGACTAGTTTACAACGGCAGTGACTGAGCCAGCGCCAATTAGCTGAAATCATCATCTGTGACTACGCCTGTGCCCAAATCGCGTTGTACCATCGATTATCGGCCTCATCGCAACAGCTCTCTTACAGATGCTTTGTACAGTACATTGGAAAGATTGCAAGTCACATATTTCATGAATCTAGATTCACCTTCGTGAGGCTTCATCTCAAAGCCAGTCTTAAGTCTTGCATTCTCGTTTCCTCAGCTGCGCCACAGCCATGAGCACCAAACAGCAGCAAAATGAGTCGACCCAGGCTCGAACTGAGGACCTCCTGTGTGTGAGACAGATGCGATAACCAACTACGCCATCGACCCATACACGCTGTCTGAAGGCGTGCTCCCCGGTGGGCCGTCGACGCCACACTGGAGAATGTCAAGAACTTATCAGTGCGACAAGCAACTGGAAGATGAGGGGGAAGGGAAGTGGAAGGGAGCGCCTTACCTTGAGGCCACACCTCCGCTCAAAGTCGATGTCACAAGTCTGATGAAACTAGTATGAAATACACTTCGGCTCACAGTTGAGTGAATTCGAAGTAGTTCCAGGGTACACGGATTCCGTCCAAGTTTACGACATTTTTTGCTAAAATTACACCCATCCCATGCTCTCCTTACGCCAACTTACAGGTTCGCTTTCCCGCTCTGCGCCTTCTTAATATACGCGATCCCCCCACCCAACGACGCCTTGCCCGTCCTCTGACAGATGGTCTCAAACGTCACCTCCACCGTCCCATCTTCCCTGTCCTTCACCTCCCACACCCGCGTCTCCAGCGCGTCCCCAGGAAGGACCGGGCTGGTAAACCTTGCCCCAAAGAACCGAAGGGCATCCGGGTCGTTCCCGCCCACGGCCTTGATGATCCCGCGCGCTGCAAACCCAAACGTCGCGAGCCCATGCAGGATCACACCCCCAAACCCGCCTGCTTTGCCAATCCGGGGATCTGAATAAAGAAAGTGGACCAATGAGACACTATTATACGTATAGGCCGACTCGGAAGCGACTTACCAATGTGGAGAGGGTTATAATCCCCACTCAACCTGAACGTGATAGCCTGCTCGGGGGTCGTCTGGTCCTTGATGACCCAATCGGGCTCCCTGTCGGGGATCTTGGCAGCCTGTGGCGGGCCCGCGATGATCTTGCTATCCGGTACACCGTTGGCTTTGGCGCCGAGGTTGAATGTGGAGCTGTAGAGTCGGGCGTAGGGCACCCCCTGGGGGTCGACGAGCGTGTTTTCGAGCGTCAATATTATGCCGGCCTCTGGGAAGAGAAATGAGGGATGAGGGATTGTGGGGTGGTGAATACGTACTGTTCTCAGTTACACCGGTGTAACGCGTCTTCCATGTCCAACCGGGTCCACTGACAACTGGTAGTTTCTTGAGGATTTCAATACTTTGGCTGGCGTGAACCTGCCGCCATAAGTCGCGTTAGCGGCTAAAAGCTAACATGAATAGAAGCAGATACGCACCATCCTGTTCGGATCCATAACTGGTAGCCCAGGCACTGCGCCGCTGATATTGTTAGCGCGATCTTTGAACAGGTTCACGTCTTGGCCGTCATGCTTCAGAGACAAAACCACGGGGTATGTCGGAATGGCGGAAAAGTTGGGGTCTGGAGGGCTTGATTTAGCCAGGACACATCAGTGAATGGAAGGCTTACCGAGTTCTACAATTGATTCCGTCGGTCAATATGAGAGAACGAATGTCTGAAAAGCGACGTGGGGAGACGCACCGTATATGAAGGGATAGTCATCCGCCTTAGCGCCTACTCCAATAGCGTATGTGATGAGGTCGCGTTTGTTCCAGCCCGCCTACCAGGTGTCATTAGAGTGCTGATAGAGTCGGAGGCGAGAAGGACACACATTCTTGTCGGGAGAAGTCAATCCGACTACTTTGCCGAGGTCAAACTTGGACATGGTGGACGATGGTGGGGGTAGGAAGCAAAGCAAGAATGATGCATACGGAGGAAACTCAAGAATGCCAATTTGTCACGAACCGGCTATATGACACATTCACAAGCCTTATTACTATTAGCCGGTGCGTACCCCGCAGGCTAAGTAATGGATCATGGGACGACGTCGGACGCGTCCAATGACTGGCAGCGGTCGCCCGACGCCACATCGACAAAATCTGGCGGGGCTGCGGGTTTTGCAGATCTACTGCAGGGTGCGTCGGCCCTGGTGGGCTTCTCTCAGGCTCCGAGACTGGTCACTCATAGACTTCAAGGGTCTGAATTTGGGGCTACTGTTCCTTGAGGATGCCAGATGGTCAATGTGGTGATACGAAACTGAACGTATTAATTACCGAACAGTGAAGATTGGCAGCCCTTGACTCTGTAATATGTATCTGATTGTATCAATAATTCATGCTTTAGTCCAATTCAGCGAATTAAAAAACAAAACACTCTCTGACTGGGAGTCGAACCCAGCTTTCGCGCGTGACAGGCGCGTGTACTAACCGATATACTATCAGAGATGTTATCTGTGCTGAGGTAGGCTATTAGTTGAGGTATCGGCGCCCAAAGACTTCAATGGGATCTTGCAAAGCATCCGCTTTCCAGTTTCCTTCCCGACAACCGTCATATCCATCTCAATAGTCCCTACTTGGAGGCTCATCTCATCGGCGCTTACCTAGAACTCGCCACTTACTCATGTAGAGATGACACAAAGGGGCACGTACAATCTTCTTCTGCTTCCATCACGCTCCTTACCTTTGCCTTATTAGTCGCTCTTTGTTGTTCTTACTCTCGCTCTTTTACTTCGTTTTCGATTGGCGATTCGACTGCATGTCTGCTGTTTGGGGTGCGTCTCCTCCTACTTGCCCGCAATCCTGACTGACTCTCTGTATTGTCAGTCGACTGAATCCCATGTCGACTCTCCGCCCAAATCCAAATCCATACACGCCACCGCGTAAACTGCCGCGCTCTCATGGACTTCTTCATCTCCCAGTGCCCGGCTCTCCGAAACCGCGCAACACCATCTTTAGCACGCCACGCGCGAGTACTCCTCGCGTCAATCTCCGCTTTGGCCTCTCAGCCAAGGACAAGCTCTCCTCGCCTTGCAAGCAGAAGGCGAAGGAACCGCAACCCCAGCTCCGGTCGCTAATGTTAGTGGAGAAGTAACATCCCGTTGAGCAAGAGAAGGACATCGACGCCGGAGGAATAAACGCGAAGGAGAAAGAGAAGAGTGCGGTAAAGCCTGCCATGAAAGGGAAGGAGAACGGTTCCAAAATACCGAGGACGACACAACTGCCTGCTGCCAGGCCATCTACTGCTGCCAGCACCGCCAACTCGTGTTTATCAGCCAACTTCAAGCCGCCTTCCACTTCCAACGCGAAACCGAAGCACGCGAAGACGGCGTCCATATCGAAACCCAAACCCAAGGCAGCGTCGACACGCATCGAGAAATCTCCTCGGGTACTCCTTGTACCATCCATGGATACCTCTGGCAGAAAGAGAGCGAAGGTTAAGGATGCATCACCAAGCACGAAGCTCTCCCCATCGGTGGCAAAGTCCCATCGACCAAAGCCGTCGATCACGACGGGGATGAAGGGCTTGGGCATGAGCATGCGCGGAGGAAAGGCCAAGGCGAGGCCGTCGTCGGTCATTCCCAAGGCTCTCACCCCATCCCAGTCTCCAACCACCAAGGCGATGTCCAACTCCGAGTCGCCGCAGACGTCGGCGGACTTGTGCACGTTCCCGATCACAAATTCGGTGCGCTCCAGCAAAGTGGGACTTGTCCCGCCTCCATCAGCAGCCAAACCCTCTACTTCGCCAGCGCCATCCTCTCCGAGTCCCAGTCCCATCTCTCCATCCTTTGTCAGTTCTGTCTCTCCCATCTCGCCCATCTCCGTGATGTCCTCTTCTCCGCCCACTTCAACATACTCCTCTTTCTCCTCCCATCCTGTCACTTCCACCGTGTCCACGTCGTCCAATCTGCCTCCTCTCCCAGCACCAGACACCCAGCACCCTGCGCCGCCGAGGCGCAAGATTGTTCTACCAGCGTTTTTGGACACGATTGCTGGGCCGCGGGATGTGAAGATCAGGAATGAGCTGGAGAGCTTGAGGGCGAGGAGGAAGGTGCAGGGTGTCAGGGATGGGGAGGTTGAGATTCGCTGAGGGCCTTGGTTTTGGTCTTGGTCGATTGATGGTTCATGGGTGTTCGCGTTTCGTTTCGGTTGATTGGACACTTTTGGGCAATGGAGCAGAAGGTTTTGATTTCATGTCGCATTCCCAACGTATAGTATAACTTCTTGGTAGTATTCTTATGATACCTAGCTACAAATATTACACGTTATTACAGTAGAATTGGATTGTATCTATAATTATTGTCGTCTTGAAACATGTCAACCTTGAACATGGACGCCACCACGTAGAAACGAGGCAGCGTGTGTAGTAGATACAGCCTCTGCGACTGTGCGATCACTTGTATTTCCGTGTCATGGTCCATCGTAGCTTCCGTGGTAGGCATGTGTCTCTGATCCCCCACCTTCTACTTTCCCTTTCGCTTGTTCAGAGCCCTGATTCCAATCCCAGACAACGCCTCATAAACTCGACGAATATCCTCTACGCTGACGGTGTCGACGCCCTTGGTGCAATAGCCTGACCCGGGCAGAGGTACCTCATTTGGCCATCCAACGAGCTCGAGGTTCCTTTCGTCAAGCATGGCTTGTAGACTTCTCCATGGTACCTTGGGCTTCTTCTCCTTTGTACATGGAAGGCGAATCTTCCGTTGCTCTGTGAGGTTCCGTAAGTCAACCGTGTTCAACTAGAACAGAGAGAAATATATTGACGTACCCAGAAGGTTTATGAAGTGCCCTCTGATGACGGGAATCATGTCGCGCTTCGAAAGTCCCCGGCTTGCAAACGCGCTATTGGATGGTACATGCTGTGTGTCAGGGACATAAGGAAAGAGTCCCGCCTACATTGAAGTCAGCCGTTATCTCGTGGATTAGTAGCCAGTGCAGATTACCTGTACACTGGCCCTCGCGTCGTAAGAAATCTCGTCCGCAACACTCGATACCTGGCCTTGATGTGTCTGACTCTGAACGTTAGAAGTCATCACAGGAAGATTCAGTGTGTCCGAAGGCAGCAGCTGCGTCTCCGTCGATGCCAACGTTCCATGCGCGCCGATAGCTGAAGGATAGGATTCAATGGAATGAGTCTCGATGCTTGTGGAGGGCTGCGAAGGGGTGAGCGTCTACTACAGAGGTTACACACGGAAATCGCCACCTCTCCATTGATATCGATGGACACGGGGTCGGGTAGGGGCGGCTCTTGCCAGTAATATGGCTCTGGCGGCGCGGCGTAATCCTGGGGATGGCTAGGTGTCCCGAGAGGTGGCATCGCAATCAGGTCCGAGGCTACCTGAGTGCAAAAACCCTCAGCGTCAAGGAAACCATCTCGTCCTGCTGACGTACTCTCAAGTCCTCCTTGATCTCGAAGGGGGCACCAATTGAGGGTCCTGTCTGAATTTAAGTAGCATGAGCCTCGTCCTGCGAAGAAACAGGAGGAAGAAGGCAATTCACCTGCGGGTAAAGATCTGGAATCATTTCAGAAAGCGACGACGACGGCTCCAAAATCTTTCGATGTATATCATGTCAGCTTGGATGAGTCCCAAAGTTGGAACGTACCAGAGGATAGTCCGAGCGGAAAAAATCAGCGCCAAACGCCGGATCTTGAGATACATAGGCCTGGAAGAAAGGTAGGTCGCCATGCTGTGTATCGAGGGAACGAGGCAAGTGCATACCTTGCTGCTTAAGTCATTGTCCAACAACAAAGAAGGATACCACTGTTGCTGCACAGACTCCGAAGACAGCATCTGCGTCTCTACCGATGCCGACGTTCCATGAACGCTGTGATATGAAGAATAGGGTCCAATGGGATGAGTCTCACTCTGCGAGGGAATCAGTGTCTGCTCCAGATGTATACACGGAATTGCCACCTCTCCATTGGCATCAATGGACATGGGGTCAGGTAGGGGCGGCTCTTGCCAGTCATAGGGCTGTAGCGGCGCGGTGTAATCCTGGAGATGATTAGGTGTGCCCAGAGAGGGTATCAATATCGGATCCAAGGCTGCCTGAGTACAAGAACCCTCAGCGTCAAGAAAATGATCTGAAAAGTCGTGCGGACGTACAGCGAAGTTCTCCGAGATTTGGAAGACGGTACCATTTGACGGTCTTGCCTGAATTCAAGCAGCATGAGCTCCGTCCTGGAAGAAACTAAAGGAATAAACGAATACCTGCGCGTAAAGATCTGGAATCATCTCAGAGAGCGACGACGGCGGCTCCATTGGCAAAATCTTCCGGTAGTTATCAGGTCAGATTGGATGAGTCCGAAAAGTCGATACGTACCGGAGGATGGTCCCAGCGGAAAACATCAGCGTCAAACGAATCTGGAGAAAGATAGGCCTGGGAGAATGGTAGGTCGCCGTGCTGTGTATCGAGGGAACGAGACAGTCACATACATTGCTGCTTGAGTCTGTGTCCATCGAGAAGGGAGAAAACCACTGTTGCTGCACAGAATCCGGCTCTCCAGTCTAAGTAGGACTCATGAGATAGACGACTCGTTCGTGTGTGACGTTACACATACCTGGTAAACTTCTGAACCTTCTACCTGAGACATCTGTGGCTGAGGAAGCAATGTCGACCGCTCAATTGACGGAAGCTGATAATTGTATCAGGTACAATGATCATAACTCACTGGGGACTCACCAGAGAATTATCCGTACGATGAGGATCATAATCCAACGAGTCCGAAGAAAGATAAGCCTACGGACATATGTAGGTCAATGTAACGCGCGTAAAGAGAGCAAGGCAAATACATACGGCAAAACTGGAGCTGTCTGACGAGAACAAAGGCAACAACTGCTGCTGTGAGTACTGTGGGTACTTTGCGCGGTCCGTCAGATGCATATTCATTCCATGAGATGTATACTGACCTGGCCATTCTCTGAACCTGCTCCTAGTGGCGTCCAGGACCGGTCGGTCGTCAGCTCAGATGGATGCTGATAGGACAGCTCGTTATGGCGTGCCAGATCATGATTTGGGTGATGGACATCAAACAGAGAAGAATATGTCTGGGAACAAACGTCAGTCGATGGGCCATATATGCAGGAAACAAGCAAGTGCGTACATCGTCGATGGAAAAGTTCGAAGCTTCGTCTGTCCAGGGTGAGGATGACCACTGCCATAGTGGAGGCGCAAGCTCTTCGTTCGAATGCTGTAACGCGTTAGAACGCAATCGTCCATGAAGGGTGTGCCATACCAGGTGGCCGACCTCTGTATACAATGCCGGTGGTTGTGGTAACGCCAGTGTTCCCTCGGTTGAAGCGCCGCTACTGGAATAGGTTTCGTCATCCATGTCTGACTAACAGCAGCGCCAGGTCGCGTCGTTCGTGGATGGGACACTCACATTCCGACTGGTAAATGAGACGCGGTTGTATCTCGTAGTGGCGCGACGTCGGTCAAGGTGTCGATTCGACGAGAGGGCGAATGATCATGGGAAATCATCGGTGAGTAAGAGGGCTGGCAAGTTAAGGAGTGAAGGACATGGCTGGGATTAAGTACCGTCGAACGAACATAAGCCAGAGAGAGTATCATACCCATTTGGGGCTCCTCTCTCCCATAAAAGGCTGCGATCCCAATTTAAACCCGCCAATCTCTGGAGAGCATGCCCGAGGAACGAATGCGGAGATCTGACACTTGAACTCTACTCGATTTGGCGCTCCTCCAAGGACTCCTTCTTTAGAAGGCACAACGGCACAACTCCCATCTGTAGCACTGCCAGGTCGACAACGATTATGAGGCTGTATGGGCATTCAAGCTGATCCGCCTTGACACGTACGTTAGTAGCTGTCCTTGTGCCCGCGATAGATTGCAGAGGCAATGGGTTTGTCCGTCCGCAACGCCGACATGTACGATGCGCGGTTCAGAACTGGTCAGAAATGTGTTTGATCACCGGCATACCTGTCCTCCGCTTTTTCCGCTTTGCATTCTTTCCGAGCGGGCTGCGAAAACAAACGGCTTTGAGCTGCTGTTGATTCTGTACTTCAGGCTCATCTGCTTTCTGCCAGGAGTACATATGTACTCCCATTTGCAAGTCTGCAATCTCGAAAGCGCTCCCAAAGGTCATCCTCCCAGGCCCATTCCGTAAACCAGGATCGAGGGTTTGATACTTCTTGCGTCGGTTTCTTGCCCGAGAGCCGTCATCCAATACAGATCTGTGCAACAACAAAGACCGTCAGGCTTTGAAAAGGTCGATTGGCGCGACAATTCGGGTGCATGAGCGAAACAATCGATAATCCGGGCTGTATCCTACCCCAAGACGCAGGTTCCACGCCTCCGGACATCATGGGTATTGCATTTCCGTCGTCTGCGCGCCTGAATTCAGATATGATTAGTCCAAAATTCGCAGGGAGAAAGAGACTCACTCTACCTCAGACGCCCCCCCCCCCCCCCCCTTTAACACGCTCCAGTTCATCAATACTTCCTCCCATTCTCCCGGCCTCCCCCCCCCCCCCCGTTTTTATGGTCTTGTTACGCTTTGCCGTCGTGCTTGCAAGCAAGAGCAATTCTCTCCTGCGTCCGTACAAGCCAGCGAAAACGCAAGCAATTGGAAACGCTTGATACACGCTTGAGCCGAACTGAGAGCGCGCATGATACTCTCAGCCTACCTAGCAGACAGTCATCTTTCCGCCATCTATGATCGTCCGTAGATGATAATGTTCATCGTCGCGGTGGCAATTTGAACGCCAGGAGTCCTCAGGAGTCCAGGACGATCCTCCCGTATGATAATGGGAATTGAGGGCCCATTCCAGGACCGTTATTTCCTCTAGTTGTCGCATTGCGCGCAGTCGTCACTATCCTAAGCAGAGGAGAAGGAGTATTTTGGGGTTGGATTTTATTTTTAATAGTAGCTTCGCAGTGTTGGTTGAGGACGGCGAATGGCAGATAGAACTTGAGTCTATGAAGCCCACTCAGAGCCCACTGCTCCCAGAATGTCAAGATCGTGTTCGAAATGGAGGATCTGCAGGCGCACCGCCGGTTTCTCTCTGGCACACTTGCGCGGGAGGGTCCCGAGTGAATATTGCCAGAGGAGCAAAGCGGGTCGCTGCCATCATGAGACCGTCTGAAGATGAAGCGCGTTATCACGGCAGGAAGTAGGGGGACGTATGAAGACGACGATATCGCTATTGTTTGTGGTGATGGCAGTGAGCAGAGTGTCGATCACTGTTGCCCTGCTTACTCTCCTCCCATCATGTCCCCTCCATTGCTCTCCTGCTCTTCAGACGCCTTATCCTTCATTTGGAGAAGGTATCTTTGCCTCGCGCCCACTACGACGGCCAGAACGGCGTCTCCTGGCTCGATTTCACGGAAAATAACCATCCGCGGGCATCGTGCCCCCATGCAGGTGCATTTGCCTTACTGCATTTGCCTTACTTGATAATATTACCGCTGCCTTACTTGACGATGGGACACCCGACCAGGCCAAGGCGGCGTCAAAAAACCCACAGGTTCTTGAACTATTTGAAGATGTTTCCTCGGCAAAGAACCCAAAGAACAAGGACGCATTGCCAACAGCGAAACCATCCGCATCGGCGCAGACTATGGTTGAGGATGAAGATGTATAGCTATCCGCCGTACATGCGTACAGAGGAGGCCAATGCGAGGCTGTCGTTGCTCATTCGCAAGGATGCCCCAGTCAAGTCTCCCGCCACAAAGGCGATGTCCAATCCCAGGCTGCCCTCGCCGACGTCGGCGGTCTACATGTGCTCGTTCACGCTCCCAAGGCCGTCCTCGGTGCGCTCTGGCAAAAACGGCGTATTTTCATGGTCAGCCGTAACCTTCTACGCCCGCGCCATCCTCTCTGGGTCCCTCAGTTCTACCTCTCCCACCGCCTCAGACGGACAGACAGTTGTATATCTTCCATCTCCGTGACGTCGTCTTTCCTGCCCACATCATCCAACTCTTATCTCTACTCCCGTCCCATGACTTGCCTACAGTCGTATGGTCGCCCCATCCGCCTTCCGCGCTCTTGACCCTTTCCAGCCTGAGAAACCAAGCCCATCGCGCCGCCGAGGCGCAATATCGTCCTTCCAGCGTTTTGGACACACCTGTGGGCCGCAAGATGTGAGGATAAGGAATGTGTTGGAGACTTCGCGGGCGAGGAGGGAGGGTACGAGGGATGGGGAGGGTGTGTTTCGGTGATGGGAACGTCCTAGGGCATGGAAGCGTTGAACGTTGAGGGGCAACAGTTCAACTTACTGATCGAATTTCTATCCTTCGTTCCTCGCCCACGGTAAGTCCCATTCGTGACGGTTTGATTTTTAACGTCTCATCGCATTCCCAACCTCTAGTAAACTTCTATGGACTCTCGTTGCGTAGTATCCTCATGTTATATAGCTACATACACTGTGCTACATCTCAGTACAGTAGAATTGGGTGTAACTACGCGTGTTCAGACCTATCAAGCTCGAGAATTAATCCGACCAAGTAATAGTGTGATGTCCGCTCGGAAGCCTGAACACCAGCTGACGTTCGCGTAGAGATGACTTGGACGAGTCCAACTTGACCTTCTTCGCCGGTGGCTCGTCATCCCCTTCCGCATCTGCCTGTATATGTGCCATCTCCTTTCCTTTGCCCTTTTTACGAAACCCGATCCCCGACAACGCCATATACACCTGCCGCATATGCGGCGCAGTCATGTCTTCGACGCCCTTCCGGGTGTACCCTGTCGCCCCGGGAAGGGGCACGCCTTCCGGCCATCCCTCGAGCTCGAGTTTGTGTTCACGAAGGGTGGAGGGTAGCGTTGACCATGGTAATTGGGGCTTGCCAAAGTTCTTGTATTGGAGTCGGACGTCGTGTCGTTCTGGAGATTCTCTTCAATCACGTTCGGATACGTGGGGTGAGAGGAAGATAACATACCCAAGAGGTTCACGATGTGGTCTTTGATCGCGGGGATCATGACACGTTTCGATACGTTGTTGGATGTCAGTGTGCGCCGTTCTGTGGTTCCGTGGGTCGAAGGTCCATCCTGAATGAGCTCAGCGTCTATCTCGAAGATCGAGCTCAGAATGCTCACCTCAGCGTTGGCGTTTGATTCGCTTGAGAGCGCCTTCGCTACAGCTGGTGCTTGCCGGCACAATGTCACAGGACCTGAAGTGTTGGTGTGAGAGTCAGATGTTTGCGTAGCCGCCAATGCTGCCATCGCCGACGTAGTGTAATTGCTGGAGTTGTTGGGCCATACATCGATTCCGCCTGTTGGAGTTCCTTCCTAACTTTACAGTCACTCTATGTGCCAAAGATGGAACACATTAACATTACCTCTGCGTTCATGTCCATCGACACCACGTCGGGCAAATCCAATGATAGTGCATGGTCCGCGGAAGGGTTTGATGTTACCGCCGGCAGAGGCACTCTTGATGTCGTCGACGGCATCATTGTGTGAACGAACTCGAAAGGTGTAGGCGGTTCACTCCGATACGCAAGAACGGTCGTGGTAGGTCTCGTCTGCTCTTCAGTCAGTTGATATCACACTGTTCGAAAACAGGATCATTGCCTCTTCGTTGATGTTTCCCGATAGAGGCTCAATTGCGGTCGATAGCAAAGACATCTGAACAGAAGACGCGTGAAACTGCGAGTATCGACGCAAAGAGACTGGTCACCATACCGTAGCCTCTGGGTTCATCCGACGCCCGAGATCGAGGTTGGGAGACGGCGTCGATGGCCTGACTCGGAGTGAATCCTTGTGTTAAGTCAATTTTGACGGAGCGCGCGAAGAGTTTAGGTTGCGAACGCTTACCGGAAAATATTCCGTGTACTGAGTATTACTCCTGAACCGTTCGTAGGACTATGAACAAACGTCATCGAATGAATATGCACAGGCGGAACGCGTACCTCATTGTTTGCATGTTGGTCACCGAATGAAGATGGTGACGAAGCGCCAGGCTCTGCGACCAGGTCCTGGTCATTGTCAGATATAGCAGTATCTGTTTGGGAATGTACACACCATGTGAACGGTCTCTGGGTCGACGGGTAGCGGTGCCAAGGATTGAGCCTTCCAGCCGCATCTACCTGGGATTGCTTGACAGAACTCGACAACAAGGGATTTGTCGGGGTAAACAAGTTGATACGCGATAGCCAAGAATTCTTTGTGAATATCTTCAATCCAGTCCCATCCCCAGTCACGGCATTGGTGACACCTGGTGGCAGCAATGAACTCTACTGCGGCCTCTGTTGTTAAGGGAATGACATCGGCAGAGTACATCAAATCACCCATGTCGTCCCAAAGAGACGACCATTTCCACCAGTGAAACGGGTTGCACTCGAGCTCAGCGAGGATGAGCAGATACATAGTGCAAATCCAGATCCCAGGGTGCGCCAGCAGATGAATGCTTTCTTCAGCGATACGGAAAGGAACTTCGCCAGTTGGCTCCGATTCAGAGATATGTGCTAGAGCAAGATCAGCAGCCCGCCATCGCGAGGATGACAGAGACACGACCGTCCTGCGCAGAAGCGCAGAAAAATTATTGACCCGCGGCAACTAGAAATTGTCAGGCTTCCAATGGTGGACTCTCAAAAAAGGAATTCTTGCGTAGTCAAGAACAGATGATGCCCGTCCTTGTACGAAGGCAGTGAGCCGTTGTTTCTCGGGGCGGGAGACGTCATGTACCGCATGTCCCAAGACGAGGTCCCATAGCGCGCGGATGAGCAAGATACCAAGCGACGGAGTATGTTGAGGCAAAACCCTTGGGACGTATACTGCGCGGTATTGATCTTTCCTATGTACTCGAGTCAGTACTTGCAAGATAGAGGTGTTCAAATACCAACAAACTGCTACAACGAGGACACTCATCGGTGTAGAGGTGGACATCAGTCAGGTCGACGAAACGGTCTGCCTGCGATAGGAAATGTTGGACGCAATACCAGTCTCGGTACTTCCGAGGGTTTTTGATGGGGCAAGGGTGACGATGACCGGTTTCCTCGAGGTGTTTCAAGAAGTGTGAAGAAGCCCTCTCCCCGGCGTCGTATTCGTATTGGTCCATGAATCCGAAGTCTTCAGTCAAGTCGCGAAATGCTGCCAATGCGTCGTCAAACCACCACCGACCCCAGTCTGAGAGTCCCAGGGACTCGCGAGCATCCCGGACCGCAGGGGACATGATTATCAACCACGCTATGACACGCACGCGCAGTGCAAAGGATTGACGTGCAAGCATGGTCTGACAACGAGTGCGAGAGAATAGTGGGCAGTGGTCTTCCTCAATCGCGTGTCCTTGGAAGTGCTCAGTAAGCGCCTCGAGGCTTGGATGCGTCCATCTGCGCATCATCAACTCTTCAAACGGTCCATACGCTTCGAGTCTACCCTCATCCTCCGGCACCCATAGCCGTGTTATTTCATCCTCTAAAACACGTTGGAGGGTGGGTTTCACGAAGTCAAGCGGCGACGTCATGGAGTGTGCTAAGCATTCCTCCACGATTATTGCCGTGAAAGCTAGTCGATAGTGACATCCAGATGTCCGCGCGGTATTTCGAGAGCCAGATGTTTCCAGCAGTGACGCTTCCGGCGGTGCGTCACCTCGACTGGGTGGCTGTTCGAGCGAACTCATCAGCTGGTGGGGAGAGTGGGCGCTTCGACTGAGGATGGGGCGTAGATGTGGATGTTGGAATTGAAGGAGGTCTCTGTGATATAAGCGCCGTAATATGAATACACCGCTTCCTAGTTTGGCGCCCCACCCTACTCCGTAAAGGGTCTTCATCTCAGCCACCGCAACGTGAGTACAGGAGCCGAGAATAGAACGATTGACTTGTAGTATCGATTGAACTGCCCGGGATCGCCTTGCTTGCGAGTTGCGCGTATGGCGTCTCCGTGGTGCACAGTCCCCAATCTTGAAGGCGTTGTAGATTTCGTAAACAGGTCCTGGCTTGATGGTGCCCAGAAAGCCTGTGTTCATCGATTGAGAATACTCGGAGGAGAGTGGGAAGATGTATCCGGGGGTCATGGACTCCTGGTTGGTGGGGTAATTCGGGATACTGGTAGCGGATTCGTAGACGGCACATTTCTTTATTTTTCTTGATGTCGAATTGGTTTCGGTGAGACGAAGCAAGAGTGGAGGACGCGAGGAGGGCAGGGTATCCGAGACAAGAAGATGGAAACATTTTTATTTTCGGAATGTCGTTAACGAACATCATTGGCGGCTGTCGTCTGCGCATCTGAAAGGGATACAATCAACAAGATTGATACGGAAGTCAACAGAAAAAGATGCGTGAATCAAGGAACTCACATCGTAACACCACCCTCAAACACGCTCTCCATACCCCACCGTCCGTCCGCTTCCGCTTCCACCTCCAATTCTTCCATCGTACTCTCAGTCAAGAATGCTCTTGTTGAGCTTGGTCTTCGTGCTAACAGCATGGTGTTGCTCTTAGCTCTCCTGCGCTCCTGCAGACACGCTTGCCCGTTATGTAGCAATTACCCTTGGCAGAACTGTACGAACTTGGGGGTGTGGTTGTGGTGGGAATACATGCTTGACGTGCTGAGTAGCGGTTGCGGAGGCATCGGAAGACGTAGGGTGTGGGGCAGGCGCGCCGAGATAAACGGTGGCGAAAAGCCAACACGACCAATCGCAGTCAGCTCATAAGAGGTCACGTAGCAGAAACAAGCGAGACGAGGCCCGAGGCCCGAAGCCATCCGAGTTCAAGGGCTGTATATCCTATTGTTGACTGGTCTCGTTTGTGAGATGTAAGAAGATAGTCGTTCTTACCATTACTTGTTGGCGCGCGCTGGCGTTCAGAATGACAGGCCATTTGCTGGTCAAGCATTAGCACCATGCACAGTAAGATGATTCGCTGCAAGGTACTACCGTATCGTCTTACCCTCGTACCCTATGCTCTTTGGTATTGGCGGTACATCGAGTCAGTGGAGGTTGCGCCAGCTGCTCGGTCCTGGGGTCAAGTCTTCCTGTGATTAGCCCACATCCTGGTTCGTAGAGTTCCAGCGAGTTGCCGACGGGCTACTTTGGTTGTTGGTGTCGTGATGGTTGGGAACAAAGGTTACCGATCGCGATGATTCTTCCCTTGCTCAGCGCTCAGCTCCCATCGTCTTCATGTCTTCTACTGCCCGTCTTGCTCCCTGGCCGCACTTTTTTACTCATCCCGAATCAGAAAGACTCAATTGCCCCCATGGCACCCCGATCCATCGAACGCGTCGCTCAGCCCAATCCCTTCTAAAATCCTCACAGAGTCTACAAGCGCCGTATGTACTGTAGCGCTCATCCCAACTGCTGATGTGACGCCCTTCAGTGCTGTCTTGCTCTCCATCCGGCTTATCGTCCCCTTGTGGGAATCCTGCCCTTGTGCAAGTCTACTCCTCCTTGTTTGCGATCTGACTGTCTGTAGCGCACCACGTCCACTCTCCACCCAAATCCAAATCCAAGCATGCCGCCGCGTAAGCTGCCGCACTCGCCGGGCTCCACCACCTGGCAGTGCTCTCGTCGTAATAATATCGTCAACACGCCGCGCCCAGGCTCTCCTCGGGTCAATCTTCGCTCTCGCCCAACTCCCTGCCGTACGCAAAGAAACCGCAATCACAGCTGCGGTCACTCCTCTTTATGGAGAGCCTGTATTATCCTGTCCCGGTGAGGAAGAGCGACACGGAGGAGACAAGGTATATGAGTGCGGTGAAGCCTGTCTCCACGGGGAGGAGAACACGTCTAGGATCCCGAGGACGACTAGGTTGTCCACCGTACCCATGGCTCAGGCATCTACCACACGCACTTGGTAGCCAACTTCCAGCCGCCTTCCACTGGTGCTGCTTAGTACGTCCTCGGTGCACTCCAACAATCGAGCGTTCTTCTTCGCCAGCACACGTCTCCCATTCCAATCTCTCCTCCGTCTATCAACACGCCCATTTCGCCCAGCTCCGTGATGTCGTCCTCTCCGCCTACTTTTTGATACTCTTCTTCTTCCTCACCTACTTGCCTCCGGCCATATCGACGTCCATTTTTCTGCCACGCTCTCCACCTCCAGCATCTCGACCTTACTCAGATTAGACACCCAGCCTAGGCGCAACATTGTCCACTCGCCATTCTAGAAACTTTTGCTGGGCTGCGGGCGGGAGTACTTCGATGATGGGTTCCGGGGCTTGGAAGTGAGATGCATCAGTGGAAGGTTTTTTCGTTCGTAATGCTGGAGTATCCATCCATTCTGAAAGGAGGAGAAATCGTAATATCTTTCGCATTGCCAACCTATAGTGAAATCTTCCGGACTCTCGTCCAGCAACTTTGTTATCATGATACCTAGCTACATACACCTAACTTGAAATTACAGACCATACATTGTTTCCGTTGAGAAGAAACGCGTCAATGTTTGGTGAACTTGAACGCGACCGTCTGGATCTGATGAAGAGGTATCTTCTCCGTCGAGTTTGCTACAGTCTTAGCCTTCTTCGCCGGTGGGCGGTCCTCCTCCCCTGAGTCCTGGCTCCTGGCTTTCTCTTTTCCTTTTCCTTTGTGCCGAGCGCGGAGCCCAATCCCGGGCAGGGCCATATACACCCGGCGCATATCTTCCGCACTGAGGTTGTCGATTCCTTTGGGGTTGTATTTTAACGAACCGGGGGGGAGCACGTCTTCGGGCCATCCCTCGAGCTCGAGGTTCTGCTCATGAAGTGTAGGCAGCAATGTCGCCCATGGAAGTTTGGGCTTTCCGAGATTTGTAAATTGGAGGGGGACATCGTGATCCACTAGATTCAATTATAATCATTCGCGTTCGAATGGGAAGAAGGACGTATTCCATCGCTCACCTAAGAGGCTCATGAAGTGCTCCTTGATGGCGGGAATCAGGGTACTCTTTGTAAATTTGCGGATCGTGGGCTCTTTGGAAACGCCAGTGGTGGAAGGTCCCGCCTGCAGTGGACTCAGCTCATGACCGTCATGGATAGAAAGCGGTACCAGTACCTCTCCGTTCCTGTCGCCCAGTATTGGGTCAGGTAAGGCATGTGCCATCGATGGCGCACGGTCCATTGCTACCAGAGACAGCCCAGCTCTGGAAGCTGACGGTAACGTTTCTTGAACGCTATTAGAAGGTATGTATGCCGTGACACTGAGAGAATGCTCCGCCTACAGTGACTCGGAGTCAGTATCTCGTAGTCCAGGCATCTTTGAACTAGGGTTGGAACTTGACATACCATGAGATCTTCAGAGCGTCCGTTGTAGAGTCCTGTCATGGATTCCTGTATCTCCACAAACTGAGCCTTTCTGGAAGGAGTGAAGGAGATGCCAAGCACCTGCGTTGGGTCGAAAGAATAGGCATCTATACAGGGAGGCGCCGTTGGCGGCGCGGAAGACAGAACCTAGGGGCAATATATCAGCAAACCAAGAACAAAAGGTGAAGATCGCCTGGGCATACCGGTTGAGGATTGCTCAGCTGAAGAGCATTATGACTAGACGTATTCAAATGATAATAGCCCTATGAGGACACCTGAGTCGATAGAACATGTACATGCAGAGTGAAGTCAGCACATACTTCATTGATGGGATGATACGAGTCATCCTGGGATGAAAAGGAATACAATGGCTGCGTCTGTAAAGCCTCAGGTTCCGCGGTTGGAGCCTAGCAAGGATCAGGAGACCAGTTGCTGAATAGAGAGTTCACTGACCGAACAATCGACTGCTGAATCTGATGGAGACGGTGAACGACTGACTGAAGATCGAGGCTCATCCTCTGCGCAGGCGCGGCAGCTATCAGCAGGAGGGACTGATCGACCAAACTCGACAGCAACTGATTTGGCGGGGTAGAGGATATGATACGCAATAGCGTATAGCGTTTTGACATCATGGTCGACATACCTCCACCCCCACTCGGTGCACCGGTGACCTGCGGCTTTGATGGTTGCGACGAGTGTTTCTGCTTCTGGTGACGAACAACCAATAGGCACAGTCAAAAACATCCTCTCGTCCAATGTAGACAAACGCCCTCCAGCAAAGAGGTCAATCTCGAGCTCCGCAAGCATGAGCAGATACATGGTCATGATCCAAACTCCAGGATAATGAAGGCGATGGTCACATTTTTGTAGACTTTGCCATGATGCTTGCCCTATGCTTCGTCCCCAAGCATGTTCAGTAGCTAGCCATTCCGACGATGAAAGAGTTGGGATGGCCCATCGTATCGAGAAAGAGAACTCGCTGACCCATGGCTGGACGTATAGGTGCTGCTCGTCAGCTTGAACTTTGAATTCGGGGAACAAAGGAACTGTGAGAAAGATCGCGGGAAATGTGTGGCATGTCTGTCCTAGTAAGAAGCACCGCCATTGTTCATAGTCGTTGCCGTAGACTGGAGGTGACATGTCAGAAAATATGGATACCCATATTGCTCGAATCACGACAATGGGAACCGAGGGGATGCGTTGAGGAGGTGCAGCTGATCCCATGTAATCATCAGTCTTGCGGCTAAACACTGGAATCAGCATATTCGAACAGAAAGACAATTAGACACCAACAGGCTGTCGCAGCGAGGACATTTGTCCGTTCCCCCAATGTGGACATTGACCAGATTGAGGCGCCGATTTACCTGCGACAGAAAATACTGGACACAAAGCCATTCTGTATAAGTATCTCGTAGGAGGGCAGGATGATGGTGACCTGAAATTGCAAGAAGTTTTGGAAGATCTGAGCGAAAAATGTTCCCCATCTCGACTTCAGCTTCGTCCAAACGCAATACCGACAAGTCGTACAGGCGGCTGAATGAAGACACTGCACTTGAAAAACTCCATTGGCCCCAGTCTGAAAGCCCTAGATTTTTGCGAGCATGCCGAACCGCAGGCGACATCATTATCAGCCAGGCTATGACATGCACGCGCAAAGAAAAAGACGAGTGTGCAAGCATGGCGCAACAGTGAGATCGAGAGGGCAGAGGACAGTAGTCCTTCTCGTTCTCATGCCCTTCGAAAAGTCCAGAGAGCGCCTCGCGGTATTCCTCCACAAACCACCACGTTCTCCTGGATCTCCACGGCGACTCCAAGTCCTGCCACTGGAAAGTCTTTTCTCCGAGTCTTTCTTCGTCACCTGGCGCCCATAACCATGTCGTTCCCTCCTTCAGAAGATGCTGATGTGCGGAGACAAGAGATTTGCGAGGTGCAAAATCCGGTAGCCAGAGCTCGACCGCATCTCTCATGAAGCGTAGTCGGTTGATACGGCCATGTATCAATGCCGTAGTTTGGGATCCAGAGGCTTCCGGCGCGACACCGGCATCGGAGATGTCATCCCAACGTGGTGGCGATTCAAGCGAGTTCATCGGCTGGGAGGATGATATACCGGGGAATGGGGCAGACTTAGGTGAAGGAGAGTGCTGAGATATAAGTACTGTGAGATAAACACGCCCAAAAGTCGCACAGCGTGATGCTCACCAAATTTGGCGTTCATCTGAATATTATCTTGTCTTTCCAAGAAAGGTCCTAATCTTATGATCTGTCACTGACACACCATTGAGTACTGGGTAACGTTCCACATAGAGTGCCAGCAATGATCGTGGACCCCGTACGTTACCTAGCTGTACATGGTCCCGTGGCAGCCGCTCCCGAGGCGATGCACCATACATATGCAGTCTGACATCCGGAAAGGCGATGAGCGATACTATCCAAGAGGTGTCTTGAATCTTGATCGGGGAGTCGGCGGCTTCTAGCTGTATCTCCGTCTCCTCCTTCAATCGCGCTGGATTATTTCTGAAGGCATTTGCTTCCAGCATAATGGAGCCTGATGATTTCTACATGAGTTCTTGGAGCCGTAGTTAGAAAACATCTGGGTGGACAGCGAGCCAAGCTTGTGGTGTCGAGTCCGCCAACTTGAAGGCAGATGTGAGCAATGCCCAAGCTTAAGGTCGAGAGGGTACTGTATGATTGACTACATTTGTCGTTCTGAGTTCGAGGAATAGGTATATGACATACTGATGGGGCAGCTTCTATCGACGCCAAAGATGGCCATCTAATGACTGTCAGGGTTACATATATGACTAGCAGTAAAGACTGGCAGTCCTTCGGGCAAAGCTTTTCGCAGGACACGGTCCTTCAAAACGGATATACGAGCGAAAAGATCAAACAGATAATTTGGACGCCTGTAAACATCTGGATTCCTACCACCCAAAGATCAGATCCGACACCTGCCCAAGAACCCCCTTGCTCGGGCTGTCAGCCGCACCAGGAGCGACCACAGGCGCCTTCACAGGTGTCCTGACACTTGATGCAGCAGGCCTAAAGACGCCAGTGCTCGGTGCCAAGCGAATAGGCGTTCCCACATTGCTGGGCGCGTCCACCTCCATATCCTCGTCCCTCATCATAGGAGAATGACTGCCCCCACCCACACCAGAGAACATCGACGTTCCCGAAGACGTAGGCGGCGACACGCCTAACAATGGGTTCGGCGTCAACTGATTCTCCGCCCACTTGACCCCGATCATCCACCCTCCGCCGCCGCCGCCTCCCCGGAGGACTTCACCGTTTTTGCGCAGCGCGCGTACGGCGTCTCCGTGGTGCACATAGCCGATCTTGAAGGCGTTGGAGACGTCGTAAACAGGTTCTGGCTTGGTTGTGCCCAAAGAGCCTGTGTTGGTCGATTGCGAATACTCTGAGGAGAGTGAGAGGAAGAATTCGAGGGTGATGGAGTATTTGTCGGCGGGGTAGCCGTAGACTACGATGTACGCTGGGTCGTTTGTGGGGGCTGGTTGTTGTTTTTGTTGCTGTGATTGATTCCGGTGAGATGAAGCGAGGGTAGATGAGGCAAGAAGAGAAGAGTACGCGAGGCGGGATGACGAGGAAGGTAGTTCGTTGGGAATGTCGTTGACCGACATCATGGGTGGTGCATCTTCGTCGTCTGCGCGTCTGGAATGAAGATAATCAACATAATTGGCAGAGAATAAGAAGCAAGAAATAATGAACTTACCCAGAGACGCCACCCTCAAACATGCTCTCCATACCCCATCGTCCGCTTCCTCTTCCACCTCCAATTCTCCCATCATCCTCTCCGCCATAAACCATGCTTTTGTTAAGCTTCGCCTTCGTGCTAACGACCGGCAGTGGCTCTTCGCTCTCCTGTGCGCCTGCGGACACGCTCGCACCCATCATGTAGCCACTCTGGTATCCCTTGGCCGAACTGAACGATGAATTGAGAGTGTTCGCTGTGGTGGAGGTGTACATGTTTGACGTGCTGCTGTTGTGGGAGAATGGTGTGGCGGTAGTGGAGGAATTGAAGGAGGAGGACGTAGGGTGCGAGGTAGACGTCGAGAGAAGTGGCGACGAGGAGGGCATCCCTGCTACTGAGAAGCCAAGGGAAGGCTGGTGTCCGTGTCCATGGGTGGATTGGTACATTTTCGGTGCCGAGCGTTAGAATGGAGTATGGCGTAATCTTCTACTATAAAGGTAGAAGGCTCTGGGTTTGGCAGGGGAGGCAAGGATAGAGTGGCTCGATGGTCGTGGTGCAAGGGCAGGCCAGAGAACTTCAAGAGAAGCAAACAACGCGTAAACAAGTGGATTTGGAAGGACGTTCCCACGCGCGGTTGTTTCCTTTGTGCCACATGCACTTCTCAGACGTTCATTCCTTGCATAGATGGTAAGGTCAGGATTGCCTGGATCGACTTGGTCCCGCTCTACCTACAAGGCCTTTTTAATTTCTTTCCCGACTGAGAGCAGAATGAGCCACCACTGACATGTTGCGCGTTTCCTTCTTCCTATCACTACAAGTTCTCTTTGCCTCTCCAACGCGGTGACTCTTCTCCAGCCACCGCTAGCGAGAGCCATATCTAATTGGCGCCATTTGCAAGAGAAAGCTGAGCGCTATGCTCCAGGAGGGAACCGGCCGACTAGCGCTGGACAGTACGAGATCGTAGACCTCAAAAATGCGTCACTTTTATAAACATGATAGGTCAGACTTCCTTCGCCTGTGAGGACCATTGTGAATTTTTGGTAGATGAGCTCTCGTCACTCGGAGAGCAGCTTGAGGTCCAGGCTCTGGAACGTTTGCGCGTCAACCACCCTGCCAGTGGGCTTGCAGCACTACATACTCAGCCTTCTCGATCAGTTCACGGTTACATGTCCATACGGATCTCACACCTGTGTCGTGGCCAAGCTGTTGGGAATTAGCCTCATTGAAATACAAGCTTCCAGACTCCCTGACGATGCCATACCTGGATTCATCATGAAACGGCGTGTTGCCCGGGACGTCCTTTCACATTCCATTTCTGTCAGAACTGGGCGCTATGGTCATATGGTACACCGTGTGACACAGCTGCCTATCGCGCTATCCTGGTTCACTACAGGTCCTTTCTTCAGTACAGCCATGGGTTCAGCTTCGTCTCGTCCAGTATCCAGCGTCTCTCATCCCGAGGAGACCAACGAGAAGCGCTCAATCGACGGTCTCGCCGCATCTTTCCAGTCAGTCGCCATCCGCGACGCTGCATCTACTTATGGCTCTCTGTCGCTATCCAACGTTCGCGACTGGGAAGCGGCCGTCGCGGAAGACCCCAGGACACAGCTTGCTCGTACAACCCTGTGCCACTCCGACATTAGGTCCGCCCTCATTTCCCGCCAGTCAGTCATCGCTGATACCCACATTTTCAACCATGAAATCGACTTCAAGACCGCTCCTATCACCAACCAGGCGTCCAGTGGCCGCTGCTGGCTCTTTGCCACTACTAACGTCTTGCGCTATGAGATCATGAAGAAGCTCAAGCTCGAGAAATTCCAATTGTCCCAAGTACGTACGAATACCCTTGTGCAGACGCCGGACCACGGTCATGTAACTGATCTCGTGGCGTAGTCATACCTCTTCTTCTGGGACAAGTTGAACAAGTCCAACTACTACCTTGAGCTGTCCCTTCAACTCGCTGACCGCCCCCTTGATGATCGCTTGGTCTCTCACTTGGCCGGGGATCTCATCAGCGATGCTGGGCAGTGGGACATGGTTGTAAATCTCGTCGAGACTTATGGTGTCGTTCCCCAGGACGTTTATCCCGAATCGACCCATTCTTCCTTGTCCGGCCCTCTAAACACTCTCCTGAAGACCAAGCTTCGCGAGGATGCTTTGATTTTGCGCGACCTTTCGGATTCCCTCAAGGCGAAAGGACTTGGTCCCGGCGCCATGATCACTATCCTGCGCTCTAAGAAGGAACGCCTCATGAAGGAGATTTACACCATCATGACCGCTACTCTTGGCGTTCCACCTATGCCTGACAGTAAGTTCGTTTGGGAATATTACGATGTTGACGGCAAGGTTGGACAATTCAATGGCACCGCTACCGACTTCTTCAAGCAATATGCTTCCAAGCCTTACAGCGTAGGTGAAATTCTCCTATGACAGACTTTGCTGTAAATTGAATGATAAATCGTCTTAGCCCAAGGATTCTTTCTCTCTCATCAATGATCCCCGTAATGCGTACTCCAAACTGTATACGGTGGACAAGCTTGGAAACATCTGGGGCGGCAGACCCGTTATGTGTGAGTTCAGCCGATGTTGACTTTGTTTTCCCCGTTGAGGTTTTTTGGCAGATGTTAACACTGAAATCGAGAACATGAAGGCCGCGGTCGTAAAAGTAGGTGTCAACGTTAACACATTCACACCACTGCCGCTTACATATGTGCGTCGCAGATGATCAAGGCTGGCGTCCCGGTGTTCTTTGGATGTGATGTTGGCCAATTCTCGGATAGAGTCACCGGCGCCATGGACCCTGCTCTCTTCAAGTACGAGGTGATGAATGTCATCTTCCTTTCCGCTCGATATTGACGTGCTCCCGAAAGACGGCGTTCGACATTGAGCTTGGACTTACTAAGGCCCAGCGTTTGCAAGTCGGCGAGTCGATGATGACTCATGCCATGGTTATCTCCGGTGTACATCTAGACGATGACGGAAAGCCTGCGAGATACAAAGTCGAGAACTCTGAAGGAGACGCGTTCGGCCACAAAGGTTACTATATGATGACCGATGCGTGGTTCGAAGAGTTAGTCATTCCTCTAGACATCATGAGGCTACTATCTATCTCACCGCGCTCTCAGATTCGTATACCAGGTTGTCGTACCCCGCGCTCTTGCTCCCAAAGAGCTTGTCCGAGTTTATGATGGTGGCAACGCCCATGTACTATTCCCTCCCTGGGATCCTATGGTAAGAATATGACTGTGGCATACGAGCGGATACTTGATACATCTCATATAGGGCGCTCTGGCTTAAGGATTAGCATCTTCCTACCTAATTGTATCTGTAGGCCCGTGGAACATGTTTTGCGCTTCATCCTTGAAATCACACTGTTGAACCGGTTGGCTTATCATGCGATGTTCGCATCGAGTACTGCGTGATATGAGGACATCCGACAGGATTACTAGCTCCCACAGGGCCGAAATGGGAGTGCTGTCACTCTTGTATCCTGGGGTGCCTCCCGCCGACGCAAAAGAGTTGAGCGGGAAGGTATCTCGTAACTCTATTCCGGTACACTTCACTGTCAAATTGACTGGATACGCACAGTATGTGGTTCCTTGGAAGTTGGGCGCGCGTGTACATCCCGGCAACCCGCCATCTGACAATCAGAAGCTATAGGAAGCGCTTTGGGCGTTCTTGGAGGTGCAGGTGAAGGATGTTGCTTGTGGTCAATGAGCGCACCGTTGTGTCGGATACTATTATCTCGCCTCGAGAGCATCTTATAGGAATTTGTAAATGACATGCTCGTATGCTTCGCAAGTGGAAGTTTAAAATTGTCCTTTTTTATTGGGTTTTATGTATTATTGCTATCAAGTAAGTAACGACCGATGTAACCTCAAGCTCATCAAAGCGTCAATAAGTAGGGCATAGACTATTGAGAAGATGAAGCAGCGCGTCTAGAAGCCGCCAAGACACCCATCCAAACCAGGCTCACGAAAAGATTCGCAACTCCTCTGTGCACGCTTGAAGCATGACTTCTTCGCGGCATGATGAGGGTGACGGTTCCCGCCTCGAGGTCTCGGGCGACCATAGGGAAGTAAAGCATGGTGTAGCTCCTCCTGCATCGAGCTCGGACCTGGGACGTGTGGGGATATAGGGGACTGCGGGGATCCACACTCGTCAGAGTCGTCAGAGCACTCTGAGAATGAAAGATCGGGTATGGCGTCGTCGGTGAGAGGCTCGGGCTGGCAAGCCTCGTATGCGCGAGGATGAAAGTAGCTCCCTTTCACGCCCGATCCGGAGGATCGCACGAGGTTTGGTGACGGGGCATGGTACATCCGCCCGCCGCGTTCTGGCAGGGCGCAGGAGTTGGGCGAAACGGCGATGGGGGCGCGGTCGTATGTGTTCGGGGAGTGAGTGGTGACGGTGGAGGACAAGGACGGAGTGGGCGGGAAGTGGACGTGCGGGGAGAATAGTGGCGGGTATGGGTGTATTGGGTGCGGCGAGGGAAGGGATTTGAGGATGGGCCGAGGCGGAGGCATCATTGAGACAGGCTGCTGAGAGCAGCAGTGTCCAACGCGGGTCTGCCCCGAGGAAGAGTTGCCTTCGGAGGCGTCACTGGGTCGAGGCAGAGGTCTAGTGTTGGAGATTTACAATCGGCGTGGCTTTCCCAGCAAGCAAACACCACTTTATATAGAGGAATGACGGGTTAACGGTGATTGGAGCAGATCCATGAGGAGAGCACTCAACGATGATAAGGCACCCACAGGCGTTGGTGGTGGTCCCAAGCTAAAGCCTAGATTCAACACGCAGTATTCCTTCATCGCTTTATGTTGTGGAGCGAGCGGAGAAAGATGTCGGGAGCAATGGCACGTCAAACACAACCAAGCAGTGCAGCTATAGCGTGAAATCATGTCGTAGAGCTGAGGGCCAGTGAGCTCCAGTGAGGCTGCGGAACAAGTAGGATGCGGAGGAGAGAGGATCACAGAGTCATTGCATCATTTCGTCAAGGTGTCAAGTCAGGCAGTATACGTAACCCTGAAACTCTAAAGTGATGATTGATACGAGTTCAAGGTGTACTTGGCGCTGTCCCGCATCATAAAGCGAGTTGCAAAACAACATTCAACGATAAGACGTCCAGCGCCGAATTATTGAGTATTCTACATGGCAAGGAATTTGTCAAATCATAGAAATACAGGAAGTACATAAATGCGCAAGTCCGATTCGCATCAGGTTCAGCTGACAGAGTCGGAATACGAGACCAGCTCATATGCGTTGTCCATCGTAAGGACAGCAGTGAAAGATGGGAAATTAGCCAAAGGATCAACAGCATCTGGTGACTTGACCATCGATAACTGCTCCTCCACATTCGACGCGTGATTGCGACCTGGCGCAGATTTTCTGGACGGAATCCCCGGGGACCACAGATTGCCATCCTTGGTCGAAAATGCGAAGTTCGGAACATCTACGCTGATGGTGGGCGATCTTGCACGCGCGTCATGTTGATCCGAGTATAAGGAGACTGCATTCCAGAATGCATCAGCGAGCGAAGTCGGTGGTCCGAAAGTCATCTGCGCAAGCGGGGAAGAGACGGGTTTGCGCGTCGCCGCTGCCTGGAAAGACCTGCGCTTGGAGGCGGTACCGTCTACGGTGCTACTGCGCTGTGGTCGCGCCGCTGCCGGTCCTTCGCGATCTCCACTTCCATCATCCCACTTCTGTGATAATGCTGCCGCAGTGGGGTATGGCGAACGTGGGTATGAGTGCAACGCCTTCCCCAGCTCCTTTGGAGATCTCTCTGAGTATCCCAGCCTGATGTTCTCCTTATCGACCCCAATCTCCTTCCGCGGTGTAGGCGAGGGAACAAAAGATAGCACGGGTTGCGGAGTCATGATAGAAGAGGAAGACAATGGTGATTGTGGATTCACACCCACGAAGCTTCCCGTGCTAGGGTCATAAACCCTTCCACCGCGTTCAGGCATCTCAAGCGGGTTAGGCGAGACGCTTATAGCGGCCCGGTCGTATGAGCCTGGCGAGTGAGTGGCGAATGTGGATATGAGAGACGCCGATGGAGGAAAGTGGACGTGGGGAGACCTGGGGCCGAGGGTCTGCGAGATAATCACCCTCCCGTTGAGCGAGTAAGGGTTTGGAGCTAGGTGAAGTGGGGGCGGCCGCTTTTGCTCCCTGCCTTTGAGAATGGACTTCGGTTTTGGGTTTCCGCCGCCGTGGGGTAGGTACTTTGGCACCGCGGACCGGAGGATGTCCTGGGCCTTGTTCATGGCAAAATGGATACACGATAGCGATTGGTCGTGTAGGAGGGTCGTAAAGTCGTGCTCCTCGCCAGCAAGGACTAGAGATGGATGTTTGAGGGAAGGGAAGTCAGAGAATGAAACAGTAGCAAAGAGGAGGAATATGAAGGCGTACGGTTGAGTTTAAAGGAATGGGAGTGTTCGTAAGCTTGGGATTCTGATGACGATGAGGATGAGTGGGGGTCAAAGTGTGGTATATATAACGAATGCAGAGCACAATGGAGCGAAGTCGCCATAGCGCGTAGATCTGGTAACGCCAGCACATCCACTCGCTAATACCGAGGCTGTGGCAAGGACTCATTCCACTATTTTCCGTCGTCAGTTGCAGCGCGTTGCCAGATTGGTGTTTGCGCAGTTCATTTCATCTAGGGAATGCGTCTTTAGCAGGAACTATTGTTCTGAGGTGCAGCATTCCTGAGACAATTCAAACAGCGACTAAAGTCTACTTAGCTGTGTTCAAGGAATCTGGATGATGGCAAGACACAAGGAGCATCGGTTGTTGCCGAGACGATCGAAGGCGATGCGTGGTATGGCAGTCTCACGTCACTCCGGATCCTCCAGCTATTATGCGGCATTGCTGAAAGGCGGGGCTGTGATGGCGCTTGAACATGGGATTCCGTTGGGCTACAGCACTCGACCGTATGTATTCTCTAGGCCCACGTGGGTTGCACGTGGGTCCAGGCAATGCCGCCGGGGATGACGGCCCGACGTCGACTCCGTTCACTACAAGCCGGCGGCATAGGCAAAAGCTCTTGAACACGAACGCTCATGACATTGCCATCGAGCTCGGACGCTATCAAACAGACCTCTTTGCTTTCTCTCAGTGATATTCAATCAAGGGGGAGCTTACAGCCTAAACTGGATAACAGGATTCTGTCAACTCTACCCCACTCTGTTCGATTCTCGACTCGGACCTTGCGGTGCTTTAGGAAGAGTCACTGACAGGTAATGAGATGAACGCCTTTTGAGGAAAGATAGGAAGTCAGATGAGCGCCAATTCTGGTAAGTGGCAGCATGACAGGCGGTTTCCGCGCTTTTATCTGACGGTATATCTTCCAGCGATTGCCTTCACCTGAGCCCATCCATTCCTTCCCCATTCCCAGTCTATTCGCACTCGCCGATGACCACTAGTCAGCCCCAATCACGTCGCGACGAGACATCCTCCGACGTCGCGCTATCCCCAGACACTGCAGCATTGGTTGCAGGGTACCGGAATCGTGTGGCTTTCCTACAACAGGCACTGTATCACTGTCTTCACGATCACCGGAAATCCGTGTCCACGGACCATGTCCTCCGGGAGTTTCTGGATGGTGAAATCTTCTGGCTATGGGCACCAGGGGATGAAGAGAAACTCGAGATTTGGATTAGGGACCGTGAATATTTCCCAGAGGATCGTTACGACTGGTACGAGGTGCTCGCCCAATATCTCAAGGGACGAGCGAGTGGGAAAATTTTCTGTCCTCCACCCTCCAGATGCCAAACCATGCTTGCACATACATCATTTGCTTTGCGTATGCGAGTCGTTGCATGGCTGGTATACATGTCCCCCGCAGTCCGGCAGGGTCGCGAAGCTCTGGGCTATTCGGACTGGGGGCAGTGGGACTTCTTGGGCACACTAGATCATTATATGGACCTGGCAGAGGTCTGGACAGACTTGGAGGACGAACATGAATGCTTGGACGAACATGAAATTGAACTTGGAGCAAATTTTTGCTCGCGCATTTTGCAGGAATCTGGTCACCATCATCCCGACCTCCAGCTATCTGCCTCCTACAGTGATTGGCACTGTGTCCAACACCTCCTATCGCGTGTTGACCGTCACATCGATCTCACTCGCGTTCACATCTGCAGTCAATTCGACCAGAAAAAGGATCCATGTCCTCGTTGCGCCGGCATGTTGGTTTCTTTGCTGTCCCACTTTAGCAGAGTTTGATTCGCATACTTTCTAGGGAATCTTGTTATCTTGCTGCATCGCCGCTGCCGCCGCCATACACTCCGTCGCTTACTGCCGTGGTGATTCACTATATATGCACAGGCTGGGTGATGACATTGACAGATGCCGCATCTCAAAGATGGCACTCTTTTCTACAGTATTCAGTGTTGCCTATGCACCCTTTTCCCGCCGTTCCCTCGTTCGAAGAAGTCCCACTCGACCCTCTGAACTATCGATACCAGCCTTGGGTTAACAAGTTTCCTAGCGGCCTACGCGCATCAGTCACAACTTCTTCTTCGTCGAAATGGTTGGCAGCTGATGTTGCTTTACACGTTAACTCAGAGCGAGCCGCGGGCTTTCCCTCGGAAATCGCGCAAGGAAGTCGTCGTCTCCTCCGCTACTCTGGGGTTTGGATCATGACCGTATACTTGCTCATGCTTGCTGTACTCAAGGTTGATCCCTTCGACCCGCGGAAGTTATCTTCCTATGGTCATGAAATTGACCCTCTTATTGCTGTACCTTCTTCCTATACTTCGACGGAGATGGAAGATTTCATGACATGGCTCGAGTTATATGTCCGCCTGGAACTTGGACGCAAGTTGCCCTACCCGTACGACGAGCCCGACAATGTGTTGGAGTTCTACAATACCTGCAAATCTTTTGCAATAGCGTATAGCATTCTCTACCCCAACAAATCACTTATCGCCGAATTGACCAGCTCCCCATTCTTCCGTGACTGGAGCTCGTCGATCCGAAAACTGTACGGATCTTCAAAGAAACGTTCTGGGTCTCCTCCCTGGTCAACGTTGCTGCCTCTAAATTCGGAAGTTTTGGTACGCACCCCTCTCATAAAGATTTGACCTCCTATTGAACAGAACGTTGAATCTAGAATCGGACAGGGAAGCCTGAGACTTTGCAACTCCAGCTGTCAATCATCGATGCCATCTTTTCCGTCACTGAAGTACGCATTCGGTCCTCAACACATATCAAAGACTCACCTCCCCGTGTAGGCCGATGATCATTCTGCTACACTCGACGCTGATGATGATGACGGGGAGAGTTCTACACCAAGCACGGTCGATCCTGCGGTACGCTTCGCGATCTCGACGCGCTCTTTCCGGCTGATGGTTTCTGACATCCAGGCTTTGTCCTTGTCGGTCGGCATACCTCCCTTGGACATGGCACCAGACACCCAGCTAGCTAATTACGCGTTGTCTCTATCGACAACCATGCAACCCCCGCCGGTGACAGTTCATCCTTCCGAGGAACCAGATACCCAGCTAGATAATTACGCGTTGTCTGTATCGACAACGATGCAACCCCCGCCGGTGACAGCTCATCCTTTCGAGGGAAATGTGGACCCACAGCCATACCAATGGCAAACACCGACTGTTACGAACATGTTTTGGAGTGATACAAATGCAGAGGTGACCATCTGAAGCAAATTGCGGTGCATTCACGAAGCTTATATTCAACCTCGCAGGCGGGTTCTTCGACGTGCCCAGCAGTTGCACCTATCAAAGGGTCTCCAGTTCGCAAAGTACCAAAGAATGTCATGGTCCCCGCTATCAAAGATCACTTTATGAAACTTCTCAGTGAGCCATATTTCCTTGTATGCCTCGAACACAACTAACTTACAACCTTCCAGTAGATCACGAGGTCCCCCTCCAATTCACCAACCTCCAGAAGCCTCAGCTACCCTGGGCGACGCTCATCCAAACTCTCCACGGAAGGAACCTCGAGCTCGAGGGATGGCCAGATGACGTGCCTCTCCCAGGATCGTCGAGCTACAACCCCAAGGGGGTGGATAATCTCAGTGCGGATGATATGCGCAAGGTGTATGAGGTCTTGTCCGATATCTCGTGCGTGGCTCGGCAGAAGGGAAAGGGAAAGGAACGGGCGCGGCTCCAGGATGAGGATGAGGATGAGGGCCCACCCAGGCCGGCGAAGAAAGCTAAGACGAGCGTGAATGAGGGAAAGAAGTCCT
Source organism: Strobilurus pachycystidiatus (assembly GCA_019915135.1). NCBI lineage: Eukaryota > Fungi > Basidiomycota > Agaricomycetes > Agaricales > Physalacriaceae > Strobilurus > Strobilurus pachycystidiatus. Next base: position 599,102 of record JAHLMK010000015.1, read on the forward strand.
ACCAGGATCGGATGGTCGTGTTCAAGCTTTCATAGGCTACGGACAAGTTTGACGGCTCGGGGGTCATCGAAAGGGAAATGGACAGACTTGAGGAGGATGGCAAGCCGGCGGGTGTTGACGGACAATACTATGACTTGGAAGGGAAACCCTAAAGTACTGTTCAGGTTGAACTCGAACAGTACCGTCACTCCTAGTAATGACTTGGTTCATACTAAAAAGCGCTGTAAAAACATCAGACTAGGCTCGTTTTATACTTACTCACATATGTATACTGATATAAGGATTGAGTCCCAAGTGACGCTCATCGGAGGACAGTCATCTGAAGAATGGCCTCCAATCTAACATACCTATCAAGAAGACAGGGTGTATCACTGCGACCACTGGCAGATCAAGATTTGCGAATTCCCTGGATTAGCACAATGCCAATGTGTTCAGACTGACACCGCCTCTCGGTCTTGAGACGCGTCTGCGCCACATTCATAATTTAACGTCAGGGTGGCTGAAACTGGCGTGGGCGCTGTGTCAGTTTCCCTCCGTCATATCCCCGGACACGAAGTATTGAATTTTCATGCCACATGAGCGACGATTCGACATTGAAGACCCTTCTAGACAATGAATGTTGCACTGCTCGTGCTTCGTCGCGAGTATTTTGATGTAGTTGAAGGCTTGAAGCAGAGAGCAGGCCAGATAAGGGAACAAGACCGACTCGGCAACCGGCGAGAAGGGTAATTCCCGCCCTGGGCTGACCTTGTTCCGCTGACACCATTACAGGTCCGGTCGTGGACAGCCTCAGCTGCCTCACCATTCCACCTCCAACTTTTTCTCCTGCCATTGCGGTGACGAGAAACTTGTATATCTGTTTATGCCCGCCTCTGCCTCTGTACCACACTATGCACACCACGACCTGCAACGACTATCTATGATCCCTGCGTGGTCTGCCTGCTGGGCGATATGGCTCTCCCTGGCTACCGGCTGCGAGGCGTTACCGGTCGACGGAATGATTGCCCAGAACAGAGGGGAAGACGGGCACAGGCTGCCTAGGAGATACCTGCATGGCTTGGACGTGCAGAAACGCTCCGATGGCTCCTCCATGAAGACTTCCGTATTGGTACGTCTTCACTGCGAAGCATTTCTTGGCCACACGACTCTCCATTCTTCCTATGGCCTAGTCTCCTTTGCTTTCCAAATGCGCCACTCCCTCTTATCGTTGTACGTCATGGTACTAATGCCATTGCTAGATACCAGTCATCGTTGTAGCGGTGCTCATGGTCCTCCTCGTTCTGGTGTTCATCTATCGTCGCCGCTCTCGCTCTCCTGCTGCTGCAGCCACCTCCTCATCAACCACCGCGCTGAACACTTCTACCTCCAACACTTCCACTACTACTACTCCAAACAACGCCACTCGTACCACTTCCTTCTGGTCGTCTCTCTTCTCAGGAATGGGCGCTGGCATGGGCGTTGTTACACCAGCGGGAGTATCAGACTCCAACGGTCCACGCGAACTAACCGCCGAGCAGCTTGCCGGAACGGTACCCAGAAACTCTGGCAACACAACCACTCCTGCGACCGCGGCCCGAAGAACGCGCAGACCTCGACGAACACCCTCACAGATATCTACTGTCTCATTACCAGCATACATGAAAGAGCCCGGCGAGGAGGAACTGGTCATCTTCCGGTATGTGGTCTGATCTGATATCACTCCAATCCCATCATGACCTGGCTTCATGTAATTACAGCGGTCCAGAAGACATGGAAGATGCCCCATTGCCCGTCCAGCCCGTTACAGTCCACATGCCGTCAGTATCCGAAGACGGAGACGCGGAAGGGGACCCAGACACGTCGCGTTCCTCGCATGACCACTCCGAATATGGACCTGTGCCGGACACGCCGCACACCGCGCCGCTGCTCGATAACCAGGACGACCACCACCATGATGCTGAACACGGGCCACCAGGCGAAGGCATGCCCGTCCGTAATGTCGGACATTCGCGTAATAGCAGCAGCGCCGTTAGTAGTGGTGACGGCAGTGGAGGAGATGAGGAGGATCCGCGTGGGGCTGCACCAGCATACTTCGAAGTGGCGGTCGTAGATCTCTCTCAAGATGAGCCGCCACAGTCGTCATCCGCTGAAGCAGCTACAAATGCTCCACCGACTTCATCGTCGCCACCGCCTCTACCTGAAGAGGCCACGGCCACGAGTTCCCCAGCGCGGCGATCCATGACCTTCCGGAATCTCTTTGGTGCATTCGGGAACGCGCGGTCTAATTATCGTACGCCGTACGGGCCTGGGCAAGCCAATGCCACGAGACACAGGCAGAATCAATCCAGCAGCGGCTCTATGCTATCCGCACAATCACATTCCACGAACTCACACTATCCTCCCCTAAGCGGTTCCCCGCTAAACTTGTCCCGTACAAGATCGAGAAGCATAATCTCGCGAGGCTCTCGTCCGAATACGCCTAATCCCAACGAGCTCACGTCACCTTCGATGATCTCACTCAACTCTATCTCCTCCCCGCTGACGCACACGCTCGTCCGCACAGAGTTCACCTATCCCAAATCAGGACCGACTCCCGAGCAGCTCAAGCTTATCTCGTCTAGGGAGAGTTTCTCCAGATTTGGGATGCCGTATGGCGAGGACGCTGTGCGCTGGGCAAGCCAGAGTCGATTGGGATTGCATGATGAGAACGACGATGACGACCTTCCGCCAGAGTTTGACGAACCCAGTGGTTCGAGGTCCCGTCCCCGTGCTGGGACTACTGCTACCCGCCATACGAGGTCTGGCAGTTCGACATCGTTACTTCCTGCGCCGAATATGCCTCTACCTGGCGAATCGCCACTTGCTCAAAGCCTCGTCCCTGCGGCGGCACAAGAGGCGGAGAGTCCTTCTTCGCCTACGGAAGTGCCTCTGCCTTCATCGCCAACAGCGATTCGAGATGCTGAGCCGCAAGAAGAGATACACACGGTGCCCGAGCCCGGACCTGAACCCTCCAAACCCGACGTCAACACCCCAACATCTCCAGTAACGCCCGCTCTCACATCCGCCACGACGACATCTCCGTCCACGGCATCCCCTTCCCTTCCGCCGTCTTCCTTCCCTCTAAGCGTGGCCAACCTCAAACTCGCATCGACCACCTCCCTCGGGATGGGTCTGCCTGCAGGCGCCGCCCCACCGTTCAGGTCGGTGTCTCGAGCGAGCACCGTCTCCATGGCGGAGTCGTACGCGACAGCTGCGGAGACGATGAGCATGAGGACCGTTACACCGACGTTTAGGGACGCGACGGATGATACTGTGAGGGTAAATTGAGAAAGGACAAAACACTAAGCAACTCGCATTGCATGATCTAAGTACGTTTTATTTACTATTGGCTCTCGGACGGGGTGGCTTACGCAGACTACATATATGATGATGTGTATTACTTTTGCTTTTTTTCTATGTCTACATCTACTTACAAGAAATTTAACTGACGGCCTTGTTGAGCGCTATAATTACGACGGTCTATGATTCTCGAGGACACGTAAGGACATCGTTGAGCCTCAAGTATAGCCGTGTCCAAGCTCTGTACAAGCGTGTTAGACTGGCGCGTCCTGAAGAGCTCGACGCAGAATCTCTGTATCGTGGCGCAATGTATTTTAAAAATGCCACGGCCCATACTCGTAATGTAAATCTTTCATCATCATGAAATGAATGAACGTATGTACATACAGTCAGACTCTAGTGATACCTGTAGAGAAAGTCCAAGATTAAAAACTCCAAAGTGAAAAACGCCTAAATAGATCGACAAGCAAAACATAACATGCAATTACTTTTCCGTCTCACTGGCGGTCGCGTCTGCATCTCTATCACTCTCGTCCTCAGAATCCTTCTCCTCACCCGACTCCTTCTGATCATAGTCCTCAGCAATGCGCGCGATCTCCTTGTACAGCGCCTTCCTCTCCGCTATGAGGTCCATCCACTTCTCGATGTCCAGACCGTGGGCGTCATATGCCGCCTCTCGCCGAGAAGAGACCGACCGGTCCAACACTGAAGAATACGACACTTCTCTCCCTTGGTATAAGAACCTGAAGTACCGCTCAGTGATGTTCATGCGAGAAAGGGTTATGTGGCTTACCACAAGTAACCACAAATCACTGTAGAAAGTCCCGACAGATATGTGATGGGCTCCATGACGTCCCATCCATAATCCCAAAACGTCAAACGAGCGACAGCACCCCAGTATACCACCAGCATACCAAAGCCTGTTAGAGCCATGCGCCGTGCACCACGATACGCCTCGCGATCGCACACTGCCTTGAGATCCTTCATCGACTTTAACTGCGCCTTGACAAAAGCAAGACGCCGCCGAAGAAACACAGTACGGTCTGCGAAAGTCGGGACGCGGACAGAGACGAAATATTCTTTCGGATCGTCCTCGTACACGAACTTGATGCGGAACTCTGCAGAACGCGCCGCGTCGCGTATAAAGTCGCCGACGTCGGTAGAGTCCGACCATTGGTACGCGCGCTTGCTCGAGTCGGGTTTTGGGCTGCCCTGGAAGGCGACATCTGGGGGAATGCGCGTCTTGACGGAGCTGTGGATGAGCCGGCTGAGGTGGGAGAGCGGTTGGGCCGGATGCAGGAGGATGACGAGGGGGAGATCACCGGTGGTGGATGCCTTGGGGAGGGTTTTGAGCGGCAGTATGAGTTTGAAGAGATGAGATGACGTTGGTAATATCTTCCCTGCGGGTCGTGTGAGCTTGCGTCTGGCAACAGCGGAGCGGGAAGCACGTACCGACGCTGTCCGTCACACCCTCGAGTTCGTCCTCTGACGGTCGCACATCATGCTTGCCTGCCTTCCAGTCCGCCTGAGGGCCAGCCGAATGAAGAAACTGGGAATGGGAAACGTTCAAGTCCTCTGCGCCTGCTGATTGTGTCGCGTATAAGCGATGCCTGGTCGCTAACGATGGTAAACGAGAGCCGGCAGAGCGGCAGGATGCCACTATGGGAGAAAAGCCATGGATAACAGAAGACGATACCGCCCAACAGAGCCGAGGCAGCATGGCAAGAGGAAAGGAGCACAGCGCCCGTGATGCATGTCCGAGAGGAGATTATGATGCCCAATGACGTCAAAATCAGCATCGACATGGACAGCCGAGAGACGCTGAGTGGCTAATGCCATAGTGTGCGGAAAGAGTGGAAGCAAGCATGAGTCTGAGTGTGGTACAGTGATGGTGCTGGTCAAAGTTGGGTCAAAGACCTCCAAATTGAAAGCAAGTGCCGCACGAGGTCACGCGACTGACGTCGATCTCATATCTCTACCCCTTCGTCGATCGCGACTACCTGCTTTTAGAGATAGTGCTCCGACAAATGCCTCCTGCCACTCAGCAAGCCTGGATTGTCGAAAACCAAGGCCTCCCAAGGGATGTTCTCAAACTCAAGACAGATTGGCCAATCTCGTCCAAGCTTGACAAAGGCGACGTTTTGGTGAAGGTCCAAGCTGCAGCGTTGAATCCTGCGTACGCTTTACTGGAGTGATGCGCATTGACACTGAGATCCCTTCTTCAGAGGACACAAGCTCATGAACATGTTGCCAAACTTCCTCGCCAAGCGCCCTATCGCACCGGAACTCGACTTCGCGGGAATTGTCGAGGAGTCAAATGACCCTTCTCTGAGCCAAGGCGATAACGTCTTTGGCTGCCTTCCCTTTGGTGACGATGCACGATACTCGAAAGTCTAACAGTGTCTGACGACTACCATGTCTAGACTATGCGCTCAAAGCTAAACAAGGTGCTCTGCAGCAATATGTGCGTACACCTGCCTCCGCCCTTGTTCGCCGTCCGGAGAGCATCACGCCCGTCGAGGCCAGCGGCATTGCCATCGCTGCATTAACTGCGTGGCAGGCGCTCTTCGACCACGCCAAGTTTGAGGCAGGACAGACTGTGTTCGTGAATGGAGGCGGCACTGCAATCGGTGCCTTTGCGATACAGATAGCCAAAGCGAAAGGAGCGGCGCGTGTCGTCGCGACCGCCTCGGGCAGAAATGAAGAGTTCGTGCGAGGACTGGGCGTCGATGAATTCATCGACTATACGCAAGTCGGAACACTGCATGAATATCTCTCTGCGAATCCTCCATCACCCAAGTTTCACGTCGTCATTGATGCTGGTGAGTTCGTCATATCAAGACTCTATCACTATCACTCATTGCCGTGGACTCGACAGTGGGTCTTGTCGATCTATATACACATAGCCCCGACTATCTCTCTCCTGGCGGTGCCTTCATCAGTATAGGCACAAAGATCAAAGGCCTTTTTCCCATCACGCCCATAATCACCACGCTATGGGCCATGTTTTGTCCCGTATGGCTGGGAGGTACACCTCGTAGACACAAGTAAGTGTTGGAACTTCCACGGGTAGTTCACGTTCGCTCAATTCATTCCAGGTTTATGGTGACGAACTTCAGTAATAGCAAGACCGACCTCGAAGACATAGCTCGACTCTTGGAGGAAGGGAAGATCAAACCAATCGTTGACTCTGTGTTCGAGTTTTCCGACGTCCTGGCAGCGTATGATCGTATCATGTCTCTCAAGACCAGCGGTAAAGTAGTCATCAAGATAACCGACGTAGTTTAGTTTATGAATGTGCCTTGATAGCGCGTATAAACATATACATTCATTACTGATATCTGTGGTGGAAAGGGTGACTCCCAAAGATGATACTCGTGTACGCACTATCAAAAAATGCAATACTGCCATATCCCCCAAAAGTCTACAGTGAATGATGTCAAATGCGGTAATCCCTCAAGTACCTTGCTCTCCATCGTTTGGGTGAACTGGTGGCATTCCCGCTCCGCATCCAGCATACAATCCTCGACGTCGAAAGAGAGCTGGGAGAACCTGACAAAGATCTCATTCACCGACGGAACTAGCTTGAAAAGTTCATGCATTGGCGACGAACACTCTTTCAGGCTCTTCGAAGTCTTTACTTGTATGGCCAGACGCCGGAGTGGGCAGCGGGACCGTCTCAGGAAATCCAAAACAGGCTGGAGATCCTCCACCCTGATCATGACAAGGATCAGATCATCCAGCAATGGAGCGCTGAAGTTGAATAGCGAAGGGGACGCCGTCGGTTCGACGGACAGGTGACGAAGGGAAGATGCTACCACGCTCTGAGGTACATCGTCGCTGGAATCCTGCTCTTCGTCCATCTCGTCGTATTCCGTTGTGAGGGAGTCGAGGAGAGGACAACGAGACAGGTATCTGTGAGCGTCTTCAACGAGATCCGTGGATAAGCATGGGGAGAGTCTGACTGTCCGTAGCTGGGAATACGGAAGGAAAACATCGTAGTAGTCGCAGTGAGTGAGCTCCACCGTCTGAAGTCGGGGTGCATGCTCAAAGACGTCGAGGGGGATGTGCGAAATAGAGAGAGTGAGGTCTAGACAAAGGGAAGACAGCATGGGGAATCCTCCCGTGGCGTTGATGATCTTGGCTATGAGAGCGCTCTCGAGAGTGAGTTTGGCGTGCTGCCATCTGGGCGAGAGATTGATCAGGGTTTGAAAGAGAGGCTCCAGTATTGGTCGATCATGGGCCGGTGTCTCTCTTTCGTCGAAATTGATGGATATGGGTTGGTTGTTCGTGCGGTCAACCCTAGTCGTGAGCAGGTGTCTCCAGTTCCTGGGAGATGTGTTCCTATTGTCGACGGTGATACTCGACCAAAGACTTGGCAGAGACATAATGGTGTTTCGCCATGTACGACACACATAGCTGAGAGCCCAAGGACCATTGGTCATGTCGAATACATGAGCATCTGTGTCATCGCAGTACCACTGGAAGATCTCGGCCAGTATTTCGAAGGGAAACCGGCGAACAGTGGAGAGAAGACCATGGGAGAGCGAAACCATGTTCGACAGTCTCTCCTGCTCCTTCAGAAGACGATCTCGCTCCAACAGCAGTGGCGCTACGACGGCGCTCAAACTTTCAAGATCCTTTTCGACAACGGAGAGGCTATCCATGGCCTGTGGTATGATCTGGTGACGGATGATTGGCGCGTCAACATCCGTGGCAGGTTCGTTGGATGTCGCCAGGCGGTCGAATAAGTCGGAAGTGAATTTTTGGGAAGGTTCGGGAGCGAAGTAGGCCTGTCCGCAATAGGCGCAAGACGATGAGGCAGACGCGTCCATCGATTAAACTACTTGACGTGAGTAAGTCGAATGGGGTGCTGTAAGAGACCACAGACGATGAGAGTCTTCTGAAGCTTTATTTATTTACGAAGAGAGTGATGTGGGGGCAGCTTCGGCTGCTGTCGGTCGTGGTGGTAGCCGGCAAAGCTGCTGTCGGTCGTGATGGTAGCCGGCAAAGCTCGTCGATCACAACTTTGCCGCCTTGCGGCTTTGCCTCCTCCCGCCATGTCCGTGAATGCCAATGCCTTCATCGCGGCCAACCGGGTCGCTCTCAAACTATAGCTTGACTTACGATAAAGGACGGTATCTTTTGGCCGCAAATTACAACGAGAAATCAAGCCATAACGTGGTCATGTCGTTGCCTTCATGTTCCCGCTCGATTTCCTGAGGTACCCTGCAGTACCTCGCTATATGTTCAACGCCTCTAACAATGCGCGCTCTCTCTTGCAGTACTCGCATGGCACGGGACCGTGTCCACCATCGCTACATTATTAACAGCACCGGCTCACCTATCCATTGAACGAATCTCTCAACTCATGGGAGGCTGCCTTCAATTCACTGATCCGTACATGGACTTGCGCGCTGATGCCTAGATCTGGGTCGGTCACTGAGTCGGTCTCTGTCCCTGCCTCTTTGACCTCAGGCGCTTCACATTTCGCGCCTTCAAACATCCCCTTTACGCCATCTCACGTCAGAGCACCTCTTATCGCTTTGCCCTATTACACCAAGCGCGTCAGACAGGATGGAATGATGGATATCGTTGAACTGGCGTATCCTTTTCTCGACGGGCATGGCGTGTTCTGAAAGAGAGGGCCGAATCGCAAAGACAATGTAGCCGGAGAGCCTAGGGATTTGCCTCGTTCTGAGAAGTTTTTTTCTCCCTTCCATCTTCAATTCTCAAGCTAAGCTTCAAGTACGTTATATTCTGTTCCGATGATAACTGCTTTGGCCTAGCGAATTATCTCATGGCAGCCAGTAATCTGATTCTCAACGCGATCATGTTTCCTGTCAGACAGATACTGTAATTCGCCGAAAGATATCAGGCGTTCAACAATCATGTTGATGAAAGGCAGGTTAGACTGTTCGTACGCCACGGTATTGACGCTGATCAAGTCACTCAAGTCCCTATCTTTTTCGCTCCTTGGCACTCGATGGGTAAATTCGTGTTGGCTTGCGCAGACTCTAGAGCAGGATATGACGCGCGGAGTCCGACTGGTATTTCCTCTAGATTATCATTTTACAGCGTTTTCGGAAAACCACTTCAGCTCAATGTCACGAGCCACATGTCTTTCCTCGCCTGCCTCGCCCCTCGCGGCGGTGCGACTTTTACCGCACCTAACCTCCTCGTCATGTTGGGATCAGATCAGGATGTAAGTAGGATCACTCGTCCTCGATCGTGCTTCCTGAGGCTGGTGGCGTTCGTCCCCCCTATTCGATACGCGTCACCGTGTACCCTGTCGCGTGCTGAATGGGCCAGGGATGGGCCTCCCGAGAACGCCGAGTCCGACCAGCTCAATTGAATATTGGAGTTCTCAGAGTCGTACGAGACATCCCCGGTTCGGTGCGGGATATTCGTATCTCTTGTCCGTGGTTCATAGTCGTGACTGGTGAGAGAGTTTGGTCGCATTTCTCTCAGATTGGCAGAGGCTTTCTTGTCACGGCTGGCCTTCTTTCGCTGGGCATCACTCTATCCTTCGTGGAAGGCTCTCTCCTGCTCTCTCCGGCAAATCTGCTTGCTTATGATTTTCCCTGTACTCCAGTCTCCACTACGCCATGACACAATCGATCAGATCGCCCCTCTAAACTCGTCCGACATGTCCGTGCACTATCCTTCAGGCTACAAGCCCACTTTCGTATAAAACCTCAAATTCTTCTAGTAAACTGTATATCCTATTCTCAGGATACTCCCCCTCCCTCACTATCTCTCTACTCCGACATGAAGACTTCTATTGCTATCACTCTCCTTGGCGCTGTGGCCACTGCCTCTAGCTCGCCCCTCAAGCGCGGCGACAAAGAAATTGACGGTTCGTGTCATTTCGCCTCTGCTCTAGATCTCTGGTCCTCACAAGTCCCTTCGTCGACTTCTACAGATACTGTCGTCCTCAACTATGCCCTTACGTTGGAGCACCTGGAAAACGCTTTCTACAGCGAGGCGTTATCCAAGTTCGACGAGAAAGCGTTCACGGATGCTGGGCTGCCGTCTACGGCTCGCGCGCTTTTCACGCAGGTGGCTGCTCACGAGCAGGCCCATGTCGATTTCCTGTCGGCAGCATTGGGGTCCAACGCCACTATGCCTTGCAACTACACCTTGTGAGTCTACTCCTACTTTTTACCGTTGCTGCCGTCATACTCACCTGGTCTACAGCCCATACACCGATGCCAAGGAATTCGCGGCTGTGAGTCAGATCCTTGAAGGTGTTGGTTCGTGTTTTCCATTCTGGCTTCGTATGTGTGACTCATGCCGACTAGGTGTATCTGCGTATGCTGGAGCCGCCCAATACATCACCAACCCTGCTTACCTCACTGCCGCCGCCGTTGTACTCTCTACTGAAGCTCGTCATGCTTCTTGGGTTGCTTCGGCAGTCAACGGAGTTCAGCCATGGAGTGGTCCCCTCGATGTCAGTACTTCTCGCTACTCTTTGTCTCATGAATGGACGTTAATAATGCGCCTTTAGGTTCCGTTGACGCTCGACCAAGTGTACTCTCTCGCAGCGTCCTTCATTACCTCCTGCCCTGACAGTAACCCCGCGCTCCCCGTCAAAGCCTTCCCGGCCCTCACCTACTCGCCTGCCACTGCCGCTCCCGGAGACTCTATCGATCTATCCTTCAACGGCACGTCTGATGGACACAACGGCACGTCTGACGGACAGATCGTTTTCTTCCTCACTGGTCTTGAACCTCTGAACTCGACGATATCGGGAGGCAAGGTCACCATCCCGAAGGACTTGAATGGAACGGTGTACATGATCGTTGCGGAAGCCAATGCGACGGGGGTCTCCGACAAATGTACGCTTGCAGGGCCCGCGGTCTTGCAGTTCCAGGAGTCTATCAACGATACCTCCTCCAGCGGGAACGCTTCGTCAAACACGACGACGACTACGAAGGCGAAGACCGAGGGCAATGGTGCGGTTGGCAGTGGGGTCATGTCGATGTCACTGATGTTGCCTGTGGCTGGCTTGATTGCTATGCTTGCATAAATTGCTTTGTGCGCGTAAAGCAAAAATTGCTCACAGAGTAATTGGACTTATCGAACATTGTCACCGAGTAGAAATCCGTATCTACCAAGATTCATATAATTAGTCCACCATCGAAGTCTTACGTTATTCGTTGAGCATCCTGTCTTTTATGAGTTAGTATCCTAGGACATTTTTCTGCAATAAACTGTTGAGTGTAAATAAACATATGCTTGTGGTTTGAAGTGGTGTTCGCAAGTAGCAAGGAGAGTTAGAATGAATTGTGTATACCCCTCAAGGAAATGATGATTTCCTTTCTTGATACATCGAAACAGGCGAGGCTCGAACCTCCAAGCCCGAGCTGAATTGAAATTCAGTCCAAACACGGTCGACTGTCTCGTGATTTACACGAACATGTGGTCAGGGTCAAATCTTTCCCATTGCGTCCATTGACGTCTGCCTTTGTTCCTCCCCCATTGTCATCCATATTCGTCCACAGAGGAAAGGCATATAATGGTTCTCCTTGCACTATGTCTGGACTATTCTCTCTTTCCCATTCCCCTACCAGCTATTGCCACTCGCCGCGCATCCCTCGATATCGAAACCAGCATGGCGGATTCCTCCCTTGCCGCTGGACCCCCGGTTGCTAGTCCAAAGCCGATGCTCAGCTATGCCGATTTTCGGCGCACAGAGCTCCAGAATACGCCGCACAGACGCGGCAGTGCGACCCGCGCTCTGTACGATACCACCGGACAGGCCAAATTTCAGAAGGCGGACTACGAGGTCTACATCAAGGAAGACCTCCGCACGCACAGGGTCTTTGTTGACGTCGAGCAATTCATGCGTGTCGTCTTGCGAGTACCGGAGGACTGGCGAACATCACTCAACGATGTCGTGGAGCGAGTACGCTCGGACGCCGCGTTTACCGAGTGCCTTTTTGCCTACCGCACCAAATGCAACCAGATTGGATCCGTGGAGCCAGAGCTCTACGCTCTCCGTGCCGACATGAACAATCGGGCTCTGGAGGTCATCGAGAATCACTATAAATCCACGCCACTCATTCGCTACTATCGCAACGACCCTCAGAAGCTGTATGGGGGTGTCTTCAACAAGAAGCATCTCAGTCCCGACTTGCTGGAACTTTCCGAGAGCATGTTCACATCGTCCGGCAATGGCGACAAAGTCGAACTCCACGGTCCAAAGGAATACCCGTTCTGGTGGTTCAATACAATAGGTGTCGAGGAGATCAAGGACAGGGATACTTGTTTGCACCATGGTGACGGGTCATTCAGACCGCTCGATGACCAAGGTACGCCGTCTTGTAGCAGTATAGTCTCTCATCTGATTGTCGGTTTTAGACAAGGATCCCAAATACAACAATCCGCGCCATCGACTGGGACCTAACCGTGCCGCTGCTTCAAAACGCCCTCTCATTGTCCCCAATGCTCCCTCCGTTGCGCAGACAACGTCGGCAACGTCGAGATACAACAAGAGGAAGTCGACGGGCGGTGTCATCGGGCCTTTCAAGAAGGCGAAGGTCACCGCCGTCGCTCCATGCTCTGAATCTTTGGCCACATTCGCCCCACCGCACGACGAGAAGAGTAGTGATGGGGAGGACGACGTTCACATCCAGTGTGCCGATTACGCTTTGGAGAGCCTCACCCACGCCATTTTACGATCCCACTACACCATGACCCTCGTCGATCGCGATCGCTTCCAGTTAATGTATTATGACCGTGGCGTTATCATGGTCTCCAAGCCCATTGACATATCTGCTTCCCAGCCGGACGACCTCAAACTCTACATTGTCATGCTGGTCGGATTGCATCTTCTCACAGACTCGCAGCGCGGGCAGCTCTCGGTTATCGACGAGAGCCGCAATTTCCTCACCGATTATAACTGGATAAAGCGGAACCATCCGAACCTCCCTGTCAAGAGCATAAACCCCGACAATCTCTTCGTTGGCATGGTCCTCCGGCTCGACGGTGGCAAAATCGTCCTGAAGCTGGGGCAACGAATATACCGCCAACCAGGTCTCATAGGGCGGGGCACTTGTGTCGTGCGCGCTACCTCCGACTCGGATGGATTGCGCGGCAAAGAACTCGTAGTCAAGTTTAGCTGGCCGGGAGAAACGCGCACTGCCGAAGATAACTTTCTCGCAGTTGCGAAAGCAAAGGCTGAGGAGCTGTCCACCAATGGCGAACGACACTGGGTCTTGGATCATCTTCCTAACCTCCTCCATGCCGAGAATGTTGATCTCGAGGAGGGGGAGTCCACTCCCGCGCGCGTCGCAAATTTCTTGAACAACGCTAAATACGCCAACAATCGCTGCTTCGCGTACGAGAATCGCACTCTGAGGATCACTGTGCAGGAGCTTCTCTATCCCATCGATATGCTTACAAGCGCGGAGGACGTCGCCAAAGTTTTCGTCGATGTTCTTCAAAGTTTGTCTCGTCCTCCTCCTCCTCTTCTTGTCGACACTGCTGACATGGTTTTCACAGCGCATAAATGGCTCTACGACCATCCCCAAATTCTCCATCGCGATATAAGCCTGGGCAACATCATGTTCCGGTACGATGATTCTGGGAACATTTACGGTGTCCTCAACGACTTCGACCTGTCGTCGTACCGCAAGGATCTCTTGGAAGGCTCTCCATCGACCTCCCTCCAGCGTACCGGCACCCCACCCTTCATGGCTCTCGATCTTTTGAAGGATAACGGAGGCGGCACTATGCGCCATCTTTATCGCCATGACCTCGAATCACTGTTCTACGTTCTCGTGTTTGTCTTGTCCCATTACGAATATCGCATGCCGACCGGGAAGTTGCCAGAGGGCGAGGTCCGGAAAGCGACAGGACTTAAACTCCGTACACAGGCGGAGTTACCCTACGATGATTGGTTCGACGCCAGTAAATCATGGAACGAGCTTCACAAGGACAGGAAGGCCTTCCTTGAAGCTAGTGCACCGGAGGTCATAGGCGGTCTGTCGGAAAATTTTGAGGCACTCAAGGATTGGGTAGAAAATCTCCGCATGATGTTCACACTGGGATATCGTGCTCTCAAGGATTCCAGCGACACGGTCCAAGCTCAAACTCTTGCTTTCGAAGACGATGAAGCCGATTTTTTCGGCGACGTTGTCAACAAGTCATCCACGACCAAGCCTGAGTTCGATATCGAGACTCTCGGTCAGCAGGTAACCTATCATGCCTTCTTGGGATGTGTGAAGGTCTTGAGGCCAATTGGTATTTCGCCTAAATTGCGGTACAAAAACGCTTTGAAATAGGGCCTTCATTACTATGTACATATGTAGCAACTTTCATCTTCAAAATTGTTTCGTGAATGGTATTGCCTCATGTATCGCTATGTGGGATTGAGACCGGCGGCGACGAACAGATGAATCTATGTACTACCGCTGGGAGACAAGGCACTCAAGGAGAGCAAGTACTCACACGCATCGAGCTTACTAGTGATGATTGAGAAAGCGGCGTTGTTGCGAGACTTACGCGGCTATGGTCGTGGTTCGAGTTCAAGTGGCGCGAATAATCTCAATCACCCAGCAGTCAGATTTTGATTATCTTTGAACATCACTCACCAATTCAGGCTATGTTTGGTACACACTTGACCAGGACGGTACAAATCAGTAGTACATACTTACGGACAAGCCATATTTCTCCCTCATACAGCACACGAGTATCTAAATATTCCGGTCAAAGAATGTAATCCGGGCACCATGATCTTCCACCAATTGCTTCCGGAGAAACTTGACGATGCCGTCCCTCTTTCCCTTATCCACCATATTCCCGACGCGGTCTTTGTGGCCCTTCTCAAAAACGATATTGACCTCAATTACATGACCCATTTCGCGGATCGCCGCTCCCATTTTCTTCCACAAATCATCACGGCAGCAAATGTTCGTTTTGTGAACATCGCTCTCGAGGTTGAGGTCCAATTCGATGGTGACCTTTCGAACACGATTACGAGCTGCATTATCGCGAAAGACGCGCGTCAACCATTCCAGGACCTCGCGAGGGCGATAGAGCCTGACATAGGGACCGCAGGAGATGCAGATGACGAGGGACTCGGCGTTGCCGAAGGTGATGTTGGTCAATTCTTTTCCCAAAGCTGATTTCCAGTCAAGTAGCGTGCCAGTTGGGAAGCAGGAAGACTCGCTCACCCTGATGACAATTGCGGAAGATGAGCTTGGTCACCGTACTCGGAATGTCCCAAAGAGCGCCACTCCCAAGCCACCCGGACCATTTCAATTCGAGTGTGCGCAACTCCGCCAGAGAGAAAAAGTGATCGCGCCTCAAGGGTGAGACTCGTGAGTCGTTCTGGCGCGACAATTCAACGCACAATCGGAGGGTCCGAAGTCTAGGCAGCCCAGTATGCCCTGCATGAGGACAGGGAGACGAGTTGGCCGTGATAGGAACGTAAAGACTGACCCCAAGCTCCTTGAGTTGAGGCATACATCCGAAGAAGGCGCATGCGAGAACAGTCTCATGCGGGAGTACTTGCATTTGAATTGAGACGAGGTTCCATTGTCGGACAACTGGCCAGGCGATGATCTCGTCCGTGTGATATTCCGCGATATGAAGACGAACGACACGCGTCAGGGATTCGTAGAAGGCGTGCAAGGGACTGTCTGTCGCAGGTACCTTTGATATCTTGGCGTATCGGATGAGAGACCGTAAGGAGAGTGGCAACGACGTAAGCAACTCGGCTCCAGCAGCCATTTGGTACAAAAGGGCGGCGCGAGCCACCTCACGAAAGACTCTTGAGACAGGCAGACACGACCTGAGAGTGTCAATGTCTTCCTCAAGACGCAGTTGCTCGACAATGAGCTCTATGAGCTCCTGGGGCAACTGAGGGGGGCAGCGAATGAGGGAGTAGGCGGGCATGGTAATGAGAGCGTAGACAAAGAAGACGCGCACCGATGACCCTACTTACATGGAAGGTCTTTGCGGTCACATGTACGCGTTGATCGAAAAATGCTTGGGCCACTCGGGATTCAGCAAAGAAGCAATGTACATCGTACAGGCGAGAGCCTGGCTCTAAGCGTGGGGGTTCGTGATAACACTATACAACACCTTCGCAATAATGGCGGGATGTAGGATATCTAGAGATGCAGCATACAACATCTGGCTGTTCCAAATCACAGAGGCTATGCGATGGTTAGTACGAAGTCCCCTACTAGCCGTAGTTGGCTCACCAATTTGTTTGTCCTATTCAGATCAGCATCAGTCGTCGGTCAATCAACAGTGCACAAGGCACGTACCGTAGAGGATAGAATCTGAAGCCGTCGGAGGTACCACCGAATGAACGCGTTTGACGAAAGCGTCTCTCCCGCCTCGGGTGTCGTGCTTTCGTATGCGTAATCTATATGATTCCAGACGTCAATTCCGAGAAGGTGTTGACGAAAAAGAGTGTACCTATGGCCTTGGTCCCGAGCCTGAGAGAGACTTTAGTTTAGGGTCACACCGACAGTCAGAACTGAATACCTACCACATGGGAGCGATTTTCAATGCCTGAGAAGCGAAGAATTTCCTCGAGAAGTTCGCAGGCAGTGTCGTGCCCTTCGTTCTGCTCAGAAGTGTGTTCAAGGCTAGACATCCCATTTGACCTTTGGCGCAACCAGAGCTAAGAACCAATGGGCGACAATCCGTTTCGAGAGTGAGAAGAACGACGCACGACAAAATCGGGTTCACGCGAGACACACTGTCCCCGATTGCGATCCAATTCGAGGGTAGGTCAATGGCGTTCTCAAAGTGTGTCCAATACGAGGCGGCTAGAGATACTTTAAAACTGGCGGAATGACAGGCAATGAGCAGATCGTACGGCATTTCGTGTAGCTATGTCGCTTTGTATCCTCGACTTCGGCGCAAACGTCAAGCATTGTGAAGAACCAGTCTGGGATAGGCTCCTTGACGGCGATAGACTTGGCATGTCGTCTTATCCCCTCAACAGTGTCAGGAAGGTCAGCGGAGCCCCAAGACCCACAACAGATGACGACTTGATTGACGTTCAGTAAGGTGATTGTTTCGATCTGAATGCTGATACCCACTTGTATCACCCTCAATCCGGATCGACGCAATGTACTTGTGGTCGTTGTGGGCGTCTGGGATGCTAACGTAGATTCCATTGGGATTGGCGTCCCAGCCACCGGGAATGGGGATCTTGGCAGAGAGAGAAGGGGGGATATCGAACATGAAGCTTGCGTATCGCATGTCTCCGTCCAGTTTGGTCGTTATGTTGTCTAGTGACGATCCCCCAAAGCCCGCACGTTTGATCCATTTCATACCAGACTGGGAGGGACCGGTGCAGTCTGGTGGAGCCGCGAGTCAGAGCGAGTTTGGTAGGATTATCGAGATCCCTACCAATGACAAGCGCAGCATCAATAGCGACATTGCCCTCCGTAGTGCGGACATTGACTTTGTTCAGGTAGTTGGGACGAGACACATCGCGTTCAAGTCCCACGGCGGTGCCGACAAGTTGTTCGATGTTGGAATAGTCTGAATTGAGCGTCAAACGGCGTACCAGAGTCTCTGTCGCTTTTCGGCTGGCCCATAGTGTCTTGGGCAGATCACCGTTGAACTCGTTGTATGGGACGATGTAAGGCTCGCCCCAGAACGTTATCTTGAAATCTGCATCGGCGACACTGAGAAGAGTGAGCAGTCCGGAAAATTGGGGCAGGGGTGGGCCTACCGGATTCCAGATGATTTGGCCTCTTCGTCAATCCTTGGGAACAACTTCTTGAGGGCCACGTAGAAAAAGGACAGATTGCCTGTACAGACAGCTATTAATTAGCGTCCAGATGTCAAGTGGTGTTGCGTACCATGTAGAGACTGATATTGCATGACACGAGAGCGGGTTTTCTGCTGCTCACGGGAGTCGGCGAGACGCGCTTCTTCAGTGGACAACCATTCTTCGGGCTCGATTATGATAACGCGCTCGAAGTGGTCATGACAAACACGAGCGGCCATCAAGCCAACCATGCTAGACACAAAGTCGATCTTGTTGAGAACCATTTGTCGACATCAGAAGGTACTACTTCTGCTCACCTCCCTCCACAGACCACCGCTGTGCCCCGTATTTTCTGTGTCGGATCACGTTCCTTGACCAGAGGTAGGTCAAGAACTCCCGTCTCCCTCGCTAGAGCGCGTCGCCGCAGCGCCCGCCCAGCTATCCGCAGCCCAAGCCAGGCAACTGGGATGCAAAGTACGGTTGGCACGAGGAGAGATTGCTCCCACATCTTGGGCATGGCGTTTGCTATCCTCGCGAGAGCGCCTGACTATATGAGATGGCAGTGGTAGGCCAGATACCCCTGCTGTCCCAAACCTGAATTGTGCCGTACGACCCGCGTAGCATTTACATCTGATGCTGCAGTCTGTAAAGTCTTCTCCGGGTCCATTTGGAAGTTTGTGGATCCTGGTTCCCGCGAAATAGATCAGGGAAGAGGATACAACGAGAACTAGTGCAGTCCTCCTCGATGTGCCGTGCGGCCCAGACTCCGCGGCGGGCAATGGTACCCACAAAGGCAGATGGCATGAGGAGAGGAACGAAGACCCGTGCGAACGCAGTGACGTAAATCAGTCAGGCTCGGTCCATCCACTGATCACGGCGAGTTCCGGGGCACTGCTAAGTGATTCCGGTTGTATACTCTCGCTGTTTGATGGCTATGCAGGAACCATCATTTTCGTCCTGTTATGGACGACTCGTCCCATTTTGGATGTCTCGACCCGTTGCGGTCGAAAAGTCGCTCTTTTGGGACACCTGGTCCTGTTACGGTCAAGAGGAGCTCCTATCTCGTATCACTGCTTCTACCTCCGTGCTCTGCGGCATCTGTCGCTCGTTTCCGCTACGTGTCGATGCGCTGTACCTGCCTTCTCAGCTGCTGGCTCACCGACGTTGGCCTCCTTCTGTCTCTCATATCAAGAACCTTGGTCTGCTAGTTGTGATGACACGCGCTCGTCGCTATTGAAGTATGGCTTCCAGTATTACGTGCGTCCCTTCCTTATAATCCTTGCCTTCGCACTGACCTCTCCTTACCACGTAGTCTCCCTGCTTGGGTCCTCCGCTGTTCTTACCGCTATGTCTTATCACTTGTCCATCGAGGACATTCGACTGCGTTTTATTTCCTTGGAATACTGTGCGTCAATCATTCCTTCGTATTTATTTCTTTGACCTGGAGTCTGATTATCAAAAGTCACGCATCCATTTTATGTCGCCCTGCATCAGGCCCTCAAGGACTCAGCCGAGGATCTTGGGTCCTACCTGGCCATCCTTCAGCCGGACGATCCGCCTCTCACTTCTTTTTCTCGTGACCCTGCGCGTCCCAGCTACGAACTCGCGAACGAGTTGAAGGCTCTCATCGTGTCAAGACTGGTGCCCGAATACTAAGGCGACCACCCAAGTCACAAACAAGACAGAGAAGAGGGATAGAGATTGAAGTATAAGATGTGGAGGAGTGTGTTGAGCTACAACAGTACTAGGAGCGACCAAGCAGTGAGTAGACGAAGAGAACAGACTGAGGAAACTAAAGGGAAGGGAGCTACTATATATATACAAAGTCCGTGGCTGTGTAGTAAGGAGGAGAACAATAAGACAATAGGAAGTCCTAATGTGGCGAGACAATAGGCGGGCCGGAGTAGAGACAATAGGCGGTCCGGAGTGGACCCAGGTGGTCATCAGACCACTGATGGACAGGTCTAGGCAATGCCAAGACGATGGATGCCAAGTGAATGTGGGCTAGGCCCAGGCCGAGGTGAATGAAGAGATGGGAGAATGTGGCGATGTCGGGAGTGGAGACGTGATGGAGGAAGCAGAATAGAGGCGATTCGTGACAATACCCCCTCTTTAGGATGCGCTTGCGCCTGGAGCGCAGTAGTTCCCGTCCAGATGTCGTTAACGGTGACACCGAGAGTGCGAAGGTGGGGAAGGGGTTTGGAGTAAGCCGTGGGATGCGTACGATGGAATTCCTTGATCAAAGGGAGTGCCTTTGTGAGGTTGGAACTGGGTTCCCAGGTGTTCTCTGATGACGGGTAGTCCAACCACTTCACCAAGTACTGAATGCCGCGCTTGTTACGAGTTGGGCGAGAGTCGAGTATGGCTTCAACATCAAACTCTTCCTTGTCGTTGATGAGGTCGGGCGGATTAGATGGGAAATTAGGCCCATGAGCCTCAGTCTCCACAAAAGGAAGGAGGAGGGCGGCGTGGAAGACAGGGTGTATACGCCATGTGGGAGGAAGTTTGAGACGATAGTTGACTGGTCCAAGTACGTCAGTGACTTCAAAAGGCCCATGATGCTTGTCTGAGAGCTTAGCTTTGGGTCGCGTTGTCTTGAGATTCTTTCCGTCAAGCAACACCTTGTCACCAACTTTGAACGTAATGCCCTTCTTGGTGACATCTCCGTTGTTCCGCTTCATGATCTCTGCGGCAGTGGTAAGGCTAGCCTTGACTTCCTCGCGAAGCCGTTCTAGGTTGGTCAACCGTTCTTCGACAGTGGGAATGTTGGACGTGGGGTTCAAAGAGGGGTATAAGCGGGGTTTGAAACCGTGAAGAAGTTCAAAGGGGGACTTGCCCGTGGCGGAGTGAATGCGACTGTTGTGAGAGAATTCCGCAAAGGGAAGGTATTTGACCCAGTCGTCTTGTCGGTAGTTACAGAAAACGCGGAGGTATTGTTCAAGTTCTTGATTATAACGCTCGGTTTCGCCATCTGTTTGAGGATGGTAAGCCGTACTAAGCGCAGAGGTAATTCCTAGCTTAGCGTGAACGGCTTGCATGACCTTGCTTGCAAACTGGGGACCACGATCAGAGATCATCTTGTCCCAGAGACCATAGCGTCGATAAACACCATCCACCAAGATATCAACCGTACCATCCGCATCAATGGTCTTGCGGCATGGAGATACAATTACCGTCTTGGTGAAGCGGTCAACAACACAATGGATAGCGTTATACCCTTCGCACTCGGGTAGATCTGTAATGAAGTCGGTGGTGATAGTCCCAAAAGGGCGCTCGGGGATCTCGTTGGGTATAAGGGGAACATGTGCCGGATGATTCCTAGGTTTTGTCATCTGACAGGTAGCACAGCCATCGACATAGTCGCGAACAAAGACAGACATGCCTGGCCACCAGAATTCTCGACTGAGAAGTTCGTAGGTCTTGAAGCGTCCAGGGTGTCCAGGACCAAGAGAGTCGTGGTGCATCTTGACAATGTCTCGGCGTAGTTGCAGGTCATCGGGAACATAGACCTTGCCACGGAAGAGAACTAGTCCGTCTTCGTAGTTCCATTCCTGTAGATTTTTGACCAGCGAACGAGGACCATTGCGAAGAATGACTTCTAACGCACCACGGACCTCAGTGTCCTTATTTGGACATTCCCGAATACGTCGTCGCAGCTCAGCGTCTCCAACGGCTACAACTTCTCCGGGTCTGGTAGCGCGAATTCGGAAAAACTTTGGATCAAGGAGGATCCTGTCGGTGTTGTCGTCATCGACCCCCTCTTTGTGATCCGCACGGCGGGAGAGTGGGTCACTACGGTTCTGAGTACCAGGTTTATGAGTGAGAGTGAAATCAAAGCGAGTGAGGAATAGTGCCCAGCGAGCCTGTCGCCGGCTGAGTTTCTGCGAGTTGGCAAAATATTCAAGGTTCTTGTGGTCGGTGAGAATATCAACTTGGTGTGCTGAACCTTCGAGGTACTGGCGCCAGGCTTCCAGAGCACGGATAATAGCGAGAAGTTCCTTGTCATGAATGTCATAATTGCGTTGAGGTTCAGAAAGGGACTTAGAGATGTAGGCGACAGGATGCCATTGGTCGTCGTTGCCTGTCTGGGATAGAATTCCGCCTGTGGCATAGTCTGAAGCATCTACTTCCACACGATAGGGCTTGTCGGGGTTAGGCATGATAAGGACGGGTGACGATGTGAACGCATCTTTAAGTGCCTCGAAGGCCTCTTGACACTCCGGTTTCCAGACCCATGGTTCGTCTTTCTTGGTGAGATCAAACAGGGGGCGCGCAATCCGAGAGAAACCTTCAATGAAACAACGGTAGAAATTCCCAAAGCCAAGGAATGATTGGACGTCCTTGACATTCCGAGGTAACGGCCACTTGGCGACACCGTCTACCTTGACTGGGTCCATGCGAAGTTCATTATGAGAGATGATGAGTCCGAGGAATTCAATAGACTCAGCTTCAAAGGTGCACTTCTCGGGCTTAGCATAGAGATCGTGCTCCTTCAGGCGCTGGAGAACCTGCAAGACAACCTTGCGGTGTTCTTCTAAGGTCTTGGTGAAGATCAAGATGTCGTCCATGTATACGACAACTTTGCCGGAGTCGATCAGGTCCTTGAGAATGGTATTCATCATTGCTTGAAACGTGGCGGGAGAATTCATAAGACCAAAGAACATCACCAAGGGTTCAAACAGACCGCGGTTTGTCTTGAATGCGCCTTTCCACTCGTCTCCTTCCTTGATTCGGCAGTTGTTGTAGCCTTGACGAAGGTCTACCTTTGAAAAGTAACGAGCACCCTTGAGTTTATCAATCAATTCTCCAATGAGCGGGAGTGGGTACTCGTTCTTGATGGTGCCTTTGTTAAGTTCGCGATAATCCTGGACGGGGCGTAGTTTTCCGTCTTTCTTTTTAACAAAGAAGAAGGGACTCGCCATGGGGGACTTGGAAGGACGTATGTATCCTTTTGCCAGGTTTTCGTCGAGAAACGCGTCAAGTTCAGCTTGTTCAGTTGGAGACAATGGGTAGGTTTTGCATGGTTTTGGCTCGAAACCGGGTTTGAGATCAATGGCATGATCCCAGGGGCTGTGCTGGGGAAGCCGGTCCGATGTGTGCTTGTCAAAGACAGTGAGATAGGCATGATATTGAGAAGGAATACGCTCAGCGAGAGGACGGGTGTCCTTGGGCATTTGACTAGCTTCAGCAAGTTCCTGCGCCTTGCTAAATCCAGCACGTATTTGAATAGAGGGACCATCAGGAGTTTGTGGATCTCGCACCGGGCGGGGATAATCATCCCGAAACACTTGAGTGTACATCTGCTCTTCCCATTCTCTTGGGACCTCCACTTCTTCTTCATCGTCCTCGGTGAACAAGACGACGGGAATTTGAACCCGATTGTAAACGCGGGGTCGGATGCTTCGACGTTGTCCGGCTGTACGCTGGACTGGGACAGGCCGGAGGTTGCCTTTGCGATCCTTCCATTGAACTTGGTAGTCTCGATGGTGAAGACGAGGGTCGTGAGGAGAGCGTTTAGTGGGGATGGGAATGCGTTTGGCGTGAGCACGTACGTCAGTCACCGGGGGGTTGTTGAGGGTACAAGAGTTGGGACAGCGAGTGAAATCTATCTGGACACCAGCCCAGTCTATTTCTGGGTTGTGTTCGTCGAGCCAGTCAGTGCCAAGGATAACGTCGTGATCACCAATGTCAGTGACGTAGAGCTCGATTAGCTCTTCATGATAGGAATGACCGTCTCGGCTATAGATCCGGATGCGCTGGGTAGTATAGTGTCGGACCCAGCCCATAACGTTTTCGGTGCCGTCAACGTTGCGAACAGGGAAAGGGGAGGAAAGGGGCATGAGGGTGAAATGATGCTGGTTTGCATAGCGGGCGTTGATAATAATACCTTCAGCGCCGCTATCAATTAGAGCTTGTGCGACGATTCTTCTGCCAGTGATTTTGCCAATGAATTCAAGTTCCAGTGTGATCGAGGGTGTCTGTCGGTTCTGGGTGACTGCTGACATTCGAAGTTCTTTGGGATGGGTACGCTCACAAAGGGTTGATAACACAGAGAATCGATTGGTAAAATTTGTGACAGAATTGCGTACAGCTCCTCCTAACGTCGGGGTAGGGGAGCGCTCTAAAAATCCAGGCCAGCGACATCCTTCAAGAAAGCCAAGGCCTGCGCCTTTTCATCTCCCTGTAGGCCACGGAGCAAGTTGGCCGCGTTGCTAATCTGTTGAATTGCATCGGCAGACGATGCGGGAGCAGTGTCGGAGGAAGTGGGAACAGCCGTGACAGCGGCGGACGTGTCAGCGGCGCGAATGGTGCGGTTCGCGGCCGGAGCAGATGCGCTGGTACCAAAGCGAGTAGGACAGTCCTTGGACATGTGGTTGGGGCCGCGGCATCTAAAGCAAGCGCCCTTCCTGCGAAGGATTTCGCGCTCCTCGGGGGTCAGCCTAGTCAAAGGAGAGGACGAGGTAGCACCTGTGTTACGGGATGCATCTACATCCATAGGTACTCCCATATCTTGAGCGGGAGCCGGGGCGCGCTGGGGCGGGGCACGAGGAGCGTAAATGCCGGGAGAGGAATGGGAGCGCTGTGTCCAGTTAGCCTTTTCAGCCTTGCGGGCTTCATAGGCATGCTGCATCTCAACAGCGCGGGTCTTGAACTTGTCAAGGGTATCGGGAATGGGGTAGGACATGCAGATTCGGTCCAAGAGACTGGGGTTCAAGCCGCGTTTGAAGAAGTAGAGTAACGAGCTTTCGTCAAACTGGGAGTCATCAGCGTAGCCATCAAAGGCAGTGATGAACTTATCAATTGAAGATAAGTCCTTTTCCTGGCGGATGGTCTCGATGGCGGTACGCGCAGCAGTGATTGGGTCGATGGCCGCATAGTCGGCTTTGAACTTCTCGATGATAGATGCCTGTGTGGTCCAGCGTTTGCTGGCAGCTGGGATGGTATTATCGTCCTGGTCGGCATCGTACTCTTTCATGCGGCGTTCTGCCCATTTACCGGCGAGAGGTCCCTTGAAATATGAAAGGAAGACCGAGACCTTCTCGATCTCAGTAGAATAGCGGGCGGTGTTCAGCCGCATGTGGTTGCGGTATTGGGCCAGCCATGTAGTGGATGTGGCGCGGTCGCCGACAAAGTCGTCAAGCTTAGCTCCACGCTCGCTGGGAATAGTAGTCATGATAGGAGGGACTGGGTGAACTGGAAAAGATGGAGACGATGACCGAGAGGGATTGGAAGAGGAAGATGACGATGAAGACGGGGGAGTCGATGGTTCAGAGGGTTCAGGGTCTAAAGCAAGAGGTTGGGATTCAGGTGGTGAATTGTTCTGGACTGGGGATGGAACTGGGGAGGTAGGAGCGGAGTTGAAGGTTGGTTCCGATGGGGCAGGAGACGGTGGAGCAGAGGGAACTGGGGTACGAGGTGCAGGTGAGCTTGGGGTCTGTGCGGGTAATTGTAACTCAGCTCGAGTGCGCTCTTCTAAACGCCTTTTAGCCTCCTGGTGCTCTTCTAGTTCGAGGTAGTACTTTTCTCCGTCTGATTCGAGGTAGTGCCAAGATTCGGGGAATTCTTCGTCTTCGGGCTCGTAGAAGATTTCTTGGGGTTGATACTCTTCGTCGAGCTGGAAGTACTTGCCCTGATGAAGGTAGGCGCCGGGAGGTGGTGTGGGAGGCGCTTCTTCTGCAGAGAAGCGGGCGATGATGGGAGGATAGGAGTGCGTGGACCGGTATCGGTGTCACGCCAGAAACTGCGGTGATCTCCGCGATGACGAGCCCTAATAGCAGCCGGTAGAGTGTGAAAAAGGACTTCGCGGTGGGTTAACGTACGGGGAGTGGCAGCTGCAGTCTTCTTGAATACAAGGCGTGTGGGACGAGGTTGAGAGGCAGGTGTGGGGTCTGAGGTTGTGCGGTCGGCGGGCATGCGCCGAGCGAGGGTGTGAGGTGGGTGTAGAAGAGTCTGTTCTAGTGTCAAGACTGGTGCCCGAATACTAAGGCGACCACCCAAGTCACAAACAAGACAGAGAAGAGGGATAGAGATTGAAGTATAAGATGTGGAGGAGTGTGTTGAGCTACAACAGTACTAGGAGCGACCAAGCAGTGAGTAGACGAAGAGAACAGACTGAGGAAACTAAAGGGAAGGGAGCTACTATATATATACAAAGTCCGTGGCTGTGTAGTAAGGAGGAGAACAATAAGACAATAGGAAGTCCTAATGTGGCGAGACAATAGGCGGGCCGGAGTAGAGACAATAGGCGGTCCGGAGTGGACCCAGGTGGTCATCAGACCACTGATGGACAGGTCTAGGCAATGCCAAGACGATGGATGCCAAGTGAATGTGGGCTAGGCCCAGGCCGAGGTGAATGAAGAGATGGGAGAATGTGGCGATGTCGGGAGTGGAGACGTGATGGAGGAAGCAGAATAGAGGCGTGGTTCTTCCCAAAACACACGCCCAACTACGCGGAGTTTCTAAGGCCTGGTTTGCCGTGTCTACGTCCTTGGCCTTCACCACTATTCACATGAACGGCCCGTTGCTTACCTGGTCGCACCTTTCCGAGTCGGAAATGGATCGACTCTGTATGAAAACTTGGCGCAAGGAAATCGCTTGCGCTTGTTTCCTGGCTCGCGAAGGGTTGACCGCCTCAGTTCGTGACGTGATCCTTCGCCGCTGGCCTTTTGCCGCCAATCGTCCTTGTTGGTGGACTCCTGTTCTGCCAAACGTCGACCGGGTCAAGATAACCGGTTTCACCGATCCCTCCATGTCTTCCGTGACACTTTATCCTTTTTTCTACTTACCGGACACGGTCAAAGCTCTTCACCTCGAGTCCATTTCTTTTGGTAATCACAGTCTCCAAAACCTTTTGTCACCTTGGTCCTCTTTGGAGGACCTGACGATGTACAACGTTGAGGGGGGTCACATTGTGCGCAGGTCTATTCCTATCCATTGCGGTTCTGCTCACGTTGTCTTTCCAGCAACCACCGGACAATTTCTACGAAACAGCTGGTCCTGGCTACAATCGGTGGATAGCCAATCATGGTCTCGATACCATCGCACGGCGTGAAGGCTTGGCCGCAACACCAATGGCATCCATTACTTCCATGGATTTGGACTTTACGCGTTCCTGTTATAACAATGCGATCCTGCCCTCCGATTCCGGCCTGCGCGATTTTTCTTCAGAATTGGTGGAGTCCATGGATCGCGCCTCACTCTTCCACAGGGACATCGACTTCATCATGCCCTCGGAGACCATGTTCCCCTGCAGAATATTTGCCAATCGTGTCACAAATCTTCGCGTCGCGGTCCACGACTTTCAATTTCCAGCTTTCAATCGCCTACTAGAATGTACTGAGGTACTTCAAGTCATACAAATCAGGCTTCGTGAGCTTCCCTCTTTCTCTATGCTTCCTTCTATGGTTTCTTACTGTTGCCTAGTTTCGCCCGTTTTACCGAGCACCGCGAATCGTATTCGCTTGCCTATTTTACAGGACTTGGACACTGTGGCTTTTGATGTCTCTGCTCTCAACGTCAACGCCGCACTCTTGTTGCTGGAGCGGTGGCCATTCCCTGCGTCTGTCGATGCTGTATACATTCGTATCTGCGACGTCTCATGCGCCACTTTCCACGGCTTCGGGTCCGTGTTTTCTTACGACACATTGGGCTGGATCTACCAGCCTACCCCATTCAACCAAAACTCCCCTTTGCTGGTCGGTATCGGCCTCAATTCCCCTACGGTTATCTCACATTGCTCGGCATGCGTCGGTGTTTTCAGTACGATCATCACTGAAGCATCCACCCGCTTCCCCTCTATTCCTGATATGTATCTGGCTCCGCATGTTTGATTGTCTGTTATATTATCTCAAGCTGCCTCATATTTCAGTGTATATATATATATATATCACCAGTTGTTGGACTGCTGGTCTCTGCTGCTCCCTCGTCTAAAGTACCTATTTCAAACCACCAAATATATTACATAACAGACAACTGCTTGGACTGGGACCATGACAACTCAAAGCATGAGTACGCGGTCCGACATCACAAAAAGGATGGAGGCAACGTACCCGACACTACCGGGAGAACGAGTGCGACGCGACCGGCGACGCGACCGTTAGACAAGTTAGGGTGACGACAGACTCGACGAGGAGAGGACGACTCCATGACTCGATGGATTCGGCGTCCTATTGAATGAACTTCTACATGCTGGGCTAACGGCAGCTGTTTTGGCTCACGGCGAATCACCGGGCCGTTCTGTGATTGCCTTGGGTGATTGGCTTTAAGTATTATGTCCGCGGCACCCTTCCCTATTGCCACCGTGTACTGAAACGCTCCCTTCCTTCCGCTGTCATCGACTTCGCCTTCACGTAATGTCGCGTCGGCGCCGCGACTGTTTCTGGTCGCATGTGCTTTCTTTTCCTCTATCTTCCACGCGGACACGGTTGGTTGGCTTGCATCCCCTCGTTCCCTTCTCCTGTCCCCTTTCTCTCATTCCCACCATGCTGGGAGACACGCCGGAAACCATTGATTTGGCCATTTCATCTATAAAGCGAAGTGCGTCGTTCTTGATCTCTGTTTTTTGGATGGTTTTGTTCACTATACCTTCTATTCACAGTGCAGCATCCCTGGCAACAGAAACTCCAGAATACTGTCCTAACCAGGGATTTAGCCCGCGCGCATCTTGAACACTACGCGTCGTCCTTTTTCGACCATCTCCGGCATTATTCCCCACAGGCTTATCCACTCCCCCGCCGTCTTGGAGTTCAACCTGCCCGTATCCGCTCCGGCGTCCTTGCCGCCGTTCTGAACGAGTACTTCGTTTCTGACGATGTTGCCGAGCGCGTCTATCCCCATCTCCCTGATTTGTATGCCGAGAATCCTCCCCTTGTCATTAGAAACTGGCTCGATGACGAGGGCGATTTCATCACGTCCACACTCACGCTTGACTGGTTGGAGCCGTGGCGTGTATACATCCCCACCGTACTGGAAGAGGTTCGCGACACCGCCGGTCGCGACATTTTGGCGCTCTGCTGCTTGTTGCGCCTCGACAAGAGTTTTACGCGTATCACAGAGCTAACTATGAGTAACTGGCCAGTACGTCCTGACCAGCCGTTCTGGGCTCTCGGTTATCTGTACTCCCTTGTTTCGCTTACGCTGAGCGAAATGGACTTGTATCCCAGCTTCATGGTGTCTGCATCGGTCAGACGCCTTGAAGTAAGCATGTGCTCGTTTATGGACGGTCACTCCCTTCAAAATCTCTTGTTTCCTCATTCGGTCTTGGACATCTTGACTTTTCACAACAATGTAGGGGGGGACATAGTCAGTTGTTCCCTCTTCATCTGCATGGTCCATCGCTGTTGACAATCCTTTTCTCAGATCCCACCTCCTTCAGACTGTACCCATGCAGGGGACGCCGGAAGAATGTGGATGTCTATCCATGGTCTCTCTACCATCGCTGAGACTGAAGCACGTCTACGCCGGACCGCTGCCACTGCCTATTCGCCTGCTCTGACCGTTCTTGACCTCTCCTACCTTTACGCGCCCAGTGGGTCGCTGGCCATGCCTGAGCTAGGCGATGATGGTTCTTGTCGCCGTTTGAAGTCCATCTGCCCGGCGGCGGATGTTCGCCATTCCATTTCTAGATTCATGCCGCCACATATGGCATTTCCTCATCGCGTCATGCTCTTCAATCTCACGAAGTTGACTGGTCATTTTCACGGTCACCAAATTGATTATCTTGAGGTTGTTTTGGAAGCGTGTACTCAGCACTTGGAATACCTATTCATTGCTTTCCGTACGTGGTCCTTCATTCTGATGACTAGTTCGTTGACGTGATTGTCTTTTCAGCTGCCTTCACCGAGCCTGGGTCGGTGGCTCGATTCAATTTCCCTCGGATGGTACAACTCCACACCTTCACCATCGAATTCATACCGGAGAACATGCCCCTTGCGTTCACATTACTGAAAACTTGGG
The DNA here is from genome assembly GCA_019915135.1 of Strobilurus pachycystidiatus. NCBI lineage: Eukaryota > Fungi > Basidiomycota > Agaricomycetes > Agaricales > Physalacriaceae > Strobilurus > Strobilurus pachycystidiatus. Next base: position 629,124 of record JAHLMK010000015.1, read on the forward strand.
CGTCCTACTCTCCTGACGTTCAAGTTACTCTGGCCCCGCTGTGGCTAGATCACATCCACTCTGTCCAGGCGTTCCTCGTTATTGACGGCATTTCTACTTTGGATGCCTTTGCCACTGACATTTTCACGTCTACGGTGGCCAACCGTCTTTTACCTCAGGAATGTGTACATTTTAGATTTTCACGCCCCTTGCCCGAGTGCGTAGATTGTCCGTCTTGTGTCGAGTGTTTGGATTCCCTGGCTTCTGCTTGTTCTGATCATTTTCTGGATGTACGATTCGTTACTTCTTGAACAACGGCCAATGATATACAGTACTGTTTTTGTTGGTGTTATTTCTGATATTGCTGGAATATATTAATTCTTGTCATCCCCTACTCCCTTAGGCAGCCATCTCCCCCGTTTCCGCCTCTCCGTGGTTGCTTGTTGTCTCTGAGTATGATGGGGGTGGGTTCTGATCGTAGATGGGGGTGTACTGTCTCGCTTGCGAGGAAGTCCGCGGGGCTGCGTAGGGAGGGGGGTCGTCACTGTACGGCGGAAGTTCCGCGCTCGCCAATTCAAGGGATGCTGCTTCGCCGAACGCGTCGGTTCCCTGTGTAAGCAGGCGGGTCCGTACCCTCGGGTGTGTTGTCGTCACACTATCCCATGCCCTGCGCGGCGGATCTATTTCTCCCGGCTCCAGACCTTCCGTCAGCGCATCAAGAGCGTGCCATCTTCGAGCTCTTGCCTGCACCCGTCTTTCTGCAGCGGTCATTCCATCTTGTGCGATAGAGCGTGTCATTGCAAGTACCGCGTTGTCGAACTAGATGACGAATATTCAAGGGCATCCGCTTTATGTATGCTTTTCGATGCACACCTTCGAGCGTCATTCGGTCGTCTATGCGATGGCAGATGATCGTACACATAGTCTTCTGAACTGACAGGCAGCGACAGAGTCCCGTATAAACTGGAAAATCAACTGCCGACTACCACCACGTGGTGATGTAGACGTGACGGCAATATTTTCGATCGGTCCGACGACTTCTTCTTCTGATCTGAACGATGCTCTGATGTTCTGGCTGGATATCACTAGTCTTTATGACATTCAATATTCGAACTTCCTCTTCAAGCTGCTCCTATTCCCCTCTGCACTCTTCTTAATTGCTTTTCCGTGGTCTTCGTCTGCGTGGCGGGCTCGTTTGGCGTCCTATTCTTGATTTAGTAAGTGTTTACAGCCTATCGAACTTACGACTCACATCGACACATTTGCCGTCCATCAAGACAACAGCCCTGAGTTTGAGTCGCATTCTCTTGGTGTATTGTCCTGCCGGACCTTTCTTATCTATCTTGAGCGGCACCACGAAGGCCGAAAACTTCACTTCCACTATGTCCCCCACTCTCAAGTTGGCCGGACTCATAGGCTCGAAACTATCGAGAGGTGAGTATAGACCGTGTCCAAAGGTGAATTGCTTGCCTCTTATTGTTTCCCGTACCTTTCATCTCATAATACATGACGCGATTATCCGCAGTGTGCTTCATGTTGTCCTTCAAAGCCAAGTCGCGTAGAAAGTCCTTCGGATCCACGTCCAAGGCAAAATCCACCGGCTCCTCCTGGTCCGTCTCCTGAATCCGCTCGAAGTAACGGTTAGCCATATCAACGGCAGGATGGCCCTCAAAGCTAGAGTATTGCCAAGGTTCGAAGGTACCGGCGGGGAATACTCGTTCGAATTTCATGTGAGCTTCCCTGATGTTCTCAATACCTTTGAAAAAAGACGGTTCCTCGAATCCACAGATCTGTATATTCTGTTGCAGGACATGCGAGCGTGTACTAATGCGGACAGCAATTAGAGCGCACTTGACAGGTCAGAATAAACTGCTTACGATGGTCGTCTGTCAATCGGCGGAATCCTGGCCGAGGTCAAGACGCCATTCATGACCAGGCTTTGCTCGGTGGCCTCCATATCTTCCTGGGCGGTGAGTCGCCAAGTTATGCCGTCGTCTTCAGTCTTGCAATTCATCTTGTGTATAAGAGCTGCCTGCCTCCGAGGTCATTCACTGCACTCCCATACATCAACATCAACAACTTACAGTTTCCTCGTTGCTCATATGATTGGCCTTTTCGATCTTGCGTTCCGCGATCATGGAATTGACGAGCTCGGCTGCGGTTTTTCTGTGAATTTCTTATGCAGATCATGCAACGTGGACATACCCGCTTTCTGGCGATCGTAATATGCGTCCATAATAGTAGTGGTGGATTCTTGTTGAAGTTCGTTCCTCTTTATCTGTTTCTTTCCAACTCCGTTTCGATATCCCACATCTGACGGGACGCCTTTTTCGACTGCAGAACGTGTCGATCAACTCCATGCCTCAAACAAAAAAATTCTCCCCTTCGGGTCGTAAACCTCAGGAATTCTAGTGTGCCGTGGTACTCGCACTTGAAACGATCTCCGCATTGGAACTCAATAACTCTAGTGCGCCGTGGTTCCCGCACTCGAAACGATCGTCACCCTTGGTTGTCCTGTCCATTATATCGAAGTCTTGCGCCTTCTAGTGCACTACACCCAACCGAGAAATACCATCTACTTCTATATCTGTTCATTCCTTGTTATCTGACAGTATGGCGTTATGGAAAGCAAACGTCATCTTACTGTTGCGCCTCGGGCGAATCGTCTCACTGTTGCGCCGATCCCCTGCCTCGGGCGACTCGTCTCCGTGGGTGGTCCTGACGGTGACAACCAATCAATACGCCTTGCCCTGCATTATTCCCGGCGAGGCAATGTTCTCACGCTGTATGCGTTCATTCTAGTCTCTGTATCTTCCTTCTGACTTCCGTTGCAGATTCACCTTCCCCTCATCTTCTCTGGTTACGTATTCCTTCCAGCCCGTGCCTCCATTGCTTAGCTATATTCTCACTCTCGCCATGAGACTTAGCCCTACGGTATAGCTTATGACTGGCCTAGTACTTCTCGCGCGCGCTTGCTGCGCGGTATGCCTGTACGTCAACACCTTCTTCCATCGTCGCTCTTGTGAACGGGTTCTGCAGATCCATCATGACGTTCTAGGGCGATTCTCACAGGCTTACCTTCCACGGGCTCTTCAACTTCCTGATGGGCTGCGTCACTCCCCATGCATCACATCGCGTTGTCCTCGGCCTACGCACATCTCAAATAAGGACATCTCGACTGTCTAGTTCATCGCGCCCTTCATCGCGTTACACCTGTTGCGCCTCTCTGTCCGCTTTTTCCATCATGGCTAAAGGCAATCTTCGCCGTGGTCGCTCTGGCGGTATACAATCCGACCCCGCCTCTCTTGAGAATTTTCTTGCTCAGAAGTCAGTTGCTCCTCTTTGTTGGATTTCTCGAACTGATGTTTGCTTCTTAGACCCGTAGAACTTGATCCCATCGCGGCGGCCATAGCCCTCAGTACTGGCGCCACCACCGAGTATGCCTTTTGAATTTAAGTCTGTACTGACTGACTCACCGCTACTTTGTGGTCCGCTAGGTCTGTCCAGGCACCTACTGTTGCCGGTGCAGATAAGATCAAGTCCAAAACCGTCAAAAAGCCCATCCTGGCTACCACTGGTCCTGTGAAGGCCAAGTACGTCTGTTTTTGTTCTTCGTCCTTGTTCCGATTCCTTATACTTGCTCGTAGTACCCAGCTGGCTAGGCGCTCTAAGTCAAAATCTGCGCAAGGACCTGCTGTCGTGTGAGTCTTCTACACTGTGGCATGGATCAGAGCTATCTACTGATGGATGTGTTAGCGAGTCTGCTACTGCTGCTCTCTCTACTGTGTTCAACGACCCGGTTGCGCGGGTCGAACAGCGCGGGCCCTCCGATGAGGAGCTTGCATTAGCCTTGGCTCAGGAGATGGCCGAAGAGTTGTACGGTTGTGAGTTGTCTGAGGACGAGCCCATGCTTCAGGCCAAGAACTTGGGTTCCCCGATCAGCCTTGCTGGTCCTGTGGCGGCTCCCGTCGCTACGCGTTCTTCTCCAGCGTCTGAGTTCGCAGACTTGGACAAGTTGTCGTTTGCTCGCCACTTGCGCGAGGAGATGGCTGTTATACAGGCTAAGTTGGATGTTTTGGAATCCGTGTAAGCTTTTTATCCGCCCTATTCAATACGTTGCTGACTGTAACTCTAGTCCATCTCCTAAGGCTTCTGGTAGTCGCGTGTGGGCCGTGGATGAGGAATCGTATGTTCCTATCCAATGTGTTTCTCCGTAGCTGACTGGCCGCCTCTCAGCGAGTTCGATACAGCTCCCATCGGCAGCAGAGTTGGTGATCTTAGTGCCGATAACCTGTATGTTCTTTTAATTTCTGCTCTCCAAGGGTTAAACTTTGTGTAGCTTCGATACGGAAGCGGTGGAAGCCAAAGATGACCGCAGTTTCTCGTCTCTCTCCTCCTTGTCCGAGGAAGAGGACCGGGAGAGCACCGTCAATGTTCCTCAATCCCTCACCGCCCAGGGCTATGCAGAGGACGGCTTCGTTGTCCACGATGATCACCAGTCCCAGGATGAGTTCGGCCATGTTGAATCCGACGTGATGGATGTGGATGAGAAACCGATCCAGCGTATCAAGCTCAGGCGTCTGAATCTCGAGCGCAAAGCTGGAGTTCCAAACTCCGAGGCTGATCTGCCCTCCGGGTATGTGGCCTTGCCTCTGTGTGTGATGTTCATGTGTACTAATCTGGACTTATTTGACAGGACTCCAATAGTCGATTGCCGGTCAGTGATACGTTGTGCTATGACTTATTATAGTCTCAAGTGTCTATTTGCAGTCTCAAGAAGACGCCCAAGAAGCGGGTCCGTGTGCCCTCCCAGAGCGAGAGCGAGGTGGTGGTACTTGATTCCCCCGTTCTCAAGAAGCGGCGCATGAAGGCTGCGTCTGATGTGAGCTTTCTTCTTGGTTGCAAACACACTGCTGTCTGATACTCTTCTTAGCCGGAACCTGTTGGCGTCAAGGAGGACCCTGATGCTAACCATGATGCTGTCAAGCGCGAACCTGCTGTTGAGGGGGCTGGTGGTGCCAAGGAGGAACACTGTGTCCGTGATGTACCTGCTATCAAGCAGAAGGACAATGTCAAGTCCAACAAGGTACAATGTCCAGGTTATTGCCCAGGCGTAAGTAGTGCTGACACGTCTTACCCAGATGGCTGTCAAGGCTGAGCACATTCGGTCTGATGACGACGAGAACTGGTTCAAGGAGGAGGACAGTACCGAGGAAGCAGGTGGGCCTCAATATTTCTCGCTGCCTGTAAGTTCATAACCTTGTTAGGGCCTTACGAGGAGGATCTGCCCGGTCCACCTATGCCTACTACCGGCACAGGTTCTGTGACCGCCCTGATGGATAGCAACCGAGACAACAAGTTATACGATCTCAACATCGCCAACAATTTGCCGTAAGTTCTCAGCTTGCTCAGTGGCGATATTGCTGATCCCGCTGCTATTAGCCTTTTAGAGTTCAAAGCCCACTGGCAAGGAGATGCGAACCGCGGAGTCTTGCACAGTGAGGTGGAGGCGGCCCAAGAATACTTTGGCCTTAACACCATGATGTATGTCTTTCTCGTTTATGGTCATACCGATACTGATATGTCTACGCAGTAACGTTTACCTCGGCATGCTCTTCAAACGGTCCGGTGCCTACGTTAACTTGAGCCGCATGGATCCTGCTGCGCTCACCACCATTGCCTACGAGACTAAGTCGAACACTTCGGGCCAGCGTCTGGCCTTCAAAGGCTCAGACACCACCCCTCTCTGCTGTACCCTAGGCATGACCACTGAGTCCTTCCTTCGAACTCCTTACCATAAAGGCACTGCCGCCGTTCATGGCATTTTCTTTGCACCTTTCGAACAAGAGGAGATGCTGGCAAATTCTGTCGTTGGAAAGGTCTGGGGGCTGGCTTCCAGTTATGTTGCAGGACCCATCAGCAGGGTTCCTTGCAAACCAGATTTTTGTGCCTACTTCGCCGGCACTTACCCACGGAACGGCGATGAGCCAGTCTGGTTGCCCAGCTCTCTTGCCGGTATGTTGTAGTTCTCTTTATGTTTTCGTTATGTTTATGCTTCCCTATCAGTTCCGGCCAAGGTTGGGCAAGCTCCTCCAGTGGTCTCACGCAAGCTGGTTCTCCCACCGGCTCCGAGTGCTATGTCTTCCCCCCAGCGTGTTGGGAAAGCCCTCTCTACTCCTGCCTCCCCCAGCAAGCCAAGATCACCAGCGAAACAGCCCACTTACACCAAGACGGCGTGGAATTGCCACAAGTACGAACATCCTGGTAAGCTCATCGTCTTTGCTTCTTAGCTTTCCTATCATTCTCTTCAGTCCTCATCCTGGACGGGCGCGGGGATTCAGACCATCCCCCCTTCAATTTCAGCGAGGCCGCATTCGCTCGGCTCAAGTCAGATCCGCTTGGCTGGCCTCCTTTTATGGACGGTAACACTGAACTTCCAGAGGATTCTCTGATTATGGTGGTTCACTCTGTTCAGACGTGGAGCAAGTCGACCCACATGCCGCCTTCATTCGGTTATAACATTCACTCAGTGGTGTTGCTGGCCTTGGGGGAACACATTGCTAACGATCCATCCATCAACCCGCCCCTCCATACGAAGTTTCTGGATGCCTTTCTTCCCCAGCAGCCCCTGCCTGTGAAGAAGGGGAAGGTCACCGCTACCACGTCCAAGGGCAAGGCCAAGGAGGTTGCCATCACGTCCAAGGGCAAGGGAAAGGCCGTTGAGTAGTGGGTCGGGTTTTAGTTCGTTTTGCTTGTAGTCATCAGTCGAATTACCTCCCTGTACATAAATAGTAGTTTGACAATTGTCATGATATGATACACGCATTCACGGGAATAAGCTCTACGCGATACAAATCACAGCGTAAACATTGATTGCTAACCCTGTATGATAGGGGCCGCTCGAGCGTGTTGTGATCACGGGACCCTGTCATAGTCACATACGCTTTTTCCCAACCACCATCACCCTGGCATCAACGCACTCCTCCCGTCGTATCGCGTCAACTCCCTCGTATTTAGACCTCGGCTGTCAACGCTATACGCGTTTCCGGCTTGTGCTCTAAGAGCTTCCCGAGTTCCTAGTGAACGACGACGGTTGCTCGCGTGGGTCGTACAGATCGCAGCCTGTGTAGTTTTCGCATCCCAGCCTTGACTCTTGCACAAAAACCAATGTCCGGCCATGCGGGCATCCCTGGAATTGAATTGTCAGCACTGCGCAGCCTCTTTTGCATTTCATACAGCTGATCCTCCGTTAGCGAGATAGTCAACGTCGGCCAGTTGGTTCCGTCACGAACACGAGCTAGGTACGCAGGTCGCATGTCGCAGCTGCATTCTCTTAAGCGGCTACTTGCGTAGAAACAGGCTTTCTCCGGCTAGCAACGCTGACTACAAGCACCAAACACGATACTTGCCATACCCCGCAATCCGTACGTCCGATGCATCACACCTTCTACGCGGGTACTGATGTTCGCCAGACTTTGTACATGACAGTCATGTCGCGCACTCTTTGTGTAGCACGCCGAATATTGGACATGCCTCCAACCACGTATGGAATACCGGCTCCGGTGTGGCGTGGCGGTCATACCAGTTCCAACCACCGCCTGGGCAGGAAACAAACACATACTCGGAGCCTGTGCTTCAGCTGCCCACAGCCGTCGCCGCATGTGATTCCATTCGTCAGCCATCGCCTTCGCAACCGGTCCTCAACAATCACCAACCACTGCCACCACACGACTCTGTACCTAATCAACGGTCATATTTGGTAGCTTCCGAAGACGTACATCCGCCCTTTCCCCATCCTTCACCCCGCTACAACAACATCAACGCGGCTGGTGCAGGCCTGGGTCGCACTGTGCAGCCCGTTCAGTCCCCTGCAAAACTGAACCACTACCGAACCCAGCCTCCTCTCTTCATTCTTACATCCCCACCAATTCTGCCCGATACGGTACCAGCTTGTGAATTGCCTTTGACGCCTCTGTCGTCCGATGATGACTTTGATATGGGCACAGCTGCAGATTCCTTGCCGTCCAATGAGGACGGCACGCCTGCTTCGAATGAGTGCTACGGCGTGGGTCCCTCGCAGGAGCCGAGTCAGGCTATCACACTGGCTCGGGCCACTGCCGTTCTTCTCAGTTGGATTAGAACCCATGTTCAGAAGTCACCGTACCTGTCATGCACACCGGATCAGCCTGATGTCTTTTTAGCTATCTACATCGCCGAAAAATGCGCCAGCACCAAGAAATTGGACGGGCATGCCTTTGTATCCATCAGGGACAACATCGTGTTCCTAGACAGGGTATTGGTCATGGAAGGGGGCACGCTGAAAGACACGCCCTTGTATCAGGCTATTCGTCAGACCTCTTTGATTCTGCAACAATTTCTCCGCCACAAATGCGCAGACGCTGGTGAAAAGATTAACGAAGTAGAGTCTTGTGTATGTTTGCTGGTCTTATTCTCCTATTATATACCCCTTCCAACTGAATTATTTGTAGATTTTTCGTCGCTGCTGTGCAGTCGTGGAAAAAGACCCAAGCTCACGTCTAAGCCGTAACGACTTAGTTTCGTTGACTACTGGCCATCACCTATCGGCCGCTGTTATGGAGTACATCCTGTCGAGCTGGTTTCCCGAGAGGGTCTTCCAAGGCTCCGTGATTCTGCCCGTCACCTTCGCTGCTTCGTATTTGTTGGTCTCTCAGCCCGACAGCGGCTACACGGAAGCCTTACTCCGCATCACACCTGAAGCATTCTCTGCAATTATAGCCACCGATCCGCTGGCAGTATGTTGTCTGCCTCTTGTTCACACTTGTTACTCACCATATAACAGAAACATCTCAAAAACTTTTCCAAATGGCGTCGAGTCATCATTCCCATGCATCGAGACGGATGTCAATGGATGTGTGTGGTAGTGGACTTTGACCAGCTGTCTATCTCTATGTACGACAGCTGGACCACTCGCCCGAACTTCAAGGAGTGGAAAGCCAACACTGTGGATGGTCGCATCCTGAGGGTGGGACCCCCGTTCCATCATCCATATAATTACTAAATCAACATGTTATAGATTGTGCAACTGTTCATCGACCGGCTGTGCTCACATTGTGCGGCTCCGCCCATGGCCTGGCAGCCTAGTGTAAATTTTCATACTCACACACATGTACGTGAATGTATGGCATCATCACTGTCCCGAGTTCTGCTCACTAGTGTCACCGCAGACGCCTAGGCAGATCAACAAGTTCGACTCGGGAGTTTACACGTTATTGCGCATGCGGCATTTGATTTTCTCTGATGATCTCAATCCTACTGATACGCCTCTACTATATCATTTCACTGCCTCTCCGGCCACTGCAATGCAGAGAAGTTTACTTTTACATGACGTTTACGCGCATTTTTCTTGTATTCTTTAAAACATGTCCGGTACCTTACTGCCCTACCGGTCACTATTTGTCTACTCTACAACACCCGTAAACCAGACCACAAACATCAAGGAGAAATGAAACTGTACATACTCCATACAATGAAAGCCGGTCAATGTAATGACTGGAGAGTTCTTCAGTGGGAAATGACTTGCGGTGCTAAATTATGGCCCGCGATCGAGCTTGTCCTCTGACCGTCACCACAATTTTGCGCACCATTTCCCATCTCCCACGCTAACGACGGCCACCTCAATGCAACAGCAACCGCGCGCAATATAGGCGCCAGAGACGGATCCCAACGCACGCGCGCGCACAGGCCAGCGCAGACGCATCCGGCCGGAGGGTGCGCGGAACCCGCGCCTGGAGCAGCCCCAGCCAGCCAAGGTGCGATCGTACACTACGTTGCGTTCTCTTTGCTGACTCCTTCTCTTAGCGCACTCTTAACCCTCCCTCCACCCTCCCAGTACCGCAAAGTCCAAGAGCCTGCCAATTCCTAAATCCAATGGTCAGTAACGCATCCCTTAAGTCTTCAATCCAACACTTACCGTTCCCCAGCTTTTACGTCGACTCTTCCGATTCTATGCAAAAGCTACACTACGTACGAGTACGCTACGGACCGGCTCCTCCATAAGCCATCGACAGCCGTCACTGTTTCGAGCCGTCACTGTTTTGCGACTGAACGGCAACTCCATTTTAAATCGAACGCCCCAAGTGTAATGGTCAGTAATGGGTTCGTAGAGTCAAGCAATGAAGACTTACCTTTCGACAGTCAAAGTCAAAGCTTCGCAGCATCAACGAATCACGCTACTGACGGATGAACCCCATTCACTAGCCTTTTCTGTAAGACTGGTGAGTTCCGGACCGTTTCATGTCCAAAGTCGAATGCTCACTCTGCCACAGCCAGCGCCGAACGAACGCGATCGAACCGAAACTGAGTTCTCAAGCTGGCGACAAGGTAAATATTGATACAATCACCTCTAGCGTTACGTGCTTACCTTTCCCTCAGCCCAGCATTGCACGAAACTGAAATTCTTAATGAGCCACAACGACACGTCTCAACGGCGACCACCCGTCGAAGCACTACGCTTACTCGATGATAATACATGTCGTGTCCACCGCGCAGTCAACGAGCATACGCCTTTGGCGTAGACATGAGCACGAATGTCGGATATTTTCGGATATTTCAATTATATTCGTATCCGACATCCGAAGATATTCGGATGTCGGATGTCGGATACCTCTCGGATGTCGGATACCTCTCGGATGTCGGATGTCCACTTTCTGAGCGGACATCCGAGACATGATAGTGTGGGCTGTAGTATATGAGTGTTCTGTGTTAGCTATGTGACTCTAATTGACATTTACACACAGTGTAATATTATAACTTCATAGTAGGTATGGTTTCAGGCTGCTCTTGATGCAATATTATGCCAATAGTCATGAATATTCAGATATATTCGAATATATTCGGATGAATATTCACAAATATTCGGATATTGGACAATTATCTCGGATGCAATGTCGGATATCCATCCGAATACGAATATCTGGGTTTGAGGTGCACATATTCGTGGTTCGGATGTCGGATACATCCGAATAGACACTCGTGATCATGTCTACTTTGGCGCACGAAATCGGGAGGCTGGAATACATGACCGTAATCTGCGGCGCATCTTCGGTGCGTGCAGGCTATTTATCTATTCCAAGAGCGAAGCGATGGGCTCGAGGGTGGTATGGCATGTGTCGACGGTGACGGCGATGCGGTTGGGCTGCCTTGAACTCCATGCGGACATGGAATTGAGTTTTATACATTTGTTTTTTTGATTTTGCTTTCTTTTTCAGACTAGTTCGTAGATCGCAATACAATTCATTTAGATGCTACGATATCCGAGTAAGCGTGTGAGCGACTCCGGAGGGACTCTCCTTCCAGCAACGCCGCCCAAGGGACGTTCAAGGTACAACATCCACATTCGCATCGGGGCATTAGAATTACGGCCAGATTGTCCTGGAGGGATAGACGTCCGGACGACATCATGATGGACGACCGTCCCCCAAAACCTATCACTTCCAGTGATTGTGATGCATGCTAGCGGACTCGCAGTTTCTGTTGAGGGGACGGTGTGTATGGCTCGTATCTGAGGGGCTCGTGTTGCTGAAGAACTTGAAGGCCGATTTCTCACAGCTGTGCGGCGAGCACGGCGAAGGATTGGCGAGAGCAGTAATGGGATGGCGAAGGAGTAAGGGACGGGTGGTGAGTGTGCGTTGCAGGCATTGTCGTTGTAAAAGGGTGGCAAGCGCTTCCAAAGAGTGGCGAGCGCGGAAGTAGGTGAGGAGACGTAGAGGCGACTGGGGAGGACGGTCAGAAATCAGTACATGGGCGAAAAGTATGAAAGAATCCTAGGCCGTAGACGATACTGTTGTTAACTTTCGGGCGTCGAACGCGCACCCGCTGGCAAGGGTACTATCCCTACAAGGCTCATCAGACTCACGGCGTTGCTCGCCTGCCACCGCGCCTCAGATTTACCCAACGACTGACTCACCAGCCAACGCGACGTATACCAACAGCCGGACCGATATGCCGGCGGCAATAATACCCAGTCTCGCCTCTGCGACATCCTTCTCTGCCTTAGTCCATCATGGCCCAAACTTGGCAGGAGTATGGCCTGGAGTCAAACGACCGTTTTCGCGACACGTCGTATGTGAAGAATGTTTGGTTGCCTCGAGTGGCCAAAAAGGTACGCAGTAATCAAGCGCACCGTTCTGTTTTTTTTTGTGATTCTTGGGATTTGACATGGCTTGTTCTAGAGCGTTTGCATCCAGTGTAAAGCGGCCAACATCTCCTGCGAGCAGAACAAGACACGCCTCAACTGTAAATCACCCGCCTGCAAGAAGTGGAGTGGAGTACGATGCTCCTTCACCGACGACGAATTATATGCCGACATCATCGAACACTATGCCGACGTTTCCCGCCCCGAGTTCAACGAGTGGGCGGCCACACTTGGTCCTCCGGCTACCTATCGGCAAAGCAAACTAGCGGGGAACAAACGTTCCAAACCGGGCAAAGTCGCGTCCGTCGCGGAATTCACCTCGGAGGACGACGAACTCGACAGCGCTGTTGCAAGTGATAGTGAGCACGATGGTGGTATGTACTTCTTCATTCTTGTATTGTCATGCACTATAATTCTCATTCAGGTCAACCCTCATCCAAGCGAAGACGGTTTGTAAGTTCGACCAAACGAGACGACAGTACGCGTTCCCTTTCCCGACTGCTCTGTATGATGACCTGGCCCTTGCAGGTGTTGTAGATTTCATATCACCGGCTTTGTCCGGCGTACGCGGCGAAGGAACGGTCTCTTGTTCTGGCACCACAACACGCGAACACAACAGAACCCCCACCGCCACCAAACAGGATGGCGTGAGTGGAGTTATGAATGAAGGTACGTTGTTTTCCCTTCCCACCATGCTGAGTACCTGCACCAACGTCGACACAGACAGCTTGAATACGCGTGGGACACCTGCTATTACTCAGTTTGCGAGGATAGAGCCTCACAATGCGGTAAGTATTTCTCCAGATTGTAATTGCACTTCGAATCACCACAGACTATCGAGACTTCACGTCCGCTGGATTCTGCGCGCGCCTTGAACGTCACTAATTCTAAACAGGGTTTGTCTGGTTTGTCCATAGTTCTAGACCTCATTACATGCCCGTAACCGTGCCATCTACTCAGTGGGGACCCTGATGGAAGGCAAAATCAGTACAGCATCCAGTACTGCTCGGCCAGCCCAAGCTACTCGAATGCCCGTACCTCCGGCACCGGACGCGATCCAGCGTGACGAGTACAAGACTGCCCTTGAAGGTACGAGTACATGTCTCTGGTATAGTCACTGTCGCCAATTCACTTCTCGTAGCCAAGATCGCGTCTCTTGGGAAAAACACAGCGTTATTGGAGGCATCAAACACCGGTAAGGGATGTGCTTTCTATGTATTACGGTTTTGAACACACCCACTAGCTAATACCTCCAAGGTCCACCATTTGGGAGAGGAGGTGGATCGAATCACTACGCTACTACAAGACGCCAAAGGTTTGTCAATCAGATGTACTTTCGCCACAGGCTAATTCCTTTCTGCTTAGGTGAAATCGATGCCCTCAATGAGGAAAAGTTCGCGCTCAAAGCCCAAAATGACGAGCTGAACGGTACGTCCACCCTAATGATTGCGATAAGAAACCTCTGACAGTGAGGCATGCAGACACGGTCCGCCATTTGAGGCGAGAAAACGACTTCTTTGTCCGGCAGAGCAAGGACTATGAGGTGCAATGCAACACTGTCAACGGTGCGCACCTACATGATTTCAGCTCCCTACTACTCAGCCACCTTTACAGCCCAGGCGGCCGCCTTGAATAAGAAACTGGCTGAAATATCTACTAGTGTGCAAACGTTGGCCGCACTGGATGCCGCTGCCCGCCTATCAAGATGTGGGTATTCATACATTTCGCATGCCAAAGCTTACCTCTGAACCAGCTACCCGGGCACCCCAAGCAGCCCACACGGCCCAAATTAGAGATCCAGCGAACAACGAATCGCAAGACCCGGCAACTGGCAGTACAGCCCCACTGCCCGCGCTAGGATGCATCGTCGAGCATGGCGACCAGAAATCGGGTAAGGAATAGGTCGCACAAGCTAATGTAGGTTTTACTGACGTCTGCCAGTTGAGGAAGAACTGCGTGCAATGGTGACGACCAAGGACGAACAGCTCCGGCTACTCAACAAGGAGCTCAATAAGGTTAAAGGCCAGTATAGCCACCTGGAGGGGGAGTTGGCCGTCCGAACGGAACAAGTTCACGTTGCCAGTGCGTTGGTTTAACATCCGTTATCTGAATGTACCTCTGAGCGTCTTAAACAGATATCAATACACAGTTCAAACAAGAGCTCCTATCCATCAAAAGAGAAGAGTTCGATCGCTTCAAGGAAGAGACACGCCACAGTGAGTGCCAGCCATACTTCTAGCTATCTGCTAAGTTTGTCGCCAGTCCCCACCTCGAACGTCGTCATGCACTGCGAGTTGACCACCATTCACGATTCGCTAGCTGCGATTATCGACAGAGCACCAGACCAGCCGCAAGCTCTGGTGGACACTATTCGCCTACAACTACCATCCTTGAAATCCATGGCTGTCAAACAAGTCCCGCTTCGAATCAGTGCTGTGAATGTTCTCAGTCATGCCCCAGTCCGTCACAGGTATATGCAGCAGGATGATACTGCTCCTGTCGGTGGTGCTGTATCTGAGCCGTCGGGTCATGTACCTGAGGGGTCGGGTGGTGTTGATTATGATCATGAGGTGAGTGGTCAACCGCCTCTGACGTGATTTTTGCTCAGCTGCCTCAGTCGTGAAGTCGTACATTGCACGTTCGAGCGAAAAGCTGCTGACGGGCCGGGATTCAGCAGGGAGGAAAGAGGTACGCGATACCATGCTACGAATGGGATCTGTTCGGAGTTTGCACTATCATTACATGCAGAAATCGTATGGGCTTCAAAAATTTGTAGTTATATCACTAAATCACACGTGTTTTGTGCATCGGTGGAATATAAGCATTATGAGTGGTGAACGGTATCAGCCCTGAGTGTACTCTTCCTTACAGACTACGTCCATGTCCAACAAAAGAACCAGAAACCCTGCGCTTGGAGATGCGGAGGAGGATGGGCGCGCGCGACGCTCGGCTAAACGCGTCAATTACTGTGTGCGTACTCTGGAACTGGTTGACAATTTTGTATCTGATATTGTGGGCGCAGGAATCGTCTCCGCCCCCTAGTCGCGACCGCTCCTCTCCCCCCGGACGCCTGTTAGTCGCTGAAAATGTTCAGAACGCCGCCTTCGGTCGAACCAATCGTGAAGCAATTGACGTGGCGCACGGATGTAAACCGACGACCGATGCTGCCTTCGCTGCCCAGCTTCTGCGTCCGCCGATGACCCATATGGCCAATCGGTGGCCGCCGCTGCACGTAAACCCTAGGACTGGAGCGGCGAAATTTCCTTCCACCGAAAAAGAACTCCTGAAGGCGGCGCGGCAGGAGCAGGCGTCCTTCGATAAGCGCATCGAGACTTGCGTGGCAGACTTGGACGAGCCCGCAGACGGACGCGGTGGGTCGTGTTTGCACATCCTCACCCCCAGACGCTGATATAGCTCGCAGAAACCGTCGTGACTTGCGATATTGATCTTTTAGATCTAAAACGTAGATCCCGCGGCGAAGCCGCCCTCGCCCTTGCTGATGCAAAGGTTAAGGTCATGGAAAATACTGGAGCCGCCGCCTACAGGTATTCAACGATATTCAAAGACCGTAACGGACGCATACTGGCCCTCTATCTCAGCAGACACGTACGGGAAGGTCAGGAAATCATAGACGGCTTGACTGTGAGTGTTTTTATATATCTGACAAACTCATTTCACACACTAGTAGACCGACGAACACGAAAATCTGCAAGCGTTGGCTCAAGTCATGGTAAAGATGACTGGAGTAGACCAGCCGAAGGATACGGGAGATATGCGGCATCAAGCGCACTTCGTCAAGCCTACCATGTCGTACCGTGCTGAAGGACTCGACGGTTCCTTCAAGGGTATGTACTGATCTACCACTGAACAGCCTGATGCCGACAATCATTTCTTAGAAGTGGAAGAAATAGTTGGTATCAAGCATCACGCAGTTTGGTTCCAACAGGGACGGAAGGTACGGTCTGCAGATATGTGATTCCCTTCAAATTCAGACTTTCACGCAGGATCTGGGTTTGACACCGTCCAAGGATTTGGTTGGAACGTCTCGAAACCATGCTGCGGCTACGCGATACCTAGCTGGGATGGACTGCGTTTCTGGGTTGCTCAATGGATACACGAAGCGTCTGTTACCAAGCGTTTGGGGTAAAGAGATGCGTGCAAGTAAAGCCGGTAGCTGGGTGCGGGACTACCATTCGACCAGCTTGGGACTGGCCACAATCTGGAAAGCGCAGGTTGGTACCCATATCGATAAGAACGATGCCTGGTGCAAGCTCACCAACTCCGGTAATTTCTCCGGTGGCAACCTCTACCTCCCCGATTTGGACGTAGCTCTCGAGTGAGTCCTACTCGATGCTTTTTCGCAGCACTGACTTTGATATCAGGTACAATCCTGGAGACATTGTTATATTCATGTCCCAGTACCTTTATCACGCTATCGGCGAATGGAAACCGGGAGTCATGAGACGAGGGGATCGTCTGACACCAGGACGCGTATCTTGGGTTTTTTTCAACCATCAAGACGTCTTGGACGAGCTGCGTGACAAACCTGCTGGATGGCTAATCCGGCGTGGTCCTGCCTATGATACATGGTATACCGCTTGAGCTCTTACAATACAATATATCTGAAACTTATGATTTATTGTTGAGTCTGCGATGACCAACTGCCCGATCGGACCGAAGAGGCCGTCGAACAGTAACGGCGCGTGACAAATTTTCTCTCTTCCTGCCACCATCGTCTTCTGAGGACATGTCTACCATTACACACAGCCAACTCTATGTGGCCCACAACGATATTAGTGTCGAGAGCATGCGTACCTCGGCGTCTTGGTCTGCGCCACATGCACCGTACAAATTTCGTACACCTGAAAGGGGAGTGACAGAGCTCAACCACTACAGATTTCACAGGACACAGGATGAGCAGTTTACTGATCAGGAATTGGTAAGTTTTCAGCAATTGCCTCTGTTGTTGTACGTACTGACATTGTGATGCAGGCTCATCTATGTCAAGGTGGATGGTGCACGGGCGCTGGCGTAGTAGTCACTCCCTTCGACGAGCACGGTTTGGTAAGTATCTGCCACTTCTCAAATACTGCTAACTCACGTAAATCAGAGTGGTATGTCCCTGGCGCTCAATCGTTCCTCGCACAAATTGCAAAACCTCGGAAGTCGTGTAAGTCTTGCTACGAGTATCTGGAAATGGTACTCATGTAGCACCAGGTGAACTTCAGCCTGGACGACTTCCCTTCTATTGGTATAGTACGCTACACATCAGATGGTCCACTTGCAACAGACCTTGTACGCACTTCCATCCATGCCCTCCAGCTTCCTGAAGCTACCTGTTTCACTCCGTATGAGTACTCGCCGTTTGCGAGATCTGTCAAAACTGCTCCGTATGAGTACTCGCCGTTTGCGAGATTTATCAAAACTGCTCCGTATGAGTACTCGCCGTTTGCGAGATTTATCAGAACTCCTCCGTATGAGTACTCGCCATGTGCGAATTTTGTCATGAATACTCGGAATGAGCTCTCGCTGTTGGAGAATTGGAGTAGTCATGTTCCGTATGAATTAGTGTTGTCCCCATCTGTCACCAGGCATACTCAGTTGGAGATTTTCACATTGGAGAAGGTTCACCGACCAGTGTTGTCTCTAACTTATGAGTACAAGCTTGTGTATGATTTAGTGGGCTATCATACTCTCTTACGTCAGCCCTTGAGACTCAAATATCAAGAATATGTTGGTGGTGGACCTAAACGGGTGAATTTCAAAGGTTCATTTCTAAAAGAGTACCTATCGCTAAACATAGAAGAGGATGCAACATACTGCTACAAAGGTCATTTCTTGAATGTAAACAAAATAGACGATAACCAAATAATGGCCCAACTTCCTTTTGAGGTATTGTTAGAAGAAGTAGCAAAAGCAGAGGTTATCAATATCTTACAGGCTCATAACGTAAATTTTACTAAAGCTCAAGCAAGAACCAAAAAGTCACTAGTACATATGATGACGTCGCATATATGTGACTCTGCATGTGTTGATTATACATCTTTGTTTGAATTACTAGAAGTCAAGAAAAAGAAAACTGTCATTCGACGTAAGAATAACATTGAAAAGACATCAGTACGAGCTCCTTTGCATGATGCTCAAGGCTGTATCAGGGCTTATGAATATAAACCTAGCCAACAGAGTGATGCTCCTTTTCCACCACCATTTCTTACAAATGCTGATAAGAAATCGATTATACGAGGTGTATGCACAGATCTGAATCCAAATGTATTTGAAGAAGGCGGTTGTGGTGTGTGTGGACAGCTTATACCATTAAAGAATATGAGTCGCATATCATCAGTAAAGAATCTATTGCCCATTTTAGAAGTAGCTGGGGTATCGAGAACAGAACGGACTGAATTAAAGCAGCCAATAGTAGATTTGAAAGGACCTGTAATAGATCACACTTGTTCAAATATATGTGATACGTGTCGAGCAGATATACGACAAGGTAATATTCCGAAATATGCCTTAGCAAATTCATTATGGTTAGGTGCTGTACCATCAGTATTAGCAGAGCTGAACTGGATTGAACAGATTTTGATTGCACGTGTACGTCATAATGCGTGCTTTGTTAAAATTGATCAAGGTTATCGTAAAATGATAGCACATTGTGTGGCTTTCCAAAATCCAACTGCTAAAATGTATGACTTTTTGCCCCCACCACGAGAAGATCTGGACGAAGCATTAGTAATCTTTTTTACTGGACCTGACAAACCACATGAAAAAGATTTTGCCAAATTACCTCTTCTTGTACGACATGTTCCTGTCATGAACGCTTTGCATTGGTTACAAAAAAATCACAGTGGTTATGATGATATAAAAATATCACCAGTTAATATGAAAACTTATCCTGAAGACTCACCTCCTGTAGGTGTGATTTTTCGTCAATTTGCAACTGATACAAATGTTACAGTTGATCCAGCTCAACATAGTACCGCAGATGAAGATGGAGTTGATGGCAATAAATGTGCATTTATTATGCATGGATTAATAGGTGAACAGTTGAATGATATGACATGGGAAGGAATGCGTCAACAAGCATTTCAATGGTTTGATAATAATCATGGTGTATTAGCTGTTGGTAGAAACCGACGTGCAGAAAGTATGTATCATAAACAAAATCCAAACTTGTATCCTCTAATGTTTCCTTGGTTATTTCCATATGGGATGGGTGGTATTGGTGGAGGTTCAAGTCTATCGCCTACAGATCATTATAGATGGCTTTTAAATTATCATGATAAACGGTTCCAATTAGATAAAAATTTCCCTTTTATTGCATTTAGTCATCAACAGTTGAAACAAACAAATACAGGTGGATTTTTATTAGCTGAGAAACCTCGGTTTCATGACATAACTCAACGTTTATTGAATGTTGATCATGATATATTAGAAAATATTATAGAAGTCAGCAAGGCTCAGGGTCACTTTAAGCCAATTTCAGAAGGTGAAAAAGAATGTTTCCAATTATTACGTGATTTAGACTTGGTGGCTGGTAAAGTTGACGGATCTATCACAAGTAAAAAATATTTACGTAATGAATTGTTTTCTTTAATGGCCTCAGAAGGGGCACCAAGTTGGTATATTACTTTGACACCTTCAGATTTTACACATCCGCTATGTTTATATTGGGCTGAAACTGGTGAAAAATTTCAACCAAATCATCCATTAGGAGCAACTGAACAAAAATTACATGTCACAGAAAATCCAGTGGCTGGAGCACGGTTTTTCAATTTTATGGTTGAAACATTCATAAAACATATATTAGGAGTTGGTGCAGATCATAAGGGAGCTTATGGTGACATTTCATGGTACTACGGTGCAGTAGAGCAACAAGGTCGGTTAACATTACATTTACATGCTTTGGTATGGGTACGAGGAAATTTGTCACCTCAAACTATCCGTGATAAACTTATTATGAATCCAAACTCTCAATTTCGTAAAGACTTGGTGAATTACTTAGAAGCTGCACATCAAGGTGATTTCATGCAGCCTCAAAAGCGCAATAATTCTCAAAATGATAAAAATGATTCAAGATTGACTGCGGGTGATATACAAGATGATAATGCAACATGGGCTGCTTCATCCACATTTGAGCATCCACTTACTCATTTACCAAAGATGCCGCCTGATGATTGTGAGGGACATGAAAATATTGAATCTGAGACTGAATGTGAATTGTGTAAGGCAGATGAAGAATGGTGGAAGCACTTTGATCAAGTTGTCAATTTTTTAATAATGACACTACAAATTCATAAATGTGATAGTTCATTTGATACAAATGGTAAAAAACAAGCAGGAAAATCTGGAAAGCGTTGTTTAGATAATAAATATAAAAAGTGTAAAGCACGTTTTCCCAGAGAGTTACATCATCTCACTGAAATTACACTAGATGGACATATCAATATGAGACAAACAGAAGCTAGTATGAATATGATCACAGCTGTCTTAACATATTGTATGACATGCAATACTGATGTTACTTCTCTGAAATCAGGCACTGCTGTAAAGGCTGCTCTTATGTATGTATCCGAATATGTCGTAAAACCAAGTTTGAAAACTTATGTTATTTTTGAAGCCATCAGAGCTGTTTTTCAACGTAGTGAGAAGTTATTAGACAGTGCAGCGACTGATGAAGAGAAGGCACGTAAATTAATTATTCGTATTGTAAATACTTTAGGTGTAAAAATGGAGTTTGGAAATCCTATGATGTGTTCATATCTTATGGGTTTTCCAGATCATTATACTAATGCTAAGTTTGAGCTATTTTATTGGAAATCATTTGTATCGGATGCACGTCGTTTTTGGACAGAAGATGATGAATTTACAAAAAGTGAGAAAGTGGTGATTCGAAAAACTAAGGATGGCAGTATTATTGGTATTTCAAAAGTTGAAGATTATAAATTTAGACCACTTGAATTAGAAACAATGTGCTTATGGGATTGGATTTGTTTATGTAAAGTTAAAAAACAAAATTCAAAAAAAGACACCATAGATGAATTATTACAAGATAATGATTTAATTGAAAGTATAGATCCAGATTTAAGTCTCGACTTGGATGATGTTAAATGTGATGTTAACGACCATCAAAAAACACCAGAATTAATGACTATAGATTTAGATATGAATAATATACAAATTTCTCCAACAAAAACATTAATTAATAATGATACGGACCAGGATGATATGATGTCACTGATTTCGGAATCAGACGCTACATTGATTGATCCAAACGAATTGATACAGGAAACATTCAGAAGTTTCGAGCATGAAACAGAATACTTCAATAATGAGAAAGGTACATATCAGTTACATCCTGATCATAATCTTGTAAGAACCCATAATGTTAGATGTGCATCTGAAGAAAATGCAGTGATTCCTAATATAGCTGGAGATATGCTTCCAAGACGTGATAGTGGTGATCGTAATTATTATTGCAGTACAATGTTGACATTTTTTAAACCATGGCGTACAGGCTTAAATTTGAAAGAAAAAGAAGAATCTTGGGCGGAATCTTTTGATAGATTCAAGTTTAGTGCGCGCCAAACAGTATTAATGGATAATTTTCATTTACGATATGAATGTTTAGATGCTCGTGATGATTATCGAACTCAAATGAAAAAAGGTGCAGAAATAAATGTTGCATGGGAGAAAATAGAAGAATATTTGCAACAGCAAACAGTTATAGATAATATGGAAACCATAGATCAATTAGATCAAGAACTTGATCAAGTTGATCTAGGAGAACTGAATATACTGAATTTAACTGAACTTGGATTTGGAAAGAATTATTTAAAACGACGTGCTGACGCAAGAGAATTATTAGAGATGATTACAGAAACTGGTTGGACTAAACCTAATAAAGAGTTATTATCAATAAATCTAAACTTAAAACCCATTCCAATCATACTTGATCAAAGTACTCATCATTGGATGCAGGATATTGCAAAATTACGTTCTCATTTGCAAGATTCTTATAAAAATGGAATGAAAAGTACTGATACAGATGAGACTAATCAACCGTACAGTGAGGGTTTACCAAGAGAACAGTCACCATTTATAGAAGTTACAAATAAAGAACAAATGCGTGAAGATACAGATAATGAAAATGATATTATATCAAATGAAGATATGCGTTCTTCAATTGTGAAAGACTTTGCTTTAAATGAAGAGCAGGAGCGAGCCTTTCGAATTGTAGCGGAACATGCATGTAATATATACGCTTCACCATTAAAAATGTATATTGGAGGTATGGGAGGTACTGGCAAGTCGCGTGTATTACAAGCTTTATTGGAATTTTTTACAAGACGAAAGGAACGATATCGAATGGTGATTGTTGCACCAACTGGTGCAGCTGCAGCTCTTTTGAATGGAACTACATACCACTTTTTGCTTGGAATTAATGGTCAATTTTATACAGATGATGTTTCAGCAACTGTAACGGCACAAATACGATCAAGATTGAAAGGAGTTGATTATATTTTTCTCGATGAAGTCTCAATGTTATCTTGTAATGATTTATATAAAATAAGTGTTCGTTTAGCAAAAGCACGAGATGCGATTGATATTCCTTTTGGTGGAATTAATATGATATTTGCTGGTGACTTTGCCCAATTACCACCAGTAAAAATGCATATTTGGAAGCCATTATGGAGTCGACAAGTTGGAAAGCAACAATCTACATTATTTGCTCAAGCTGCTTCTATTGGAAAGGCTTTGTGGCATCAAGTAAATACTGTTGTAATTTTACGAAAAAATATGCGACTGCAAGGAATGTCAGAAGATGATTTGAAATTCAGAAAGGCACTTGAGAATATGCGATATAAATCATGTACACAGGAAGATATTATATTTTTACGAACATTAATTCATAGTAATGTTTCTACCAGAAAATCTATATGTGATGCAGATTTTCGAAATGTATCAATTATTACTGCAAAAAATGCTCATCGTGACGAATTAAATAGAATTGGAGCCATTCGATTTGCAGCAGAAACTAATCAAGTATTAGTACATTTTTTTTCAGATGATTCACCATCAGAAACACAGGATGAAATCACTGATCGTAGATTGAAAGGTATTAAACATAAAGTGAAAACTATTGGAATGGATTTACAGAAAGTTTTGTGGAGCTTACCATCAAGCACCAGTGATAGTTTAGTTCCCGCAAAAATCAGTCTTTGTATAGGAATTCCCGTAATGATTCGTAAAAATATAGCAACAGAACTCAATATTACAAAAGGACAACAAGGTCGAATACATTCATGGCGTGCAAAACGTGGTTCTAAAGGTCAATTAATGCTTGATGTAGTTTTTGTAGAAATGATTAATCCTCCGAAATCAATCCAAATAGAAGGCTTACCCCTAAATGTGGTACCAATTGGTACAACGCGAAGTAAAATCAAAGTTGTACTTCCTACAGATGCTACTATATTTTTGACTAGAGAACAAGCTGATTTATGTTTGAATTTTGCAATGACTGATTATTGTTCACAAGGAATGTCAAGAGAATATAATTTAGTAGACATTAATGGAAGTGGTTCACATTTTGGTGCATATACAGCTTTATCAAGGGGAAAAACTGCACGAGGAACAATTCTGGTACAAGATTTCAATGTAAATAAACTTACTGGTGGTACAATGGGTGATGTACGCCAAGAATTCAGAGAATTAGAATTATTAGATGAAATAACCAAATTAAAATTTGAGCGGAAATTACCAGGTAAATTAAAAGCTGACACACGTTATACTTTAATTACAGATTTTCGAAAGTTGAAAGGTAAAGGATATATACCTCCTAAGTTGCACGATTCCATCACATGGTCTTTAGATGATGTAGATAAAGAAGTATTTCCTATGGAAGTTCCTTGGAAAGTTTTACCACCATCACAAAAAAAGACTAAAGATAAGGAGCAGCATAATGAAAAGGAAAGTGTAACTGTAATCAGTAACACACAAGAACTTGTCTCTTCTCAAACACATATAAAGCCCAAATTGGTTAGAAAACCAAAAAAAATTGTGCGACAGAGTAATATGCAACAGATTACTACAAATGACATTGAGCCATATGGACCAAAATGGATGGCAAACAGTTGTTCCTATGATAGCTTGATATTCATTCTATTCACGATATGGCGAGTGAATCCTGATTTTTTTCGAGATGAACGAGAACATATGGAATGTAATGGTATATACGTATTAGAAGATATGTTCATTCAACATGCAACAATTTCTAATATTGGAATTGATGAAGCTAGAAATCAATTTCGATCCTATTTAGTTCGAAGTCATCCAAATATATTTGCAGAAGGTCAAGTGAACAGCATTGATAATATATTACCCCATATATTAGAATACAATTCCCAATCTATTATAGGAACTTCAAAATGTATAAATAATCATATGCGCGAGTTATATCGAAATGGAGTGTCTAATTTTTGGATTCGAGGTGGATTGTATAGATCAATTCAAGAAGCCTTGAATAATAGGGTATCACATGAATCAGCTACTCCGTGTCGGACATGTCGACTTCAGACAGTTGTAGAACACAGTATTATACGTAATATTCCTTTGATGATATTTAACATTGCAATGTGTCAGGAGATATTGATAGACGAGAAAATCCAAGTAAATATAGGGGACATAAATGTACTGTATGAATTAGCTGGTATTATCTATTATGAAGGGGGTCAAGTTGGTCATTTTGTTTCCCGGTATCGAGATCGGGATAGCATGATATGGTTCTATGATGGATATATCCGCAGGGCAGCTACACCAGAAGGTGTATATACCAATATTGAAGATCTACGTAGACATGGTAATGCAACAGGGGCATGGGTCATTTACAAGCGAAGCATTTGAAAAAGAATGGTCTCAAATTACAAGGTAAGTGCCCCGGTTTTGCCACGCTTGCGGTGGCCCATCCTGTTTATAAGTTATTGCGAAGAGGATAAGTACTCAGTGCATATCATCGTAAATCATCGACTTCAATGAGTCTCTACCCCATCTTACAAGTATCTGACTCCGAATTGAAGTCGCGTCAAATTGAGCCATCCATCAATCGGAGGTCGATTGGCGTTGGCGTCGGGCGAGCGCCATTTCCATTTTGGGAGAGTCCGCTTCGATCACACCGTCTTTGCTCGTTGTCAGCCCACCGCCATGTTCAATCAAGAACTTGTACGCCCCTTGAGCTGGATTTATGCCGTGGCGGCGTCTAGTGAAATCCTGGGTCTTGCACCCGGCCATTGTTGCGCGAAAGTGCTGTGGAGTCAATCAATGAATGTTCTTGCATAGATCCGGAGTCACACAACGCTTGTGTCTATGAAAACCGTGAGCTTCACCCCTTTGTTCTCTATCTGTCCGAGTCATGCTGTGATACAGCGATGCATAGATGTACATAGGGCTTCTTAGGACTTCGGCTTCCACTTGGGAACGGTTAACATCTTCTTCCTAGCCGTTCGCCTGACTGGTACCACCCTCCATGAATTCAACTCGCTTTCTAGATGTTTTAGAAGAGCATCTTCACTCGCGAAAACCATTTCGCAGCCATCACATTGGTACGCATTGGTGTGGCCGTTTGTCGACATCCACTCACTGCCTGATTTTGCATTAGCAGCCGAGAGGCGACCGTCAACCACTGTTGGTGCACGCCCAACGTAAGCCTCAATTCGATCCAGTTGCTCTGTGTGATGGACAAGATGGGCATCAATAGACAGTGGGCGTGCATCGACGCGATCGCAGAGACCTAAGAGAGATAAGCACCATAAACAGAGAAGGCGACCAGCTCGGCGCACCTCGAAGAGTTGTAAGTAATGATCAAGACTGACGCCGAGCTCGACCAAGTCGCCAGCATTCGTCTTGGAGCTCCCGAGTCGTTTAAGGAAAGATTTGTTGGTTATTTTGGTAGTGGACTTCATGATCCCGTCCAGTTGGCTGAAAGAACGATCTCTCAGCTAGTGATCGCTGTGGCCTATTCAAAAAGCAACCCACACTTCGAGCATCCGCACCTTTGCGCGTATTCCGGCAGTTTCTTCCGTGCCTACCAGAGCGATTGATATCGTGAGAATGACATCTCTGACGCGTTCCGCGAGGGATACGCAAGCGTCCGCGTTGGCCTTGGTGGTCTCCAACTTGCTCAGAATTGCGAGTGCCACATCAGCGGCGGTTGAGAGCAAGGGTACGGCATCAGTGACAGCCTTTTCCTAATCATGAATCCGAGATCGCCAGCGATAATGACATTGCGCTACTCACTTTCACGACTGTCATCGCGTCTGTGATACACTCGATGACGACGCCTTTGCGAGTCTTGGATCTCAAGAGAACCATCCAAGTCTATGGTATCACTGGCAGGCGGATGGTGATGGGAAGAGCCGAGGTGCTCAGCTGTAAAGAGCAAGCCTGAGCGTGAGATGGTCCTCTATAAGTGATAGCATCATTCCCAGCTGCAGTCTGCGCCCGCGTCAACGCGCACTGCTTTGCAAGCCAAGATTAATCTGTCGTGATCCCAGACGATTAAGCAAGGCATCGGGATCTCAGGCTGTCGACGAAGAAGTGAGAGAGAAGAGACGATGCATTGTGAATATCTGTGTAAATAGTGAATGTGTGCTAATGCAGATGTACTAGTATATACGATGAAGGTCGAAAGCGGCGGTGCTAGGGCTACAAGATCAAATATTACGCAAATGTACTATAAGTCGTCAAAATCGTAAGCATTGTTAAATAGAGGCTTCAAGTCATAAACGATTCTAGAGGATCAGGTCTCCTCTTCAACCGTAGGTTGCTGTCCCCACTGTCGACGCTAGCATTCGTGCTCATGCTTCCGCGGCGCCGAATGCGAACGCCTTCCCTTGAGGCCCGTGGGGACTCAGGGAAAAGCATGCTAGATGGCGTTGAAGGGGCTGGGGTCGCCGATGGCAGCATGAACGAGAACCCGCGCTTCTTGCCCGGGCTCTTGCTTCGGGAGCTGAAGTAGGGCAAGACCCTGCTCGCAAGCGATGTGGTGGATTTCTCCTTGACGGACCCGAGAGTCGACGTGCTCCACTTGCTCTTGAGAATGTGCCCACCCATCATGTCGTCGGAGTGTGATGAGCCCGCAGACTCCTGGACGGGCCATGCCTCCTTGGCGCGCAGCTCCTCGAGTCCTTCCTGGATATCGGCTTCCAGATCAATGGGCGAACAGGGCATGGACAGTGGCAGGCGCAGGCGGACGGAAGGGTCCATCTCGAACTCGAAATCAACGAGCGAGATGTTCGAGACGCAGTCGTCGACGTCTTCGACGTGCTCAGAATACTGAGCTAGAGGGGAGCAGTTCGAAGAGACACTGCCGGTACTGAGACCAAAGTCTTCATCGAAATAGGACATTAAGACATCGGTGCTGTCGTCGAGATCGGCAGGGACGGGAACGCTCATGCGCGGAGGCGGGCGGACGATCTGCAGAGTCGCAGGGCGTCGCCGAGGCAGAGTAGACATAGATTCGGGGCGAGGTGGGCGGGATTCCACCTCAGAGTAGAGAGATGCCAGAGAGATGATCTTGCTGAACTCCTGGGTATAATAGTGATACTCATCCTCGAGATGGTCATTTATCTCCTCCTCCCCTTCGATGCATTTCTTATTGATCACCAAAGGTCGTATGGATGGAAGGATGGGCACGTCCTCGACGTCATCACCGTCACAGGACCATGGCTCTGGACTAGTAGGGAGACTGCTAGTAGATGAGGACGGACTGGTGTCGGGCGAAGAGCACGACGATGAAGGGGAAGAGGGTGGATGGGGGAAGGAGTACGACACTTGAGTGAAGGTCACATGGAATGGATCCGCGATGATGTTTGCCCGTCGTCTGCGGGACTTAAGCGCGGCCTTCGAGTCACAGCTGCCACTAGAGCTCGAACTGAGATTGGCAGCATCCTCCTCCTCGGCAATGATGGAAAGTGGTACATTGTTGGATGCGCGCGCATTTGGGCGTGAAATTATTCGTGCTTGTCTTTTGAGTTTCGGTGCGCCTTCGGGACAGTCAGCACGCAGCCCATGTGAGTGGCGTAGAGTACGCACTGGCTGTCGTCTTCATGGTGGAGTTCATTCTGTTCGTAAGTTAGGTCGTCGACAGTTGTCGGGGTGAGAAGAGTAGACAAGGATGCCTTTCAAGAAGGAAAATCCTTATTATAGGTCGCCCATTATTCTGCCTTTGCATTGTTTTTGGTAAGCACAAAAGGCGGGCCCATTCGAGAACAATGGTGCGCAAGCACGACCAAACAAGGTCATTGTTCTCCCCGCTCAATTGTATTGTGCGAAACGCATGGGCGGCGCACCGGGGGTCAAGAAGTTCTCTAGGCCAGGGACTGTCAGGGAAGGTAAGAAAAGGTCCAAGTGGCAAGCATCGTCGATGATGAACGTTTCATTATGATTTTAACAACTCAAAGAATACATAGACGGATCGCGTGACGTCAGACGCAGTACTGTACCCTACTGTACCTTCTCTCGACTCGACCACTGCCGACTCGAAGCTCGCTATCCTCGGTAAATTGGAGGCCATAGAGGCTAACTGTGACGCTTGTATGTCTCTCGCGAAACGTCTGGGAGATGTCATCCCCGCAATAACGAAGGCTCTGGAAGAGACACTGGAAAATCAGCAAAGAATCAACTATCCACCTCATGCAGGTGGGATAAGATTGATACTACATGTATAGTACCGGATTATATTACTGTCTCGCTATTAATCCGAAGCAAAAGTGCATTTCAATGCCCTAAGCGATGCTGATTCACCCCTCAAAGGCATATACGCCACCTGCGAAGCTTTCTGGCGCGTCGAAGACGTATCAAATTGTAAAAGTTCTCTCAGACCAACTCCGCACCGGTCACTATCGTTATGGATGCCCCCTGCAGCCTGCGCGTGCACACTCATTTGACAGAGCGAATACGAATAAGTACATTCAGACCAGGCCGACTGCGTCGCGCGGCTCGCCATCGAAGTGCCAAAGATGAAGATTTCACACCATGACATTCGGCCAATTCGAACTCTCGAATAATTTGAACACCTCCCCTCCGCTCTACAGAAAGTTGGATCAGGTGCACGCAATATGAACGGTATACGTCTTACCTTGACCATGATGTTCAGTTTGACATCCCGTCCCTTCGAGAGTTCGTCGAAAATGAACGAGCTGAGCTGTTCCGCGTGCTCTTTAGAGACGAGGTTTGCGATATCCCTTTTGCTGAACGGATCTTTGAGCCTCCGTGGCGTAAATGTTAGATGCACCTCGTTAAAGGCGTCAACTCTCGAGCCAAACAGAACGGCGAGCTTGTCGACCCATGTTTCACTATGTAGCACCTCTTCTGTTGGCACGTCCTCAGGCAGCCAATCTAGTGCCAACCATGCCTTGATTACCCTTAGCTGCGGCAGAACGGACGGGGACTCCACTAAGTTGGCAAAAAACCCCAAGAAGTCGTCCCAGTCTGCTAGTCGCATCGAAAGGTGCTCGAGCGTGGGCATGACCTCGCCAAAGTCGTTGAGGAGCGACTGCATGACCATGCTCGGCGCAGCCTCTGGGACCGCAACAAAAAGTTTCTTCAGTTGTGGCTGAGAGCGCTGGAGCATGTCAATCAAGCTCCGACGTTGCGACTCCGGAGTATGTGGCGGCCCGTAGCCGCAACGGAAGTAGAAAGACAACTCCTCTAAGCCTGAGAAATTGTAATGATCGAAGATTGTATGATTCTCGGTAACGAGTTGGCGGAGGAGGCTATGTCTCGTCGTGTCAAGAGGATGGGATCGATCTACACCCGCAGCAAACACATCCGCCGACGCAGACCACTGTCTGCGATCATTCATAGCTGTGTAAGATAGTAGTCCAGGAGGAGCCCGATGGAAACTATCCCGGTCATAGCGGTCAGTCATGATGTGAGTTACAGTTGGGTGTGAAGAGAGGAGACGCTGAATGGGTCCCACAGCGAGCCCAGAAAAGCGAAGATGATGAAGACGAGGCGCTTGTGCAGACATTGTCTCCTCGGATAGATATGAGCCCATGTCGGCGAAACTGGGTACTTCGAACGACAAAGACTCCAAATATGGAAGGTCTGGTTTGGTTCCCAGAGCGCGCATGACGAGAGCGGCTGTCACTGAGTCTGCGACGTGAAAGGCCGCTCGTTTCCAGTGTGAAGAATGGGCTACAAGCAGTTCCAGATCCTTCCTCACTGCATGGAGATGACCCCTCCGATGCAAGAGGTAGTCTGAAGTCCCTCGCATGTAAGTAAATGCGAAAGGGCATTGTCCCAACATTGACAACGTCTCGTCTAGCAGCCGGCTGGAGATGAAGCGGTGGGCGATCACGAAATCAGACCAGATAGAGGGCGACGTCTGTGATACGATTCTCCAACGGCGGCACACTCGCATGGACACCCGTGGAAATGCGTTGATCGCGTCGATAGAGAAGCCTTCTGAAGCGGTAATGAAGATGCTGATCAAGAGATCATCGGGGAGGTTGTCGATTGGAGACGGGAGTTGTTGTTGGCATTCGAGGTTGGCGCAGATTCCACGTACGACAGACACCTCCTTCGCAGCGCGTGTCAGCGAGAGAACACTTTTGCGCACAACGGCATCCTGTTCAGTGTAGTGCTCCCGGATGAGAGCATCAGCGTTTCTCAACAGCGCTTCTACAGTATTCAGGACGCTCAGAATCTGTAATAAGGGATATAGCATGCCTCTTGGATATACACACTTCGGGATCTCAACGTACCTCAGAAGTCATACCAGCCTCTCGACTGAACGAAACCACAAAAACAAGCTGTGACTGAAAGACTTGCACGTCGCGTGAATGGATGAGAAAGGGCGCGGTATGAACGTATATGAACGGGAGATCATGATGCCAAGCACGACCAAAAGCGACCAAATCGCTAGCGGAAATGCGGCAGATCACACCTTGCTTTTGCTTGTAAACGTAGCGAGCGTTCGAAAATGCCTTTATTCGATTTGACTGAGTATCACGGTAAAGCAACTTGTATGTACAAAATCAGTACTGCAATGAGTGGAATTGTAAACCACTGAGGGTGTTGTAATAAAGTCCCTCAGTGTCGGAAAGTCAACTACTTTGAGGCCTTGTCCTTGAAAGATGCGAGCGAGGAGCCAGGTGCAGCGCAGAAACCCATGACCGGATTCTTGACTAAAGGAGGACTTGGATAAACTCGACAATCGTGTTTTTGGTGCGCCACATCCGGCGCATTCCCGTTGACGCAAGGTACTGTGGTGTTTTACCAAAAGTAGTGAGCTTCTGCTCTATTTGCAACGAATGAGTACTGAACTGAAGTCTTGATATATGGATACAAGCATAAATAAGGAACAATGCCAGTGAGTAGGGTTTGTATAACACAAATCAATTGTAGATGAGGCACGCCGACAGCCTACTGGTACTTCTTCATGAAGCTCAGATGGAAGTCCTCTAGTTTCTGCACATAGTCCTCGACACCAGGACACAGGCAAGTGAGACGATAATGCCACTGTCCCTCCTTCTGCCCGAACCCGCTCCCAGGAATGACACAAATGCCTGTCTCGTCCAAAAGCTCGAGCGCATAGAACGCGTCCGGGGCTTTCCCAGCCTTGTTGGCCGCTTCGATGGCTTTGTCGGGCAAGAAGATTTGCGGGTAGAGGTACAGTGCTCCAGGCGAGTCGACACATGAAGCACCCTCAAGCGCATTCAACCGCTCCGACATCATCTTCGTGCGCGCCCTGAGGGCGGCATGAATCGTATCGGTCTCCTTCTTCCACAGCTCATAGCTCTCCTGGCCGACCTTGGGTGGACGGACCATGCAGTCGACACCGATCTGACCTGATAGCGGCGGGCACAGGCCGACAGAGACCATCTTGTAGATGAGCGCGAGGACTTCGTCAGAGATGTTGACGGTCTCAAAGTAGCCGCCGCGACGGCCGCATTCGCCTGACACGCCCTTGGAGATGGAGTGGAAGGAAACGAGGGGCACAGGGGAGTTCATTTGGCAGACGACCTTCTTGAATGAGACAAAGGGATGGGTATCGGGAGTGTGGAGATTGTCCTGGTACACTTCGTCTGCCAACAGCACGAGTGAATGGCGCTCGCAGAGGTGTACCACCTCTTGCTGGGTGTGTTCGTCCAGCAGCGCGCCGGTGGGGTTACCGGGGTTGATGATGACCAGACCTTTGGGCGTGATACCCTCGCTCAAGGCGCGCTGAATGCCCTCTTCGATCTCCTTTACGGAAGTGGACCAGTTCGAGACCTCGTCGAGATGGTACGAGATGGCGGCTCCGTTATGTTGTGCGAGCGAGGCGGTATAGAGGGGATACTGGGGGATGGGGATAAGTATGCCCGAGTGCGGCGCGGAGATGAGCATGTTGAGAAGGAGCGAGACTCCGGCGGACGCGCCGCCAGTGAGGAAGATGTGGTTCGGGTCGGCAGGGTAACCGTCGCGTTCTGAGATGAACTTCGCGACGTTCTGGCGGATGAAAGGGACACCCATGCTGTGCGAGTAGGCGCCTATGGACCCGATCTCGGCCTGCAGCTCTTTGGCACGCGCAATGACATCTGCGGGGAAGGCGTTCGGTGCCAATTCCGCCAGTGCAGGATATTCCATCAACGCGGCCACCTGTGGACTGTTGATATCGACACACGAAGGACGGCGGTGCAGACATACCTGTCTCGTGAAGGAGATGGGAGGCTGATCAAGGCCCTTCTGTTGCGGGTTCCCGATGTTGGAGTTGATGATCTTGTCAAAAGGCAAGCCATGGTCGGGTTCCTTCAGTTGGTCGCGGTATTTCTCGGCCTTGATCGCGAGCTCGCCGCGCACGGCGTACTGCACGTTGAGCAGCGATGGGTTGATCGACTCCACTGTGAACGGGCGCATCTTCTGGGAGGAGGCCATGGTGGTGGTGGTGGTGGTAGGAGAGAAAGGTCTGGGGGAACGAGATGCTCTAGCCCGTGTCAATGTCCTTACTTCGCCGACCACGGGGTTGCGGAACATGACTCTACAGGTTAGGTAATAAAGCGGGCCACCACCGGCAGGAAACGAGGTGGAACAATTTCCAAAGAATTGGGCACGCTTTTCCAGGAAATTGCACGCGAGGCCGCCGATGGATGGGAGGACAGAGCGAGTCTCTCACAAATTTTAAAGTGACTCGTTCGCAGAAGGGAACTTTTCGGGCATTGATCGGCCGAAAGAGTAGTTAAAGCCGCGTTCTGAAGAGTGCTGGGCAACTCTAAGGTAAATTCCAAGTCCTGCCGGTGAAATATGGAATGAAATCGATGTGATATACTACAGGATAAGCCGCGTCGACATACGGCCCGTTGACGGGGGCCACAATCCAGGGAAGCCAGATAGGATAGTAATATCGGTCTGGATGAAGTTCTGGCATTGACAAGACTCAAGACTGGACTACCCCATGCCAAACCCCATGGTGCAGAACCTGGGGAGGGCAGGAGACCCTTTGGGGAAACAACATATCACGAAGCAATCAAAGAGCGCTCTCGATAGAACATCTAGATTGCGCGGAATGGCATGGAATCCAATGTCCCATGGTGGTGTTGACAGCGGGAGGGCAGGGTCACTAAATACCCATTTGAGAACTGACCCACGGACGCAGGTGCCGAGCGTAGCGGTCGGTGGTGCGAAGAGAAACACAAGAGGTTCTCAGGTAATTATAACCAGATCAGGGTATAGAGAGTGGAGGGAAGCGGCGGCTGGCCGTAGCACTCCGGGACACTTCTAGTTGAACTTCCAAGCGCCTTGCGAGGAGCGTTGACATGCGAGCAAGGGACAACTCTCCCGGAGCGCACAGGCTCCATCAGCTAAAAGCCCGCAATAGGAATCTCGTATGACTGCAAGAGGAGAATCGATCTCTTTGTGGGTTTATCGCCATGCGGAGGCGGCGGAAGGGGTCCAATAGAACGATATGACGTCGCGAGCATCGCCTTGATGCCTGCCCGGGATACACACGTTGTGATGAATGGATACGTCGAGTAAGGTTAGTGTCACTCTCAGAGGGGGGCCGGAACATGAGAATGAGCAGAGATTGGAATCAGGATGGGAAGCTGCAGCTATTAGGATGGAGAAGCAGATGGCTGGTGCGATATTACTTGGTACGATGATAATCGACGATTGAGTGGTGGCGGGAGAGGGGAGAGAGCTGATCGCGCGGAGATTCCGGTCCGCGCTGCACGCAGACTTTACGTATGTTTGGCATGGGCATGGCCCGTGCGTCGATAAATGGTGGCTGCTTGTCAACGAGCGTCAACAATCTCTCTTCCTTCCACCACACCCCATGTTGATAGAACCCCCCGAACAGGTCGAGTCGCTCTAGCAGTGCCAGCGCGCGTCGCTGGCGGGCGAGCTCGCCCAGCGTCACAGTCTCTCATCATGGTGTGCCCTGCTGCTTAGGATCCGTATCGCCCTGCTGACGGGCTGCACAGGTTTTAATTAGCAGTAAGAAGTATGCATGGTGAGCAGCTTCTCCCGCCTTTTTTCCGCGTTCTTATCGCCTCTGTGCTCGCAGCGAAACGTGCATCAAAGGTCACCGTTCATCCTCCTGCAAACACACCGACCGTCCTCTGTTCGAAATCAAAAAGAAAGGCCGCCCAGTGACCCAATGCGAGCATTGTCGAGAGTTGAGAAAGAAGAAACAAGTTCACATCAAATGTATATGCATGGCCAAGGACGACGCGCCCCCGCCCGCCTCTGCCAAGAAAGGTGAGTTTCCGCCGCCGCCCGCTTTCGCCCGACACAGGCGGCTGAGCAATAGCCCATCTCCCTCCGCCTTAGGTCTCGACAAGATTTTGGAATGCGCCGCGTTCCCCAACGGCTTGCCTTCAGCCTTGGAAGCGTCGGTTGCTCTCCCGGACGGAGCTGCCTCCGATTCCGACCGCAGCGGTATGCTTACATCTCTATCCATCCCCATCCACCTCATTTTTGCTGTCCAGATAATTGCGCCTGCGCCGTCGGCAAGATCCCGAACGACGAGCTCTGTCCCTGCGCGACACCGCGAAAGAGTGCGCCCAGGAGACGCACCAAAGTCGAGCCAGACCTTCACACATCCTCCGTCCTCACCGCCCCATCCGCCGATAACAAACACATCCTCGCCCGCATCTCCGAATTCAGACCTGTGCTCCCCAAAGCAGTGACGGGCGGCCCGGTACATCTCCCTTCCGCTGGTACCAACCATACCCGCCCCCATCCTCACGACTTGTACAGCCCGTACGGGCGCGCATACGACCACGCGCATGCACCGTACCAGCCGCTGGATCCCCCTCCCCTCGCAGAACCCGCAATCTGGTCGCCGGGGTCGCTCTGTAGCTGCGGCGACGGCTGCGGGTGCTCTGGTTGCGGACAACACGACGCTAGCTCCACCTCGTGCATGAATCCATCCAAGTGCGGTGGCTGCGTCGAGTGCTACGTCCAAGCGCTTCCACCGCTACCTGCCAGCGATCCTCTAGACGACTGGATGCGCCAGCAGTTTGCAGTGGATTACTCTGCCGTTTCCTGTACACACGGCTGTCCGCCTGGTCTCTGCCAGTGCGAGTCTCAATCTGGATGTGACTCCTCGCCCTCGTCCGAAGGCTCGTCCTGCTGTAAAGCACCATCCTTCGACATACCGCAGGGGCTGCTCCGGGGTCGCTCGGCGTCGTCTTCCTCGTCGGGTTCGTCGCCTTATTATGCGGACCTTGGCGCCTACGCGGCGAGCAACCCGGAATTTGAGCTGTATGGGAACGTCGAGTACGCGGGCAGTATCCCCGACTCTGATGGGTACGCGCGCAGCAATCCAGACTCGGATGGGTATGCGCGGAGCAATCCAGATCCTGACGAGTATGCGCGAAGCAATCCGGACGTGGACGGATACCCGCGCAGCAGCACGGAGGACCTCTCATCGTTCATGTTCTACTAATAGAGCACATACGTATGCGAGGACACGGGGAGTATATGTTTTATTTGTCCTGACCTGCATACCATTTATGCGTTTGCCACTTTCCCTTTCTTTCTTCCTCCCTTCCTGACTCCTCTATCTACAATTATCCATATGAATTTGTACTGCGCTGTGTGGTATCGGGAATTCAACTATATCTATCATCTTTGAGGGAGGTGCAGCATATATCATCTTTGAGGGAGGTGCAGCATATATCTACATGTGTCAGAGTAATAGGGACGGTCAAAGCCCTCGATTCCGTCTCGATTCTGTACGTGATTATGTAGTTGATTTTGAGTGGCCATAATCGTGAGAGAATCGAGAATCGACAGAATCAAACAATCGACTCCGGAGTCGATTATGCGATTATGATATCTCGATTAATCGAGTCTGGTCAGGCAGCGACCAGATTCGAATGTGGGAGTCGGTCCATAATCGAAGTCGGTCAAAGCTCTCGTTGATTCTCAGTCGATTATGTTCTCACAACCACGTTCACAATCGTTTCCAGAATCGACACAGAATCGAGGGCTTTGACCGCCCCTAATGAATTAGATAGCGATTTGGTCGTGCTTGGCATCTCTAGACCGATCGGTTCTCATTGACTTACGCGACGTGGCAATCATCTCGTCTTTCAATCACAGCCTGTCTGAGTCTTTGTGTATCGTTCAATCGAGAGGCTGGTATGACATCTGAGGTACGCTGAGACTCCGAGTCACGCATATCCAAGAAGCTTGCTAGATTCTCTACAGATCTCGAACATTTTGAACACTGTAAGAGCGCTGTTGAGAAACGCCGATGCCCTCATCCGGGAGCACTACACTGCACAGGGCGCTGATGCCAACGAAAGTACTCTCTCTTTGGAACGCGCTGCGAAGGAGGTGTCTGTCGTACGTGGACTCTGCGCCAACCTCGAACGTGTTGCCACCGAAAGTCTCCAACGACTCCCATCTCTCATTCACAACCTCCCCGATGATCTCTTGATCAGCATCTTCATGATCGCCTCGAAAGGCTTCTCTACCGATGCGATCGACGCATTTCCACGGGTGTCCATGCGAGTGTGCCGCCGTTGGAGAATCATATCACAGTCGTCGCCCATCATCTGGTCAGATTTCGAGATTCCTTCTCGTTTCAGTACAAATCCAAAGGGGCTGCTACTTTCATTGGAGGAGGTCCTATCAGCGTTGGGACAATGCCCTTTTGCCTTTTCATATCGGGTATCGGCACCACCCAGCTATGTCACAAAGCAATTGGAACTGCTTGCTGCGCACTCCTCGCACTGGAAACGAGCAACCTTTCATCTCAACGACACAGTAGCAGCCGCTTTCATTATACGCGCTCTAGGATTCAAACCAGACCTTCCAGACCTGGAGTTTCTGTCGTTCGAAGTATCCGATTTGGTCGTCACGGTTGCGGGCTTATCACAAAAGCTGTCTGCAAATGCGCCACGACTTAGACATCTCTGTTTCTCCAGGAGCGGTGTGGGACCCATTCGGGATCTCCTCTCCTCCCACCCCACTGTAACCAACATCGTCGCCGACTACTATGACCGAAACAGCTTCCATTCGGCTCCAGCGGGACTACTATCTTACACAGCCAAGGATCGATGGCCTGGGCGCCGTTGGTTATTTCCTGCACGTGTAGACCGTTCCCATCCTCCTGAAACGACGAGACACAGCCTTCTACGACAACTAACCACCGAGGATCATACGATCTTCGATCATTACAATTTCTCAGGCTTAGAGGAGTTGTCCTTTTACATTCGTCGCGGCTACAACCCGCCACATACACCGGAGTCGCAACGTCGGAGCTTGATTGATATGCTCCAGCGCTCTCAGCCACCACTGAAGAAGCTCTTTGTTGCGGTCCCAGATGCTGCGTCGAGCATGGTCATGCAGTCGCTCGTTAACGACTTTCGCAAGATCATACCCACGCTCGAGCTCCTTTCAATGCGACTAGCAGACTGGGATGACTTCTTGGGGGTTTTCGCCAACTTGGTGGAGTCCCCGTCCGCTCTGCCGCAGCTAAGGGTAATCAAGGCATGGTTGGCATTAGATTGGCTGCCCGGGGACGTGCCAACGGAGGAGGCGCTACATAGTGAAACATGGGTCGACAAGCTCGCAGTTCTCTTTGGCTCGAGAGTTGACGCTTTGGACGAGGTGCAGCTAACATTCACCCCGTGGAAGCTCAGATATCCGTTCAGCCAGATGGAAATTGAACGGCTCGTCTCTAAAGAACATGCGGAACAGCTCAGATCGCTGATCCTCAACGAACGCTCGAAAGGACGGGATATCAAATTGAACATCCTGGTCAAGGTAAGACCCATACCATACCGCTCATGTTGCGGGCAACTGATCCAGCTTTCTGTAGAGCGGAGGGAAGGTGTTCAACGTATTAGAGAGTCTGAATTGGCCAAATGTCACGGTGTAGTATTCTCTATTGTGGCATTTCGATGTTGAGCTGCACGACGCAATTAGCTTGGTTTCGTTGTATTCACCCTGTCAAAGTCGTCTTAACAAGCAGGAGGCGATAATAACAATACTGACCGGTACAAGCTTGTGAAGTTGGTCTGAGAGAAATGAACATATCTGCTTACAATTGATACATGATACGTA
Organism: Strobilurus pachycystidiatus; assembly: GCA_019915135.1. Classification (NCBI taxonomy): domain Eukaryota; kingdom Fungi; phylum Basidiomycota; class Agaricomycetes; order Agaricales; family Physalacriaceae; genus Strobilurus; species Strobilurus pachycystidiatus. The sequence goes on from JAHLMK010000015.1 coordinate 667,837, forward strand.
CAGCTACAGCTACAGTAAGAGAGTTCCGCTTCAGTCCACGTCCTGACTAAAGGTTCGTAACCGACAGACAATGATACTCGGTCATCTCCCGATCAACGACCGTAATCGCCACCAACCCCTTGTCAGGTCGTTCCCTCAGCATGTGCACCATCTTGTCGATATCGTAATACTTCAAGTCGCGTGCCTTCCCATCCTTACTCCCAACACCCCTTTCAAACTCGTACGTACTCATGACCTGGATGCCAGGCTCCAGCAACGTAAAGTCCACCCAAGCAAGGACACGATCCTTCGCCACGTTCGGGTGCGCCCTGAGATAGGCATCTCGAAGTTCCTGTAGCCGTCTAGCTTTCTCTGGGAGAAAGAGCTCGCCCTGCGCCAAGCACCCGAACCATTGATCCTCCTTTGGAGACATTAGGCGCGGATACCCTGCTGCCCACTGGCGCTGCAGCTCCAGACATTGCTTCCGATGACCATCCTTCCAACCCTCAATAGCGCACTTTCGAGAGCAGTAATAAGCATAGTGGCATCCCGTACAGCGCATGTCCTTTGCTTGACTTTCCGGAAAGCACTGAGAATTGGTTGTAAGCATTGATCGAAAAAAAGAAAAAGCAACGTCGGCGACTGTACGCACCCCATGATTAGCACAGGTTTGCTTCCGCGCAACTCGCCACATCTCCCTGAAGCCCCATCTTGTCGTTGTGGTATCCTTGAACCGATTCCAAGCGTCCCCCAGATTTCCCGACATATCTGTATCGATCCCTTCCTTCTGCACCCGATTCAATGCCTTCCATGACCGCTGGAGCACATTCTGGTATACCGTCATCAAAGTCACTGTATCCAGAATCTGCACCAACAGGTCCTCGAGTGAGCCATTGGTAGTGGCGACTTCCCCAATAAGCGCCTTCGCTTTGAGAACGGACTCGATGAGGCGCTGATCGAGCGCGTCGCAAACCCAGCTGAATCCCCCGATGAGGTTTTTCTTGAGATAGAGGGCACAAAGATCGATCGATCTTACAGCCTCGGGTGGAGGAGGGATTGGAGGCGAGCGGAGGAGGCGACCCATAACGTAGGCCGTCCATCCAACGGAGCTCTTGGACCAAAAGGCTAAGCGTAATGGCGGTTCATTGCCAGAGCAAAGGAGCATGACCTCCAGCCGCGCTATAAGGTCCGCATACGGGATTGCAGACATCTCCGACAGCTCGATCATACGCTGTACATTGTCCAACGCCAGTGATGGAGGAGGATTGTCGTGCAGCGCATCGTAGACACCTGAAGACCACCGCTCATCGAGTGAGGCCGAGTGATACATAACAAGACGGATGACATGCGACGAGGCACATAGGATCTGGGAATCGGCGGGGACAGAGGCTGCTAGAATGCATATGCGGGCGATAGCGCCAATGAAGTCGGGCATTCTGGACATTTCAATTACAAGCTCTTGATTTTCTGCAAGGTACCGAGTAACGGTGGTAGCTCTGAGGAGGACTTCGTTTGAATCGATGGGAATACTGGCGTCGAGTGAGTGGTTGGCGTAGAAGTATGCGAGCCAGGGGCCGAGCGTAGCGAATAGGCGTTTGATGAGGGTCGAAGTCGTTGGCATGAGGTTATTCCTGAAGCCGTGAGTGAGTGCAGCGAACATTCCGAGCGCTGTATTGATGAGGATGGGATCGGGGTTGGGCGGAACGCCTTTGACGAGCTTGTCCATGAGCGGTATGAGGCTAGCAAGGCTGTGGTCCTTTTCCAGAGAGCGCTTCGCAAGCTGCTCAATGGCGGGCAGATGTCCTTCGCGCGCGGCGCGCTTCAAAGCGGCCAAACTCTGTATTGCTATTAGCACTGCGTAATTAAATGTCTAGCAGGGCGACATTACCTGATCCCGAACAGTAATGGGCACGGGCATTCCAATTCGCCTCGAGTTAAAGAAGGAAGAGGGGAAAGAGGGGGGAAAGAGAGAGAAAGAGAAGGATTATATGTACAACAATGACGGTCAAAGCGGAAGATACAATGGGCAGGCACGCCGATTGAGCCACAGCGGACCTCGGGCCGATCGCCCGCCCTCAATGCACTCAAGAAGCACCCTTGCTTGGGGAAAGAACAATTCCATCTCTAAAAAATCCACGCTCTATACGTCTGAATACTTTCACGCTCTATATGTTTGATAAGGCTTGGTAGCGCGACGTTGAACAAAAGTTCATTGGACGCGCCGCACATTCGGCTCGTCAAGCCGGCCGATGTTTGAGCCTTCATAGCCATCGTATCTGCTACTAAGCAAGTACTCTAGCAGACATCAGAACTAGGTAAACTGTCCTCCATTAATGATCAGGCGGAGGGATGACTGCTGGAATCTGCCAGAACAAGAAAGTTTTGACTCGGCAAAGCTTCGGCTCAAGCCACAAAGTTCACAATCTTATCTCTCAAGGATCGACAATCATCTCTATCTTCCGCTCGACGAGGCTAGACGGCTCGCGATTCTCTATCTGTCGCGGTCTAGCATTCACTTAATCTCATCTTACAACTCATTTCTCCCTTTTTCATCACACTCATGAAGGTCATCGTTATCGGAGGAGGCATTGGCGGTCTTTCTGCATCAATCGCTCTGCAGCAGGACGGGCACGAGACAGTCGTCTACGAGCGCGTCAGCGAGCTCAGACCGGCGGGGGCGGCTATCTCTGTCTGGTCCAATGGGATCAAGGTCCTAGCCAAGTATGGATTGCTGGATAGGGTGAAGCAGGTAGGAGGACATATGGAAAGGATGGCTTATCGCAAATGGGACACTGCTGAAGTGTACTGCGATTTCGATCTGAATCCCCTGTACGACGAGGTGAGTGCACTGCGCGCCTGTAAGAGCAGATTTCTTACCCACTCAAAGGTCAACATGCGCGCATATCCTATATCGCGGTCAGACCTACAGTCCATGCTCTTGGACGCGAACAAGCCTGCCCCGGTCCATCTTTCCAAGAGGGCCATGTCATACGAAACGACAGAAGACGCCGTCAAGGTTAACTTCCAGGACGGCTCTTCCGATACAAGCGACTTCCTGGTTATCTCGGATGGTACCCATTCCAGATTGCGCAACCAGGTAACTGGCAAGTCCATTACTCGCGACTACGTGGGTTACTTCAACTTCAACGGCCTCATCGAGAAGTCGTTCTTCGAGGTTTGTCCATCCCCAGCTTCACATGAATCCATCGCTCTAATATCAACTTACTTCAAGGACCTCCCCCCAGATACATGGACGCAGTTCGTCGGCGAAGCCAAGCGTGTTGCGTGGATGCCCATGTCGGATACGCACTTCTACTTCTGGCTCGATGTCGCCACGCCCTTATCTTCTCCCCCTCCCTCTGCCTCCTCCGAATATAAGACCTATCTCCGTGACTACTTCAAGGGATGGGCGGACCCTGTTCAGACACTCATCGACAACATGGACGTGAGCAAGGTTGCGCAAGTGGCGATACACGATACTGTCGAGCTACCCACCCTCGTGGATCTGGCATCTGGACGCGCCCTCCTCATTGGCGACGCCGCACATGCCACGGCGCCGGATATTGGTCAGGGCGGGTGCCAGGCGATGGAGGATAGCTTCACGGTTCAACAGCTATTTCGCTCACATGGTATCACGCCAACCTCCAAACCCAGCGCCGACGATTTCCGGCCTGTGCTCGAGGAGTACCAGAAGCTCCGTGGTGAGAGGACTGCGACGCTCGTGAAACGTGCGAGACAGAGAAGCGATATCACACATGGGTTTACAGGCATGGACGCCACTGAGAGTTGGTACAATGAGCTAAGGGCAGAGGATGGGACCAATATCATGGGCGGTATTGTCAAGACTATACTGGGTGCTCCCAAGGAGCTATTGTAGATTTAGATACTACATATGACTGTTTTTCCGACACACGTTATGCTCGTCAATCAAACCTTTGTTGCAGTTCCAGCGTGAACTTTACCTCCTCAACGACTCAAGGTGCCAGACGGTCTATATCCCACCCACCGGCGGCTGACAGTTGATATCGTACGCGGTCGTGTAACCTCGAAGGTTTCCCGCTCCAGAATTCGACTTCCCTGTAGCGTTGCGTGAGTCATCAGACATGTTGGGACACTCGATTGAGGCTGCTCACTGCGGGACAACTCTCCAGCCACCCCAAAACTCCGGTTTGTCGACATCGCGTCCCGTGAAGCGTTCGGTGATCGAGGCCAGACGGGTCGCGACCTCGCCTTCTGCCACAACAGAGCTTTGGGGACTTGCCCAAGCTCCGAGCTGACTCTCGCGAGGCCGGGAGTGGAAGTATTCCGTGGACTCCTCCTCTGAGACCTTCTCCACCTTCCCGACGACGCGTACGCTGCGGTTAACTTCTCGCCAGTAGAACACCAGCGCGGCGGCGGGGGTCTGATCTAGTTCGCGGGACTTCCGGGATGTGTAGTTGGTGAAGAAGACGAAGCCACGTGTGTCGACGGTCTTCAGGAGGACTATGCGTGCGCTAGGGAGGGGGCTTGGGTCCAGGGAGACAGTGGAGACGGTCATTGCCTCTGGTTCGGGGACTCCAGCGTCGACGGCCTCCTTCAGCCATGTCCTGAACTGACTGAGGGGGTCGGGAGATACCAAGGTGGGTGCGAGCGGGCCAAGAGGCGAGTTGTACTGGGTGTGAGGCAGGACATGGATCTCGTTCCCTGTTGCTGCGATGATCTTGTCCATCGATGGCGATTTGCTTACAATAGAGCGATGTTTTCCGTATCGAGTAATCCAAGAGCTGTTGGCAGTAGGAAGGAGCGTCTTGAAGGCCTGGATCATATGTGGCGGATGTAAGTAACCCTAGAGCCGGCTAGCCTACATACTAAACGGCCTTGATCGCTGCCGCCGGCCCGCCCATGCCCTCCTTGAAGTTCCTTCCCGCCATCACCACCGGTGGGAGTATGTACATCTTCTGCTACGAGCATCTTGGCCAATAACTGTGCAACGCACAGTCGGGGTCGACGTTGACGCGTACGACGGGCGCTTTGGACTCGTATGTCGCCGAGCCAGGCGGCGATATTGTCTACGAGAGGAGGCACGCTCTCTTCCATTTACTAGACTATGCTCTGACGCTCTTTACGCTATAGTGTTGGCTCAGCTCGGCTCCTCAAGACCGTTGCATGCCGCCACAGTACAGTAATGGTTTCCTCGTCGTCAAACCCGAATCCGGCTTCAGCCTGAGAAATTACCATCGTCCTAAAACGTGCGTCTCTCCTGCCTGAGTTGGCTGGCAGTAGACATGACAACAACAAGAATTACAGTAGCCCGTCGGCAACTTGCTGGACCTCTACGAACCGGAATGCGGGACAATCACACTGGGAGGACTTGACTTCAAGACCACACTACCGGAGCTGGCGCGACCTTCACTGACTCGATGTGCCGCCAGAATACAAAAGAGCATATGACGGGACGGTACGTTGCAGTGAATCATCCCCTTCTGTGCATGGTGTTGACGGTTGCCCAGCAGTAGGCCTGCCATCTACATGTCGACATAAGGACATCCCACTCTTGGACTCGGATGGCCTCTGGCCTCGTCCCTTTCTCTCCAATACGCGACGTCCAACATGCCTAAGCCTTCTATAAGCCGAACATGATTGTTTGTGTTGGCTCGCTCGTCACCATTTATTTCTCGACGCGTTTGCCTCACACCTACGTCTTCCGATGCCTCCGCCACCGCTACTCAGCACGTCATGCATGCATTCCCACCGCAGGCAAACTTCCAACTCCTCGTACCATTCTGCCAATGGTTGTGGCTGCATAGCGGGCAAGCGTGTCTGCAGGAGCGCAGAACTCCACCCCTTGTTGCTAGCACGGAGTTCACACCCAACAAGAGCAACATTCCAGACTGAGAGTATGGAAGATTTGGAGCTGGAAGCGAAAGCGGACGGACGGTGGGGTATGGAGAGCAGAGGGTATGTTACTGTGTAAGTCCATCGACTTACGCTTCTTTCTCTGTTGACTTCCGTATCAGTCCTGTTGATTGTATATCTTTGAGATGCGCAGACCACAGCCGCCAATAATGTTCGTTAACGACACTCCAAATGAGAAAACTTTTACATCCTTCTGTCTTGTTGACCCTTCCCTCCTCGTGCCATCCACTCTTGCTTCGTCTCATGACCGCATTCAATAGCAACAAAAATATGACCTGTGCCGTCTACGAGTATCCCGAAACTACTCCACCAACAAGGAATCCATTACCCCCGGATTCATCTTCCCACTCTCCTCACAGTATTTTCAATCGACGAACACAGGCTTTCTGGACACCATCAAGCCAGGACCTGTTTACGAAATCTACAACGCCTTTAAGATCGGGGAATGTGCACCACGGAGACGCCATACGCGCATCTCGCAAACAAGGCGATCCTTCGATTTCTCATGTCGTCTTTGCTGCACTTGTTCCGGGAAAGGCTAATACAGGTACTGGGATAGCTAGGTACAGTACGGTCTCAATTCTGAATCCTACAAGTCAATTGTTCTATTCTTGGCTCGTGTACTCAACTTGCGGTGCTTGACATGCCGCTGACATGCGATGAGATGAATGCCCTTTACGGCGTCGAGGGAGGGGCGCCAAATTGGGAAGCGGTACTCTTTCGGGCGTATTCATATCACGGCGCTTATATCACAGAGACCTCCTTCACTTCCAACATCCACATCTACGCCCCAACCTCACTCGAAGCGCCCACTCTCCCCACCGGCTGATGAGCTCGATTGCACCCCGTCTAGATGACGCACCGCCGGCAGCGTGGCTGCTGGAAACATCTGGGTCTCCACACACCGCGCGGAAATCTGGAAGTCACTATCGAATAGCTTTCACGGCAATGATCGTGCAGATATGCTTAGGACCCTGTGCAAGAATTCCTTTGAGGACGCCGCCGCTTGACTCCACGAAAATCACCCTCCAACGTGTTCTAGAGGATGAAGTTACACGGCTATGGGTGCCGGAGGATGAGGGTAGACTCGAAGGGCTTGAACCGCTTGAAGAGTTGATGGCGTGCAGACGAAAGCATTCAAACCTCGAGGCGCTTACTGAGCACTTCCAAGGACACGCGATTGAGGAAGTCCACTACCCAGTACCCTCTCGCACTCGTTGTCAGACCATGCTTGCACGCCAATCCCTTGCATTGCGCGTGCGTGTCATAGCGTGGTTGATAATCATGTCCCCTGCGGTCCGGGATGCTCGCGAGTCCCTGGGACTCTCAGACTGGGGCCGGTGGTGGTTTGACGATGCATTGTCAGCATTTCGCCACTTGACTGCATACTTCGATGATATGGACCAAGACGAATACGACGCCGGGGAGATCGGTTCTTCACACTTCTTGGAACATCTGGAAGAAACCCGTCATCATCACTCTTGCCCCATCGAAAGCCCTGAGAAGTATCGGGACTGGTATTGCGTCCAACATTTCCTATCGCAGGTAGACCGTTACGTCGACCTGACTGATGTCCACCTCTACGATGGCGATGAGTGTCCTCGTTGTGACGATTTGTTGGTACCTAAATGCCTCTATTTTGCTAGTATTGACTCGAGTACATAGGAAAGATCAATACTCTGCAGCATACGTCACAAGAACGCTGCCTCAGTGTATTCCGTCGCTTGATATTGTGGCCGTCCGCGCGCTATGGGACTTCACATGGGCAACCGCGCACTCTATCGGCCGCTACGACCCCCGGGCCGGGGAATCGGAAAAACCGTGGCTCGCCTTCGTACAAGGACGGGTATCTCCTCACTATTCCGTCAGAATTCCTGAACTCTATCAATGGGAACCTGACGTTGACTATGTGCCGTGGGTCAATTACTTTCCTGAGGACCTGCGCGAGACGGTCATTTTTGTATCATCTTCGCAATGGCGGGCTGCTGATCATGCTTTGGCACATATCTCTGAATCGGAGCCAACTGGCGAAGTTCCTTTCCGTATCGCTAAAGAGAGCATCCATCTGCTGGCGCACCCTGGGATCTGGATTCACACTATCTATCTGCTCATGCTCGTTGAGCTCAAGTTCCACCCGCTTGACTGTTTTAGATGGAAGTGCCTTGGGTTCCTCCTGGTTGATTGGATGGACTATGCCGATGACAATCCCCTAACAACGGAGGCCACAGCCAAGTTCATTGCTGCCACCAGGAGTCACAGTTGCCCAGGCTGGGGATGGGCAGAAATACGAGATACTCGCAAAGAATTCTTGGCTATCGCGCATCAACTTGTTTACCCCGACAAATCCCTTGTTGACGAGTTCTGTCAAACAGTCTTGTGTCGATGTGGCTGGAAAGCTCAATCCTTGGCCCCGCAACCCGTCGACTCAGAGACCGTTCATAGAGTGTGTACATTCCCAAACAGATACTGCTATATCTGACAATGACCAGGACCTGGTCGCAGAGGCTGGCGCTTCGTCTTCATTAGGTGACCAAAATGCCAACAATGAGGTACGCGTTCTGTCTGTGCCTATTCATTCAATTCACATTTGTCCGTAGTCATATGAACGGTTCAGTAGTAGCACTCAGGACACGGAATATCCTCCGGTAAGCGGTCACAACCGCGTGCTGTGTCAAAATTGACATAACAGAAGAATTTACTCCAAGTCAGGCCATCGACGCCGTCTCTTGGCCTCAACTTCGGGCGTCGGATGGACCCAGAGGCTACGGTATGGTGATCAGTCTATTTGCTTCAATATTCGCAGTTTCACGCGTCTTCCGTTCAGATGTCTTCGCTATCGACCACAATTGAGCCATATTTGCGAAACATCAACGAAGAGGCAATGATCCTGTTTTCGAACAGTGTGATATCAACTGACTGAAGAGCAGACGAGACCTACCACGACCGTCCCTGCGTATTGGAGTGAACCGCCTGCACCTTTCGAAAACGTTCACACAATGATGCCGTCGACATCAAGAGTGCCTCTGCCAGTGGAAACGCCAAATTTTTCCGCGGACCACCACTGGCATGGACTAATGAGGGATTTGCCCAGCGTTATGTCGATGGACAAAAACACAGAGGTAGCGACAACGCGTTCCATCTTTGGTGCATTAACTGACTGCAAAGCTAGGTCGGACCTTCTACGAGCGGACTCGATGTATGGTCCAACAACACTGGCAATCACAATCACCTGGTAATGGGGGGGGAATACATTTCTCCCGCTCCTAGCAACCGCAGCGGGCATACAATTCCTTCGCTAATGATAGGGCAGGAAATCCATGTCTCGCGGTAATTAGAGGGAGACTCACCTGCGCCAGATGCCCCGCAGCCCAGCGCCCTCACAGCGAGCAGAGTCCTTTCGTCACTGTTGACGATGTCCGCCACGTCGTACCCTCCCGCCGCATGAGCGCCTCTATCCCAATGTGGTCTTGTCAGATCAATCTCTCGGAGATATCGCACCCCAGTGCGAGGCGTCTGACGATCATGATCTTAAGCTCGATCATGATCGCCTAGAAGGGCTCGTGCGCCCTTGTAACTTATGTTGTAGCTATTTCTGACATGATGTTCTCTGTAATCATGAGAACGGCTCACCCCGTACTTGGCATAGTCCAGTCGATATAGAACCTGCTCCTGCCTGTGTGATGAGGTATCACTGATTGGTGCCGGGCTGGAGACATGCATACTGTATGTATGAACCACGACACGCCGTACCACCACATACTGAACCCACTCAAAAGTAGCACTGCAGGCAAAAATAAAAAGAACAAACCATACCCACGTGGTCTGTCCCAGGAGCCAGGAAATCCACTTCCGCGCATGACGCAGAGGAGTTGGCGCACTTCCCTCTGGACCCAGGAAATACATGTCTCCTGCGGCCAATTCATTCTCGCAAAGGAGTCAATGTACTTCCTGTACACCCAGTATAAAGCAGAGGAAATACATGTCCTCAGATCATGACGCATTCTGTGCCAACCAATTCGTGACACGTGCACACACAGCCAGGAAATGGACCTCCTGATGCGCAAGTCCTCAGAGTCAGGAAATTCACTTGTCAGCAGAGATTCCGGGAAATACATGTCTACAAATTGTGGTGTACGGGTGCCCTGTGGCGCTCATTTGAAGACGCGTCTCCCAAGCCGACAGATGCGCCTTGACAAAAGAATCAGTGTATGCGCGTTTCTCCTGTCCATTCTCGATGAAAATAATTTGTTTCGTCAGCAAAAAAGATTCATTTCGAGGACGCTATCATCCTCCACGGAGATTCGAACCCGTGCGCCTTGCGTTCCGAGGCTGTGCACCAGTGCCACCGTACCGACTAGACTATGAGAGGACAGGTGTGTCGAGTGGTACACCACTTCGTCGCGACTAAACAAACTCCATTGCACAGCCCATACATTGTTATTCATACACTTCCTGCAATAGTATCTACGTCCCGCCTCGGATCTACAGAATCCGTTCCCGAATCGCTGACATTGACAGGTTCGTCACCGGGACAACGTGAGAACACACGTTGCACATACGCCAGCATGTCATTGCGAATTGCTGCCTGCCGTAAGGCATATGCACGTGCACCTGATGAGAAGCCGGATATACCTCGCGATTGTATTGCGCCCTCGCCCGCCGCTAGTCGAGTCCAATGCTCTGCCTGTGCTTGGAACGTTGCCTCGACCCGCCGCATTTCGACTCGGAGTAATAGACACTCCTCCTGCCATCGCTGTGCACGTGCTCTTGATTTACACCATTCAATGCGAAGCGCTTCGATGCCAATGTCAGTATGTAAATCTCTCGGATTTATGTGTCGTACCTTCCTGTGACCCGGCATCCTGAGATACATGAACATTTGCCAGCCAGATCCAAGTAAACGTCCTACGGCCCTCTAAACCATCACTGTCAGCGGGTGCTACACAGTCCTGGGGGGATAGAGTCTTGAACTTGTTCCTCCATGATTGGTCCGCGACAAGAGGGCCGAGGGCGGAAAGCGCCGCAAAGTGAACATTGTATCGCCTCGCAGCAATACCAATACGTTCATCTACCTGCTTCAGCACGGTGTTTGCCCTTCCACTGCGCTTCTGTCCCCGGATTTCTCTCTCCTTGATCCGATACATACTCGCGCGTAGAATGATATTCTCTCGTACCTGTGACAAGGTATCTTCGGCCCGGCCAACCCGTAGCCGCTTCTCCGCGTTCACCAGGATTTGGTCCAATTGACAACGAATGCGACCAATTTCTGAGGGGAGATAGAGCTTCAGGGCATATGACGGTACATCCTCTGTATCGGTTGATGACGCCATTTGCTCGTCCCGAAGGCGGAGGATGGTAGCGGCCGGCATGTAAACACCTTGAACCTCGCGCCAAGCTTCTGTACGACGTCGGAGGCGGTTCTCCTTTTCCTGTTGCAGTGCCTTCTGATTGTCGGTGGCGTGTTGGCCCAGCTTTGTAGAGTCCCGCTTAACACGGCTTCTGAAATTCCCCGTGAGTCATCGCATCGCTAGGTGGAGGTGATACGTACTGAAGCTCCTCCAAATGTAAACCTTGAATGATAAACTCCCCTGGTCCGATCGTATGACGTGGGAATGAGGTGTCGTTAGTTTTGGCATCTTCTTCTGCCAAGCGAAGTCGAACAGTATTGTCATGAAGCTCTGATGTCAAGCAGTTGGTCGTGATATTGCGGCATGACAACCATTCGCTTACCTCGGAGTGTGGGAGTGAATGGATTCGTGGTAGTATGAGGGTTGGCTTCCCAGGCCTTCACCAGACTACGCCAGCCGGGTACTGCGCCAGTTTCCTCCAAAGACGTCTCAAACGCCACAAAGGCACGGACATGGAAAGCTCGAGACTCCACGGCTTCGATGAGCTTGCTTCGGAGTGATGTGGCTGTCGTAATATCAAATATGAGAAATGGAAATCGGGCAGGCGGAACTGTATTTCCTACCGAGAAGTGTAACCTTTCGCCAGTTCTGATCGCCCCAATGATCGTCCAGAGTATCGCGCCGTGAACCCGGACCCATCTCACGTGTGCTTGTTGCTGCTCCATTTGTTGAGGCCCAACCGCGCTCTGGAGCCTCCCCATCAGTTCGACCAACATGGGGCGTCCAATTGAAGGAGTATAGAAATCGACACTTTGGGATATGAGCGGGCAGGTGGAATTTCGGGACCAGATACATCATATTGGCCATTACCTGTCGGGGTCGCAACCATTCCGGGTAGATCGAGATCCGCTGGGTTAACTTCTTGCTCCATTGGCAGGCTATATCATATGAAATCACCAATTGCTCGGGTGAATTGACCTTGAGGGTGGCGAGGAGGGCATAGTCCATGTAAATATACCTGTTTATCCGTCAATATACAGAGTTGCTGTGGGTACATACTAGACATACTTCTCCCCTTTCTTCAAATTCACAACTGCCGATGGCCGCTTCATGTCGTGTCGGGCACACACAACCGCGCCAACCCCGGTACAGGAAGTGTGTTTACCTCCACGTATGCTGGCCAGTTTGAGCGCGTCATGCTGGTTGCACGTGCTATCCTCGTCCGGTACGATGGGCTCATAGTGGGAAATGTATTTCTGGAACAGACCTTCTTCGACAAAGTAAGCGCAGCCGGAATTGAGGGCTGGGTCTCGCGATGTCGACGATGCATTTGCCCGCTTTAGGCGGAAATTGGCGTCGATTGCCAAAAAGAGAGCATCCGTAAAAGGAGGGTCTCGGACCTGACGGCTGTCCACATTCATCCTTGTCAGAAACGAGAGATGATTCGCAAACAAACACGTACACATGTGTATTCAAACCAACTTGTGGACAGGCGGGGCACACCACCGCCATCTCGCCAATGGTAGTTGCGGCGCGACCACCGTCAATGTTGCCTCGCCCCGACCTCTTGCAAAGTTTGAGATGTCTCCATTGCCGCACCATTACGAGAAAGTTCTGGTAACGGTTCTGGTTTAGTGTCAGTGTCGCGATATCAAGCCCAAGCCAGCTTGAGACCGGCGTACCGGAGGCATTCGTACACCTGTGTTGTCTGCCAACCGACAGCATGTATAAAAGTACTCATATGCAGACACCTGACCGAGGCATCAATCGAGTGTAAGATGACAGCTATGACATTGACACCGACCTTTGACATGAACGTTAACATTTGAAAATGTTCCAGAGCGCGAAAGGTTGCGCAAGTCTCCGGATCTCGCGTGGTTGCCGGGTACAAACCGGCGCGCAAGAGTTGAATGTCGAACCCAACATGCGCATTTCTGACACAACCGCAGTACAAAACTTTGATTACGTGCACGTAGTCCACGTCAATCACGACAAAGCGTTTCGTGTTTGCGTGTCGTGCGCTTGGACAGTCATCCGCGGGGGGGTGTCCGAGTTGGACCTCCATACCCATGTCGGCAAGGGACGTAGGCCAAAAATGGGAGCCCGTCCACTTCTGGACAGTTGATCAGGATCAACATGTTTGGAAATCTCCGTTCCGACTTACCTGCACTCGGTGTAGAAATAGATCGGCATGTTTGACGAGAAAGCAAGACCAGCAATACAAGCGCTTATCGAAGCAGGTATGGCAGCGAAAAATAGCTTCACCACCCGAGCATGTTACGCCAGGGACCGTAGGACAACTAGCCTGATTCGGCGGAGCCTCAAGGCGCAAGAGCTCTGCGAGATACTCATCCGCGCGCACCCTCCACTGCCGCATCGGGTCATCCTGTCAAAGGGTAAGTATAGGTGAAACTCATAAATGAGCTATCTTACTGAGGGATATCGCGTCCGTGCAATCTGCTCACCAGCCGCTTGATGGCTCGCGTCCGGCACAACATTGTCCTCGTCGTGAGTTTCTCCGTGGAGCTGTCGCGCTGGCAAGAATGTGTATGCTCGGTCGCCGTCGTGCAGAAACTGCGAGGTTCCGGTAATGTCCATGGCATTCGGGTCAACTTCCGTCCTATGGTAAGAGATATGCGGACGTAGGTGGCCAGTTCGCTCGTTGGCTGTCCAGTTAACACTGGGATCGACGACGACGGGAATGGCTGGCTTGGCGGCGGCGTCGCTGCGTGCGGCAAGTGCTTTCTGTGCCTTTCGCATACTGACGAATGTGAATGAAATATGTGAGTGAAATGCTAGCCGTTATATACACCCAGGCCCCAAATAATAATATTGATTGGTTCATGACAAAAGAGGAAGTCAGTAGCCCTCTGACCAACATACAGAGACAACGAAAATTGCGGAGAAACACAATGTCATTGAAATTGCACTTCCCCGGACACATGTTCAAACTTCATGGCCTGTGATCTGAGGTACTTTGACGCAGGTAATGGATATGTATGTCCGAGGTTCTACCAGTCAGCATAACCTACCGAGCAAGCAATGCAGTTCCCCAGAGAACACGTCCTTGGGTGACGTGCGTGGAAGTACATTTCCTCCCTCCCAAAACATCTTGACGGGAGATGTATATTTCTCCCGTCAAAGGTTCCAGCGTTGGCATAAAGATAAATATAATGTATTAACAAGATGTTCGCGCCATCCCAATGATGACGCGGTAAGAATACAAACTGCACTAACAACATAGCAACAATGGAAGCGATAAATAGAGTGCTCGGGTGAACAGGGTGCCAAGTACAAAAAAGAAGAGCGCGTCAGGATATACTCGGTGTGAACCGAAGGACAGACTTGCTGACGGTCTACGTACCCCAATGGGTGCGATAAATATGTCACCCGGATGCGAACATCGACCTTCACTTGCTTCCGGATGCCACTGGAGGCTGTGGAGTCGCCGACTTGTCGCGGGACTAAGAAACATCAGAGGAAATACAGTGAAGGAAAAGGAACCAACCTTCATTGCCCGCGCCAGGTCACGGTGAGACATACCGGCCTTCCCGAAAAGGCCGAGGCGGTTACGAAGGCTGGTAGCCAGGATGGTCTGGCTCATGATGAGATGTGAAAGGACAGGAAGGAAATGATTCACCTTGTGATTGTACTGGCCTAACTCCACATCCGAAACCCTAGCAGGACGAAGTGTCGTCGAGGTCTTCTCGGGATCTCCCTGGTGACAACGTTAGCGAGAAGTCATATATTGAACAAAAATAGTCACCTGCCCCGCGACGTCAAGCAGCGCCGTGACATCTTCAACGAGTTTGAGGCCGACTGCCAAAGACTTGCGGCCGCGTTTGGTGATCTCCTTAGGAGGAGCATGTCCGCGAGGGCTGCGACGGGGACGACTGTCCTGCGCCTCCTCCGGGACTACTGCCTGCCCACCAGTCACCGCTGAGATGCACACGACGTACTCACTGGCATTGCCATCAGACTTGGTCGATTCTTCGAATTCCTCAACCAGTGCTGTCACCGCCATGGGATCGTGGCCGCTATCGATGAGAAACTGTCGAAACTGATCCGTCGTCATTCTTTTCACGACGTCAGCAAAGTCGCCCGAGTTCGCCTCCGCGGCGCTGGACTAGAATAGAAGAGTCAGCCACTGCAGACGGAGGACATACATTTCCATACCTGGGCCAAGCGTTCTTGGCGAGCTTTCGAGATGTACTGCCGCTTGCGGTTCCGAGGATTAGCCTATTTTATGAAGTCAGCGACACAAACTTCCCGCAAGTGAACTGATACTGACTTTGCGAGCAACGAGGTGATCTTCCTGATCTTCCGTAGGAGGACACGTCCGCTAAAACGTCACGGAACCGATGAGCTGCGCAACAGAAAATAGAACCCATTGAATCAACCCACCTTGACAGGGCGCGTGTCCTCGGAGAGTTCCTCGCTTGAGCGACGGCGCTGTGTAAGAACCCATGAGTTCGGTAATTTTGAGTAACCGAAGACAAAGAAATAACATACCTTGCCAGAGAGGCGCATGTCATAGGCCTGTACCGCTTCACGATGAACATGGTACGCCCCTCCGGTCCTCATGCGAGCGACCTTGGAGGTGTACGGTGGGAACGTGGGTGGAAGAGGGAAAGGTGAGCTGTCCGGAGTTGGCCGATCGGAGGAACGGTCCGGTGTCGACAGCAAGGTGGAGTTCAAGCTAGGCGTCGGAGAAGGAGGAGCTGTTCCCACAGAGTTGGGGCTGCAGAAAATCTGGGAACCTTCAGCAGACATACTAGGAGAGGCATTGTCTGCCATTCCGTGAATCTGTCTTCGCGCAAAGTGACGCGTGCGGTCTGAGATTGGTTTGTTACGTGTAGGGCTCAAGTCCACGGCGGAGAGGATGTCATCGGGATCGGCGATGCCCGACGCGACGTCGGCGAGATACTGTGGAAGAGCGGTGGAGTGAAGGACGCGTCGAAGCCACTAAGAGCTGTATGTCAGCCAGCCAAGACCTAGAGACTGAGTACTCAGCTCACCAGAATTTCGAAACACTTCCACTCCAGCAACCCGGTGATGTCCATGGGATCGGCTGGGCGGGGGCGGTTGAATTTGCATCCAAACCTTGACAACAAGCTTTCGATGAAGATCATCACGGCATATGGCCCCTGCCTGAGCGCCTGACGGTACTCGTCGCAGTAGGACTCGGCCCATTTGGCCTGCACGGCTGGAACCTGCAACGCGCATCAGTAAAGCTTGCTTGCGAACGATGCGACGCTTCGGAGCAGGGATTATAGACCAAGACTTACCGGGGTAGACCTCATGGTCGCCTCCGGAGTGTGCAAGCACTGGAGCCGTAGCTTGTGGTCCTAACGTTATTTTGATTAGCGTCGAGTTCACGATCGAGGAACGCGCGCGCGTCGAGTTCACGATGCTTACCGGGACCTGAAAATCCGTGTCGAAAACGTCGGTCATGGCAAGCTGGCTGGAATTAAGAGCGGTGATAGAAATGAGGAGACCAAGTAATCTACCCTAAAGCGGATTTTTAATCAGCAGAAGGGAGGCTTGGGACAGCTATGCAGTTGCACGGGTACTTGCGAAGGGAAAAAACCCGGCAGAGGACTGGCAGAGACGGCTTGCAGCCGATTCCGGAATCACCTGATTCAGGAACTTAACAGTCTAGACCATGACGACATCAATCATGATGGTTCGTCTGCCCTGCGTCTGCCCAAGTCCACTGGCTCGGGGACCGAGTGCTTAACTCTCCCAGCTGCCTTGCCGGCCACTCGCTTTTGCATGTATGATACCTTGTGTAGTGATATGAGCTATATATTGGAGATGCCAAATGAGTTTGCAGGCACGAGCAGCATGACCCGCAAGTGAGAACATCTGCACGTATATACTCACTCTAAAATCACTTTCTGTGGCCATTTCTACCCGTCTAAATAGACTGTGTAAGTAACTAAGTAGCATACAGAGTGGTTTCAGGTCAAATAAAAAAATTCCGGGGAGTGCGCCTTGAATGAACATGCTTGCGGTTACATCTCGTTAGGTGCAACTGAACACGATCTTTGCATTTTGAAGCACCATTTTTAAATGGCTTACTGACTCATCCCACCTTGTTCTAAAAATCTCTTAAAAAATCTTTCACCCTCTTGACACAAAAGGTCAAACTTCCACTCTTCAGATAGACCGTCGACTGCCAGCGAGTGCGGTTCTGTAAATGCGAATATTCCGTTGTCGTGAACTGGCCACACTATTTTTGGGACCGGCTGCTCGGGCCAGAGCCCTCTCGTGTACAGGCTACGCAAGACCGGCCCGAATGAGCGAGTTGCTCATCCGTAAGGTGAGTGCGTCATCAGTTGGTTTGCCTTAGCACATCATGGACTCTTTTCTTGGGCAGCAAGCTGTCGCTCCCTACTGCTCCGTTTCTCTTCCCACCGCACAAGCACAACTGCCTTCCTCGGATGCACGACCACCTCCACGCTCTGACGAAGACAAACGAGAGCAGGCGAGACTTGTTCGCCGCGCCTACGAGCATCGGTGCGTCTTGATTTGTTTCCTTCCACTCTGTGTTCACAGCCGAGTCACAGGCACGCCGAACGGCGCCGCGAAGAGGCCAAGGAGCGCCGCCGAGCTGAACGCGCTGCTCAGCGACTTCTGCCAGCAGCGGAGCGTGAAGCCATCCAGCAGCGCCGCCGTAACTACGAGGCCGCTTATCGCAGCAGGAATCGTTGGCCCTTGCTGAAGAAAAGTGAGGCGCGTCGTGAGCGGTACGTTCATTTTCTCAGCTTCCCGATTTGGACTTCTCATCCGCTCCAGCAACCACCTCGATGCATGGGCCGCCACCCACGATGTGGTTAGCACCAATCCACCGCCGTTCCTGCCTCGCGCTGCTTCCCTCAAGAACTCGCACGAGTACTCGCCGCTAGAACTCGTCCGTCATGCAGAGACCTGCGAGACACGCAGCCGGGACCGCTTAACGGCCTTCGAGATGGGGATCAAGCACGGGCATGCCGGCCAGTCAAAGCCAAAGGTCTCCAGGAGACGCAAGGACAGCGGATACACCGATTACGATTAGTGCCGCGGCCCATTTGTACTTACGTATTGCTCGTGTTCACTGTATAATACTTTCATGCTCCCTTTTTGGCCCGAAAACTCGATTCCCCAACGTCAAGGCTAAGTCTAGAATCAGAGACATGTCAGCCAAGTGCAAGTTTCAGGCTGACAAGACCATCACACAAGAAGTGGAGGTGTAACACAAGGTATATATTGTAAACTACAAGAGCTACAGGAGTGTGATTAAGTGGTACACTATTTTCTGAATTTTCTACGACTACGACGGAGACACAAACAGATATCAGGATAACACGACGACGGCAACACTACGACAACGGTGATACGCAGGGTACTATTCCAGTACTAGAAACGGGGAATTTTGCGATTCCTGAACAGCCCAAAGACCTTAGGAACCTCCAGTCAAGTACTTAGGATAGAGCACGCAGGAGTTACTGCCTTGACGCGGGCAAGCCTCCAGGACAAGGTCCAGGCGCCTTAACAAGTCCTTTAGGACAGGCGCGATCGAAACCTTCGATCACCTTCATCCGAATATCCTTATCCGCGCGTTGGATCCCTTTCAAGATCCCGTACCTTTGCGTGTACCTTGTACTACAGACGATGTGCTATAACCATTCGCACCCAAGGAGGGTCCAAGGTCTCCAGGCGGTTCAGTTCGAGCGACCCAAGACCTGCGCACCTCAACCCAAAGACCTGGAAGGTCCCGAAATAGTTCAAGGACGTCACAACCCTTTTGGGGAAACAATCTTCGGAGCTGTCAAGGACTCCGAACCGACGCCTTCCGCTATGCCGATCGATCATGATCCACGATCAAGGACCACCCCGAAAGCAGGGTGTATTACCACTTTAAGAAAGCACTCCCCTGTAGTGTCTGCGCTCGAAAGGACGTTCTTAACGATCTCCATCCAACCTATCCACAAGAAAGCAGGTGTCCGTAGGACCTTGCAACATAAAGATACCTAAGGATCGAAGTCCTTATCGGACCTTGATCTCCTGGGCACAAGGATTGTACCATACCGCCAAGGTGGCGTATATGGCTAAAGGACCAAGCGGCCTGTCCGCAGTTGTTTCGACCAGGGATAGCCAATAAGAATCCAGCACTTGTATGACTCGAAAGTCCGATGTATCCGATCCTAGAATAGATGCTTACTCAGTAGGAACCCACCAGTAGTATAAAAGGGCCCAAAGGACCCATATTTCAGCAGCTTAGAGCCCCCTCCAGTAGCCGCTAGTCAGACGCAGCCATTGTAGTGAATCTATCTCGAGTTTCGACTCATTTCTGCAAAGTACACAAAGACCCCAAAGACCTTTCCAAGATTTAAAGACATCAGGTGTTGCCAAACTCCTTGAAAGACTCGAAAGAACCTTATTCCGACGTACCAAGTCAAGTACCAACGAATCTACTTGGTGTTAGAACCTTGTATTCGCAAGAAGGCCGGTTTGCAAGTGGTTCTGCCCTGCACTCACGCTCTTTCGTGAAGTACTTCCCTTTGAGGAATAAGTCGAGTTTGAACGAGTGTTGTCAACGTCTGAGACACCTTCCGGAACCTTTGGTCCCGGTGCAAGACACTAGAAGTTTGGTTTAAGTGCAAGAAGGAGTCCTTATCGTTAGCAGTCCAGTGGCGTAAAACCTGCGGTAGCGGCCTGACGATTCCAAGACAAAGTCCTTGTACACCAGAGCACTTGATAGGTAGAAGCTACATTGCCTCGCGCTGTTTAAGGTCTTCATACGTCAAGAGGTTCGGCCTACGACTTCAAGGTTTTCTTGTGTCATTTCGATCAGAATCCCTACACCCCCAAAAACAACTCGTAGTTTAACTACAGCGATTCGGAATACATCTCTATTTCTCCATTACCCAAAAGCACCTTGTTCTCTCGAACCTTTGTGCACCCCAGCTCCCTTACAAGGAGTACTAGTTGTGATAAGGATTGATAGTGTGGTTAGACGATAGCTTCTTTTTCAGAGGTCTATTCCGAACTTGCACATCATATTTTGGAGCCCACCGCGAGGGGGTGTAAATTTTGATTTCGAAAAAGACTTCTAAGTCGACCTTGAGATCGGAATCTCCATAAACAAAAGACACTGGCTGCAAGGAACTCTGGTCGTTACACCAACAGCCAGAACCGCGCAAATCCACAACCCCCAAAAGGAGACCCAGTTATTGCCGGATCTTCAAATCCAGCAACCTCTGGTATCACTAGTCGCCTAAGAAGCAATCGCCCAATCGCCGGCTCACTTTACAACGGTTTACCTAGTGAAGTAGCTCAAGCACAGCGACGCTTTGCAGACCCGACTACTCCCAAGAACCAAAAGAAGAAACGTACGCAAGTACCACCTTCAACACCTACTGCCTCTAGGATCAGATCTTCTTCAGATCCTGAATCACCTTCGAGAACTCCAACCAGTACCCGAAGACATTCGGACTCTAGAACATCGCCTAGTCCCGCATTTGTGACACCTTTCGGAAGTCCTTTGACTGACCTTGAAGACCCCGAAAGTCCAGAACCTATTACCCCCTTCATTGACTTTAACACGTCTACCCAAAACACGATACCAGTTCCAGTAATGGCAGTACGAGCAATTGTACCTTCCGAGGAACTTAGTGCTGAAGCTAAGAAAGAGATCCAAGGCAAGAAGATTCCGATACCATTCTCAAGGGATGCTCCCAAATTCAAGGGACACTCCGGCGATGATGTGAGGGAGTTCTTCACGATGTGCAACTGGATCTTTGACCAGACAGGAATCGCCGAACAAGGTACTAAGTTGGAAGTAGCCGCGCTATACGCCGGCCACGAACAACGCCTAAGGTGGCACAAAAACCCAGACTACTTGAAAGGTGTCTGGGCGGACTTCCAAGAATCAGTTCTCTCCTCATACTCAAAGGGAAAGAACGATCCTACGTACGTCCCGGCCGACCTAAAGGATGCCTTGGACCCGTACCTGGCTAGGCCCATAGCCAACAAGCAAAAGTGGGAAAGCTTTCAGCGCGAAGTGCTCCATATCATGGGACATCTTATCACGTCGGGAGAACTTACCAATAAGGGTGCTATAGAAGATATCAAGTCCTCTATCACAGAGGGAGTTTGGCATAATGTCCTTGGGGACCTCAGGCGCGATGCGAAAGCTAATGCAACAGCCGGGACAACCCCCACCTATGACTTCACGTTGTCAGAGGTCGAGGCAGCAATCTCCAACTACTTCTTGACCGATAAATGGATGAGCAAGAGTGCGAAGGATAGTCCTTATAACAGAGAACTTATTCCCGCCTCTACCACCCGAATCAAGACAGAGGAGTTGGATGAATACCTGAATAGGGTAGCTAGCCTTCAGGATATTATCCAGAAAGGAGAAAAGGAACGCGAAGAGGCTCGCAAGGCTGATCAGAAGATGATGGCAGAACTTCTCCATACCTTACAGCGTGGAGGTCCGCAAGGACTCCGCACACAAGGTTTTGTACAAGAAGCCTCGCCGGTTTATCTACAAACACCTGCTCAAGGTGTCTCAGTCCCGACCAACTTACCGAACGGACTCTACAAAGCTCCCCCGGGCGCGTTCCCAGGAAACAAGTTCGTAGTTAACGATGGAAGGTGCTACTTCTGTCGCGAGCTAGGACACATTGTAGCAAATTGTCCGACAAAGGAAATGTGCGAAAGCAATGGTCATATCTACAAGCCTGGCGGTACCAACATATATCATGTAACGAATGGAACTACTAGTCAACCTATTCAAAGGGTTAGTCCCAAGCAGCCTCTCAGCCCTTGGGAACAAGTTCAGAAGTTTCAACAAGAAAATGCACCTAAGGTATCGGCGTTCCAATCTCAAGAAGATGAGTTCGCACCTGAGGTCGCGATGTATGTTCAAACCCCAACCCAAGAAGAAGAGTTTGCCCCCGACGCCTATCAGGGTTTCGGCAGGGCTCGATGAAGGAAGGAGTGCAGTTAGCACATACTCCTCCGGAGAGCCAGTTCACTGTAGAAACTCGTCAAACTCGTCAGAGTACAAAAGCACCTAGTGCACCTTTGGATTCAACTCCACAAAAGAAGGTAACCTCATGGCCTAAGGACCGGGTGTCCGTGGTCATTCCAAAAGCAGCACCGCCTAAGGTATCATTCTCCAAGCCGGAAGTCACTCAAGAAGTAGAACCTGTTGACCAGGAACTTCTTGACGAAGTCCTGGCGATGGAAGAACCAGACCCGGTGCCGCAACCAAAAGCAGATTCAACTCTGTCAGAAAAGAACCAACCAAAGGTTCAACCTAAGGAACCTAAGGTCAAGAGTTTCCAACGTCGTAGCCTGGCAGAAGAACTCTTGCACAAGAATCCCAGTTGGCGTGAAGCCTGGAAATTCTTGTTACCCGAAGCCCTACTAGCTACCAACCCCCCTTGGCAGCAGAGCATTTCGGACTTCATCAGGAAACGCAACACGCCGGTGGCTGTATTCAAAACGGAAGTAGTGGCCGAAACGGTCCAGGATCACTTCCAACCCGAGCTATATTCAGTCAACTTTCACGAACAAGGTGATTTACCTATTGGTGGGATTGTAGTCCACGATGCGGTAGAACAGTTTGTAAACCTTTCCGGAGGTCACTATACTGGTCCCTTTCAAATGATAAGTGGCAATATGGCGCCGGAAAATGCAGATCTACGAACCTTTTGGCCCTTGATCAACAAGAATGGTAAAAAGGAGAGTTTAGTGGATGGTGGGTCGCAGATCGCCTCCATTTCGCTCAAGGCAGCATTGGAACTAGGAATAGCCTATGATCCCACTTTCACCATTACTATGGAAAGTGCGGACAAGGGACGAACCAGTACCTTGGGATTGGCTCGTAACATACCTTTTGACTTTGAAGGAATTGTCTATTACCTTCAGTTGCATGTGTTGCAGGATCCCGCCTATGAGGTCCTACTGGGACGACCTTTCGAGATCGTTTCAAACCTGGTCATCACCAACCTTCCCAACGGGAACGCAATCGGAACCCTTACGGATAACACCAATGGGAAGAAGTTATCGCTACCTTCTTACCGTCGAGGACAGATCCCAAGACATATGATTCCAGGGGGACAGACGGGTTTTCACGGGAACCTAAGGACGTAGGAAATTCCTATGAAGAAGCCGTGTTGATCCTTGAAAGGTCACCAGAAGGAAACATCGAAGTAAAGCAAAGTTGGATACCTGGTGATAACAGGGAGACCTTCGGGGAAGGGGACTTAACGTCCTTATACATGAAGAAGTCACCCAATAGGGTTCATCAGGCAGCCAAAAGGCTAAGGAAGCAACACGCCTTCATGCACGCATCGATGCACCAAGCATCGACACATATGACAGTCCCAGAACATATGGTGACACCTACGGGACTATTAAAGGTCCCAACCAAGACTCAGGGCTTTCGCAAGGTATTCAATATCAACCAGATTGCGGAAGACCAAGAAGAACTTAAGTCCTACGCTACTGCGACTTTGAATCTCTTCTATGGGGTACCAAAGGAGCTAGAACAAGTCTTTACGGGCTTGTCGGTAACCTTACCAAAGGATTACATGGCGGAGGCCCAACAGGAGTTCCTAAGGTTGGAAAGTCAGATCCCTAAGAGGGGTGTATTCGTAGGAAAGAAGTACAAACCAGTAGCCTTGAAAACCAAAGCTCACCTTGGAACCTTACCGGAAGAATTCAGGATCAAGCGCCACATTCATGGAGACCCACTAGCTGGGATGCCGGAATTAGTACCTGATCCACCACCCTTCGTACCCGCAGGTAGGTATACTGCCGAAAGGAGGGAACAGATACAAGCCGACCACGTCGGGGACTTCCTGACGGATGCAGAAAGACGGATTATAGACTCCATCTTCTGTAAACAGAACGAAGGCTTTGCCTGGGAAGAATCTGAGAAAGGACACTTCAAACCAGAGTTCTTTCCACCAGTGGATATCCCGGTAATACCGCACACACCTTGGGTGTTGAGGAATATACCAATTCCACCAGGAATCTATGACGAAGTCTGTAAGATTATCAAGCACAAACTAGACTCGGGAGTGTATGAGCCTTCGAACTCCTCATACCGCTCCAGGTGGTTCTGTGTTGTTAAGAAGGATGGAAAGAAACTTCGCCTAGTGCACAGTCTGGAACCACTCAATGCGGTGACCATTGCGCACTCAGGGTTACCTCCAGCCACGGAGGAACTAGCGGAGTCCTTTGCAGGACGAAGTTGTGGAGGGACCTTGGATCTGTTCGTTGGATATGACGAACGGCTCCTTGCCACCGCGTCTCGCGATATGACAACCTTCTCGACACCTTACGGAGCGTTAAGGTTAAAGACCTTACCAATGGGCTGGACTAATTCAGTACCTATCTTTCATGACGATGTTACAACGATTCTCAAGGATGAAATACCAGCCTTTACCAGACCTTATATCGACGATGTGCCCGTCCGCGGACCCGCTACGCGATATGAACAAGCTGATGGCACCTACGAAACGCTTCCAGGTCATCCTGAAGTAAGGCGTTTCGTTTGGGAACACCTTGTGAACATGAACAGGATCATACAGCGAATGAAACATGCCGGAGGGACCTTTTCTGGTCACAAGGCTATCATTTGTGCAGAAGAGATTGTGGTAGTGGGACATGTCTGTACCTACGAAGGTAGAAAGCCAGCTGAAGATCGCGTTAAGGTGATCTCGGATTGGCCCCCTTGTAAAGCGCTCACGGAAGTCCGTTCGTTCTTAGGAACAGCTGGAATCTTCAGAGCATTTGTAAAGGACTACTCTAAGAAGGCGTTACCTTTGACCAGGTTAACCAAAGACATTACTAAGTTCAGATGGACAGACGAGGAGCAGGAAAGTATGGATACCTTAAAGGAAGCCATACGAACTTGTCCGATGCTGAAACCACTGAATTATGAATGGTACACGCCAATCACACTGTCGGTAGACACCTCTTACCAGGCAGTAGGTTTCTATCTGTCCCAGGTAGATCCCAAGGACCCCAAGAAACGATACTTTGCAAAGTTTATGTCTCTGACATTAAACGAAAGAGAGGCAAGGTACTCGCAAGCCAAGCGAGAACTATTCGGGCTCTTCAGAGCTCTGTCCGCGTGCAAGTACTACCTTCTAGGGTGTAGAAAACTAGAAATTGAAGTAGATGCAAAATACATCAAGGGCATGTTATCCAACGTGGACTCCTTAGCGAACGCAAACCTGCAAAGGTGGGCTGAGGAGATCTTGATGTACCACTTCACGCTTGTACACGTACCAGGAAAGGTCCATGGCCCGGATGGTTTAAGTCGCCGTCCAGCTTCAGAGCATGATGTAGTAGTACCCAGACCTCATATAAACATAGAGGATGACGAAGTCAATACCTTTGAGTACCAGGAGCCCAAGGGTCTGCCTGTAGAAAAGCAACCTTTGGACTTTGAGACTTTCCGGAATGACATCGACAGTAGGGGAGGCTACTTCCAAGAAATAGTGCGGAGTCCTTTACCAGACCATATAAAGGTTTCTAAAGCGGTAAGGACTTCGGGACTAGTCAACGTTAAGGATATCGAAGGTTGGATGCATATCACGGAGTTCCCAGAGCTCAATAAGAGCAAACGGGAACGGTTGTGGGAGACCTATTTGCCCAAACTTCAATCTTACTTACAATCGGAAGATGTACTTGAGGACGAAGACTTGGAGAAATGGAGCAAAGACTTCTTTGTCCAGCATGAAAGGTTATACCGAACACATTCGGACTCCCACCCCCGTCGAGTGCTACTTCCAAACGAACGAATCCCGGTTTGTAAAGCTCTACACGACCGGGCAGGACATAAAGGACAATATTCCGTGTTACAACTCATCATGAAGCGATTCTGGTGGCCAGGTATGGAGGTCGACATACGATGGTATGTAAGGACCTGTGTACTATGTCAGAAACGCCAGAAACGTAACATAAAGGTTGCACCAACGATTACTTCAACTCCAGGTATCTACGAAAGGGCTTATATAGACACCTTCCGGATGCCTAAGGCAGGAGAGGAATCCACCCGAAAGAAACGGCCTTCAAAATGGGCCGGCTTCAATGCTGTGACCGTAGCAAGGTGTGGATTAACAAGTTGGCCAGAGGCAAGGGCTCTCAAGGAAGAGACCGCCGAGTCACTGGGAGAATGGATCTTTGAGGACATTCTATGCAGGTGGGGTTGTATCAAGGAAATTGTAACCGACAATGGGCCAGCAATCAAGAAGGCCTTAGTACATATTGAACAGAAATATGGTATTACCGGTATCTTGATCACGGCGTACAATAAGCAAGCCAACGGAAAGGTTGAACGAGGACACTGGGATATCCGTCAATCTCTCTTCAAGGTATGCAGGGGTAAACCCGAGCAATGGCCAGAGTTCCTACATGAGGTCCTTTGGGCAGAGCGCATTACCATAAAAAGGAGTCTAGGTACTTCAGCGTTCCAGGCAGTAACCGGTTGTGAACCAATCATGCCAATGGACCTGGAGGAATTGACTTGGCTGGTCGAAGCACCAGGCCGACTGGTCTCCCATTCGGACCTTATTGCCTTCCGAGCTAGGCAGCTCATCAAGCACAAGGAAGATACTGTCAAGCTAAGGTCGAAGGTCCTTCTAAATAAACAGAAGGCCGCGGCGAAGTTCCTAGAGGACTTCCAGAACAGTATCCCTCGCTACAAATTCAAAACTGGTGAACTAGTGCTAGTAAGGAACACTAGGATCGAATCAGAAATGAATGCGAAGTTCAAGGAAAGGTTTATGGGACCTTACGCGGTAGTAACAAGGACCTCAGCAGGAAACTATGTCGTCTGCGAGTTGGACGGGACGATCTACAAAGACAAGATAGCTCAGTTCCGTGTAATACCTTTTGTATCGCGACGAGATCCTATAGACCTTGGAAAACAGTTCTTTGATCGACTACACTTCATAAGTAAGCCGATCACAAAGACCTTAGATGTCCTTGCCAGAACTACGTGACCTTGAGCACCCAAGAAGGAACTACAGCTTCAAAGGAAGCTAAGGTACCATACCAGATGACGGGGACGTCATCAGAAAAGTAAAGAGAGAATAGAGGGACATCGGTCCATTTATTCAAGGACTATAAAAATTTTTATTTTAAAACTCATTCTGTGCCCAGCTGGCTACAAAGGTAGCTAAGGTAGCATTGAACTAAGGACAGAATAAGGAAGCAAGACAAGGCACGAGGCATCAGGGAAGTGGCGGGGTGCGAATAAAGAAAAGCTTAAAAGTGATAAGCCCGTAGGCGATGTGGTAAGCGCAGAAAAGGAAGCACCACTCACCGAACAACCACCACGACCATGCTCCCTCAAGAGAACGACCCCACTGTGGACGCGAAGGTAAGTGCCTGGCACGATCACAGCGTAGAACGAGGCGGTGAACTTACTTACCAAAAGGAGCAGTCACCGCCGCCATCACAGCCGCCGACGAAAGGCGACCAGGAGCCTCCCGCAGTCCAGGAGGAGAAGGAAATGGAGGTGCAAGGGCAGGAGCAGGTGAGTAGTGACGAAAAACGCGTTGAGAAACGGCGAAACTCACCACTGCCACCCCCCTCTGCTAGCTCCCGTCCATTCCCTGCGAAGCCAGGCCGGACCATGTCAAAATGACGCGTCCCCTGTTCGACTACAGCGGTTTCTTGACGAACAGGACCGCGCCGCCGGAACTAGACGCAGGTATCAGCCTGCACCTGGCCGAGTTGCTGTGCGCCAACCCAACGACGACACGGGAGATCTTGCAGAAGGCCGGGTACTACGACTACCTGCACAATGGGGTCTTCTGGCTGACGTTCCAGGACGCGCTGGCGGCGAAACCAGCCAGCAGGGCCACTCCGCTCGAACGAGTGGAGACCGCGCTCAGCACCGCGTGGCGCGCCACCTCCGCCTACAAAAAGCAGGTCCGTCCCACTCGAGCAACCATGTTCCTGAACAACGACCGCGTAGCCCCAGAGCTCGCCATCCGGCTCTCAGAAGACGACGCTCAGCGTTGTTTTCTGGAGTTGGACTATCTCTGGATGTTCGTGAATGATCAGGATCGCGCCAACTTGTTCTGGGGCGCCTTGATAGTGGAGATGCGCAAGCAGCGCGACAACCTCCCCATCCACAGGTCGTTCCTCAAAACGATGGACGAACTCATCGAGAGCGCGATTGCCGAGCTGGGTATCACGGACTACCAGCGCGAAGGGACGCCGAGTCTCGACAGCAAGGTCGACGACGAGGGAACTCCGCGCCCCACGATGCAACAGCTCGCGCAGGAGGCGTCGCCCAGTCCCCACGACTCGCGAGCCCCGTCTCCAGCATTCTCGTCACACCACGAACCCACGCCCGAGATGGAACCTCCCCAGCGACGACCAGTTGTCGCGGCGGGTAAAGGTGGCCCCAAATCGGTTACCAAGTACGTCCGCCGAACCATCGCGCCGCTAATCCTTGCTGACGCCTCGACCAGGCCAAAGGCCGTCGTCGTGAAGGTGGAGCCAAAGGACAAGGACAAGGACGTCGCCCCCACCCGGAAGACCTCGGTCGCGCGCGCCACCACCGGTGGAAGCCAAAAGCGCAAGTTCGTCGAGGAGGAACCAGAGGAGGAGGACGAGTTGGACGAAGACGCCGAAGCCAGCGACGAGGAGGAGGACGACTTCGTCCTCGACGTCCGCGACAAGACCAACCCGCGCATCCCCCTCCACCGCGACGATGGTGTCTGCGTCCCCTGCATCAAGCAGCGGTTGACGTGCACCTACTTCCGGATCCACGCCACGCCCGCCGAGAAGAACAATAGCTTCACGTGCGACCAGTGCAAAGAGAAGGACGGACAACATGGTCCGTGCTGGGTCGCGTGGAGGCGAAGTCAGGTCCCCGCGCCGTGGAAGGAGGTCGCGCTGAAGGTCCGCGCCCAGTTGCAGGCCGAGGCGAGGAACAAGCCCGACTCTCAGATCCGGTCCCGCCGCCATCAGGACTACTCCGAAGCCGCCCAAGCTATCGCGAAGGAAGCGGACCAGCGGTGGAAGGAGGAGAAGCAGCGGAAGAAGGACGAGCCCCCGGCGAAGCGCCGTCGCGTCGAGAGCACCGCGGGAAAGAAAGGCAAGGCCAAGAAGGAGGAGACGTCGGACGAAGAAGGAACTGGCGACTCCGACATCGAGGAGGTCCAAGCGCCCCGTACCCGCCTCCAGAAAGGAAAGGTCAGCGCCGCCCCGCCTCCCGCCTCCACCAAGTCCTCGAAGGGGGCCACCACCTCGATCAGCACGGTCCAACGCCAGGACAAAGGCGAAGGAGCTAGCCGTCAAGGTGTGCCGTCCTCCGCCTCCGCCAGCCGCATCGACCCCGCCGAGGACGTGGACAAGGTCCTCGCGATGTACTTCTCCCTCAGTGAGAAGAGCCGCCGAAAGTTCAGGAAGATAGCCGAGATTGCGGTGGGACGTTAGTAGCGTCCCGCCGCTAATCTTTTCTTTTTTTTTATATACACGAATACCAGTCAGTGCCAAACGGACACTTTTCATATACGCATCCCCCGCCCCGTTGTATTTTATAAAAATATACAACTTCTTGTACTCCAAAGAACCGTGTGAAAACCACCAAGGTGCAAGAACAAGGAACCTTAGTGGGAACCTTAAGTCAAGGGGAGAATCCAGGACTCTCCTTGGAATATCAAAGGTCGCGAAGTTCGGGGGCTGAGAACCTTAGACGATGAAAAGGTCCACAAGAAGCTGTGTTACGAGTAAAGTAATACAGACAAAGCAATGTGACTATAAGGAACATTCGTAAGGCAGAAAAGAAAAGCGACCTTTAGGTCAAAAGAAGTCAACTAAGGACTAAGCAAAACGACTCCAATCAGGAGGGACCGCAAGGTTCGCAAGGCGCGCATAGAAAGGTCCTGCGTGGCTAAGGTCGATTGCTATCATACTAGCCGCAAGGAGTTCGTAGTCTACTTCGGTGGCCTCCGACCAGTCGATGAGCCAGAGTAGTGGATCGATGATAGGCAGCGACTGGTTGGGGCGCTGGAAACACAGAAGTTACAAACGGACCTCAAACTACGAAGTTGTTCACGGACCCGATTGGCGGGAAGGTCAATCTCGGGGATCAACCGACGCATATTGGGAGGTCTATCCAACGCGTAGGCGTCGTCCCAGCCGTAAAGAGCAGAGTTCTGACGTTGGAACTCTGGCCACCACTTCATAACCGTGACAAGGTCGGCAGGAAGGTCCCCATACTGAACAGGAAGGACCTTCAGGTCGTCAGACCCGATGTAAAGCGAGCGAAGGAGTGTGGAAAAGCCGGAGTAACCACCAAAGTGGGCCTCGACCTACGTCTAAGGTCAGCGCCGACCACAAGACATGAAAGGAAAAGACCAGGTTTAACTCACCATGAAAGGTCCAATGAACTCTTGGGTAAACCAAGGGTGACTCGCAAGGATGTCCATGTTAAGGTCCCCCAGGTGGAAGCGGGCGCCTTCACCGTCAAGGGTATTGCCTTCGGCGAACCAAGCTTTGCAAAGTTCGACGGCGGTGTAGTACAAAGGAAAGAAGTGCGCTTTGAAGCCGTGAGGAATGGCCCTGTTCTGGAAGTGAAAAGCGGGTTCCCAGATATAACGAAAGCGGACCTAAGGACCATCCGTTAGTCAAGAAAGGTGTCGAGGCGAAGTCAACTAGACCTACCAGGACGTGCAAAAGGTAGCGCAAGGTTGGAACGTCTAGAGGTTCGTCGCGACCAAAGGCATGAACCGGAGGCTTGAGCTGGGGAAGGAGGCGAGTGTCGTCCTCCGTAGCTAAGGTCCCATCCGGATGACGAACTACCGCAACGAAGTAGCGTGTATAGTTGTACATCTCCATGGCGCAGCTCAGCGCAAGGTCCGCTGTGACTAAGTCATGTTGAAAGGAGGTCAAAGGCGAGCGAAGTCGAACGCCTTGAATGCGGGTATCTGAAAAGGAAGGCAGGACGGGCGCGGGCATGATCAAAGATGAGATTCCTGTCGCCACGACCGACTTAAAAGAAAACCTCCGCCAGTCAAGAAGGTCCGAACACGCCGATAAAAGGACAAAGTTTAAGCGCCACCAATCTAAAGGTAGGTACGATCGGCGATAGCCGATCGAACTAAGTTCGATCTTAGGCCTACCAGGAGGCGGTCAGGAAACTTTGAGGGTTCAAATCGAAAGGAGTTGGATTATGCACCAACTGGGCCTAGAGTAGTCTAAGGAAATAAAGTGACTACCGCTCCTACAAGTGGGAAAGGAATCCGAAACCAGTATGAAGACGAAGTAGTGAAAACTATGAGTAGTACTGGTTAAGACTTGGCGAAAGTTAAGCTAAAGTAGGACCTTGTAGTCTACTGAGCCTGGTCAATCGCGTCTAAGGCCGAGATATAAAGGTCGCGAGTCGACTGCAGGACTTGGATACGGCCCCGAATCTCGTTGAAAGTCGAGATAATGTCGTGCCGGTACTGGCGCTCCAAAATGACCAAGTTGGGCGAGATGTTGGGGTCGTCAAGACCAGACAACCTTGACATACGCTTGTGGACTTGGGCCAAGGCAGCAGACAGACCATTGATGTACTGGTTCGCTAAGGGGAAGTAACCAGGAATCAATAAGGCAAACCAAGGAGCGAGGAAGAAGCACCTTACCGCCTTCAAGTTGTTTAAGAACGACGGGTTCGACCCCAAAGGTCGAAGGCCGGGCAGCCTTTACAACACGGCGAGCGTTCTCATCGTTAAGCTTACGCTTAGGAGGAGCTTCTTGACCATTGATCGCGCCCAAGGTTTGAAGGGCTTTCTGGTAAACACGGGCGTTAATGTCCATACCGGGAAGAGCTGCGAAAGGAAGGTAACGGACGGAAGATGACTATTAAAGAAGTCATAAGGACGTCCGGGACAAACATAGGATTCAAAGGAACGTACCGCTTCGGCTTCCTTTGACAAGGAATTGGCGAGTTGGAGCTGGCGAAAGGCTTCAATAAAGGAAGATGAGACTGGCAAAGAAATTGAGCGCACAGTATCACCGACGACGACAACGGAGTCCTCACCGTCGCTCTCGCCAGCTGCCACATCGTCAGCCCAATTAAAGTACTCCGGACGAAAGAAGCGCGCACAAGAGTCGGGATCCATCGCGACGTCGCCGTCTCCCGCCTCGGCTCGTTTCTCCATGGCCTCGGTAACGACCTCGGGCGATTTCTTCGTCTTCTAAGCGAAGACATCCAGAGGTTACAGTAGGAAACCGACGAGTAACGAACGGACATACCTTGCCTTTCTCAAGCTTGTCCGGCTTGAAATAAGCGTTATCCGGATGCATAGGGTGACCCGGGGACAGGCCAGGGAAGTGGGCGTTAGACGCCTTCTTGCAGCTGCTCACCAAAGGTTGGAGGATATGAGCGATGTGGTGCGTCGGCGTCTGAGGGTGAATCCCCAGCAGGTGTACCAGCATCCCTACATAGAGGCGAAGGTTGAAAAAGAACACCGCCATGTCCGTCGACACCTTGGAACCATTCGGAAAGGTGCGAAGGTCATGGGCGACGGCCTAAAGAAAACAAGGACAGGATGAAGTCAGGATCAGGAAAAGAACACAGCGAAGGAGTACACACAAGGACTCTCTCCATGATCTTGTCAACATAGCCGGTGATCTCCAGTGCCACGTCGGGATTCGAACACGCCTTCTTGAGGTCCAGACGATGGACCTT